>OX377620.1:127789501-128500975 GCA_947397865.1 Polietes domitor
TAGTTCAATTATAAAATGTTGTGCCAATTTTAAAGAAAATCGGGTACAATATATGGTTTCTAATGCGTAAAAAGTCAAATCGGGAGCGAAATTTGTATGGGAGCTATATATAAATCTGAACCGATCTGACATATTTTCACCATAGGTGTTTCTAGTTTAAATATAAGATGTTTTGCCAATTTTGAAGAAAATCTGTTAAAATATGTGGTATCTAGAGCGGAAAAAGTCAAATTGGGAGCGAAATTTGTATGGGAGCTATATATAAATCTGAACCGATGTGACTCATTTTCACCATAGGTGTTTCTAGTTTAAATATAAGATGTTTTGCCAATTTTGAAGAAAATCTGTTAAAATATGTGGTATCTAGAGCGGAAAAAGTCAAATTGGGAGCGAAATTTGTATGGGAGCTATATATAAATCTGAACCGATCTGACCCATTTTCATCATGGGCGTTTCTAGTTGAAATATAAGATAGTTTGCCAAATGTGAAGACAATCTGATACAATATGTGGTTTCTAGAGCGGAAAAAATCAAATCGGGAGCGAAATTTGTATGGGAGCTATATATAAATCTGAACCGATCTAACACATTTTTACCACAGGTGTTGCTAGTTGAAAAATAAGATGTTTTGCCAAATCTGAAGACTATCTGATACAATTTGTGGTTTCTAGAGCGGAAAAAATCAAATTGGGAGCGAAGTTTGTATGGGAGCTATATATAAATCTGAACCGATCTGACACATTTTTACCACAGATGTTTCTAGTTGAACTATAAGATGTTTTGCCAATATTGAAGAAAATCTGTTGTAATATGTGGTGTCTAAAGTGAAAAGCGTCAAATCGGGAGTGAAATTCGTATGGGGGCTATATCTAAATCTGAACCGATTTTCTTCAAATTAAATAGCGTTCGTTCTAATCCCGAAAAACTTCGTTGGGCAAAGTTTCATTTGGTTCTGTGTACAATTGCGACCTGTATCGTGATTACAACAATAGATGGACGGACAGACAGACAGATAGACGGACATCGCTAAATCGATTCAAAAAGTGATTCTAAGACGATCGGTATAATTAACAATGGGTCTATCTCTCTTCCTTTTGGGTGTTACAAACAAATGCACAAAGACATAATACTCTCGTGGAGTGTATAAAAACGTATGAAAAGGTTTGGTCCCCAAATAGTGTAATTATCATATGACCATATTGGTGGCGTATGATTTATATATTTAAAGTGTATAATATTACTCATTCGTTTAGGCGTGCGATTGGCAAGCAAGTTGAATAACTCCACAACCAACATAATCAATCTGAGTTGTTTTCAATTTATTAGCCTTTGCATCATAATTTTAAAACACGAGTATCTCGAAAACAACAGCAACTTCGAACAATGGCTATTATCAGTGTATTCATAGTACTTAAATTAGGTTTACCGATAGGTTTCGAAAACAATTTTCAATTTTCTGTTGATTTGTGTCCCAACTTTTCATGGTACAATTTCCATTTTGGTTAACCGAGAAAGTTGGGATATACTTGTCCTTAAACCGGATGTTTTCTGATGTGTAAATAGAGCTCCCACAAAATTTAACTCAACACTGAGTGCAATTTTAAAATAGAAACATATTAGCTAAGCTAAACATATGAAAATTGAGGCTTACAAAATTATACCATTACAAAATTATACTTACAAAATTTATACCATTTAAACAGGAAAGTTTACTGTTCATGACAAACCCTAGTGTGTAGGGACCGGTCCTAGTTCTATGAAAATTGTCTATATTCATAATCGTTAACCCAGTCTTTCGGAAAGCAATTCAATAATATCTAGGAAGCTAATTTGTCATACAGATGTTGTTGAAAGCAGTAGAGTACAGTGTTGGACTTGATGGACATTAGGGCATACAGATAGTCTTCAATTGGCGTTAAGTGGGAAGTTTAAAAAATATATTTTAAGGCCACTTTTGCAAGTCATAGATAAAAAACAATATACTTCAAAAGAAGATAATCATTAGATGAGACATTTCATTTGATATTAGCATCGAAACGATACGAAGCTGCGTTGTTGACATTTAATAACCATCCCAAACGCAAACACTGGATGAATTATATGAAAATATTACACTATGCAACAAAAATTTTTGCTTTCTAAACTCGAAAACGATACTAAAATAAATTATGGTATATATTTTTCTCAACTTTTTACTGAAATTCCAATTTTCGGCGAAGGTACCTTAAATATTTGTACACTCATTTTGGAAATTTAAGTCTGATAACACCCGGTTATATGTTAAAACAAAGATATTCTTGGCTTCAGATGTTGCTAATTATGTGGTTTATGAACAGTCTTCTAAAGTTTGGGAATATTTTTAAACTATATTTACTGGCACGAAAAAGTCGTAAAAAATAGAAAACAAATCCGTAAAAGTATATTTTGTTTTATTTTCTATCTATAGATAAATGTAGAAGTTATGATACCCTTTTTTGCCTATGTTAAAGAAAATCTATGGATTAATGAAGAATTTGTGGTCCTTGACAATTTATGCAAAAACTTCGTAACAAAATTCCCTGTCATAACTTCTACATTTATTCATTCGTGTCATAACTTCTACATTTATTCATAGATCTTCTTAAACAATTCATTGTTTTATTCGTTAAGATGTAATCCATTATAAACTATTATACAAAAACTAAAAAAATGGTGAAAAATTCTTTAGTGTCTACAAAGAGTATCATGACTTCTACATTTTTTCATAGATTTTGTACATATAAATATTGTTTTTTTTTTTTTTTGTGCGTTGGGATATATAATCTATATATGGACATTTCCTGGATCGCGAACGGGACATTCGTACGCACTCAACTTGAAAAAAAATATGAAAACTCAAATTTTTTTAACTTTTTATAAATATTTAATAGCATTTTAGTAGAACAATTTTTGAGAACAAAAAGAAAATTATAAAATATGAACGTTCGCTAACGGGACAAAAAATGTAAGTCATTTTTTTCGGTGTGTGGTTTTGTTTAAAACTCTGCGAATTTTGTCAGTTTATTAAATGGAGATTATTTTCTAACTAAAGCAGAGATATAAAGCTTTTATTTAGCATTTGTTTTTTTTTTAATTATCCTTATTATTATTTTTTTAAATATTTTTTTTTTTAGAATCGCGAACGGGACATCGCGAACGGGACAATGATTCCAAAGGCATTTTTTAGGTTTAAATTTTTTTATTTATAAGTATAAAAAATAAATAAAACAAGATATATTCCAATCAATGATAACAAAAATAAAAGAATTATTATTTTATTTTAATTTTTAATTCTTTTTTTTTTTTTTTTTTTCATTCTCTCTGCCGCCTTCTCTAGGTACTTCTTCTTCTTAATGGGGTTGTTTTTTATTCCTTCCATGTATTTCTTTTGGACAATTTCTTTAACTCCACAACGACTCTCCATCTGCACAAACAAATTTTATTTTTATCACAATATGTATTATTTTTTGAAAATTTTACACTTACGATCGCGAACGGGACACACTTTAAAAATCAATAAAAAAATATTTATGGATCAAAATGTTTTCGGTTTGGTTTTTTAAATGATCTCGGTTATTTTGTTTTGAATTGTAAATATCAAACTATTCCGATCAACGGTCACGGAGAACTAAACACAAATGCTTATTTTCGGTCGCGAACGGGACAGAAGAATGTAGTACAAAGAATCTTTGAATTTTACCCTTATTCGGAGTTTGCTTGATCTCTACTATGGTGTTTTTAAATATTTATTGTTGGTATATTTAGTCTATAAGAAGAGTGCAATCGACATGATATGTAAGATTCAGAAATAACTCAAGGAAAAATGTCAATTAAAAACGCTAAAACCAAAAAAGCAAAGATGCTCTTTGCAGACCACTTTTCTTAAATTACAAATGCTAATATGTATTTAATTAGGTATATTCTTAAAATCCAATGCATTAACTAACTAAATTTTCTCAGAAAAGTCTTTTTCTTCAACTTTAATATTTTGGTAGCGGTTGACCTTTTCCAGGAAATGCCCATATATATAAAAGAGAGTGACGTTGGTTACTACGCTAAATATCCCCAATTTGTACGGAGTGATTTTACGACGCCATCTTCATGATAGATGACGTTTATATTTGAATTTCCTGGAGAATCGCCTGGACTGTGCTGTCTCAGTGGCAAGGTTAAATTACTTTTAGCACTATTGCGTTTAGCACTAGAGCCATTGCATTCATTGCTTTAGGATGAAAAACCAGAATCACTTCATTTTCAAAGTAATAAAGTAACGCATCATTTCCTTTTCGTGCACAAAAATCATTGAATCCACAGATCCAAGGCCAAATTACCCATCGAATTGGATAATTGCAACCGCTTGAATACGCCCAACATCATGGGCAATTCGGAAAATCAACTTGATCAGTGCCAAATAATCAAAACGGCAATGAAAGGAGGAATTTTTTGAGATCTGCAGACGCTACTTTATGAACATTATGCATTAGTTCGGTTATTCAAAACTGCGTTGATTCGCATGACATGTGGTGACTATAAACTCTTGATAAGAGCGGATGTACGACCTGCTGGGACACACGAACGCCAATGCAACGCTTCGACAATAGATAAAGTTGCAGTTGTGATTGTTGGCGAACATCGGTAATCACGGTGATAATGGCGGCAGAACAATCACACTCAAAGTGAAAGGAAATGGTTTCTTGGTCGATAACCCTTGCGCTGTTCCGTATTCGCCAATTCTTTGCAAAACATTGAAAGCGCATTGGAGCGTGGAATATTGCAATTCAGTGAATCCATCAAGTACATCTGCAAATACGTCACGAAAAACAGTGACATTGCGGCTTTTGCTCTTCAAGCTCCTGACCGCAATTATGAAATCACGCGATATCAAGTTGGTCGATACGTAAACTGCAATGAGACGATTTGGCATATATTCTCATTTTCCATTCACGAACGCTATCCGACTGTTACACATTTGGCAGTGCATCTGGAGATGGGTCAACGAGTATATTTCACTGCAGCAAATGCAGCTCAAGGTGCTCAAAACCCACCAGCGACAACATGACCAGTTTCTTCTCGATCCGTTGACACGTACGATATTTTACTCACAAATGCCGCGTTATTACACTTGGAAAGCTTCATCGAAGAAATTTCAAGCAAGGCGATGTTGTTCCTGGTCATCCGGATGTGCGATATACAGTTCATCCGAAGAACTATGAATCCTTTTACTTGCAACTATTGCTGGTGAAAGTCCGTGGACCGACATCATTTGAGTCACTTCGAACTGTCCATGGCGTAGTGTTGCCAACATTTCGTGCAGTATGTCAGGAGCTCAATCTGCTTGAAAACGATATGCATTGGAACACGACAATCGCTGAAGCAACTGTTTCTGCATCTCCAAGTCAAATACGCGTATTATATGCGATCATTATTGCCACATGTTTTCCATTGAATACACGAATTGAATTGTGGGACAAGTACAAAAATGACATGTCAGAAGACATTTTGCATAGAGTTCGTGTCCATTCAGATAATCTCCATCTTGATATGAATGAAGAGATGGTTTTGATAGGAGACATGTGTTATCTCATGTGCGGCAGTTTGTTAGTCAGGTTAGGAATGTCATCGCCTGTTCGCCGTACGACGCTTTCGAACGAGAATAGCAGCGTGAATTGAATTGGTACGTGAATACAACACAAATGCATTAAGCCAATTGGTTGGACCGATTGGTTGAGAGAAAGAGCAATTTTAGCGACAAAGGACAAGGGTGTGGATGTGGATAACCTGCACAATTCAATTCGCTGCATTCCTTCAAATCTATCGACTGTATAACAAACGAAGACGAAGCAATCAGCTATCCAATTGAGTTTTTGAATTCATTGGTTGTGCCTAGCTTGCCACCGCACAATTTACAATTGAAGGTTGGTTCAATTGTCATCATGAATAACACTCTCTTAATTATGTACATACTCTTTATCATTTAATAGTTCATATATTATTCACATTTTTAATTTTTTCAAATAAATATGAATTACCTGAACCGTTCTCCTTTAAATATTATCATGTAAATATACCATGTACCATGTAAAAAAACTTAAAACAGTATAATAAGTCAAAATAGGAAAATTTTATGAAAACTGTAAAAACGCCCATTAGCGCTATGAGTCGGTTAAAAGCGTTGAACAAATTTGAAAAATTTTGTTGACTTTAAACCAACAATAAAATGAAATTTTGCCTTTTCTCTTATAATTTGTGAGAAATATCAAAATTCGAATTTGCAAATATACAACTAGAAAATTAAAGAAAATTGTACAATAGCTAATAGGCATTAATGTACGTTTTTGCATATGATGTCTTAATAATGGATTATAGCACAAAAAGAGTCTAATAACTAATTTCAATTTAAAAGCCAAAATAAAGATTTTTTACATTCAATCCTAAATTTCTAAAACAAGACTTTTCTAGGCAGAATGAAGTCTGCCGAGTCAGCTATTTAAATATAACTAAAATTTGAAGGCAAAACAACGTTTGCCGGGTCAGCTAGTAATATATAAAAATAAAACTAAATACATTTTACCGATTTTTATACACTCCACGAGAGTATTATGTCTTTGTGCATTCGTTTGTAACACCCAAAAGGAAGGGAGATAGACCCACTGTTATTTATACAGATAGACTTAGAATCACTTTTTGAATCGATTTAGCAATGTCCGTCTATTCTTGTAATCACGATACAAATCACAATTGTAGCCAGAACCAAATGAAACTTTGCACAACGAAGTTTTTCGGGATAAGAACGAACGCTATTTCATTTGAAGAAAATCGGTTCAGGTTTAGATATAGCCCCCATACGAATTTCACTCCCGATTTGACTCTTTTCACTCTAGATACCACATATAACAACAGATTTTCTTCAAAATTGCAAACCATCTTATATTTCAACTAGAAACACCTGTGGTCAGAGCTGTTAAGTAATGATTAGTAATCGTAATAATTAGTAATTAGATTACTTTTTTTTTTTAAGTAAAGAGTGATTTTTTTGAGGTTAGGATTTTCATGCATTAGTATTTGACAGATCACGTGGGATTTCAGACATGGTGTCAAAGAGAAAGATGCTCAGTATGCTTTGACATTTCATCATGAATAGACTTACTAAAGAGCAACGCTTGCAAATCATTGAATTTTATTATCAAAATGCGTGCTCTGTTAAGAAAGTTCAGAAAGAAAGAAATTGTGTTCAGCGACGAAGCTCATTTTTGGCTCAATGGGTACGTAAATAGGCAGAATTGTCGATTTTGGAGTGAATATCAGCCAGAAGCATTGCAAGAGCTACCAATGCATCCAGAAAAAGTCACAGTTTGGTGCGGTTTATGGGCTGGTGGCATCATTGGACCGTACTTCTTCAAAGATGATGCGAATCGTAACGTAACTGTGAATGGTGAGCGCTACCGTGAGATGATATCCAACTTTTTTTTGCCCAAAATGGAAGAACTGAACTTGGTTGACATGTGGTTTCAACAAGATGGCGCTACATGCCACACAGCTCGCGATTCTATGGCCATTTTGAGGGAAAACTTCGGAGAACAATTCATCTCAAGAAATGGACCGGTAAGTTGGCCACCAAGATCATGCGATTTGACGCCTTTAGACTATTTTTTGTGGGGCTACGTCAAGTCTAAAGTCTACAGAAATAAGCCAGCAACTATTCCAGCTTTGGAAGACAACATTTCCGAAGAAATTCGGGCTATTCCGGCCGAAATGCTCGAAAAAGTTGCCCAAAATTGGACTTTCCGAATGGACCACCTAAGACGCAGCCGCGGTCAACATTTAAATGAAATTATCTTCAAAAAGTAAATGTCATGGACCAATCTAACGTTTCAAATAAAGAACCGATGAGATTTTGCAAATTTTATGCGTTTTTTTTTTTAAAAAAGTTATCAAGCTCTTAAAAAATCACCCTTTAGAAGTAATGATTACAATACGATTACATTCAGTTTTATACGATCAGTAATTGATTACGATTACAAGTAATCAAAAAATAATCAGGATTACTTGCGATTACTGAAAAATAATCAAAAATAATCAAAAGTAATCAAAAATGAGTTCGACTACTTTAAAAGATTACTTTTGACTATTTTAAATTACTTTTGATTACTTTTGATTTTTTGTGATTACTTTTGATTCTCGCGAAATCGGTATGAGAGTCATAGTAGTCTGTTTGTCAAAACTTTTGACTTTTCAATATATGTCAGTTTTGATTTTTTCTGTTCTCGTTCTTTTGCCAGCTAAAACCGAAAGGTAACGGTAATCGCAAGTAATCCTGATTATTTTTTGATTATTTGTAATCGTAATCAATTAGTAATCAGAAATTGTTGAATAGTGGATTATATAATCATTACGATTCTTTTTAAAAAGTAATGTAATTGATTACTAATCGTAATCGAAATTTAACAGCTCTGCCTGTGGTAAAAATGGGTCAGATCGGTTCAGATTTATATATAGCTCCCATACAAATTTCGCTCCCGATTTGACTTTTTCCGCTCTAGAAACCACATATTTTAACAGATCCTCTTCAAATTAGGCGAAATATATTATATTTGTCCTGGAAACATCCATAGTGAAAATGGGTCAGATCGGTTCAGATTTACATAAAGCTCCCATACGAATTTCACTCCCGATTTGACTCTTTTCACTCTAGATACCATATATTACAAGAGATTTTCTTCAAAACTGGCAAAACATCATATATTTAAACTAGAAACACCTGCGGTAAAAATGTGTTGATCGGTTCAGATTTATATATAGCTCCCATACAAATTTCGTTCCCGATTTAGCTTTTTTCGCTCCAGAAACCACGAATTTTCACTGAATTTCTTCAAACACCTTATATTTTAACTGGAAGAACTTATTGTGAAAGTTAGTCATATTTTTCCATGTTTGTATGTATCCCCGATACAAGGTCATATTAGCCTATGATTAGGAAACATACAAAAATTCTTCCCGTTTTCACTTTTTTACCGAGTTCAATTGTATTCGGTTGGAAAGTGGAGTGTATCATATAGTCGGCCCCGCCCGACTTTAGCCTTTCCTTACTTGTTTTCTACCTTTTCTATTTTTTTTATGATTTTCTTTTTTATGTTGCAGTCAGATTAATACATGCACTCAATTTCATGATTTCAACTCCAGTCACTTTTATATTTTCACTTTATATTTGAAATATAACATGATGTGGGATATCATCAAAATCCAATGCAAATTGTGCATTTTAGAACAGTAATAGCGTAATTCGGAGGTACATTTGTATGAGGCTATATTAAAAGATGGACCCATGTAGTACACTTCCACTTGAACTTTTTCTATAATATTTTTATATAATATAACGTGTAAATTATAGACATATTTGTATGGATGCTATATCTCAATCTGAACCGATTTCCTCCAAATTCAATACCGGTCGTCCTTGGCCAAAAAAATACTTCTGCCAAATTTCATGACAATCGGACAACAATTGTGACCTGTGGAGGACGAACAAGCTTTAGATTGACAGCAGACGGACGGACAGACATGCATCGTTCAATCGACTCGGCGGATGATTCTAAGCCGATCGGTATACTTAAAGGTCTAGCTCGATTATGTCTTTGGCGTGAAACTAACTTATGATAATCTTTTTTATGAACTAATGTCCCCTTCGACTTTAATTATTTTTCACCTGCAGAAAAACGTGGGATCTCACTCGAATCGAATGTTGTAAAAGAAACTGTAAGACTTTATTTTATTTATTTATTATGTAAATAAAACAGTCACATAATATTTATACCCTCCACTTGGTAGGTCCACTGTCTTTATCAATTTGTTTGTAACACATAAAATTAAACGGGAAAGACCCATCGTTTATTAAACAGATCGGCTTGGAATAACTTTCTGAGTTTAAAATTGAAAGAAATCATGATTCAACCAGGGACCTTCTGGATGCAATGTCGGCGCCTTACCTCAGACACTCTGAACGAAAATTTCTATGGAATTCCCTCTGGAAAATGCTATTACTAACGGGATAATAACATCTCGACAAAAAGAGGACACCCGAGGAATCTCATAATTTGTGGAAAATCGGATCATCATCTATGAATTTAACATGTAGATGTCGTAGAAGGTGTGGGATTTATCTCACAACTGCATATTACTGGTAGCACCCACAAGCGAATCCGAGTTTATTTACCTAGAATTTTCGGAAACAAACACATTGTATAATCGTACAATGTTTTGATCGGAATTTCCCTGAAAGCAGCTGAAATAACAATAACAAAATAATCGAAGAATGTCCCAAATTACTGCTGATATATGATATTGGTTATTGGAAGCGCAACAAATGCCAACTATAAATAGCCAGCACGAATCGAGCCATTCAAGAATTAAATTTCAGTTTTAACGCATTCACAATGAAGACATTATCCGCTCTTTTGTTGTTGGCAGCTGTCATTGGCACGTCCTTGGCCGTCGATTACTGTGACAAGAAATTGTGTTCGTATGGCAAACATATCGCCTGTGGCCATAATGGGGTAAGTTAAATATATAATGGGATGCCTGTGTAAGTGCTAGCGAAAAAAAAAGCTTCAGTTTATTCCAAATGGACTGCTAGGATATTTAGGATTTACATGTAGAAATAATTAAGTCAAGCTCTAGGTCGTTGCTTTCTCAAAAATTTTTCTTTTGTTCAAAAATTCAATATTTCGTCATTCGTTGAATGACTTCTAGATAAACCTCAAGCTTTTTTGTGTATTTTTCAGAGAAATTTAAAGGCAAAATTCAAAGCCATCGTTCTGCTTAAATAACTAAATAAAATTTTAAAAAACTCCTTAAAACTTTAATGAAATCCAATAGATCCTAGCTGTCAACTTCTTATAATTTCCATACAAATTGGAAACGTTTTTCTAACGAAATCTCGTAATAACGGATTTCAATTGATAGTCCGAATTTAGTCCTTAATCTGCAAAAAATTAATAAATAAAGCATTGGTGTGATCACAAAAAAATTCGAATACTTTTTTAGAAATACTTTAATGAGATTATTTTTTTAGAAATTCGTAAAAACTTGCCCCAAGGACGCAGCCATGGCCAAAGTTGACAAAAAAATCCAGGACCTTATTATCTCGGAATTCAATGCAAAGCGTAACTTTATAGCCGGTGGCGGCGATAAGAATCATAAACCGGCTTGTCGCATGGCCACCATGAAATGGGATCCCGAACTGGCCAAGCTGGCCGAACTCAATGTAAGGCAATGTGACATGGAGCACGATAAATGCCACAATACCAATGCTTTCCCATACTCGGGACAAAATTTGGCCTGGATGAGCTTCTACGATAAGCCGGACTATCAGCATCTCTTCAAGAATTCCATTGAAATGTGGTACAATGAGGTCAAGGACAGCGGCATGCAGTACATCAAGAAATATCAACAACACAAATCTGGAGCGTACGTTTGAGAATAACCGCCTAAAACAATATCTCTTTTATATTGAGTCCATCATTTCTTTTCATTTCAGTATCATTGGACATTTCACAGCTATGGTGGCTGATCGCAACTTCCGTGTTGGCTGTGCTGCCTCGACATATTCGATTCGTGGAAAAGACTACAACGCTTTCCTAATGGCTTGCAACTTTGCCTTCACCAACATGATGGACGAACCGATTTACACTGACTGTGACAAGGCTGGCAAGAGCTGTGCAACTGGCAAGAATGCCAAATATCCCAATTTATGTTCGACTTCTGAAAAATACAAAGTCAGATACGATTAGAGGTTATCTGTATATCTATTTATGTATACATGTATGTATATATACTTGGATAGCAGTGAATATAATATTCCAAACTTGATAAAGAAAAATAAATTTTTTTCAATAAAAAGGTTTCCTCTGAAATCAGTCATAAAATTTTGAAGAATACTTTTTTGTTTTTGTGTTTCTTAATTGCTGATCGATTTTGTTGATTTTTAGGTGTTTTTTGAATGTAACATATTAGATTTACAGCTATTTTCATGAAGGATTTTTTGGAATATAGTATTATAAGTTAGTTTTAGAGAAATAATCGAGCTAGACCCACCTTTAAGTATACAGAGAATCAACAGCTGAGTTGATTCAACGATGTCTGTCCAGTTAAAGCTTTATTGCCCGATTGCCATGAAATTTGCCAGAAGTATTTTTTTTGGGGCCAAGGACGATCGCTATGGAATTTGGAAGAAATCGGTTCAGTTTTAGGTATAGTCTTGTATATAGGTATAGCCTGCTCTAGAACGCCCATTTTCAACTAGAAAAACATACATTAATATCAACTATATGGGCCCATTTTTTGGTTTACACAGTTATTGCTCTAAAACCCACATCTTATATCTGTTTTTATAAAATATTCATGTTATATTTGAACTAAGAGTACCTACTGTGAAAGTGATGGGTCCAATTTTTGGTGTAGTCCCCTTAAAGTGGGCACCAAATTTTATACCCTACACCACAGGGTATAATGTTTTTGTGCATTTGTTTGTAACACCCAAAAGGAAACGAGATAGACCCATCGTTTATTGTACCGATCGACTTAGAATCACTTTTTGAGTCGATTTAGCAATGTCCGTCCGTCCGTCTGTCCATCTATTCTTGTATCAAAGTCCAGGTCGCAATTGTTGTTAGAACTAAATGAAACTTTGCACAACGAAGTTTTATGGGATAAGGACGAACGCTATTTACATATATTATTATTTATATATATATATATATAGCTCCTCTACAAATGTCGCTACTGAATTGATTATTTCCGCTCTAGAAATTTTTTGAACAGATTTTCTTCTAGTTCGCCACATCAGCTATTATTTCAAATAGAAATTACTATAAAGCGAAAGTGGTCACGTCGGTTCAGATTATATGTAGCTCCCGATTTGATTCTTTCCGCTCTAGAAACCACATATTTAAAATTTGGGAAAACGTCTAATATTTTTTTAAACTTTGCTAAACACGGGTCAGATCGGTTCAGATTTGTATATAGCTCCCAATTAAAGTTTGTGTTCAAATTTTCTTACAAATACAGATAGAAGTATGGAATTTGTAGTATATTCTCCTGTTATAGCTGCATCGTATATCACCCGGTTCAAATGTAATGACTTATTTACATCCTGCACCATAGGGTATAGTGTAGGGTATCATATAGTTGGCCACGCTCGACTTTAGTCTTTCCTTACGTGTTTTTTTATGTTTCATTTCATAAAAAATCATATTTTTGGGAACATTTAAAAAAAGGTATTATGGGAAATAAATGGAAGGAATGATGCCTAAATTAAGAATATCGGTCGAAAATGACGCCTGATTCCATTTTGTGAGTCATGCGAGATCTGTCAAAAAAGCATATTGAAAATCAAACCTCACGATGAATCACCATGCTGAGAAAGCTGTGGATTACCCAATCATTTACACCAATTAAAATAAGAATCTCTTCGCCAGAAAACGTTTGCAAATCTTGAAAAGCTTCATTTGGTCGATATTCAGCATTGAAATCATCTGCACTCTCAACTGGCATATCTCTTAATCGTTGCAGTTCTACCATTACCCCCTCTTCAAATCGTTTTTCATCCTCTTCGGCTTTTCTCCGTGCAGCTTCTATTCTGACTCTTTCAACAAATCTTCGACGTTCGTGTTCTTCAAATCTTCTATGAGCTTCAGCTTTTGCTCTTTCATATTCTTCTTTTCTTATTGTTTCAGCTTCTGATTTTATATTTTCTTCTTTCGTCGTTTTTTTATCATCTTTCGTCTTTATTCTATTTATTTCTCTCGTTATTCTTTCTCCTTCCTGGTTTCTTTTATCTGCTCGTTCCAAATATTTCGATTTTCTCGAAGGTTGAGCCGCCAAATGTTTGTAACACCAAGAAATAATCGAGCATACGGATCGGACCTTTAAGTATACGGATCGGACCTTTAAGTATACGGATCGGTCCGTTCATCTGTCCATCTAAGCTTGTTCACACTTTACAGGTCGCAATTGTTGTCAGATTGTCGTGAAATATGGCAGAAGTTATTTTTTGGCCCAAGGACGATCGGTATTGAATTTGGAGGAAATCGGTTCAGATTTAGATATAGCCTCCATACAAATATCCCTATAATTTACACTATTACTGCTCTAGAACGCATATTTTACATGGGATCGTGATATTTTCAGGATCGTGTTATATTTGAATTAGAAACAGGTTTGATATATCCCCCATACAAATGTACCTCCGAATTACAATATTACTGCTCTAAAATTCACATTTTACATGAGATCTTTATCAAATTTTCCACACAATGTTACACTCAGAATAGAAACACCTATTTTGAAAGCCAGCTATATATGTCAATATTTTGGTATAGCCCCCATACAAATGGGTTTCCAGTTTACACTATTATCGCTCTAGAAACCACATCTTACTTTGGATCTTGATACAATTTTGCAGATCATGTTATATTTCCATAAAGAATGCCTACTTATAAAGTGATCTATAAGGGCCCCCTTTTTCATGTAGCGTCCTTACAAATGGGCCCCCATTTTTATTACTACCACTCTAGGACGCGCTGTTTACATGGGAAGTTTTTCAAATTTTGCAGATTATATTATATTTAAACTAAGAATACATACCATGAAAGTCAAATATATGGGTCCATATTTTGATATAACCCCCATACAAATTGGGCCCCATTCTACTCTATTATAGCTCTAGAACCCACATCGTGCGTTGGATCTCAATACAATTTTGCACATTATGTTATATTTCAATTATGAATACCTACTTTGAAAGTGATCTATATGACCACTCATTATCAGTTTCTGATTTGTTTACATAACACTTCAGATTACACTTATTTCACTAGATATGCTTAATCTATCGCCACCATAAAACACCTGGATTTAGAAATCAAAAACAGGTATTTACGCAGGAAGTGGTGTAGGGTATCATATAGTCGGCCCGCCCGACTTTAGCCGTTCCTTGTTATCAGTATATATAAAATAATAAATATATAAATAATTATATCGGGTAGCATGATTGAAAAATGAAAATCTTGTTTAAAAGCTTGTTTGAAATTAAATTACATAGTAGTGAAATAATAATAAATAATACAATAGATGCACCAAAGTGATAACTATAACTACCACAGCAAATGGATTAATATATATATATATATATATAGAAGGGGCTTCGCTATACATACATACTTGTATATAGTCAGAAAGAGCTTTATATCTATAATTTTTGTTAAAGATATCTAGCAGTAGGTGGTGCTATATAAGCAAATATCTAAATGGGTTGGATTCTCAGCATCCAGTAACTGCACAGACAGATACTTTTGTAAAAATTTTAGAGACTAAATTTAACCTCTCTTTTCAATCAATATTAAATCAAATATAGAATCTTTAAGATGCCGAATTTTGAGAAGATCCAAATGGAATAATGTAAAGGAAATTTTAAAAATTTAACCAAGATTTTTTTAAAAATCAAATTCAAAGAATCCATCCCATTTAGATGTTTGCTTATACAGCACCACCTACTGCTAGATATCTTTAACAG
Organism: Polietes domitor; assembly: GCA_947397865.1. Lineage (NCBI taxonomy): Eukaryota > Metazoa > Arthropoda > Insecta > Diptera > Muscidae > Polietes > Polietes domitor. Next base: position 127,805,088 of record OX377620.1, read on the forward strand.
AAATAATAGATATAAAGCTCTTTCTAACTATATACAAGTATGTATGTATAGCGAAGCCCCTTGCCGGAAAGACACACCTAAATGAACGTACATAAGTCGTCGAAAAAGTTTTCGACGAGAAATAAAAAAACGAAAAATTTCAAAGCGCCACATTAGCTTTATATTAAAATAAGCTTTATTTATAAATCCACCACGATTAGAATGATGTTAGTTAATCTACGATTCAATAGGAAAACAAGTAAGGAAAGTAAAACCACGATTTGTTTGGAATACTAAGGACGACAATTTTAATCGACAAATATTTTTTTTTAATTTCTCTTAGATCTGTTACTTCTGGTATTTATAAAACCAATCAAGTTTCATATAATGTGCGGACCCAATGTTGTGAAATATTCAACCCAATTTTCAGAAATGAAGTTGTATTTAGAGTAAATATTATTGTGATTTCGCAAAAGTTTATTTTCTGGCATTCTACAAATAAACATAATTCTTATCTGACTTCATATTTTTCAGATGTCGAACATAAATTGGGATATTTTCGATTTTTGCCAGTTGCACACCTCTGGCCAGCCTTGGCACAGTCGGTGTAAATCGGCTCGCCCTTCACGTTGGTAAAGGCAAAGTTGCAAGCCATTAGGAACGCTTTGTACTGTTCGCCCAGGACCGAGTACGTCGAGGCAGCACAGCCAACGCGGAAGTTGCGATCCGCCACCATAGTTGTGAAATGGTCAATGACACTAAAATTAAAAAATTAAATTAAACTCAATGAGAGGAAATCTAGATAGGCTGTTTTCGGCTATACGTCAAACTTACGCTCCTGTATCGAAATGAGGATACTCCCTGATGTACAACATTTTACTGTGTTTAACCTCGTCGTACCACATTTGAAGAGCACTTTTGATCAGCGCGGGATAGTTCGGTTGATGGTGGAATGTCATCATGGCCAGATTTTGACCCGACATCGGAAAGGCAGTGGTATTGTGACATGGTTCACGCTTCATATCGCATTGTTTAACGTTCAGTTCCGCCAACTTGGCCAATTCAGGATGCCATTGCATGGTGGCCATGCGACAAGCAGGTTTATGCTGGTGATCACCACCACCAGCTATGAAGTTTCGTTTTTCATTGAATCCTGCAACCAAGAGATCCTTCAAATGCTTGTTGATGTCGACAAGGTTAGCATCTTTTGGACAGGCGCAGTCGAATTGCTAAGGGGGGAAGAACAAATTATTATTATTTATTCATAGACGTGATCGGACTTATATTTCTAAAACGAGAGCACACATATAAAAGGTTCCTACGACTGAAACTTGAATTGCAGTAAACAAATTAAAAAAAAGTTGTGTTGATTTTATAAATCAGTTCTCAATGCAATTTTAGGTCTCGGACACTTTATTTCATTTTCAGTATTGGATATTTAAAAGTGTTTTGGGCGGTTTTGAACATTTGTATTTAGTATTTTCAGCTTACGATGAATATCGCAATATTTTTCATTATTTCTGACATTAGCAATCGCAATTATTCAAAGAGCGAATCCAAACTGAGGGAAATGGGTACGATCAATCATTGCATGATTCACGCGTGATTGGCTTATACGCCATTGTATATAAGTTCGAATATTGCGGAAATTGGTTATGTCACTTAAAAAAATTGTGATGAGTGAAATATTTTTCCTTATTCAACGTGTGTGTTTCAAAAATTACTCACGCGCCCATCTCTACTTTTCGCGATATAATGTCGGCATGATTTAAAATGTTAGCATAATTATCACATAAATATACATCCGAAATTGGCGGGGTACCAATAAACGTTTCTATTTGTATGGGGTTATTGGTATTAAAACATGTGCCGCTGTGGTGTGTTTACACTGTACATTAGTGTGGCCCCAGCCAAGTAATCAAGCATACCATTCGTAAATAAATTGGTGTTCTATAAAATGTAGACTCAAAAAGGGCTTGCGCCAGCACAATATCCCAGTAGAAATCAATATTAGGCCTGTTCGATTAGGCTTACTAGCTTAAAATTAAGAGACTTGAAAAGGAGGCAACATTTTATTCATTGGTTTTATTTAAATAAATCAGTGATAACAAGTAAAGAAAGTCGGGCGGGACCGACTATATGATACCCTCCAATTTCTACCCGAATGCAATTCAATTCGATACAAAAGTGAAATCGGGAAGGATTTTAGTATGTGTCCTAATCATAGACCGATGTAACCTGACACACTTTGTCAAATCCAGAAGAATATTTGTATGGGAGCTATATCCAAACATGGGACGAATCTGAACCATTCTGACTCATATTCACAATAGGTCTTTCTAGTTGAAATATAAGTTTCTAGACCGGAAAAAGTCAAATCGAAAGCGAAATTTGTTTGCGAGATATATATAAAACTGACCCGATCTGATACAGTTTCTCAACAGATATTTCTAGTTGAAATAAGTTTGAGGAAAATCGATGCAAATACTTTCAGGGAGGAACTAGTCAAGCCAGTAGCGAAATTTGTATAGGAGCTATATATAAATCTGAACCGATCGGACCCAGGTGTTTTTAGTGGAAATATAAGATATGTTGCTAGAGTGAAAAGAGTCAAATCGGGAGTGAAATTCGTATGGGGATTATATCTAAATCTGATCCGATTTTCTTCAAATTAAATAGAGTTCGTCCCGAAGAACTTCGTTGTCCAAAGTTTCATTTGGTTCTGTCTATAATCCTGACGATATATTTTTAAAATGTAGTAATCGCACTCTTTAGAAGACTAAAAGGGCTGATCGACTTTTTCAGTTTCTTTCTAGTTTTTGGCTTAGTTTAAGGCGTGCGAATGTCGCGTCCGGCCACTGGGAGATGCTCATATGTATCCACCAGGAGGTGGAGGGTATACTAACTTTGTCATTTCGTTTGTAACACCTTGAAATATCGACCTGAGACCCTATAAAGTATATATATTCTTGATCGTCATAAAATTCTAAGACGATCTAGCCATGCCCGTCCGTCCGTCTGTTGAAAGCACGCTAGCATCTAAACGCTAGAATATAGAACGTTCAAATCTTCCATAAATGCGTCTTATAGTCGTAGATCGGATGGGATTGAAACGGGCCGAAATCGGCCCAAAGGGAAAATTTTTTCCCTCACAAGGACTAAAAATACCCATAATAACCCCTAATATTTTAGAGTAGTTAAGCATATTTTTTTCAATATGTCTGATTGTACTTACTTGATATTGGGTATGCGCATTCCCCCGATAACAAAAACGTGCACCATAAAACGATTTTTATTCGTTGGGGGTGAAATGGGGCAAAAAGAGATAAAAATGGTACATATCAAACGACAACAGATAGAAACAGGAAATTCGCTGTGTACATTCCTCTAATAGAGTAGATACATAATATAGTATTTTTTCCAAATTCGTACTTTCAAGGGATACAAACGGCAGCCCCTAGAATAATCAAATTCGGTGTATACATTCCTCTGATTGCGTAGACACGTAAAATAAACTGATTTTTCGAAATTCGTACTTTCTGGGGTTGAAATGAAAACGGGGTACTTTTATTAGAAGAATATATGGACAAACTGACTTCTTGACCACACATTTTAACCGATTTTCTTAGACCACACATTTTAACCGATTTTCTTAAAATTTGGCACAACACCTTATACTTCAACTAGAAATATCTATGTTGAAATTTAGTCAGATCGGTTCAGATTTAGATATGACTCCCATAAAATATTCTCTCCACATTTTTCGCTCTTAATTTGCTTTTCTCCGCTCTAGAGACCACTTATATAGTAGCCATACAAAAATCGTCCACGATATCACTTTTATTCCCAAATTTAATTGTAATTGGGTAGAAGGTGCAGGGTATCATACGTCGATACATCTGCACCATTGTATCGAATTTCGAAAAATTCATCTCCGAATTTCATGACGCTAGCTGCGGTCATTTCATGACGCTAGCTGCGGCCTTTTTTCATTTTAACCCCCAAAAGTACGAATTTCGAAAAATCGGTTTATTTTAAGTGTCTACGCAATCAGAGGAATGTATACACCGAATTTCATTATTCTAGGTGTAGCCGTTTGGTTGGTACCATTTTTATCCCGCTGTGCCCATTGTATCCCTTGAAAGTACGAATTTGGAAAAAAACCTTTTATTTTTATGTCTACGTGGTCAAAGGAATGTATACTCCGAATTTCATGACTCTAGATGAGGTCATTTGGTTGGTACTATTTTTATCCCCTTTTTCTATTTTGACCCCAAAAAGTACGAATTTCGAAAAATCAGTTGATTTTCTGTGTCTACACAGTCAGAGGAATGTATACTCCAAATTTCATGACTCTAGCTGCGGTCATTTGATTGATACTATGCGGTCATTTGGTTGGTACTATTTTTATCCCCTTTTTCTATTTTGACCCCAAAAAGTACGAATTTCGAAAAATCAGTTGATTTTCCGTGTCTACACAGTCAGAGGAATGTATACTCCGAATTTCATGACTCTAGATGCGGTCATTGATTGGTACTATTTTTATCCCCTTTTTTCATTTTAACCCCAAAAAGTACGAATTTTGAAAAATCCGTGTATTTTTCTTGTCTATGCAATCAGGGGAATGTATACACCGAATTTCATTATTCTAGGTACAGCCGTTTGGTTGGTACCATTTTTATGCCTCTATTCCCATTTTACCCCTTAAAAGTACGAATTTGGAAAAATACTTTTATATTATGTAGATACTCAATTAGAGGAATCTACACACCGAATTTCGTGTTTCTAGCTGTTATCGTTTAATATGTACCATTTTTAGCCCTTTTTTGCCCCATTTCACCCCCTACAAATAAGAATCACTTTATGGTGCACGTTTTTGCTATAAGGGGAATGCGCATACCAAATATCAAGCAAATATAAACAGAAATATTGAGAAAAAATTTAGATGCTAGCGTGCTTTCAACAGACGGACGGACGGACATGGCTAGATCGTCTTAGAATTTTATGACGATCAAGAATATATATACTTTATAGGGTCTCATGTCGATATTTCAAGGTGTTACAAACGGAATGACAAAGTTAGTATATCCCCAGGAGGTGGAGGGTATAAAAATGTAGTAGGCCATGATTTCTGTGTCAACTTTTTGATGCACAATGTAATCAATGGGTTGTAATCTTCATCATAAATTGCAGTTTTTTGCAATATTTTCGTTAGAGCCATTTTAATTGACTAATATTATTACAAATAGAAATTTCCTCATTATGAAAAAAGTATGGGCCACGCATATTTTTTATAATTATTAATAACTTAATAATTTTTTAATCAAAAATAATGACACACATCAAAATGCTAAATTTCAGAATTGCATGGAAAACATTTTATTTAGAAAATTTTTATTCAATTCAACCATTAATGAACTTATAAAAAACTAAAGTGTTTTGTGGTTTAGAAAATACTGGAACGAACGAGAAGTGCTTCTTATAATACTAAGAATGAATTCTCGTTCGCTTTCTTAAATTAAATTGTTTTTTGTTTTTATAACAAATAAATTTTACTCAGATTATGTAAAAATTTATTTGGTTTGAGAAAAAACGTGCTCAGATGGAGTAAACATTTACTTGGCTTTAATAAAAATTTACTGTGTTTGAAGAAAAACTTTCCTCAGTTTGAGTAAATTTTTCTTGGTTTGAGAAAAAATTAAATAAAATCAAGTTGAACGCATATCCTACTTTCGGGTAAAGTTTGTACTTGATATGAGGAAATATTGGTTTGGTTCTAAGTGGAATATTTCTGGTGTTACAAACTTGGGAAAACGTTTCATAATGAAAAAGAGTCCAAATTCTTGCCAACCATATGACCAAATCCGACAGATTTTCTTTCAAACAATAACAAAAGCGTATATGACGCGCTAAACCGTTTATGTCTGGCCGGGAATATTTAACTTACCCCACTATGGTCACAGCCGATATGTTTGCCATATGAGCAAAACTTTTTGTCACAATAATCAACGGCCACGGTTGTATCCACGATAGCTGCCAATAATAACAATAACAAAAACGCAGGTGTTTTCATTGCGCTTGTGTTATACTTTAAAACTAAAGTTTAACTAATGAACGGTTTCGACTAGAATCGGACGGTTTCTATTTGCGTTTTCCAATACAACTTCAACATTTGCAGAAATATTAGATTTAAGCCCGTTTTGTTTTCATTATTTGTTAGTTCAGCTGTTGCTCGATGGGGTTTCGAATGACGTAGTTATACCCTACACCACAATATGGTATATGAGTAACTTTAACTTACTTACTCTCGTAACTCTTTCGAAAAAAATAAATTTTTACTCAAACTTGTTTAAATAATCTGGAGTATGGATTTTACAGAGATTGAGAAAAAGTTTTTTGCTGAATACTTGCTATATTATTTGATGATGCGACAATGGGATGTACTGTCCGAACATCCTATTTTTAAACTAAACCATTCAAGACTTACCCTTCGGGATATTCTCTTGAAAATCTTAGTGCTCATTACTGCCGATCATCAGTGCTCGCTGGATATATTCAAAGCACATTTGTAAACTAAACAAGTAAGGAAAGACTAAAGTCGAACGGAACCGACTATATGATACACTCCACTTGCTATCCTACTATAATTTAATTATGTAAAAAGTGAAAACGGGAACGATTATTGTATCCTGTAAATATATGTGTTTGACAAAAAATTTTAAATCGGAAAGGACATCTGCATGGGGGTATATTGAAACATTGAACGATGTGACCCGCATTCACTATGTATGTTTATAGATGAAATATAATATGTAAAGTTTGGCCAAAATCTGTTTAACATTTGGGAGCAACATTTGTATATATATACAAAATATCTAAATCTGAACCGATCTTACCCATAGCTGTTTCCAGTTCAATTATAGGGTACTCTGCCAAATTTGAAGCAAATCGAGTGAAATACGTGGTTTCTAGAGCGGAAAAAGTCAAATCGGGAGCGACATTTGTATGGGGGCTATATCTAAATCTGAACCGATCTGATCGATTTTCATCATAGCTGTTTCCAGTTCAATTATAGGGTACTGTGCCAAATTTGAAGCAAATTGAGTGAAATATGTGGTTTCTAGAGCGGAAAAAGTCAAATCGGGAGCGACATTTGTATGGGGGCTATATCTAAATCTGAACCGATCTGATCGATTTTCATCATAGCTGTTTCCAGTTCAATTATAGGGTACTGTGCCAAATTTGAAGCAAATTGAGCGAAATATGTGGTTTCTGGAGCGGAAAAAGTCAAATCGGGAGCGACATTTGCATGGGGGCTATATCTAAATCTGAATCGATCTGACCGATTTTCACCATAGCTTTTTCCAGTTCAATTATAGGGTACTGTGCCAAATTTGAAGAAAATCGAGTGAAATATGTGGTTTCTAGAGCGGAAAAAGTCAAATCGGGAGCGACATTTGCATGGGGGCTATATCTAAATCTGAATCGATCTGACCGATTTTCACCATAGCTGTTTCCAGTTCAATTATAGGGTACTGTGCCAAATTCGAAGCAAATTGAGTGAAATATGTGGTTTCTGGAGCGGAAAAAGTCAAATCGGGAGCGACATTTGTATGGGGGCTATATCTAAATCTGAACCGATCTGACCGATTTTCACCGTCGCTGTTTTCACTTTAATTATAGGATACTGGGCAAAATTTGAAGCAAATCGAGTTTAATATGTGGTTTCTAGAGCGGAAAAAGTCAAATCGGGTGTGACATTTGTATGGGGGCTATATCTAAATCTGAACCGATTTGCTTCAAATTAGATAGCGTTCGTCCTTGATCCACAAAACTTACTTGTATCAATTTTGGTTAAGATCGGACTATAATTGCGACCTGTAATTTGATTACAACAATAGATGGACAGACGGACAGACAGACAGACAGACAGACAGACAGACAGACAGACAGACAGACAGACAGACAGACAGACAGACAGACAGACAGACAGACAGACAGACAGACAGACAGACAGACAGACAGACAGACAGACAGACAGACAGACAGACAGACAGACAGACAGACAGACAGACAGACAGACAGACAGACAGACAGACAGACAGACAGACAGACAGACAGACAGACAGACAGACAGACAGACAGACAGACAGACAGACATACAGACAGACAGACATTGCTAAATCGACATAAGGCCGAGCTCAGGCTACTATGGGGGTCAGCGGGTGGCGGATAGCTGGACGGCCTGCAGATATGTAGGTTCGCTGCGATTGATAAGCAGTCCCCGACCAAGAGCGGCAGGATTGGAGGGCGTGCCTAAAAAGGTTACTTGTGCCCAAGGAAAATCCTGTGCCAAGGCGAAAGAATACCGCCTTTAACTAAGTATTCCCCCACAGGGGTGCCCTCGAGAGATGTGCAACTAGGAAAGTGATGCCTCCGTGGTTCCCCAAATCAAAAAAATCCAGAAGCGTCTGATCCATACTGGACGGCTCCCTGGTCAGCGTCTGTTCCCAGGTCAGGGACGGCTGTGCGAAATCCTGGCGGCAGGTCAAAAACGCTAAGGGCAGGATCCCCGACAGAAAAGCCACAATGAAAAGGTTCGAAGATGAAGTAAAACTTACGGTGCAGGGAGTTAATAACCCAGTACCGGCGGCAGAGGGGGGTGACCAAGCAGGCCCCCGGTCGTCGATATCCAGCGACTGCAACGAAAACAACAACAAGAAAGGAGAGATCAACCCCTTTCAACGGAACGATAGAATCCAGAGATCTCCCATTGTAGAGCCAGTAACACCACGTAATGAACGAGCTGCAGACCTAACTGATAATAGAACATCTGCACAATCTGAGCAAACACCTTGTGGAAGAAACTCAGTAATAGCGAAAAATCCTCAAGTAGATCATAATCCAGCTACGGGAGCGACTTCGAAGTCAGGCAAGTTTCAGGCTCTAAAGGAAAAGGAGGAAAGCGGTTTTGAAACCACATGCGATACCTTCTCAGAATTGGGGAAGATGATAGTAAATCTCATGGACTACGTTAAAGTTCGACACAACGTTCATCATGCCATTAAGGAGCAAGTGACGGCTATAAGGATAGCATATAACAAAATAAACGATGAAAGGAGCAGAGTGCATGACCAAAATCGCGAAAATACCGAAACATCTACACAGACGTCGCCAATATGGCCCACCAGAAGGGAAGCAAAACGGCAAGGGGAACCAATTGAAGAAGTACCCAAAACAACGACGTCAAAGAGACAAAAAAATAGATCTCCAAAGAAGAATCCTGCATCTGCACAAGAGGATACAAACGTTGGAGCAGCTACAACTAGTTCCAAAGTCCCGAACCCGGAGAATAAGTGGGTAACCATAAAGAAAAAGGAAAGGAAGAGAATTAGGAAGCATAAGCCGGACGTCATGGTTATAGCAGCTAAGGGAGATGTCACATATGCAGATATCCTTCGAAAGCTGAGAACTGATCCCGATCTGAAGGACCTAGGCGAAGAAGTTAAGAAAGTCCGAAGAACCCAGAGTGGGGATCTACTTTTAGAGTTGAAGTCCGCAAGTAGCAACACAGATAAAAGATTCAACGGCAAGATAGTAACATCTTTAGGAGGACGAGTGGATGTAAAGACACGCATAAACGAAATGGTGATAGAGTGTAGAGACATGGACGATATCACCACGAAGACGGAGTTATGCAGAGCTCTTGCTAATGCACTTGATATTCTAGATATCGACGAATCTAAAATAAAGTCTATCCGGAAAACGTATGGAGGAACACAGGCAGCCAAAATTAGCCTCCCAGTCGATATTGCAGAAAAAGCACTTAACATGGGTAAGATTAAGATAGGCTGGTCTATATGTCGACTCAGGGAGATAGCGTCGGTTACAAAGTGCTTTAAATGTCTGGACTTTGGACACATGGCGAAATATTGCGAGGCGGAAATCGATAGGTCCCAACACTGCAGAAAATGTGGTATCAAGGGTCATATAGCGAAAGAGTGCACAGGTGAACCGAATTGCATGCTCTGCATGGCAAAAGGTAGTACTGACCTTAAACATGTTACAGGTAGTTATAGATGCCCAGTATTCCGAAAGGCGCTGAACTCCAGATCGAATTGAGATTTATTCAGCTAAATCTAAACCACTGTGCCGCAGCACAAGATCTCCTGACGCAAACCATCTGCGAATTAAAATCAGACGTCGCAATTTTGTGTGAACCGTATAGGAGTAAAAGTAAAAATGTATGGGAGGTGGACTCTTCCGGTAAAGCTGTAGTATGGGCCTGCGGAAATAAAGCTATAGAGGAGGGAACTAACCAGCCATCTGAGGGCTTCGCCAGAGTTAAGATTGGTGGTATATACATATACAGCTGCTACGTCTCACCGAATATACCATTAGATGAATTTAGGAGAATAGTTGGAAATCTGTCAATTGACGCATCAAAACACAACCCAATAGTAATTGGTGGGGACTTCAACGCTTGGGCTGTAGATTGGGGCAGCCAGAAGACGAACGACAGAGGACGTGTATTACTGGAGTCATTCTCACAACTCGATGTTGTACTCGCAAACGAGGGGAATGTCCACACATTCAGGAGAGCTGGCTACGGATCCATAGTCGACCTGACTTTTGTAAGTTCCTCCCTAGCTTCCGATTTAGAGTGGCATGTTAGCGAGCAGTATACTCATAGCGACCACCAGGCGATAATTTTTACAGCCGACTACCGGGGACCACCAAGGAGTAAACTAGGCAATGCGAAATTCTGCGGTTGGCAAAGGGATAAATTTGACGAGGCAACCTTCATTGAAATGTTCTCCAGCCTACAAGTTGAAGAAAGCGCGACAGTAGATATGGCAGAAAATATTATAGATGCCTTGCAGACAGCGTGTGATGCATCTATGCCAAGAAAAATGCAGTGTCAAGGGAGAAAAGAAAACTACTGGTGGAATGAGAATATAGCAGCATTAAGAAGGGAGTGCCTGAAGACGAGGCGCTTTTACCAGAGAAGCAGGCGTAGACCTGACCACCTGACGAGAAGGGAAGCTCACCACAAAGCAAGAAAAGACCTGCAACTTGCCATAAGCAAGAGCAAATCTGATTGCTTTAAAAAGCTATGTAGGGAGGCCGATAATAATCCATGGGGCAGTGCATACCGCATAGTTATGTCACGACTAAAAGGAAGCAAATCGGCCCAAATCACGTGTCCAGTCCTAATACACAAGATTGTAGTCACTCTATTTCCACAAAGAGAACGATACGAAGATGAAACTCCCAGTTACCCCGTCGAAAGCTTGGTAGAAGTGACAGAAAGTGAAATCTTGGAATTGCGCAAGAAAATCGGAAACTGCAAGGCTCCAGGATTGGATTGTGTGCCCAATAGAGCCCTAAAAGCTGCATTCGAGGCGAGACCCCAGCTATTTGCGAAGCTATTCAATAACAGCCTGAAAGATGGTGTATTTCCGGGACGATGGAAAAAGCAGAAGCTTATCCTGCTACCAAAGCCTGGCAAAACCCTAGGTGAACCCCAATCATATAGGCCAATATGTCTCCTGGATACTATAGGCAAATGTCTTGAGAGGATAATTTACAATAGGCTACAAAATGCAGTTGAAGAGGCAGATGGAATCTCGGAAAGACAATACGGTTTCCGGAAGTCTAGGTCCACCATTGACGCAATTTCCCTAGTAGTGAACACGGCAAGGACGGCTATTCAAGGCAAAGGAGCAGCAAGAAAATACTGTGCAGTAGTTACGCTGGATATAAAAAATGCCTTCAACTCGGCTGGATGGGATCATATCGTGTCATCCTTGCGGAGACTAAATGTCCCGGAATACCTTGTAAGATTGGTCATAGATTACTTTTCAGATAGAACGCTGTGGTATGAGACCGAAAATGGAACAAAATCGTACGAAGTCACGGCAGGCGTCCCCCAAGGCTCTGTACTAGGGCCTCTACTGTGGAACATAATGTACGACGGAGTGTTTAGACTGCAAATACCGGAAGAAGCATCTATCGTAGGATTCGCAGACGATGTTGCAGTACTCATACAAGCGCGGGAAAAGAAAGAAGTGGAACTATACGCGAATGAAACCATCAAGACCATTAGACAGTGGCTAAAATCGATGAACCTAGATTTAGCAGAGCACAAAACTGAGGTAGTACTTGTAAGTGGCAAAAAGAGTCGGGAAACCCTCACGATTCAAGTGGGAAGCTGTGAAGTAACCTCTAAGGAGGCCATAAAATATCTGGGCATAATGATAGATGACAGACTAAACTTTAAACGCCACATGGAGTATACGTGCGAAAAGGCAACTAGCGCTGCAAATGCGCTGGCCAGAATGATGCCAAATGTTGGAGGGCCACGCCAAAGCCGTAGAGCTCTAATCACCCGTGTAATAAGCTCGATAATGCTGTACGGATCACCCATATGGGCGAAGATATTGAGAAAAAAGTCCAGCAAGGACATAATGTCAATATCCCGAAGAAGTTGTCTCAGAGTTTGCTGCGGATTCTGCACAATTTCCTACGAAGCAGCTAGTGTAGTAGCAGGAATCATGCCTATTGACCTAGCAGCAAGAGAAAGTGCTGCCATTTACTGCGGGCAGAAGGAAAACCCGCACCAAGACCGGAAAGTGTTAAGACAAACCGAACGCGAGAGGACCATACAAAGATGGCAAATTAGATGGCAAAACTCGACCAAAGGTAGATGGACATATAGGATTATTCCGAATATAGGAAAGTGGATCAACCGAACCCATGGAGAAGTGAACTACAACCTCACTCAGTTCCTATCGGGGCATGGAGGTTATAGGAGCTACCTGCATAAATATGGACACGACAACTCTCCTATGTGTCCACAGTGCCCCTCCGAGTTGGAGAACGTAGAACACGTCATGTTTCAATGCCCAAGATATGAGGTACTTAGAACAGTAGCGGAATCCTTGCTAGGCAGGAGACTGTCAGCTGAAACGGTAGTCGACACAATGCTGAGCACCGAAGAAAATTGGAACACTGTCACCACATTTGTAGTCACCGTAAATCGTGAGCTTCGGGCGGCGGAAGAAGCCAGAAAAGGTCAGGGTAGAGGTACATGAAGTATAGCAAAAGAAAACAGCACGGATAGCTGACCCCCCTCGCGAAGAAATACCTGAAGGCAGTACCGCGGGGAGTGGCGTTGACGTCTTGGGGGTGTGTTTTAGTACGTAGGTACCAACGGTAAATCGTGCATACGTTCAGTACGGACTGAAAGTATCTATGAAGATTTCACACCTCCAGCGCATAAAAAAAAAAAAAAAAAATTGCTAAATCGACTCAGAAAGTGATTCTAATCCGAACTGTATAATAAACGGTGTGTCTAACTCGTTTGCTTTTGGGTCTTACAAGCAAATGCACAAAGACATAATACTCTCGTGGAGTGTATAAATATGTTAAATATTTTGGGTAGGTTTACTTAACATTATTATTGTTGGTTATCTCTATACAAATTTTTAATTATTTTTCTTAAATAATTTCATTTTATTATTATTCAAATTATCTGACAAGTTGGCATTGTATTGCAGTGGATATAGTGTGTCTTTGACCACTTTCAAACTACTAAAGACAATTTGGTGTGCATACAACGAGTAATGCCATTGTAACGGCATTGAACATAAGCATCCTTAAATCAGAGAACTGATTATAGTAAAGAGAAAAATTAGCATATCAATTTTTTTGGATTGAGTAAGACCATTATTGAGCCAGGACGAAATCAAAATCAAAACTATTATCAAAATTAGTATCGTAACGTAAGCACTTTCATATCTAATCGGTTTAATTATGGAAGTAGCCTAATGTGTTTTCTTTCAACTGCAAAAAAAAATCTCACACGAATCAAAAACTATAGAAGAAACCAAATAAATATCCCACATATGTAATTTGAACAACCGGCCTAATAATGAGATCGGTAGGTTTAAGAAAGACAAAAAATATGAATTTTTTTCTTAAGCTAGATATTGATATTTTCATATATTTACGATCACTATCATTGAGGTCATATGCTCCTCTAGGAATTAAATTGAAAATGGCGATGATGATGACAATTGTGCAAAATATCTTTGCAATCGGTGCATAATTGTCCCAATCTTTGGAACCACTGTGCGTTGGACTATGGTCTCGTGGACCACTTTTCTTGGCCAAAATTATTAAAACAGCTTTATTTTAGTTTATGTTTAAAGCTAAAACTTTAATGGATTTATCTAGAAATCTATAAATAAAAAATACGCAATCGTGAATCTTTAAACTTGCATAGTCTGTAATCAATCAATTCCATTTAAATTAAACCCACATTCGCAGTTATCCAAATTCATGGGAAATTTACATTATTTTAAGCGGAATGTCATGGTGTCACATCCACTTATTTTTGGAAGATAAAAACGGAAATCAAGTTTTGTCCAAAACGTTTCTGTTGTCATCATTTAAAAGTCGCTGCGAAGTCACACGAGAAAACCTTTCACAGGGAGGAAATCATAGTGGTAGTGTACAGCCAAGTAATAAATGTCATCATGCCATTTGTAAATAAATTTGCATTTTAAAAACAAGTAAGGAAAGGCTAAAGTCGGGCGGGGCCGACTCTATGATACACTCGACTATCTATCCAAATACAATTCAATTCGGTGAAAAAGTGAAAACGGAAAGGATTTTTGTATCCTGTAAATGTATGTGTTTGACAAAAAATGTTAAATCGGAAAGCACAATTGTATGGGGGTATATTGAAATCAGGAATGAAATAGGTGAAATATAATATGTATAGTTTGACCAAAATCGGTTAAACATTTGGGACCAACATTTGTATTGGGGCGATATCTAAATCTGAACCGATCTTACCCACTTTCACCATAGATTTTTTTACTTGGATTATAAGCTGTTGTGGCAATTTTAAAGAAAATCTGGTACAATATGTGGTTTCTAGAGCGGAAAATGTCAAATAGGGAGTGTCATTTGTATGGGGGCTATATCAAAATCTGAACCGATCTTACCCACTTTCTGCATAGATGTTTATAATTGGATTATAAGATGTTCTGCCAAATTTAAAGAAAATCGGGTACAATATGTCGTTTCTAGAGCGGAAAATGTCAAATCGGGAGCGACATTTGTATGGGGGCTATATCTAAATCTGAACCGATCTTACCCAGTTTTTGCATAGGTCTTTCTAGTTGGATTATAAGATGTTGTGCCAAATTTAAAGAATATCGGGGTCAATATGTGGTTTTTAGAGCGGAATATGTCAAATCGGGAGCGACTTTTGTATGGAGACTATATCTAAATCTGAACCGATATGCCTCAAATTAAATAGCGTTCGTCCTTGATCGACAAAACTTACTTGTGTCAATTTTTGTTAATATCGGACTATAATTGCGACCTGTAATTTGATTACAACAATAGATGGACAGACGGACAGACGGACAGACTTGCTAAATCGATTCAAAAAGTGATTCTATGTCGATCGGTATAATTAACAGTGGGTTACAAACAAATGCACAAAGACATAATACTCTCGTGGAGTGTATAAATAGTCTTGAGACAGCAGAATATCCCAGTTCAAATCAAATATTGATTACTGACCAAAATAAAACAAACGAAAAACTAAACAAGTAAGGAAAGGCTAAAGTCGGGCGGGCCGACTCTATGATACACTCCACTTTCGATCCGAATACAATTTAATTCGGTGAAAAAGTGAAAACGGGAAGGATTTTTGTATCCTTTAAATGTATGTGTTTGACAAAAAATGTTAAAGCGGAAAGGACATTTGTTGGGGGTATATTGAAAACTGGAACGAAATAGGTGAACTATAAAATGTATAGTTTGGCCAAAATCGGTTAAACATTCAGGAGCAACATTTGTATTTGCGCTATATCTAAATCTGAACCGATCGTGGCTAAGATCGGTTCACCATAGGTTTTTTACTTGGAATATAAGCTGTTGTGCCAAATTTAAACAAAATCGAGAACAATATGTGGTTTCTAAAGCGGCAAAAGTCAAATCGGGAGCCACATTTGTTTGGGGGCTGTATCTAAATCTGAACCGATCTTAACCAATTTTTGCATAGGTGTTTCTAGTTGGATTATAAGATGTTGTGCCAAATTCAAAGAAAATCGGGTACAATATGTGGTTTCTAGAGCGGAAAATGTCAAATCGGGAGCGACATTTGTATGGGGGCTATATCTAAATCTGAACCGATCTTACCCAATTTTTGCATAGGTGTTGCTAGGTGGATTATAAGATGTTGTGCCAAATTTAAAGAAAATCGGGACCAATATGTGGTTTCTAGAGCGGAAAATGTCAAATCGGAAGCGACATTTGTAAGGGGGCTATATCTAAATCTGAACCGATCTTACCCAATTTTTGCATAGGTGTTTCTAAAGGGTGATTTTTAAGAGCTTGATAACTTTTTTTAAAAAAAAAACGCATAAAATTTGCAAAATCTCATCGGTTCTTTATTTGAAACGTTAGATTGGTCCATGACATTTACTTTTTGAAGATAATTTCATTTAAATGTTGACCGCGGCTGCGTCTTAGGTGGTCCATTCGGAAAGTCCAATTTTGGGCAACTTTTTCGAGCATTTCGGCCGGAATAGCCCGAATTTCTTCGGAAATGTTGTCTTCCAAAGCTGGAATAGTTGCTGGCTTATTTCTGTAGACTTTAGACTTGACGTAGCCCCACAAAAAATAGTCTAAAGGCGTCAAATCGCATGATCTTGGTGGCCAACTTACCGGTCCATTTCTTGAGATGAATTGTTCTCCGAAGTTTTCCCTCAAAATGGCCATAGAATCGCGAGCTGTGTGGCATGTAGCGCCATCTTGTTGAAACCACATGTCAACCAAGTTCAGTTCTTCCATTTTGGGCAAAAAAAAGTTGGATATCATCTCACGGTAGCGCTCACAATTCACAGTTACGTTACGATTCGCATCATCTTTGAAGAAGTACGGTCCAATGATGCCACCAGCCCATAAACCGCACCAAACTGTGACTTTTTCTGGATGCATTGGTAGCTCTTGCAATGCTTCTGGCTGATATTCACTCCAAAATCGACAATTCTGCCTATTTACGTACCCATTGAGCCAAAAATGAGCTTCGTCGCTGAACACAATTTCTTTCTTTCTGAACTTTCTTAACAGAGCACGCATTTTGATAATAAAATTCAATGATTTGCAAGCGTTGCTCGTTAGTAAGTCTATTCATGATGAAATGTCAAAGCATACTGAGCATCTTTCTCTTTGACACCATGTCTGAAATCCCACGTGATCTGTCAAATACTAATGCATGAAAATCCTAACCTCAAAAAAATCACTCTTTAGTTGGATTATAAGATGTTGTGCCAATTTTAAAGAAAATCGGGTACAATATGTGGTTTCTAGAGCGGAAAATGTCAAATCGGGAGCGACATTTGTATGGGGGCTATATCTAAATCTGAACCGATCTTACCCAATTTTTGCATAGGTGTTGCTAGGTGGATTATAAGATGTTGTGCCAAATTTAAAGAAAATCGGGACCAATATGTGGTTTCTAGAGCGGAAAATGTCAAATCGGAAGCGACATTTGTATGGGGGCTATATCTAAATCTGAAATTATCTTACCCAATTTTTGCATAAGGTGTTTCTAGCTGGATTATAAGATGTTATGCCAATTTTAAAGAAAATCGGGTACAATATGTGGTTTCTAGAGCGGAAAATGTCAAATCGGGAGCGACATTTGTATGGCGCTATATCTAAATCTGAACCGATCTTACCCAATTTTTGCATAGGTGTTGCTAGTTCGATTATAAGATGTTGTGCCAAATTTAAAGAAAATCGGGACCAATATGTGGTTTCTAGAGCGGAAAATATCAAATCGGAAGCGACATTTGTATGGGGGCTATATCTAAATCTGAACCGATCTTACCCAATTTTTGCATAAGTGTTTCTAGTTGGATTATAAAATGTTGGGCCAATTTTAAAGAAAATCGGGTACAATATGTGGTTTCTAGAGCGGAAAATGTCAAATCGGGAGCGACATTTGTATGGGGGCTATATCTAAATCTGAAGCGATCTTACCCAATTTTTGCATAGGCGTTTCTAGTTGGATTATAAGATGTTGTGCCAAATTTAAAGAAAATCGGGTACAATATGTGGTTTCTAGAGCGGAAAATGTCAAATCGGGAGCGACATTTGAATGTGGGCTATATCTAAATCTGAACCGATATTACCCAATTTTTTCATAGGTGTTGCTAGGTGGATTGTAAGATGTTGTGCCAAATTTAAAGAAAATCGGGTACAATATGTGGTTTCTAGAGCGGAAAATGTCAAATCGGGATCTACATTTGTATGGGGTCTATATCTAAATCTGAACCGATTTGCCTCAAATTAAATTGCGTTCGTCCTTGATCCACAAAACTTACTTGTGCCAATTTTTGTTAAGATCGGACTATGATTGCGACCTGTAATTTGATTACAACAATAGATGGACAGACGGACAGACAGACGGACGGACAGACGGACAGACGGACAGACGGACATTGATAAATCGACTCAGAAAGTGATTCTATGTCGATCGATATACTTAACAATTGGTTTATCTCGCTTCCTTTTGGGTGTTACAAAGCCATAATACTCTCGTGGAGTGTATAAAAATAAATAAATATATTTTTAATGAAATGTTTAAACTGACATGCCTAACGAAGTCCTAGTATTCCAAAATCTCTATCAACAAAACTACACATATGTAATGTGTATGAAATAATGAAATTTCAATAAATAAATTCCGCAATAAAACAAAAATCATTTAACCACACCAAATCGGCATAATTTATTTTTTGTGATAAATTTATTAGAAAGGTTTAGACAGTTTTTTTGCTCTTCTGAACAATTGCGAAAAATACATATGTTGCTATTTTTATCCTGTAGTAACTACTTTTAAATGAATGATCTTTTAAAATGTGAATATAATGCAAAATATCAAATGAGTTGACTCTTAATGATACAATACAGGTACAATTTGCGTATTTTCGTTATACTTTACTTAGTTAAATCTACATTTAAAATGGCGATCTACAGTGATGTAGACATGTAATAAATGTCATCATGTCATCTGTAAATAAATTTGCATTTTATCAAATATAGACAATCGACCTTTTGTACTATCAAAAGTAGAAAGGTCTAACATCTACCCTGAAAATGGAAAGACCTACTATGAAAATAGATCATACGATTTGATATAGCCGCCATACAAGTACTCCGATTTCCTTTATTGCTGTTTCACAACCAAAATAATAAATGAATAATAATAAATAATAAATAAACAGCATGTTTTGGCTTAGCCCCGTACATATGTAAGAGTTACATATTCCATCAGCTTTTCATAATATTTCCATATTACACAAAATTTTTTATAGGCCAACTATTACTGGACAATATACTAGGTCAAAGTCATTCTACAGATATTACAGTAGGGTATCGTATAGTCGGCCCCGTCGAATTTTTGACCGATATCGTCATACAAATGATCTCTCGATGAAAACATCTTAAAAAAACTTATTTTAATCCCCATTTTCACCAACTCTTGTTAGATATAACAAACAGTTTTAGATGTTAAACTCCACACAAACTGATAACTATAACCTAGGTTAACTAGAATTGCTGAAAATGGAGGTAAAAGTGGTTATTTTCGTAATAAAAATTGAAAATTAAAATTCAAAAATTCAGCAAATATTTGAAGTAGTTTCTCTGACAACTGAATGTTATACTCCTCTTGATAATTCCCTTCCCACTACAATAGAATTTTCGTACGGTATAATAACGTCGATCACATCCATATTCCACCTTTTCTCTGTGGGTTTATTAATGAATGGTATCAAACCAACAAAAAGCCATTGTTTAGAAAACTGCAAAAAAGAACACGTAACAGAATGAGTAACAAATACTAACACAAAATGAAATTTTGTTTTTTTTTTTACGAGCCTAATATAATTTCTTTTTGTGATTGAAGTTGGTCTTATTGTTTTTCAATATTTCTTTACACTTGTGCAGGCGTTCGAACCATTTTTCAAAGAATGTTTTAAAAATTAAACACTTTAAAAAACATTTAAATGCATCAGCGGCTTATTCTGCGCAGGGAAATCGTTATTCAAACTGTTTATTCTGTGACGCCATAGCGTCATTACTTCAATGTTTTGTGTGCTCAAAAAGTCCGTTGGGTGTACGATTAGAAAAATTAAAATATATATTTG
This sequence comes from Polietes domitor, assembly GCA_947397865.1. NCBI lineage: Eukaryota > Metazoa > Arthropoda > Insecta > Diptera > Muscidae > Polietes > Polietes domitor. The sequence goes on from OX377620.1 coordinate 127,825,310, forward strand.
TATTTATTAACTGTTTTTTCATAGATTTTTTCATTGTTTTTATACATTGTGATAATAAACTAATGAAAAAATTATCATTTTAAGGATTTTTCACTGAAAATGTGGTTGATTTTACAAAATATATTTCGAAAAAATAATCCTAAATAGTAGATCACAGAACTTCACCATTTCCAAATTTACACAGTTACTAAGAAAGACATCTAAGAACACTACTTCAAAATTGCAAAAAAAATATCAATTATAAAATATCAAAATTTTGAAAATCAAAATAGAAGAAATAAAATTGTAAAAACTTTAAAAACCTAAAGGGGCGATAACATGCGACTTCGATATTTTAAAAGTAATTGAAATTACCTTCAATCGATTTTAAGAGGTACAGGCTAATTTCTCCACTGCACACTGGTCCCAAATCCATTTTTCTTGGCGTACATTCGAAAAATAAAGATACAATCTCGTAATTTTGCACATTGGCTAGATATAACAAACTTAAAAAATAAAATTAAAATTGGACTGATCGGATCACGCCCACTACCACCTCCCACATTTACTCAATATATGAGCGCCCCGGTAGTCGAGTTGGTAGCGTGCTCGGCTATCAGCGCGGGGGTTGTGGGTTCGATTCCCACTAGAGGCTCTGGTCTGTCGCTGCAATAACTAGCTACAATGGTCTTCGTCACCCTGGCTCAATCCCTGGACCCAAATTAAGAATATAAATTTACTTTGTATTGTAATTCATAATTAATGTAATTAAAACAAGTAAGGAAAGGCTAAAGTCAGACGGGGCCGACTATATAATACCCTACACCACTCCCTGCATATATACATCGCTTTGATTACTAAACCCAGGAATTCCATGGGAGCAATTTTATGTAGTTCATATAAATTATACAGTTACTATCAATTCATCTTTAGTCAAATTTAATGAATATGGTAAATAATAAAGTAATTGATCCAATTTTCTAGCAGATATTCCGAGTAAAGTAAATCGATTATAAAATGTTGTGTCAATTTTAAAGAAAATCGGGTACAATATGTGGTTTTTAGATCGGAAAATGTTAAATCGAGAGCGACATTTGTATGGGGGCTATATCTAAATCTGAACCAATCTTACCCACTTTCATCATAGGTGTTTCTAGTTCGATTTAAAGAAAATCGGGTACAATATGTGGTTTCTAAAGCGGAAAAACTGAAATCGGGAGCGACATTTGTATGGGGGCTATATCTAAATCTGAACCGATCTTACCCACTTTTAGCATAGGTGTTTCTAGTTCGATTATAAAATGTTGTGTCAATTTTAAAGAAAATCGGGTACAATATGTGGTTTCTAACGCAGAAAAAGCGACATTTGTAGGGGGGCTATATCTAAATCTGAACCGATCTTACCCACTTTCAGCATAGGTGTTTCTAGTTCGAATATAAAATGTTGTGGCAATTTGAAAGAAAATCGGGTGCAATAATTGTTTTCTAACGCGGAAAAAGCGAAATCGGAAGCGACATTTGTATGGGGGCTATATCTAAATCTGAACCGATCTTAACCACTTTCTGCATAGGTATTTCTAGTTGTATTATAAGATGTTGTGCCAAATTCAAAGAAAATCGGGTACAATATGCGGAAAAAGTGAAATAGGGAGCGAAATTTGCATGGGGGCTATATCTAAATCTGAACCGATCTTACCCACTTTCAGCATAGGTTTTTCTAGTTCTGTTATAAAATGTTGTGCCAATTTTAAAGAAAATCGGGTACAATTTGTGGTTTCTGAAGCGGAAAAAGTGAAATCGGGAGCGACATTTGTATGGGGGCTATATCTAAATCTGAACCGATCTAACCCGCTTTCGCCACAGGTATTTCTAGTTTGATTATAAGGTGTTAAGCCAAATTTGAAGAAAATCGGGTACTATATGTGCTTTATAGGGCGGAAAAAGTCAAATCGGGAGCGACATTTGTATGGGGGATATATGTAAATCTGAACCGATTTCCTCCAAATTAAATACCGATGGTCCTTGGGCAGAAAAAATAATTTCTGCTAAGTTTCATGACAATCGAACAACAATTGCGACCTGTAGAGTGCGAACAAGCTTAGATGGACAGCAGACGGACGGACAGACAGACATCGTTAAATCGACTCAGCTGGTGATTCTAAGCCGATCGGTATACTTAAAGGTGGGTCTAGCTCGATTATTTCTTGGTGTTACAAACATTTGGCGCGAAACTAACTTATAATACCCTAGCCCACGAAGTGGGGTGGGGTATAAAAATAACTCAATATATAACCAAAATAATTATCACCTTGTATTAATACAGGGTGACCGAAAACAAAATTTTATGAAAGCTTAAAATAATGAAACTTATTTCGCATTGACGAACAATGTTTTTCAGAACATTATTACAAAAGCAAAATATAGCATACAAATATTCTACTTGACACTGCAATTTAAATAATTATTTCAGGAAAGAATATAAAATGTCTACATGTGTACAAAATGACGTTATATATCATTTTAAAGGTATTGCAAGTGTTGATGGGTCTCATACACAAAACTGATTCAGAGATATAATCTTATATATGTCTATGGCTAATCTAAAGCTGTGCTAAAATAAAAAGACAATTATTGGAGTTTGCCGAAAAATGCTGACTAGATATTAATTCCACCATAAACTACAACCTCAGACGAACACTTTCACATTTACATTTTGAGTCAAGTTGAGTCCTACATATAACTTTTGGTCCACGACATTTATAGGTTATGTTTACTACGAATCACAAAATTGCAACTCTTAAGAAAACTGACTGAGCAATCACAAATTGTTAAATATAATTTTCCAACTACTTACGCCGGCCTTCAAAATCAATAATATAGTCACTTCATTATCTTTACGCTTTAATTTTAAGTATTTTGCATAACTGCTTTAGACACGAATTAAACCCACTTGTTTCATCGGCAAACTTTAAATGCCTCTCAGGCTTGCGGTGGTGCTACCTAGTTTTCTCCAATACATTTTCTTGATAGCTTGGAGTGTTACCATTAAGAAAATATATACACATTTAACAATTTCCAATTTAAATTTTTTGAATTTCTGCCAAAAAATATGGATTTGGGACCATAATGCACTGTTAAATTTTATATGAGAAGTATACATACAGCAATTTTGGAAACAATTCAAGCAAGTGAGGTCAAAAATTGTACCCTTGGCATGTCATGGCTCTATAACTTTTACATTTTTGTCCGATTTGTGCGACTGATGTAAGAATTTTCACAAATGTAAATATATACGGCTGATTACAGCATAGAAACTAAAGCAGTCTATACAGAAGTTTAACTGATGAGTAATCCCCATACAGGATGTCAAATAAATATATGGCCAAAAGTGTCTATAGTTGAGTGTGGTTCTCCACCTTTCCATTTCCAAACAAAAATTTTCCTCATCGGAAGAGAAAGCTTTATCGAAATAGCTGGAATTCGAAAGAATTATATTACCAAAAAAATTAAAAATTGTTTCGTGAAATTTGGTACCAAGCAAAACGGCTTCCGGACGTCTACCAAATTTTTATTCTAAGCACCCAAGACGAACAATCATAAATACCGCGACGAATTTTATAAACAGGGCCCTACAAACCAGTGATAAGAAATTTCACGAAACAAAAAAGTCAAAAATTAGAAATATACTGCGAATGAACGACTTTCCCGAAAAATTAATAAATAATCTAATCAAGCGAACGACGGAAGAAAAACTTAACAAAAATGACGAAAGACCAAGCAAAATTTATAAATCCACAACATACATTCCAGGACTATCCGAAAGGCTAAAACATTCTAATATTTACGACAAGGAAAAATTTGAGTTGGCATATAAAACATACAGGACAGTCAACAAACTATTTAGTAGGACAAAATCAAGAAAGAGGAGAAACCAAACGTCGTGTACAAAATAAAATGCAATGGTGACAAGTCCGACATATGCCAGAAGGTATATGTCGGCACTACGAAAAATAAATTGAAAACCAGACTTTCATCACATAAAACCGAACACAAATCTCTTGACAAACCCATTGAGCAAAAAACCGCCCTTGCAGCCCACTGTACCTTGACGGGACATAAACCAAACTTTAATGACGTCGAAATATTAGCGGAAGAGGATAATTATACAAGGAGATACACTTTGGAAATGCTAAATATAATTGATTGGATTAATAGATGTCAAATCGGGAGCGACATTTGTATGGAGTTTTTTTATTTGGAAGTTTTTTTATTGGAAAGGTTGCATTTTGTCATGCAATAATGGAACACAATATCATTCATATCATACTGGCTCGGTAGTACCTCACCCGATCAACCCAATATTTCAGTATTTTTTTGAATTGTTTCGGCTCGAATCTCTTCAATTGCAACTTCGATTTCACATCTCAAAGCTTCACTTGTCTCTGGATTGTTTGAGTAACATTTATCCTTAATGGCTCCCCACAGAAAATAATCCAAAAGACTCAAATCACAGCTCTGAAGGCACAGTAACGCTCACCGTTGACAATAACGGCGGCTCTTAGCTTATTTTCAAAGAAAAATGGGCCAATGATGACGTCAGCCCACAATCCACACCAATGGATGCTTTGACTTCTCAATAGTCACGTATGGGTTCTCCGAATCCCATATGTTGCAATTTGGCTTATTGACATAGCCGCCGAGATGAAAATGAGGTTCATCTGAAAACACTATTTTTCGGTAAATTTCTTCATTTCCTGCCAAACAATATTCAGCTCATTGGACGAAACGAAAACGCATCGGTGGCGTCCCATTTTGCAAATATCAAACATAAACCTGAAGATAAAAATGGATGTTAGAATAACAAAGTCAAAGTAGTCGATAGTTCAAATTTAACATTTTAAATAGTCCACGCTTTACAATAAATAGTTTAGAATTATGGAATTCGCTGGGAAATAATACAGAATTTACTGTTGATCAGATGATGAGCGCTACATCAAACATCAACATGATTGCTTGAAAAACGCAACGTTACCCATTATTAAACACCCATTCATAAATTAAAATTCATTCATTCTTTTCAATGAAACATGCTAATTTATTAAACACTCGATTTTTAATTTTTAAATAATACTATGAAATGTCATAACGGTTTTCAGTACTGACATTTAGAACCATTTGTTGACAGTATACACCTCCGAGGTGGAGCACAAATTGGGATACACTGGATTAGTACCAGTGCTGCATGAGGAAGCAGCCACATCACAGCTAGCGTAAATGGGGAAGTTGACCATGTTGGTGGTGGCATAGTTGCAGGCAACCAAGTAGGCCTTGTACGAAGCTCCAGTCACCGAATAGGTGGCAGCAGCACAACCCACACGAACGTTGCGATCAGCCACCATAACCGTATAATGGCCAATAGTTCTGCGAATCAAGCAATTAATTATTTAATTAAAATCGATATCCACAATAAGTACTTACGGGCCTTTATAGTTGCTGGGGTAGGCATTGATATATTCCATTTTGCTGTCACCAACTTCACTGTACCACAAGTCCACAGCTTGAGCTAACATGGCCGCATTGTTCGGGGTACCGAAGTAGCCCATCCAGGCCAAATTCTGACCGGAATATCTAAAAGCATCCGTGTTGCGACATTTGTCATGAGCCATGGCACACTGCTGGACATTGAGGGCAGCAATGGCAGCCAATTCATCGTCCCACTCCATGGTGGCCATACGACAAGCGGGATCATGATTAGCATCACCACCACCGGCAATCAAATTACGTTTGGCATTGTGGGCATTGACCACTGTGGCTTTCAGGCTGGCATTAATGTCGACCAGAGCAGCATCGGCAGGACAAGATGAAGCAAATTCCTAAAGACAGAGACAAACAGAGACAGTTCACAAAGAACTGTGAGAACATATGAAAATCTAACTTACACCACTGTTACCACAGGCGATATGGGTAACTCCAGAGTTACACAGGGCTGAGGAACAATAATCGGTTGCTGTCCCTGAGGCCAGTACAGCCAATACAGATGCTGACAACAATAGTACAGATAAGTGTTGCATTTTGCAAGATGTTTTGCGTAGATCGGGTATCTTTTAGCTGCAGCCAGAACTGATCAACTGATAGTGATCGTAGAACCGCAGGGTATTTTGATACAACGCATTCCCACTGTAACTACAGTGGGATTATGTAACAGTCTAGCACCTTTCAAGTCTGGTGATGATCATCAAATAGATTTCGTCTTTTGTCACGCCTTTGAATAGGTGCAAACAAATTTATATCGGACACCATTGTCTCAAATCATACTTTGTCGATCTTTTTCTGTATTTATTTTTTATTCAATAACAAATGTTTAAATTGATATCAATTATTGTTGGAGATGCGATGACAAGTATGTAAGCAACAGTTTCTAATTCCAGTGACTTTGTCGATTGAACTTACATATAAAGCAGTAAACAACTCTTTCAAAACTAAGTAATTATTTCTGTTTTGAAAACAGTTTGAAACAAAGTTCGACCTGAATTATTACATCATACGACATTTTTTAAAATAAGTCCATACACTTGAACTAAATGATATTCGTCTGAAACTATGGGAAAAATGGAGTTAATTGGCGTTTTTAATTTGACACTTATGCCGGTATCTTAGGTTGCGAATAAGTATTTAAAATAATTTTGTGAAAAAATGTATTTGTTGGAACTTTGTATTCCTTTCAAGGGATAACAGGATGATGAAATGAAAAGCTAAAAGCGCCAATTGACTCATTTCGCATATAGTTTTAGTTTCCAGCTCAAGTGTAATATGTACTGTCGGGGTTTCGACAATCGGTTTAAGATCACTTACAATCAGGGAAGGTCGGTATTGAGTTTGGAGAAAATCGCTTCAGGTTTAGATATAGCCTCTATACAAATAACCCTTCGATTTCACATTTTACATGGGATGTCTTTCAAATTGTCAGGATCATGTGGACTACAAGTACTTTCACACACGCTTTGTATAAATAAGTATATAAACGATTTGTAAAATAAGTAAATTAATGGAGTGAAATAAAAAATAAATAAAAATAATAAAAAAGAAATTAGCGGGGTCGACAACTTTAGGGTATACCCTAAATGTAAGGATATTATCTAAATGAAGTGAAGTGAATTTAATGTTTCAATGTTTCCCTAAAATAAATACTTAACATCGCACAGAGGGTTGAAATCGCCAAAAATGGAGATTAATTCAATAATCAAAATTTATATTTTTTATTACGCGAATAAAGAATATCAAATTCTACATCACTGCCGAAAGTATCAATGACATGTGTTGTTACTATCCCAGTTGCACTGCCTGAAAGTCAAGAAAATTTCGAGATTTACACGATTAGTTGTGAAAAGTTAAAATTGACATATTTTAAAAGTTTTGCTCAATGATAAAAAGTAACACCTTGTTTATGGGATCTTCAAGTTCAGTTATTTTAGAGTATTTTTACAAAAAAATGTTTTAACGAAAGTATTGTAGATATATTTTTAAAAAATTGTTCAAAATATGTCTAAATTTAAGGTATTTTCAAAATATATGTGGAGTTTTAAATGTGAAAATGTGTAATTGTTTTGCAATGAAAAATATGTCTATTTATTTACTTAACACTTGAATGAAATAATTATATCTCATGAAAAGCATTCACTGAAGTAGAATCAGGTTCCAAGTTTCAGTTATTTTATAAACATTCCTATACAAAAACAAGTAGGGAACGACTAAAGTCGGGTGATGTCAGTTATATGATACCCTGCATCTTCTACCCTATTACTAGTAATTTACTACCATTTCTAGATGTATTAAAATATCTGTGATAGTTTAATGCCGGAAACATTCGAAACATTGTCCTTTATGAGTAAACTAGCTGAACCCCGCCCACTTCGCCAGGCAAAAAAAACAAACGGTAAATTTAAATATGCTTTCATATTGATTTTTCTCCTGATCGGTAATATATGTACCAACAAGTAAGGAAAGGCTAAAGTCGGGCGGGGCCGACTATATGATACCCTACACCACTCCCTGCGTATGTACCTTGCTTTTATTACTAAACCCAGGTATTTCATGGGAGCAATTTTATGTAGTTCATATAAATTCATCTTTAGTCATATTTAACGAATATGGTTAATAATATGGTAATTGATCCAATTATCCGACAGACAAATACAAATTATACAGTAGTAATAGGATGAATTGGACCGACATATCAAAAGGGAGCCTATAACAACATTTTGGGCCTGGTCCAAAACATGGGCCTATATATATTTCTCATTCATTCTGCAAAATTGAAGATCCGATGTAAGATGTAGTTTCTAGAGCTGTAATAGATCAGAATGGGCCCCATTTGGGTTATACCAAAGTATGGACATATGGGCATCTCCCGAACAAGTAAGGAAAGGCTAAAGACCGACGGACTTTCTATCTCATTACAATTCAATTCGGTAAAAAAAAATGAAATCGGGAAGGATTTTTGCATCCTGTAAATGTAATGTTAAATCGGAAAGGACATTTGTATGGGGGTATATTGAAACCTGGAACGATGTGAATGTTTATTGACGAAATATAATATATAAAGTTTGGCCAAAATCGGTTTAACATTCGGGAGCAACATCTAAATCTGAACCGATCTAACCCACTTTCACCATAGGTGTTTCTAGTACGATTATAAAACGTTTTGCCAATTTTAAAGAAAATCGGGTACAGTATGTGGTTTCTAAAGCGGAAAAAGTGAAATCGGGAGCGACATTTGTATGGGGGCTATATCTAAATCTGAACCGATCTTACCCAATTTCTGCATAGGTGTTTCTAGTTGGATTATAATATGTTGTACCAAATTTAAAGAAAATCGGGTACAATATGTGGATTTTAGAGCGGAAAAAGTCAAATCGTGAGCGACATTTGTATGGGAGCTATATCTAAATCTGAACCGATCTAACCCACGTTTCTAGTTCGATTATAAAACGTTGTGCCAATTTTAAAGAAAATCGGGTACAATATGTGGTTTCTAAAGCGGAAAAAGTGAAATCGGGAGCGACATTTGTATGGGGGCTATATCTAAATCTGAACCGATCTTACCCAATTTCTGCATAGGTGTTTCTAGTTGGATTATAATATGTTGTACCAAATTTAAAGAAAATCGGGTACAATATGTGGATTTTAGAGCGGAAAAAGTCAAATCGGTAGCGACATTTGTATGGGGGCTATATTTAAATCTGATCCGATCTAACCCACTTTCACCATAGGTGTTTCTTGTTCGATTATAAACCGTTGTGCCAATTTTAGAGAAAATCGGGTACAGTATGTGGTTTCAAAAGCGGAAAAAGTGAAATCGGGAGCGACATTTGTATGGAGGCTATATCTAAATCTGAACCGATCTTACCCAATTTCTGCATAGGTGTTTCTAGTTCGATTATAAGATGTTCCGCAAAATTTAATGAAAATCGGGTACAATATGTCGTTTCTAGAGCGGAAAATGTCAAATCGGGAGCGACATTTGTATGGGGGCTATATCTAAATCTAAACCGATCTTACCCAATTTCAGCATAGGTGTTTCTACTTAGATTATAAGATGTTGTACCAAATGTAAAGCAATTCGGGTACAATATGTGGTTTCTAAAGTGGAAAATGTCAAATCGGGAGCGACATTTGTATGAGGGCTATATCTAAATCTGAACCGATTTCCTCCAAATTCAATACCAATGGTCCTTGGCCATAAAAAATAACTTCTGCCAAGTTTCATGAAAATCGGACAACAATTGCGACCTGTAGAGTGCGAACAAGCTTAGATGGACAGCAGACGGACGGACAGACGGACAGACGGACAGACGGACAGACGGACAGACAGACATCGTTAAATCGACTCAGCTGGTGATTTTAAGCCGATCGGTATACTTAAAGGTGGGTCTAGCTCGATTATTTCTTGGTGTTACAAACATTTGGCGCGAAACTAACTTATAATACCCTATTCCACGAAGTGGTGTAGGGTATAATTATAATCAAGGTACTTTCCTGAGATACTGAAGTAATGGATGTGTTCCATGAAGAACGTTAGTTTACGGCGAATAATGGAAGAAATGTCAAAAATCAAATTGATTTTTTTTAAGTGTGATTCTCATCCTTTCCATTACCTAAACAAAACACTTCATTCGTAAGAAGAAATTACATTACATTCAAAACACATGGAAAATCAATCAAATTGTTCGCTAATCAAACAACACAAAAACTAAAAAATTTATGTAATTTCCTCTTTCTTGAAAAGAAGAAAATCAAAAGAAATTTTTCAGAATTCAAATCATAAATGCCCCAACTTTCAAATACCGACCATTTGTATATTGTCTAAGCAGGTTACAACTAAATCAACTCACACAACAATATAGGAATCTCGATGTCGAATATACTCAAAAAACAGGTTTTAATTTCATATTCAGCACTCTAGCTGTCATAGAACTATATTCGATAATAGGTTTTAACTTCGTATGTGAGGTGCCCCGCTTTTCCTTTACCGCCCATTTTTTGGCACAGCTACGAACATTGATGCTCTCAGACAAAATTTGAGTATTGTATCTGTCATAGAACGGAATATATTCGAAAATGGGCTTTAACTTCGTATGGGAGGGGCACGCCAACTTTTCCAATACCGCCCATTTTTGGCACAACAACGTACATTGATGCTAGATGAACTTACACAAAATTTCAGCACTCTAGGTGTCACAGAACTGACAATATTCAATAATAGGTTTTAACATCGTATGGGAGGTGCCACGCCCACTTTTCCAATACCGCCCATTTTTGGCACAACTATGCACATTGATGTTAGACGCACTTACAAAAAAAATTCAGTATCGTATCTGTCATAGAACGGAATATATTCGAAAATGGGTTTTAACTTAGTGTGGGAGGTGCCACGCCCACTTTTCCAATACCGATAATTTTTGGCACAACTACGCACATTGATGCTAGATGCACTTACACAAAATTTCAGCACTCTAGGTGTCGTAGAACTGAATATATTCGATAATAGGTTTTAACTTCGTATGTGAGGTGCCCCGCTTTTCCTTTACCGCCCATTTTTTGGCACAGCTACGAACATTGATGCTCTCAGACAAAATTTCAGTATTGTATCTGTCATAGAACGGAATACATTCGAAAATGGGTTTTAACTTCGTGTGGGAGGTGCCACGCCCACTTTTCCAATACCGATCATTTTTGGCACAACTACGCACATTGATGCTAGATGCACTTACACAAAATTTCAGCACTCTAGGTGTCGTAGAAGTGACAATATTCAATAATAGGTTTTAACTTCGTATGGGAGGTGCCACGCCCACTTTTCCAATACCGCCCCTTTTTGGCACAACTATGCACATTGATGGTATATGCACTTACACAAAATTTCAGCACTCTAGGTGTCATAGAACTGACAATATTCAATAATAGGTTTTAACTTCGTATGGGAGATGCCACGCCCACTTTTCCAATACCGCCCATTTTTGGCACAACTATGCGAATTGATGCTAGATGCACTTACACAAAATTTCAGCATTCTAGGTGTCATAGAACTGACAATATTCAATAATAGGTTTTAACTTCGTATGGGAGGTGCCACGCCCCTTTGTCCAATTGGTCAAATTTTTCCATTTCCTTGTATTGTCATCGAAAATGATTAAGTGTGCAAAATTTGAGCAAAATTGGTTGAGAAAAAAGCTTTCAAAAATTGATTTCAAATTTTGTGGCACACAAACATATATAGAAAGTAACCTTATATGACGACCACAGAACAAAAACGCCGAATAAAATCGTACAAAGCAAAAACGACGCAAAAAATTTAACAGAGCAAAAATGCAGCAGAGCAGCGTACATGTGACACTCACACATGTATACATGCATGCTCTGTTGAAGATTTCAAGAGAATTGCCAATTGCGTGTGGGATCTCTCTCTCTCTCTCTCGAGTCGTGATCGGTTGGCTCTGTTGTTATTTTCTTTTTATACCCTACACCACTTCGTGGAATAGGGTATTATAAGTTAGTTTCGCGCCAAATGTTTGTAACACCAAGAAATAATCGAGCTAGACCCACCTTTAAGTATACCGATCGGCTTAAAATCACCAGCTGAGTCGATTTAACGATGTCTGTCTGTCCGTCTGTCCGTCTGTCCGTCTGTCCGTCCGTCTGCTGTCCATCTAAGCTTGTTCGCACTCTACAGGTCGCAATTGTTGTCCGATTTTCATGAAACTTGGCAGAAGTTATTTTTTATGGCCAAGGACCATTGGTATTGAATTTGGAGGAAATCGGTTCAGATTTAGATATAGCCCTCATACAAATGTCGCTCCCGATTTGACATTTTCCACTTTAGAAACCACATATTGTACCCGAATTGCTTTACATTTGGTACAACATCTTATAATCTAAGTAGAAACACCTATGCTGAAATTGGGTAAGATCGGTTCAGATTTAGATATAGCCCCCATACAAATGTCGCTCCCGATTTCACTTTTTCCGCTTTAGAAACCACATATTGTACCCGATTTTCTTTAAAATTGGCACAACATCTTATAATCCATCTAGAAACACCTATGCAAAAATTGGGTAAGATCGGTTTAGATTTAGATATAGCCCCCATACAAATGTCGCTCCCGATTTGACATTTTCCGCTCTAGAAACGACATATTGTACCCGATTTTCATTAAATTTTGCGGAACATCTTATAATCGAACTAGAAACACCTATGCAGAAATTGGGTAAGATCGGTTCAGATTTAGATATAGCCTCCATACAAATGTCGCTCCCGATTTCACTTTTTCCGCTTTTGAAACCACATACTGTACCCGATTTTCTCTAAAATTGGCACAACGGTTTATAATCGAACAAGAAACACCTATGGTGAAAGTGGGTTAGATCGGATCAGATTTAAATATAGCCCCCATACAAATGTCGCTACCGATTTGACTTTTTCCGCTCTAAAATCCACATATTGTACCCGATTTTCTTTAAATTTGGTACAACATATTATAATCCAACTAGAAACACCTATGCAGAAATTGGGTAAGATCGGTTCAGATTTAGATATAGCCCCCATACAAATGTCGCTCCCGATTTCACTTTTTCCGCTTTAGAAACCACATACTGTACCCGATTTTCTTTAAAATTGGCAAAACGTTTTATAATCGTACTAGAAACACCTATGGTGAAAGTGGGTTAGATCGGTTCAGATTTAGATGTTGCTCCCGAATGTTAAACCGATTTTGGCCAAACTTTATATATTATATTTCGTCAATAAACATTCACATCGTTCCAGGTTTCAATATACCCCCATACAAATGTCCTTTCCGATTTAACATTACATTTACAGGATGCAAAAATCCTTCCCGATTTCATTTTTTTTTACCGAATTGAATTGTAATGAGATAGAAAGTCCGTCGGTCTTTAGCCTTTCCTTACTTGTTCGGGAGATGCCCATATGTCCATACTTTGGTATAACCCAAATGGGGCCCATTCTGATCTATTACAGCTCTAGAAACTACATCTTACATCGGATCTTCAATTTTGCAGAATGAATGAGAAATATATATAGGCCCATGTTTTGGACCAGGCCCAAAATGTTGTTATAGGCTCCCTTTTGATATGTCGGTCCAATTCATCCTATTACTACTGTATAATTTGTATTTGTCTGTCGGATAATTGGATCAATTACCATATTATTAACCATATTCGTTAAATATGACTAAAGATGAATTTATATGAACTACATAAAATTGCTCCCATGAAATACCTGGGTTTAGTAATAAAAGCAAGGTACATACGCAGGGAGTGGTGTAGGGTATCATATAGTCGGCCCCGCCCGACTTTAGCCTTTCCTTACTTGTTTTATAATATATAAGTTAGTTTCGCGCCAAATGTTTGTAACACCAAGAAATAATCGAGCTAGACCCACCTTTAAGTATACCGATCGGCTTAGAATCACCAGCTGAGTCGATTTAACGATGTCTGTCTGTCCGTCTGTCCGTCCGTCCGTCTGCTGTCCATCTAAGCTTGTTCGTACTCTACAGGTCGCAATTGTTGTCCGATTGTCATGAAACTTGGCTGAAGTTATTTTTTCTGGCCAAGGACCATTGGTACTGAATTTGGAGGAAATCGGTTCAGATTTAGATATAGCCCCCATACAAATGTCGCTCCCGATTTGACATTTTCCACTTTAGAAACCACATATTGTACCCGATTTTCTTTAAATTTGGCAGAACATCTTATAATCCAACTAGAAACACGTATGCAAAAATTGGGTAAGATCGGTTCAGATTTAGATATAGCCCCCATACAAATGTCGCTCCCGATTTGACATTTTCCGCTCTAGAAACGACATATTGTACCCGATTTGCTTTACATTTGGTACAACATCTTATAATCCAACTAGAAACACCTATGCTGAAATTGGGTAAGATCGGTTCAGATTTAGATATAGCCCCCATACAAATGTCGCTCCCGATTTGACATTTTCCGCTCTAGAAACGACATATTGTACCCGATTTTCTTTAAATTTTGCAGAACATCTTATAACACAGTGCAACACGAAAAAAAAATAACCATATACGGACACCGCTACATGATAAAAGACCAAAAAAAAAGACCCGTGTTTTTTTTTCCCCCAAAGTCATGCACTTTTTTTTTATGGGCCCCCAGAGATTTGAGGCCTCGGTGTAATTTTTGGAAAAAAGTGATCATATTCTCAGGCTCATATCTTGCAAACCGTTCGGAATATTGATTTACTCTCTGAGGCAAAGTTCTAGCTCTTGTCATAAAGAACAAAAATTGTGAACATATAAAATCAAAAAAACTTCATCTTCAAGGTCAAACCGTTGAAAATTCAGGGAAACAATCAACTACAAAAATGTACCTAAGATCCCAATAAACAACTTTCTAGAACATATGAACTTCCTAGGAATTATTCTTAACACCGTTTAGGTAGCGCTTAGGTAGCCGCAAAATTGAAAAATTTCCCAAAAATTTCACTGTGCAACATTTTTGAACTCATTTCAAAATAACCATATACGGACACCGCTACATGATAAAAGACCAAAAAAAAAAAAGACCCGTGTTAACCCCCCCCCCCCCCCAAAGTCATGCACTTTTTTTTATGGGCCCCCAGAGATTTGAGGCCTCGGTGTAATTTTTGGAAAAAAGTGATCATATTCTCAGGCTCATATCTTGCAAACCGTTCGGAATTTTGATTTACTCTCTGAGGCAAAGTTCTAGCTCTTGTCATAAAGAACAAAAATTTTAGTTGATTGTTTCCCTGAATTTTCAACGGTTTGCTACCTATGGACCTGAACAGGGGAAAAAAGGTTAAAAAAAATCGAATTTGTTTAAGTTTTTTGCGATTTTGACCTTGAAGATGAAGTTTTTTTGATTTTATATGTTCACAATTTTTGTTCTTTATGACAAGAGCTAGAACTTTGCCTCAGAGAGTAAATCAAAATTCCGAACGGTTTGCAAGATATGAGCCTGAGAATATGATCACTTTTTTCCAAAAATTACACCGAGGCCTCAAATCTCTGGGGGCCCATAAAAAAAAAGTGCATGACTTTGGGGAAAAAAAAACACGGGTCTTTTTTTTTTGGTCTTTTATCATGTAGCGGTGTCCGTATATGGTTATTTTGAAATGACTTCAAAAATGTTGCACAGTGAAATTTTTGGGAAATTTTTCAATTTTGCGGCTACCTAAGCGCTACCTAAACGGTGTTAAGAATAATTCCTAGGAAGTTCATATGTTCTAGAAAGTTGTTTATTGAGATCTTAGGTACATTTTTGTAGTTGATTGTTTCCCTGAATTTTCAGCGGTTTGCTACCTATGGACCTGAACAGGGGAAAAAAGGTTAAAAAATCGAATTTTTTTAAGTTTTTTGCGATTTTGACCTTGAAGATGAAGGTTTTTTGATTTTATATGTTCACAATTTTTGTTCTTTATGACAAGAGCTAGCCTCAGAGAGTAAATCAAAATTCCGAACGGTTTGCAAGATATGAGCCTGAGAATATGATCTCTTTTTTCCAAAAATTACACCGAGGCCTCAAATCTCTGGGGGCCCATAAAAAAAAGTGCATGACTTTGGGGAAAAAAAAACACGGGTCTTTTTTTTTTGGTCTTTTATCATGTAGCGGTGTCCGTATATGGTTATTTTGAAATGACTTCAAAAATGTTGCACAGTGTAATCGAACTAGAAACACGTATACAAAAATTGGGTAAGATCGATTCAGATTTAGATATAGCCCCCATACAAATGTCGCTCCCTATTTCACTTTTTCCGCTCTAGAAACGACATATTGTACCCGATTTTCTTTAAATTTTGCAGAACATCTTATAATCCAACTAGAAACACGTATGCAAAAATTGGGTAAGATCGGTTCAGATTTAGATATAGCCCCCATGCATATGTCGCTCCCAATTTGCCATTTTCCGCTCTAGAAACGACATATTGTACCCGATTTTCTTTAAATTTTGCAGAACATCTTATAATCGAACTAGAAACACGTAGACAAAAATTGTGTAAGATCGGTTCAGATTTAGATATAGCCCCCATACAAATGTCGCTCCCTACTTCACTTTTTCCGCTCTAGAAACGACATATTGTACCCGATTTTCTTTAAATTTTGCAGAACATCTTATAATCGAACTAGAAACACATATACAAAAATTTGGTAAGATCGGTTCAGATTTAGATATAGCCCCTATACAAATGTCGCTCCCTATTTCACTTTTTCCGCTCTAAAAACCACAGATTGTACCCGATTTTCTTTAAAATTGGCACAACATCTTATAATCCAACTAAAAAACCTATGGTGAAAGTGGGTAAGATCGGTTCAGATTTAGATATAGCCCTCATACAAATGTTGCTCCGGAATGTTTAACCGATTTTGGCCAAATTTTACCGTGAATGAGAAATATATAGGCCCATGTGTTGGACCAGGCTCAAAATGTTGTTATCGGCCCCCTTTTGAAATGTCGGTCCGATTCATCCTATTACTACTGTATAATTTGTATTTGTCTGTACATAACACTCTATGATACACTCCACATTCTATCCTATTACAATTCAATTCGGTAAAAAAGTGAAATCGGGAATGATTTTTGTATCCTGTAAATGTATGTGTTTGACAAAAATGATAAATCGGAAAGAACATCTGTATTGGGGTATATTGAAACATGGAATAGGTGAAATATAATATGTAAAGTTGGGCCAAAATCGGTTAAACATTTGGGAGCAACATTTGTATATATATAAATAAAAGTATATCTAAATCTGAACCGATCTAACCCACTTTCACCATAGGTGTTTCAAGTTAGATTATAAGGTGTTAACACAAATTTGAAGAAAATCGGATACAATATGTGGTTTCTAGAACGAAAAAGTCAAAAGCGACATTTGTATGGGGGCTATATCTAAATCTGAACCGATCACATCGGTATGGGGGCTATATCTAAATCTGAACCGATTTGCCTCAAATTAAATAGCGTTCGGCCTTGATCTACATAACTTACTTGTGCCAATTTTTGTTAAGATCAGACTATAATTGCGACCTGTAATTTTATTACAACAATATATGGACAGACGGACATTGCTAAATGAGTCAGAAAGTGATTCTAAGCTGATCTGTATAATAAATAACTCGTTTTATTTTGGGTGTTACAAACAAATGCACAAAGACATAATACACTCGTGGAGTGTATAATTAAATAAGTTATGATTGTTTTAAAACCCTTCGCTACTTTTGCCGCACCCTGTACTAGTGACAAAGTCAATGGTTTCTCAGTACGGTTTTACTATCGACATTTCCTTTAGGGGATATTCAAATATATACATATATAATATATATATATATATCGGGTGATTCATCGTGAGGTTTGATTTTGCCAGATCACGCATGACTGCTTTGTCATTTTTGTTCAGTATCGTTTGGCAAGTCATCATGGAAAGACTCACAAAACAACATCATCCCCAAATTGTTCAGCTGTATTCCAAAAAAAACAGCGTTCTGTGAAAAAGAAGACCGTGGCGAATCGATTCGTCGTCGTTTGCAGCAGCTTGGCTTGTCGTATTTGACAACTTGACGTATTTAACGTAAGGAGCGTAGAAAATTCAACTTGTGCAAGAATTTAATCCAGTTGACTTAAATTTGCGTGTTATTTTCAATCCAGGATAATGTGTGTTTAGTACATTTTTATAAAAAATACCAAATACAGTGAAATCGTTCTACACCATTTTCAAGTGTAATTCAAAAGACACCATTTGAAATTCAAAATACAGCATTTGAAATTCAAAAGTTTTCATTTGAAATTCAAAAATTATTCCATTTGAAATTCAAAAGATTCCATTTGAAATTCAAAAATGTAAACAAACTTATTTAAGAAAAATATACATTAGGGGGGCATTTATTTTTTCTGCAAATTTGGATATTCTGCAGTTTTGGAAACAGATTTTATAAAATGATAAGCAACTATTAATTATAATGATGTAAAATGTCGGTAATTTCATATATAGTTTATAACCTTCAACAGCTCAGAGAGCATCTGTATATACAGTTGAACTTCGATTAACCGTGACTCTATTAACCGTGACTTTATTAACCGTGAAGCTGAGTGGTTGATTTTTTACCTCTATTAACCGTGATTTACCTCTATTATCCGTGATGCACATGTCCATGTGACTGCTTGTTTGTTTTTTTCGTATAATACACACACATCTCTCATATTAAAATTCGGTGATTCCCCTTTTTCATGAAAGTGTAATTTTCATATCAAATTTCATATTCATTCATCAGTGTGAAATTCTAAATCCGCGAAAAGAGCAAGAAAGGTTCTTTCAATTAAAGAAAAATGGAGCTGATTAATGAATACTTAAAACGTAAAGTACCTTTTGAAATGTTGTCTGAAAAATATGGAGTTGGCATTCAAACTGTATCCGATTTAATAAAAAACAAAGATCGGATTTTAAAATTTTGCTCCGATACTGATTCAATGCTTGGCCTTAAACACAGATATACACTAAAACATCCGAAAATCCAAAAGTTTCGGCAAGAAAGATTTAAGGGAACTCCAATTTCAGGAGAGTGCACTTATTCATTTGGTTGGTTGGATAAATTCAAAAAACGTCATGGAATCCGTCGACTGAAATCTACGGGAGAAAAGGAGTGTGCTGATTATGAGTCTGCTACGATGTTTGTGGACGACTTGGATGAAATCATTAAAAACGAACAACTTACAACTGAACAGATCTACAATGCAGACGAAACCAGTCTATTTTGGAGGTGTTTGCCTCAGAGTTCTTTGGCTAGTGGTAATGAATATTCTATTGAAGGGTACAAGGAATCCAAGGAGAGAATCACAGTGCTTGTTTGTTCAAATGCTGCAGGAACTCACAAGTGTAAATTGATGATAATAGGAAAAAGTGCCCATCCAAGAGCTTTAAAAAACGTTGAACACCTTCCTGTGATTTATAAATCTAATAAGAAAGCTTGGGTAACACAACAGCTATTTCTGGAGTGGTTTAATCAAAATGTTGTATCAGAAGCAAAGGAACATCAACGGCACACCGGTCTCAAAAATAACTGTAAAATACTTTTACTATTAGACAGCTGTCCAGCACACCCAGATGTAAATGCTATGATATCTGAAAACGTTACAGTAAAATATCTCCCACCAAATTGCACGTCCTTGGTTCAGCCTATGGATCGAGGAGTAATTCGGAGCTTCAAATGTCACTACCGTAAACTGATCGTTCAAAAACTTGTTGGTGCTAATGACAGACGTGAGTTCGTTAAATCTTTGAATATTAAGACAGCTTTGTGGGCAGCCGCAGCTTCGTGGGACTCTGTAACTCCACAAGTTTTAAAAAGAGTTTGGAATAACTTACTATCTCATAATGAAGATGCTCCAAATAGCCTTGTTGAGATACAAACAGATATAACCATACCGTCTGGATGTACGATTGATGCTGTCGAAAAGTGGATGGTGTGCGACTCTGATGTCGCTCCGTTTGCTATTATATCTGAAGACGAAATCGTAGACATGGTTACCCAAAGCCAAGAAGATGAGCTTGATTCAAATTCCGAGGAATCAGATGGAGGAAATGCGGACGAAACGCCTACATTGGCTCAGGCAATAGAGGCTAGTAGTATTTTGTTAGTTTTTTTTAGAAAACTTTAATTATTTCAGAACCAGATAAAATGCAAATATATCGCATACAAACTCATTTGTTGGAAGAACAATCAAAAGCTAAAAGCATAAGACAGACTTCCATAAAAGATTTTTTTAAATAAATGTATGTATTCCTAGAGATATGATAAGTTATTTATAGACGCAATTTTACATGTTTTTGTCAAAAATAAATAAAAATAATAAAATTTATACATGTAAAATTTTACCTCTTTTAACCGTGATTTTCAGTTCAACTGTAATTTATAATGACTTGCATTTTACTTAACTATTTTACAGGTATAAAGTGATTGTAAAACCATTTCCAATATTAAATTGTTACTGATCAGTTTTATTTTAACCAAAGTTTATGCCAATTTGTGTGAGAGGTCTTGCAATATCGCTCATATTGCAGGTGTATATAATGTCTATGATAACATGATAACAATGACCAGATTTCAGAGTATTCCGATCGTCCGTATAGAAGTTATAAAATCTTTAAATTTAAATAGGTTAGAATGATTTGCGTGTGAGATACGTAAATCTGTTTTCTTAACAGCAGAATATTAAAGTTTACAGAAATAAATAAATGCTAATGTATATCTTGCTTAAATAATTTTGTTTACCCTTTTTGGATTGCAAATGGAATAATTTTTGAATTACAAATGACGACTTTTGAATTTCAAATGTTGTCTTTTGAATTACTTATGACGAGTTTTGAATTGCAAATGACGAGTTCTGAATTACAAATGATGTCTTTTAAATTTCAAATGATGTCTTTTGAATTACAAATGACGAATTTTGAATTTCAAATGTTGTCTTTTGAATTACAAATGACGAGCTTTGAATTTCAATTGAAATTTTTTGAATTTCAAATGGAATTTTTGAATTTCAACTGGTGTCTTTTGAATTTCAAGTGATGTCTTTTGAATTACAATTGAAAAAGGTGTAGATGTAAGAGTTATTTCCTCTCAAGAGAGTATTGCTTATTCTTATAGAACGTTACCGGGTCCTAAGAATTGTGTCCGCCCAAAGGTGTACGTTAGGGGAGGTTTTGCTGTATTTCAACTTCTTCTATTCATAATATTTATAATCTTTACGCAGATGGCGTACGCCCATCACCGTTCCCTTCCTGCACACATATATACAGTGGAGTGGATGTTGGGATACCAATCAAAGCTGATTTAATGGGCTAATTAAGTCATCTTCTAAAGTCATTCACCGATAATGCTTTTTAATATAGAAATAAATTACTGTCGAGGAACACATCTACTTTAGCAAAAGAGGTCCAAATAAAAAACAATTTACATACATATTTTAGAAGAGAAAAAATAAAATAAAAAAATGGCGGCGACCCATATTTTCCGAGTTACGTACCCCGGAATTTCAGGATATATTCTTCGATATCTTCCAGGATCGGATCAATATGGGTATCATTAGAAAGCTTATCGCAATAACGATATATATATATATATGTTTTTTCGATCCGATAAGCCATTGCGAGTCAATTAAATGTTTTCTATAAGGGTAAACACGCAGACAGAAACACGAAGTTTTATTGCGTAGCCGGCCTCCGGCCGGGGTTAAGAATTTTCTCCTCTGGGGTATGTCCAAAACCGGCTATGCAGACTAAAGTTTTTCTATGTAGCCGGCCTTCGGCCGGATTTAAAGATTTTCTCCTCTGGGGTATGTCCAAAGTTTTTTTACGGTGGGCTTCATAGCTTAGTGGAAGTGTGCGCGTCTTGCAATCTGAAGGTGCTGGGTTCGATTCCCAGCCGGCGCACTGGTAAAATTCAACATCAACAAATTTTCAAATTTTCGGTAGCTTTTTTAAAGCAATTTTTTAATTCTTCCACTAAATAGACAACGGCATCTTTTGGAAGTGGGAAATACGCCTTAAAGCTAAGACGAACAATTGTTTATTGAAAAATTTTCAAGATAGAAACATCTACTCTAAGTACAGATGGCAATTCTAAGGGATTAGAGCTATCTCTTAAATTCCTCCTAATAGATACCACGTCCTGGGCATCTTCTTCTTCATCAAAAAAAAGTTCCACTGAGCTAATCATTAAAAATTAAATTTTTATTGTTGAAATTTACTTTTTTGAGTTGAATTGTTTGTTTTGTTTACAAAATTTTAAGTTGCCAAAGTGTCAAAACACTATTATCGACGGCAACTGACAAAAGTTGTCATACATAATACTTATTTTTATTTCAGTTGCGTTGCCAGTTGACAACTCAACTGGAGTTTGGTGGCCATCCATAATCGACCCATTGATTAACCAGAAACATTTTTAACATGCGAAAGATCGAAATAATAAAGAACATAAGGCTAAAACAGCTGTAGTAATATAAGCTTGCTATCTGTATTATTTTTCTCTGATGTCCATATAATATAGCTATATTATTCATAATTCCGCTTACATACCTTTAAATGCAGAAATTATATAATTTGGAACCGATGGCTTCTCCTTGGTTTACATCCAAGTAAATTTGCTGACAAAGCTTTTTGATAGCCCGACTTATCAAAGCTGCATGGCACTGCTCCAATTCGTTTTGAAAACATGAAATGCGAAAAAGTGAATATCTTATAAAATGTTATACCCAAAAGATGTTTATCAATAATCAACTTACCAGTTGGCTTTTTATCACTTGCTACTGATTTCATGTAGAACTTCAACTTACAGCTTCTCTTTTACTTTTACGTACTAGTTCATTTTGCAATGCACCAACAAAATATGAAAAGAAGCACGGATTACCAATGAAAGAGAAATATTCTTTTATTATTTCCGAAACATTCAAACGAACAATGACAACAAAATCAATATTGCCAATATTTCTTCAAAATGATACAAGAGTGATAAGCAAAAAAATATTTCGATGAATTTCTTCAAAATGATAAATGGAAGATATTGCCGCAATATCTTCATGGTGATATATCGCCCAAATGTTTGTAGGGTATTTGGTTTATAAATGTGTGAAATGCTAATTCTCGCAATGTTTTTAATTGAGAGTATATTTGACAGTTCGAAGTTGAAATTTCTCGACTGAATATTTTACAGAAAAAAACATATGGTGACAGAAATTTCTCACAAATCAAAGTTACAGACACACTTGCTTGCGAGAAACAATGTTTTTTGTCAAATTACAACGTTTCTGTTTCATGTGAGAAATTTCTCGATGGGAGAGTTATAGAACATGGGTACTGAACATATCTGACCCTCTTTCACCACAGTTTTTTCTAGTGGAAATATGAGTTGTAGTGACAAATTTGAAGGGAATCGGTTAAAAGAATTGCTTCTAGAGCGGCAAAAGTCAAATCAGGAGCGACATCTGTATGGTAGGTATATATAATTCTCAACCGATTTGAACCATTTTCACCAGAGATGTTTGTAGTTGTTGAAGAAAATCTCTCAAAATATATGGTTTCTAGAGCGGAAAACTCCAAATCGGGAGCGAAATTTATATGGTGGCTATATGTAAATCCAATGAACCAATTTACCTCAAATTAAATAGTGTCCGTCCTTGGCACAAAAAATATATATTTGGGCTAATTTGTGTAACAATCGGACAATAATTGCGACCTGTACTTTGAACACAAGAATAGATGGACAGACAAACGGACATGGCTAAATCGATTCAGAAAGTGATTCTAAGACGATTGGTAAACAATGGACCTATCTCGCTTCCTTTTGGGTGTTACAAACAATAGATATCGGTCTGTGCAGATATTGTCTAGAAAAAAATATAATACAAAAAACAAATTATTGAAACATTAATATACTTTTTTTTAAATTCCTCATCTATCTTCTTCGCTCATCTTAATCGAACGAACAACGAAGTTGGACTTTGAACGAAAATCATTTCTTGGAAAATAAAAAAAATATAATTGCTATAATTGACGAGTAGAAATCACATATTTTAAAATTTTTTAATGGTTTATATTTTTTTCGAGACACCAATATATATATATATATATCGCTCTGTGCAGATATTATCTAGAAAAAAAATATAAAACAAAAAACAAATTATTGAAACATTAATACAATTTTAATGTTTTATATTTTTTCGAGATTACATCTCAACTAATCGATTATATGTATATATATCGGTCTGTGCAGATATTGTCTAGAAACGAAAAAACATTAAACTATTTTAAAATGTATACATAGAAATATGTATATTGATGTGGATAAACATACAGGAAGTTATTAAGCGTGACCACCTGTAGTAGTGTATGTGTATGTATAAATATATGCAATTTTATTTCAACTCATGGTTATAATAAAACATTAGACAAATTATAAAATCATTACACCATGATTTTGCCACCCATATCCAATATAAATGCGCTTAGAATCATTTGGAAAAGTAGTCAGAACCGCGATTTCGCCTGAATTTGTAACAAGACCACCTCCGCAGAAATGTTTTATAAAACGTTGGCCATTCTCATCGTCCTGTGTTGTCTTGCAACCATCGTGGTGAGTAGCACATCCTTCCAGAGTCTCCGTTTCCATTTCTATTGACTATGGCGTTGTTATTCATAGACCTCGAAACGACGTTTCAAATTGGAATTTGATAGTTTTTCCTGTATCAACGTCACCGAGCTCATTACGATGTCTCAGTGTGAGTACGACAAGTTTGCCGCTAATCATTACCTCTTCAGTACAAGCTTCATGTTCGATCGGGTTCCAAAAGAACTCCAACTTGGCTTGAAGATCTATATCAGACTGAGAAATTCAAATAAGGACCTGTTATTCGTGAATCTGCGCATTAATACATGTCAAGTTTTCGAGAGTATATCGGGGAATCGATTGGTGGAGCCCTTGATCAAAGAATTCAGGAGGTCCAGTAACATTCCTCTTGATTGCCCTTTCCAAGCGGTAACTCAGTCAATTTGAATGAATTCACAATATAATACGAATGCATTTCAGAATTTTTCATATAAAATGGATAGATTGGCTGTTACGGCCGACTTATTCCCCCCATATGCACCGGACTTGAACTTCACCTATAACCTGGAAATGTTTGAGGCGGAAACATTAATTGGTCATTATCAAGCCAAAGGATCGCTCAAGTCGTAGCCAATGGAAGTAAATCTGATCTATAGCAGTTCATTAGTAGATGCATGAAATAAATTTGATATTTTGCCAAAATAATCACGTAAAGCTCGTTCACTTTTTCCTTCACTTCAGTCGAGCAAAAGGATGAAATGGTGGACATTAAACTGAATATTATCTTAACATTGAATCTGTGGTTTAGGAAGTGTCACCAAAAAATGGAGAATAGTAGACATATTAAAGGCATCCTCGACGAAAATTGTAATTTTAGTAAAAAATAAAATAAAACAAAATAAGTAAGGAATGGCTAAAGTCCACTTTCTATCAAATCGGGAGCGAAATTCGTATGGGGGCTATATCTAAATCTGAAACGATTTTCTTCAAATTAAATGGCGTTCGTCCTTTCCCGAAAAATTTCGTTGTGCAAAGTTTCATTTGGTTATGGCTACAATTGCTACCTGTATCGTGATTACAAGAATAGATGGACGGACAGACAGACGGACATGGCTTAATCGATTCAAAAAGTGATTCTAAGTCGATCGGTATGCTTAACAATGGTTCTATCTCGCTTCCTTTTGGGTGTTACAAACAAATGCAGAAAGACATAATACTCTCGTGGAGTGTATAAATATTGAAAAAATAATTTTATAAATAAATATAAAATTTTTATTATTACCACGATTATAAGGCAAGACTACCGTCCCTTCCTGGGACTACTTACGGTATGCGTGCTAAATCGTAAGGTATGACCGTTTTCCAGATATGGCCAGTGATCCTGGCCAGAAATTAGGTCAGTCCCAAAAAAATCTTACTTCATAGGCCGCTTCGAAACACATATAAAATGTGATATTTTTCCTCCGGGATTTTGAATATGTAAAATATTTACAGTGGATTGCCTTACGAAATATGCTCGTATTGTAGCCCAAAATGATTATAGGACCGTCCCAAAATAACTCTAACTTTATAGGTCGCTTCGAAACACATATAAAATGTGATATTTTTCCTCCGGGATAATTTCCTGTAACAGGTCGATACTGCATTCGATGTTGTCAAAAAGTCCTAAAATTATTTTTTGTTTTGACTATTCGTTGTAAATTAAATTTGTTACGTTAAACTTTGACAAATTGTCTTGATTAATCGTTCGTCCCTCCCTCACACAAAAATTCTTTTTTTCTGTTTCAATGTAAATATATCAAAACTAACTAACGAAACGTACATAATCAAAATTTTACACATATATTCCCCCACAACAATCAAAATCATAGAACAAATGATACTAAAATTGCACATAAATAAATTCAATTTTCTAATTCTATTTCATTAAAAAAACTAATACTCCGTTAAACTAATAGAAAAAAAGAAAAATGTTCTACATAAATCTAAATTAATTCAAAAAAAAAAAAAAAAACAAAATATACTTTGAAGAATAAATATTACAGGCCAGTATATAATGACAACAAAAATAAAATAAATTAGTTATCGTATCCAACATATAGAAATGTTAAAAAAAGAAAGAAATAATATGGTATACGGTGAATTCATGAATTTTATTGAATGGTTATGTGTAATTCGTTAATTTATCGATATAGATACATACGTACGTACGTACATACATGCATAGCCAGTTCGATTCTACATTTCGAAGTGATCGGTCGTCTTCTAAGTAGCGGACAGTTGTTATCAACACACGAAGTTTAGACAAGCATATACAAGTTGTTTATTTTTGTAATTGTCGTCGGTTCTTCTTTTCGAGCTAATACACGTGACATTAAACAGTAGACCCACAGGGTTAGCAATTCAGCTATGGCCCCGGGGGCCAAACCAAATACTTTAAATTTAAAAAAATCAAACATGAAGAGAACAAAATGGTCTCGGCCAGTTCCCTTAACTATGTTTAATAAATTAACCTCAAATAATAGGTTCAGCGCTCTAGCTGACCTCAATGATTCTGAAATGGATCCAGTGTCCAACATAGTTGAGGAAAAAATCGTTAAACCTCCACCAATAGTAGTGGACGGAAAAACATCTCTCACAACAGTTCAAGAATTATTAGGAAAAAACTATATATACAAACGAACATCCATCGGAACAAAGGTTTTTTCGCAAAATGAAGAGGCTTACGAAAAAAGCAAGAAGATGTTATTGGAAAGGCAAATCGAATTCCATACTTTTAATTCTAAAGAAAATCGCCTTTACACGATATTTCTACATGGACTACCAAAAATCAGTACGAATGATATTAAAAATGATATTCAAGGCTATAACTTATCACCAGTATCTATAACTGAAATAAATACTAGATATAGTTCCGCCGATAATGCAGTGTACAAAGTGCAATTTTCAAGAAAAAATTTTAACCCAAAGTCGCTGGGAAATGTAACTGCAATATGTAACGTAATTGTTTCATGGAAAAAATATAAACCCAGGAAAAATGACAATCCGACTCAATGTTGGAATTGTCTAATGTATGGTCATGGAGGTGAGCATTGTAATCGTCGCCCAGCATGTATGATGTGTGCCAATCAACATCACACGAAAGATTGTCCATTCATGCAAAAAGATAAAGCACCAGCAGCATTTTCTTGCTTTAACTGTAAAAAGCATGGAAACGAACGCACAGACCATTCTGCGAATGATATGAACTGCCCATTGCGTTCCCTCTACTTGGAAACCAGAGCCAAAGCAACTAGACAAAACGCGCGGAGTTACAACAACAATATCTCACCACGCAACAACAACATCAACAATGGTCGTCCCATAAGCAGTCATAACTCACCACCCAACAACAACAACATTGGCCTTCCCATAATCAATCGGAACAATACTAACCCACCTCAGAATACGTTATCTTATGCAGATTGCGCTATTGGTGGAAACGATCTCTTCAGCATAGATGATCTCTTCAATATTTTTACTACTGCTCTGGGAGATCTCCAACAATGTACCACAAGAGTACAACAAATTCAAGTCGTAATGGCTATGGTTAAATACGCTTATGGCCTTCGATAATTCAACAGAATTTAAAATTCTTCACTGGAATGCTAATGGCATAACTACCTTTTCTCATTTATTACAATTTGAATGTTTTCTCGAAAGAGAAAACATTCATATTGCATCTTTAAATGAAACACATTTCAACGAGAGTCACAAGACATATTTTAAAAATTATATTATATATCGTAACGACAGAGAGCTTTCTAGAGGTGGAGGAGTAGCTCTGGTTGTTCGCAGAACAGTTAAACACAAATTGCTGCTTATTGCAAATACGATAAAAATTGAAAACCTCTCCATTGAAATTCAAATCAACAACAGAGAAGTTATCGTTTCTACTGCATACTCGCCAAAATATGCACCTAGTTTTGCAAATGATATTATTAACTTAACTGCATTACAAAAAGATTTTATTATTCTGGGTGATTTTAACGCAAAGCATTCTGCATGGCATTGCCTCAGCAGCAACACGGCCGGCAATGTATTATACAATCTTCAACAAACTCATAACTTCTTTATATATTACCCCACCAGTCCGACTTTTCATCCTTACCAACGAAATCGTAACAATTCAGTTATTGACCTGGTACTAAGTAATAGTACGTACAATATCGATTTGAATGTACTCGATTGCGACATTCCATCAGACCATAAACCCATTATTTTTACAATTGAAAACTCATCACATTTCGAATTGGACACGAGTTACTACGACTACAAACTAACTGACTGGGCCGCTTTTAGAAATATAATTACAAGAAGAATTGTCATAAATGCAGATATCTATACTACAAAAACAATTATTGACATTGAAATTCAGAAGTTTATTCGATTGATTTTGGAAGCTCGAAATCTCTGTACTCCAAAATTTAATTTGTCCGGCAAAACAAGCCTACCTGTGGACATTGTCAAACTAATAAAAGCTCGTAGAACGTTCAAAAGGAAAAGCCAAAGAACTTCTATCGTTTCAGAAGCTAACTTTTATG
Organism: Polietes domitor; assembly: GCA_947397865.1. NCBI lineage: Eukaryota > Metazoa > Arthropoda > Insecta > Diptera > Muscidae > Polietes > Polietes domitor. Next base: position 127,854,532 of record OX377620.1, read on the forward strand.
ATCAGTGTGGTAAATTACTGACTATTATGATAAATAACAAAATAAATACCCACAGAAATGACAAATGGAACAAAATGCTGTCAAAATTAAGGCCTGGTGACAAATCGTTCTGGAAAATTAGCAGAAGCTTAAGAGGAAAGCGCAATACAAACATCCCATTTTTTACACAAGGAACAAGTAAAATTATAACAGATTGCGAAAAGGAACAGATACTGGCAGACACTTTTTCCGCTTCAAGTAGAATTACATCTACTTCCAAACATTCGTTTGACAAAACTGTTAATGCCAAAGTTAACCGCTTCAAATCTAATCACATCGATTACGAGGATTTGACTCTCACATCACCAACCGAAATGAATGCAATAATTGCGTCGCTCAAAGCAACTAAATCACCCGGACTAGATGATGTTTCCAATGTTTTGATTAAAAATCTGCCACCCCAAGCAGTGAAATTACTTGTAATTATGTTTAATAGCTGCTTAAAGATAAATTATTTCCCAACTCATTTTAAAAAAGCCAAAGTTATTGCAATTTTGAAACCGAGCAAGCCAAAACATAACCCCAGCAGTTATAGACCCATCAGTTTACTTAGTAATTTGGGAAAACTGTTTGAAAAACTCATTCAAAATCGTATCTATGATTTTATTGAAAATTCGTCGATAATAGCCAATGAACAATTCGGCTTCAAAAAACAGCACAGTGCAGTTCATCAAGTCAATCGTATAATGAACATAATCAAAGCCAACAAACGAAGAAAACAATCGACAGGTCTGATAATTTTGGATGTAGAGAAAGCATTTGACACCGTTTGGCATAACGGATTAGTATATAAACTGCTTCAAACTAATATACCTAGATACCTGTGCGGACTTATTGCAAATTTCCTTGCTGATAGAACTTTTGTTGTCGCAGTTTATGATACTTTATCTACTTGTAAAGAAATCACTGATGGTCTACCACAAGGTTCGATATTATCTCCTATATTATATTCTATATATACGTCGGATTTTTCACCTCCCCCGTATTTGAGAGTTGCTTACTATGCTGATGATACTGCACTCATTACGTCAAGCAAGCTCACAAAGGCACTTTTGAAGAAAATGGAAAAGAGCTATGCTGCATGCAGAAAGTATTTATATAAGTGGAAAATCAAAATTAATCCCAGCAAAACTCAGACAATCATATTTCCATACAACAACTCCCCAAAGCGGCTACCAAATCGTCAGTTAAGTTTTGAAAATGAGAGCCTTAGTATTCAGAATGATGTTAAATATCTAGGTGTGTATCTGGACAAGAAACACAATTTTGCAAAGCACATCAACGAAACTTGTAAAAAATCCCTAAGAACTATTAGATCCCTTTGGCCCATACTGAACAAACGTTCGAAACTGAATCGACATAATAAAAATTTGATATACAAAAGCGTCATAAGACCAACTTTGACGTACGCATGTCCCATTTGGTGTAAAGCTGCAAAAACGCATCACAAGAAACTTCAGATTATCCAGAACAAATGCCTAAAGATTATAAATAACAAACATTGGAGATACTCCACGCAACTTCTACACTACGAAACGGATTACGAACTAATATACGACTTTGTAACGAGATTAAATAATAAATATTATGAGAACATCGAGAATTCCTGTTATCAGCTGATAAAGGAATGTAGGGAGTCGGCTTGGGAGCAGCTTTAAAACATAAATCACCAAATAGAAAATTATATGTATTCAATGTTTTATTATTTTTAGATAATACAATTGTATTACATATATATTTTCTAACGATATTTGAAATACTCCTTTTTTTGTCATATAAAGGTTTTCCTATTTTTCCTTTAAATAGTATTAGAGCATAAAAACAACTCAATGTCTATGATTATAAATTTTATTCGCTGTAATATCTGTAGATAAACTCTCGAAAATTGTAACATATATGTATAATAATTGTTAATAAAGATGTTTTAAAAATGAAAATGATGAAATGACATACATGCATAGATATATTGAAATAAATATATGGTCCGCAATTTTAGTTTGTTAGTTTTGTCATTTCTAAATCCGTACATACATAAATTGATTGAACATGTATTAATTGTATTTTTAAGTGCCATTTTCATAAAAACAAACATCAAAATATAAATAAAGATATTTTTATTTTCAAAATAAATTCCACATGGATTGTTTTAATTTTATTATTTCTTTGTAAAACAAAAAAAAAAAAACAATAAGTGGAAGTGTAATATTGGGTTGTTGTACAAAAAAGGTTTTGGATTTGAAATTAGAACAGAGCTCTACAAAACAAATACAGTGGAAAATTAAAATTTTGTGACTGTGAATGGAGTAGCTGCTTTGCTTAATGCACAAAGGTCAATCGTAATAAATGTAATCAATAATTATATATGTATAACATTTATTGTCGCAAAATGGTAGAGGCCCTGAAAGAAGCCTGTGGTAAAGTGTCACAACTTTTATCGAATACATCGTTAACGAAGCGTCTACACTTTGCATACGAAACCTTCACTGGTTCCAATCTACATGTGTTCTATGGGCGGATTCTCAATGTCTACTGCAGAGAGCATTGCCTGGGTTATAATTCGTCAGTAGTACAGGGTGCGGCAAAAGTCGCGAAGGGATTTGAAAAATTAATAACTTTTCTAATTTAATTTTGTTTAGCCTTTTTCTTTTTGACTTGTAAAATAAATCTGGGAGATTAATCATGGAAAGTTACAACGTTATCCAGCGAACCAAAATCATAGAATTTTATTTCGAACATCAAATTGAACGTTTAATTTCCAAAAATTCAGCATTCAATTAGCCGGCCCGTTCCCCGGATTTAACAGCACTTGATTATTTCCTTTGGGGATATTTAAAAGAGAGGGCGTATATCAATAAACCCAGAACCCTTGAACAGCTGAAGGAGAATATTCGAGTCGAAACAAGAGCGTTGCAGCCAGATACTCTGATTCGTGTCATGGAAAATGCTCTTGAAAAAGCTCCACTTTGCGCGGCTGAAAATGGTGGTCACTTACGTGACGTAATTTTTCACACATTAATTTAAAAAATTTACAGATATTATTATACAGATATTATTATATTTTATTATTTTGTAAGAAAAATAAATTTAAATTAAAAACAAGTACACATAACAAATACAGACAAATACAAATTATACAGTAGTAATAGGATGAATCGCACCGACATTTCAAAAGGGGGCCGATAACAACATTTTGAGCCTGGTCCAACACATGGGCCTATATATTTCTCATTCACGTACGTTAAATATGACTAAAGATGAATTTATAGTAAATGTATAATTTTTATGAACTACATAAAATTGCTTCCATGAAATACGCGGGTTTAGTAATCAAAGCGAGATACATACGAGGGAGTGGTGTAGGGTATTATATAGTCGGCCCCGCCCGACTTTAGCCTTTCCTTACTTGTTTTGTTTTTAATTGTCCAGCAAGTCGAAGTGAAAGAAATAATAAGAATGCTTTATTTTCCAAAATACAGGTTTAATATCAATATGTTCTTATTTCTAAAAAACGAAAATATTTAGTAATTTTTGTTTGTAACAAATAAAAATGATGTAAACTTCAAGTCACTTAAGCTTTTGTATGTATAAAAAGTATTACATACTATAAAGTAAAAAAATATTCTTTTTTTTTCTTATAATAATAGAATTAATGAATGAATTAATGACAACTGTGGACGGACGTACAATTTGTGTATCTACGATGAGATTAACAAGAAAGGTAAATATTAGATATTTGTTTTTAGCTCACCCACTTATTTAATCAGTTGAATTTAATACTATAATTAGTTGAATTTAATACACTTACTGTAAAAGCTTAAAAAATTTTGTCTCGAAATTGAAAATGAGTTAACGATGTCTAAAAAAACTATATCGAAGTTCGCTATTGTAATTTAATTTATCATTGTAATATGGATTGTTTGCTGACTTGCATTTTGTTCTTCTAGGGTACATGTATGTGTGGAACGAGAGTATTGCATCGAGAGGAGGGCAAGAAATCGGTTCTTGTTTAATTAATCATCTTAAAAAGTACGTACCATCTTCAGCGGATAATGTTGTTCTGTACTCCGACTCTTGTGGAGGTCAAAAGCGGAATATTAAACTAGCTCTTTTATTAAAACATTTTTTAGCATCATCTCATTTAAAAAGTATAACTCAAAAATATTTTATTTCGGGCCATAGTTATAACAGTTGCGATAGATGCTTTAGTTTAATAGAAAAATATAAAAAAATTGAGATTGTACCGACTCCGAATGATTGGATTAATATCATAAAGGAAGCCAAAAAGTCCGAGCCGAAGTTTATAGTTAAAGAAATGAACACCCCCTTCTAAGGAGCTGGAAAGGCTAATAGTAAATCGAAAAATAGATATTAACGGACAAAAAATAAATTGGTACACTATACGAAGAATTATTCAGGAAAAGAGTAATGTATTCCAATTAACTTTGTTTGATGGCAATGTAACGCAGGTAGTGAGTTTGGCAAAAAGAGGTTTACGTGAAGAAGATTTTGAAATGTTGGAGTTGGCTTGTCTGTATCCAGAGGGAAAAGCTATAACAAAAAGTAAATATTTAGATCTCCAACAGCTTATGTGCTTCATCTCTGTAGAATGCCGAACATTTTTTGAAAACTTAAATTATGAAAACATAGAAGACATTGATTATGGTTTTGTTTGTGATGGGAGTGATCCCGAAACCGCCTAGCCGCGAAAATGAATAAAAAGTGAAGCTGCAAATTTTTTAAGTTTTATCGAAAACTTGACTTTTTATAGAGATTAAAAAAAAACAAAATTAATCTATTGAAATAATTTTTTTGTTTGGATTACCTAAATTACACTAAATCGCACTAAATGTTTTTAATTATGTTTTTATTTTTTTTTTCATATTTACTATTATAATTTTTTATTAAAATAAGAAACGCCCTAAATGGAAAAATGGATTAATGAATTTAGTACAAAACAATGCTTTATGGAAGCTTCATATCACCAGTATTTAAGTAATTAAATTAAAGCTAATATTTTCTACTTGTACTTGTTATATCAAAAACGTATGAGCCTTGAAATTTTCATTAATTCTATTATTATAAGAAAAAAAAGAATATTTTTTTACTTTATAGTATGTAATACTTTTTATACATACAAAAGCTTAAGTGACTTGAAGTTTACATCATTTTTTTCCATGCTTTATATAAGGTTACTTTCTATATATGTTTGTGTGCCACAAAATTTGAAATCAATTTTTGAAAGCTTTTTTCTCAACCAATTTTGCTCAAATTTTGCACACTTAATCATTTTCGATGACAATACAAGGAAATGGAAAAATTTGACCAATTGGACAAAGGGGCGTGGCACCTCCCATACGAAGTTAAAACCTATTATTGAATAATGTCAGTTCTATGACACCTAGAATGCTGAAATTTTGTGTAAGTGCATCTAGCATCAATTCGCATAGTTGTGCCAAAAATGGGCGGTATTGGAAAAGTGGGCGTGGCATCTCCCATACGAAGTTAAAACCTATTATTGAATATTGTCAGTTCTATGACACCTAGAGTGCTGAAATTTTGTGTAAGTGCATATACCATCAATGTGCATAGTTGTGCCAAAAAGGGGCGGTATTGGAAAAGTGGGCGTGGCACCTCCCATACGAAGTTAAAACCTATTATCGAATATTGTCAGTTCTATGATACCTAGAGTGCTGTAATTTTGTGTAAGTGCATCTAGCATCAATGTGCATAGTTGTGCCAAAAATGGGCGGTATTGGAAAAGTGGGCGTGGAACCTCCCATACGAAGTTAAAACCTATTATTGAATATTGTCAGTTCTATGACACCTAGAGTGCTGAAATTTTGTGTAAGTGCATCTAGCATCAATTCGCATAGTTGTGCCAAAAATGGGCGGTATTGGAAAAGTGGGCGTGGAACCTCCCATACGAAGTTAAAACCTATTATTGAATATTGTCAGTTCTATGACACCTAGAGTGCTGAAATTTTGTGTAAGTGCATCTAGCATCAATTCGCATAGTTGTGCCAAAAATGGGCGGTATTGGAAAAGTGGGCGTGGCATCTCCCATACGAAGTTAAAACCTATTATTGAATATTGTCAGTTCTATGACACATAGAGTGCTGAAATTTTGTGTAAGTGCATCTAGCATCAATTCGCATAGTTGTGCCAAAAAGGGGCGGTATTGGAAAAGTGGGCGTGGCACCTCCCATACGAAGTTAAAACCTATTATTGAATATTGTCAGTTCTATGACACCTAGAGTGCTGAAATTTTGTGTAAGTGCATCTAGCATCAATGTGCATAGTTGTGCCAAAAATGGGCGGTATTGGAAAAGTGGGCGTGGCACCTACCATACGAAGTTAAAACCTATTATTGAATATTGTCAGTTCTATGACACCTAGAGTGCTGAAATTTTGTGTAAGTGCATCTACCATCAATGTGCGTAGTTCTGCCAAAAATGGGCGGTATTGGAATAGTGGGCGTACCACCTCCCATACGAAGTTAAAACATATTATCGAATAGTGTCAGTTCTATGACACGTATAGTGCTCAAATTTTGTGTAAGTGCATCTAGCATCAATGTGCGTAGTTGCGCCTAAAATGGGCGGTAATGCAAAAGTGGGCGTGGCACCTCCCATATGAAGATAAAACCAAAATTACACCTACTGTAATTTTGTGTAAGTGCATCTAGCATAAACCTGCGTAGTTGTGCCAGAAATGGACGGTATTGGGAAAGTGGGCGTGGTACCTCACATACGAAGTTAAAACATATAATCGAATATGGTCAGTAGGTGTCATAGACCTAGAGTGCTGAAATTTTGTGTGAGTTGATCCAGTGTAAATAGTTGTGCAAAGATGGGCGGAAAGTGGACGTGACACTTCCCATCTGAAATTAAAACCGGTTTTAGAGTATTTCGACACCGAGATGGGCGGAAAGTGGCCGTGACCCTTCCCATACGAAATTAAAACCAGTTTTTTAAGTATATTCTACAACGATCTTCCTATATTGTTGTGTGTGTTTATTTAGTTGTAACCTGCTTAGACAATATGCAAATGGGCGGGATTTGAAAGGCGCATTTTTGATTCGAACTTTGTAAAATTACACGTTTTCTGTGGATTTTCTTAGCACAACAGTAAAGAAAGGTTATAACTAGTAAATCAAAAAAAAAATTCTTTTTTCAAATCCATGCTTTATGCAAGCAGAATTCTATTGGGCCTAGAAATTCTTTTTTAGTTATCTTTTGTAGAAGGAAAAATTACTGTTACGTTTTTAAATATTTTTTTTATCAATTATTATTATTATTATTATTTATTATTATTATTATTATTTATTAACGTAACAGTAATTTTTCCTTCTACAAAAGATAACTAAAAAAGAATTTCTAGGCCCAATAGAATTCTGCTTGCATAAAGCATGGATTTGAAAAAAGAATTTTTTTTTTGATTTACTAGTTATTTGTTACAAACAAAAATTACTAAATATTTTCGTTATTTAGAAATAAGAACATATTGATATTAAACCTGTATTTTGGAAAATAAAGCATTCTTAATATTTCTTTCACTTCGACTTGCTGGACAACTAAAAACAAAAAAAGAAAATAACAACAGAGCCAACCGATCACGACTCTCTCTCGAGAGAGAGAGAGCCCACACGCAATTGGCAATTCTCTTGAAATCTTCAACAGAGCATGCATGTATACATGTGTGAGTGTCACATGTACGCTGCTCTGCTGCATTTTTGCTCTGTTAAATTTTTTGCGTCGTTTTTGCTCTGTACGATTTTATTCGGCGTTTTTGTTCTGTGGTCGTCATATAAAGCATGGAAAAAAAACGGTCAAAATCGCAAATGTCGTCGAACAAATCTTATAGGCTGTAGTGTGTGTAGGTAGCGTATACGTACTGTTGAATGGATAACATCACTCATACGCACTGTAGTCGGACTGACCATTAAGAGAAACAGTCCAGCAAGATATAATTTTTCCTACCTAAACGGTGTTAAGAATCATTTCTAGGAAGTTCATATGTTCTAGAAAGTTGTTTATTGAGATCTTAGGCCCATTTTTGTAGTCAATTGTTTCCTTGAATTTTGAATGGTTTGCTACCTATGGACCTGAACAGGGGAAAAAGGTTTAAAAAATCGATTTTTTTAGTTTTTTGACATTGAAGATTGGTTTTTTGATTTCATATTTGATTTTCATATTTTTTCAAAAATGATAAAAAAGTGTATGACTTTGGACAAAACTGGGAGACACAAGTCTTTTTTTGGTCTTTTATCACCTAGTAGTGTCCGTATATGGTTATATTTTTTTATGTTGCACTGTGTAATTAACCGTTAACCAGCGAAGCAACTGGTAAGTAAGTCTATTTTTCATAAATTTGCAACGATTTTTATCAAATTAAATAAAACAGTTTAAGAAATAATTTTTATCGAGATCAGAGATAATGAACAGTAGGTTCTTATAATTCTACTTTTTTACAAATTGCATTATATGAGAAAACAAAAAATGGTCTACAGATATTGCCACACAGTGTCGCGGTCTCATACAACGAGTGGCCAAAACTAAAAGGAATTATTGTAGAAATCTGAACTTTGGTACATCCTGATATAACAACTAAATATGATTACGGGTAAAATTTCAAAAATTTGGAAATGGCTAAACACTCAATATATGAGCCATTCCATATTAAAAGCGACCAAAAAATTACGCATCGCTCCAATTTTCCCGAAATTTCAGAAAATATTCTTCTGTCAAAAATTTATACACGTGTTTTAGCAAAATGTCTTAAAATTTTGTTTGCAGAATTATAGACATTGCAATTTCCAAAAACAAAATTGAAAATCTTGCTGAAGAGTGTATATTGAAATAATTGTATTCCGCAATCGGTTTAACCGATTTTAAAGCTTTATAGCTCATTTGAAAGTAGTACTTTAACCCTATTTGTAATTTATGACAATTTTGGTTGCGTTATACAATCAATTAATTGTTTTCGATTTTTCTTGATGTTTAAAAATGATTACATAGCCCAAAGCACTCTGAGATCTTTCTAGATGTGTTTTCAATGTTTTCTGAAAATTATTTATGCAGAAGATTTAATGGGTTATAAAGGGTGTTTTTTATTGGGGTATAGAACTTTAAGTTGGCATCACTTTTTTAACTGGCGGCCATTTTGTCAGCTGTCAAGTGATTAATATTTAGTTTGGTTTGCCATTTCATCATGAACAGGATGACAAAAGAACAACGCTTGCAAATCGTGCAAATTTATTTCGAAAGTAATGGTTCAGTTCGCGAAGTTCACCGCTCCGTCCATTTTATGGTCGACATAATCGTCCATCAGAGCAATTAATTCGGTTAACCATGGATCGTTTCCGCACTACGTTTACTCTATGTGATAATACGCATCCGCAGAGACGCCGAACAGTGCGCACCGAAGAAACAATTGCCGCTGTAGAGCAAAGTGTTGAAGAGGACCCGATTGAATCGATTCGCCACCGTGCACAGCAATTGGAGTGGTTGAAAATTGGACCTGTAGAATTGGCTATATTCGAGCCAGCCGCGGCGGCCACATGCCCGAAATCATATTTAAACATTAATGGCATAAAATTATCCTTCCAATAAAGCAAAATTGATGGACATTAAAACGATTTTCTTGTGTTTTATTTCAATTCGAAGTTCTATACCTCAATAAAAAACACCCTTTACTTAAACAAGTAAAGAAAGGCTAAAGTCGGACGGGCCGACTAAATGATGCCCTACACCACTCCTTGCATATATACCTGGTTTTAATTACTAAACCAAGTTGGTTTATGGGTGCGATAAATTACAAATTTAACGAATAAGCAAATTTCATTGGCTGTAATATATTTAATCTAGAGTGTTATGCAAACAAATTAAAAACTGATAATGAGCTGTGGCAATTTCTTTGCGTAATGCTCACCTTTTGTTGTAGCTGAAATATAAAGTGATGTAGAAAATAGTCTAAAATCGTGATCGATGGTCCAATTCATCAGTAAGTGTTCATATGTGAAATAATCCATGCTCTGGAAAATTTGATTCAGATCCGTTGTAATATGAAGGATTTAAAACGATAATATTGAAAATTGGTGTGACAGATGTATTCGGAAACATTGACCCATATGGTCCAATAGGTATTCCGAGAGTAAATATAATATGATCTGGAAAATTTGACCAAGATCCGATGACAAATGCAGATTTTACAGCGGTAATAGAATAAATTGGACGGACATTTGTAGGGGGACTATAACAACGCTTAGGGTTGTACCATAATATCGGCCTATATAGTTCCCTTTAGGCATTCCTAGTGGGAATGAGTTATGATCTGCAAAATTTGATCAACTTCTTATATAAAGTGTGGGTTCTAGAGCGGTAATAGTAAAAATGGGGCCCATTTGTAAGAGAGATACATTAAAAAGTCGATCCATATAGATCACTTTCAAAGTAGGTATTCTGAATTAATTGATCTGCAAAATATTAGCAAGATCTAATGTAAGATGTGGGCTGTAAAGCGATAATAGTGTAAACTGGGGGCCCAAAACTAGGACCTATATAGCTGGCTTTCAAAGTATGTGTTTCTAGTCTAAATGTAACATGGTGTGGTAAATTTGTTCAAGATCTGAAGTAAAATGTGCATTTTAGAGCAGAAATAGTGTAAATCGGAGGTATATCATAAATTGGACCCAGGTAGTCCGATTTCCGACCGATTTCCTCCAAATTCGCTGGACTAAAACTCCACTTTCTATCGGAATACAATTCGATTCAGTAACAAGTAAGAAGGCGTTAAGTTCGGCCGGGCCGAATCTTATATACCCTCCACCACGGAGTGCATTCCACAGTATTACCAGCAGATTAAAGGATGTCGATATAGGAGTACAGAACCATATTACGAAAATTGTGATATTTTTATGCACATTACTATATTTGTTTACTATTTCAAACTATAATGTATACTTATGCGCACTGTTTAAAATCGACTACTATATATAAATAAAATGTTGTAATTGTGAAAGTTAACATGCCTATATATTAGGCGATAGCCAGTCGCCATTAGAAAGAAGCATTTTCAGATACAGACAGAAAAGTATAAATTTTAAAGATATCCCCATTCGCCCCATTCTCCGCCCAAATGTACAAGTTTCGAAAAAAACCTTTTTTCGAGTCTTCATAGTCAGAATGTATACACCGAATTTCATGATTTCAACTTCAGCAGTTTGGTAGGCCCCATTTTTATCCCTCTTTTTAATTATATCCCTTAAAAGTACGAATTTCGAAAAATCTCTCTATTTTACGTGTCTACGAATTATTGGGACGTACACACCGAATTTCATGATTATAGCTGTTGTCGTATCATTGGTACTATATTTTATCCATTTTTGTCCCATTTCGCCCGCTAAAACATTTATTTTCTTTGTGGTGATTCCAAGCTACAAGAGGAATGTCCGCAACAAATTTTAACTGTATGAAAATCAGAAATTTAATTAATAAGCCAAGGCTACCAATATTTGTATACTATGTATATATATAAAGGAAATACCCTAAATATTGGGGGATAGAGAGCGTATTTTCAGCTACTATAAATTTTGAAAATACCTTATCTCTCACGTACGCAGTATAAGACAACATCATGATTCTACCATTTTTTGTCGTAAAAGCAACAGAATAAAGTACGAATTTGTAAAAACATATTTTACGTGGCTATGCAGTCAGAGGAATGTATACACCGAATTCCATGATTTTATCAGCAGCCATTTTGTTGGTACCATTTTATCCCCTTTTTCCAATTTTGCCCCCTCGACTATCTAAACTCTGTTTATTTTACGTATCTACATAATTAGAGGGATGTACACACCGAATTTCACCATTCTTGCTGTATTCGTTTAGTTGGTACTATTTTTATCCCCTGTAGCCATTGTATCCCTTGAAAGTACGAATTTGGAAAAAACGTTTTATTTTCCGTGTCTACGCAGTCAGAGGAATGTATACTCCGAATTTTGACCGCAGCTAAAAGGTCATTTGGTAGGTACTATTTTTATCCCCTTTTTCCATTTGAACCCCTAAAAGTACGAATTTTGGAAAGTTCTTTTATTTTACGTGTTTACGCAATCAGAGGAATGTATACATCGAATTTCATTATTCTAGGTGCAGTCGTTAGGTTGGTACTATTTTTATCCCTTTATCCCCATTATCCCTTAAATGTACGAATTTAGAAAAAATACTTTTATATTATGTATATACTCTATTAGAGGAATGTACACGCCAAATTTCGTGTTTTTATCTGTTGTCGTTTGTTATCGTTTTTATCCCTTTATGTCCCATTTCGCCCCCTACAAAAAAACACTCTATGGTGCTCTTGACAAAGTGAATATACCCCCATCCTGGAGGTGGAGGATCAAATTTGTCAAATCGAGAAGAATATTTGTATCGGGGCTATTTCCAACCAAGGAATGAAGTAACTAACTTTCACAATAAATAATCTTTTACATAAAGATAAATAAATAAATAAATCTTCCAGTTGAAGTATACCGTGTTATGTTCAATTTTAAGAAATTCTCTGCAAATACCTGGTTTCTTGAATCAACCCGAGAGCAAAATTTGTATGAAAGCTATATGAACCGATGTGACCCATTTTCACCATGGGTGTTTTTAGTTGAAATATAAGATATTTTTCCAGATTTGAAGAAGATCTGTTAAAATATGTGGTTTCTAGAGCAGAAAAAGTCAAATCGGAAGCGAAATTTGAATGGGAGCTATATATAAATCTTAACCGATCTCACTTATTTTCACCATAGATGTTCTTAGTTTAAATATAAGATGTTTTGCCAATTTTGAAGAAAATCTGTTAAAATCTGTGGATTCTAGAGCGGAAAAATTCAAATTGGGAGCGAAATTTGTATGGGAGCTATATACAAATCTGAACCGATCTAACACATTTTTACCACAGGTATTTCCAGTTGAAATATAAGGGGTTTTGCGAATTTTGAAGAAAATCTTTTAAAATATGAGGATTCTAGAGCGCAAAAAATTCAAATTGGGAGCGAAATTTTTATGGGAGCTATATATAAATCTGAACCGATCTAACATATTTCTATCTAGAGTGAAAGGAGTCAAATCGGGAGTGCAATTCGTATGGGGGCTATATCTAAATCTGAACCGATTTTCTTCAAATTAAATAGCGTTCGTCCTTGTCCCGAAAAACTTCGTTGTGCAAAGTTTCGTTTGGTTCTGGCTACAATTGCGACCTGTATCGTGATTACCACGACTGACAGACAGAAAGTGATTATAAGCCGATCGGTATAATTAACAATAGGTCTATCTCCCTTCCTTTTGGGTGTTACAAACAAATGCGCAAATACATAATACTCTCGTGGAGTGTATAAAAATACTTCTGCCAAATTTCATGGCAATCGGACAGCAATTGCGACTTGTAGAGTACGAACATGCTTATACGGATTGCAGACGGACATTGATAAATCTATTCAGCTGGTACACTTTAAAGTGGGTCTAGCTCGAATATTTCTAGGTGTTACAAACATTTGGCGGAAAACTAACATATAATACCCTAACCCACGATGTGGTGTAGGGTATTAAAATCCAACATAACTTTATGAACCAAATACAATAGAAACAACATAGATAGCTGCTTAATTTTTTGGAAAAAATATTTTTAGAAATTTTTAAGAAAGAGAGTTTGCAGAAAAAAATAAAAAATAATATCTTAAATATTTGCGGTAAGAGTTATTTTGGTCCAGTTTCCATTCCAATTCATCAATTTGGTTTTCGAAATGAAAATTTTCATCGAATATTTAGCTCAAACGCTTCTACTCATTCTATTCCTTTTACATGTCATTTTTTACTTGTCGCTCCCGATTTGACATTTTCTGCTCTAGAAACTACATGTTCTACCCGATTGTCTTTAAATTTGGCACAACACCTTATAATCTAACTAGAAACACATATGCAGAAAGTGGGTAAGATCGTTTCAGATTTTGATATAGCCCCCATACAAATGTCGCTCCCGATTTGATATTTTCCGCCCTAGAATCCAATTTTCCTTAAATTTGGCACAACACCTTGTATTCAAACTATAAACACCTATGCAGAAAGTGGGAAAGATCGGTTCAGATTTAGACATAGTTCTCATACAAATGTCGCTCCTGATTTCACCTTTTCCGCTTTAGAAACCGCATATTGTTCCCGATTTTCTTTAAAATTGGCACAACATTTTATAATTGAACTAGAAACACCTATGCTGAAAGTGGGTTCAGATTTAGATATTGCCCGCCCGACTTTAGCCATTCCTTACTTGTTTTGATTGGAAATATGTGCCACGTTATTCAAAATAAAAATTGGAGATACAAAATAATATATATTTTTTTTACAAGCTGCGAAAGTCAGAAGTATTACTTTTAATAATGCCTTAGATGTTAACAAAGTACTTGCTTATAAATATAATATATAATTGAACAAGTACTTTTTATACCACCAGGATGGGGGTATACTTACTTTGTTATTCCGTTTGTAACACCTTGAAATATCCATCCTAACCCTACCTAAACCTATCATAAAATTAAGACGATCTAGCCATGTGCGTCCTTCTGTTGAAAGCACGCTAGCATCTAAACGAAAGAAGCTAGAACGTCCAATTTTTTTCAAATATATGTCTTCTAGTCGTAGATCGATTCGGATTGCAACTGGGCAAAATCGGGCCAAAGGAAAAATTTTTCCCTCACAAGGACTGAAAGTACCCATAATAACCCCTAATTTTTTAGAGTATTTAAGCATGTTTTTTCAATATGTCTGCTTGTACTTACTTGATATTGAGTATGCGCATTCCCCCTACAACGAAAACTTGCACCGTAAAGTGATTTTTATTCGTAGGGCGTGAAATGGGGCAAAAAGGGATAAAAATGGTACATATCAAATGACAACAGCTAAAGGGTGATTTTTTAAGAGCTTGATAACTTTTTTTTAAAAAAAAAACGCATAAAATTTGGAAAATCTCATCGGTTCTTTATTTGAAACGTTAGATTGGTCCATGACATTTACTTTTTGAAGATAATTTCATTTAAATGTTGACCGCGGCTGCGTCTTAGGTGGTCCATCCGCTTAGTCCAATTTTGGCATTTCCACGTTTTTGAGTAACAGAGACCCAATTGGTGCGAACGGCGACGAATCGAAAATTGGTGGTCATCATTAACACTGGCCGATACAGCTGCGATATTTTCTTCAGTTCGCACTCTACGTAAGCGTGTTGGTGGTTTAATGTCCAACAATGTAAATTTGGTGCGAAATTTAGTCACAATAGCCCGAATAGCCGCTTCAGTGGGTCGATTAAACTGACCATAAAATGGAAGCGCGCAATGAACTTTCTTAACAGAGCACGCATTTTGATAATAAAATTCAATAATTTGCAAGCGTTGTTCGTTTGTAAGACGATTCACGATGAAATGTCAAAGCATACTGAGCATCTTTCTCTTTGACACCATGTCTGAAATCCCACGTGATATGTCAAATACTAATGCATGAAAATCCTAACCTCAAAAAAATCACTCTTTATAAACTCGATGTGCGGTGTGCGTATTCCTCTAATTGTGTATATGCATAATATAAATGTATGTTTCCCAAATTCGTACTTTTAAGGGTAATTTAAGGGTAATTTTAAGGTAAAATGGGAACCAACCAAACGGCTGCATTATAGGTGCAGCCGTAAACGTAAAATTAAGGGATTTTTCGAAATTCGTAATTTTGTGTTAAAATAGAAAAGGGGATACAAATTGTACCAACCTAATGACCGCAGATGGAGTCATGAAATTCGGAGTATACATTCCTCTGACTGTGTAGAAACGAAATAGTACTAACTAAACGGCTACAGCTAGAATGATGAAATTCGGTGTGTACAACTATCTAATTGCTTAGACACATAAAATAAAGATATTTTATAATGTCGTACTCTTAAGGGGGTAAAATGAAAAAGGGGATAAAAATGGTACCAACTAAGCGGCTCCCTCTAATTGTGTAGACACATAAAATAAAGAAATTTTAGAAAGTTGTACTCATAAGGAGGTAAAATGAAAAAGGGGATAAAAAGGGTACCAACCAAATGGCCGCAGCTAAATCATGGAATTCGGTGTATGCATTCCTCTGACTGCGTACTATTTAAGCTGTTGACTATTATTATTTCGATATATATTGTATAAACGAATTAGTAGCGTGGTTTGAAATAATAAAAATATTATATATATTTTATTATTTTTTTTTTCGTTTGTATTTTTTTTTGGTCTGTAATCAATATTTGATTTAAACTGGGATATTGTCCTGGCTCAATCCATGGTGGAGGGTATATAAAGTTCGGCCCGGCCGAACTTAAACCCGTTTTTACTTGTTATTGATTAAAATGTGTCGTACGAACTGTGTTAAGAACGTTTTTATTATATATTCAATATTTCATTATAACTGTGTCATTTAAATATTGACTACACTGAAAGAAAAATGTACATAACCGGAACGAAATTGTAAGTTGCTGCAAATAATTTGGTCATTGAAAGTCAACCAACGCGAAAATTTATCGTTGCAGCAACGAACGACGTTAGTTGATTTGCGAAAACAAAATTCGTCCCGACCTCGAACGTTTTTCTTTCAGTACAGATAATTTAGTTCCATGATGACCACCGTCAGTGGACTTCGAAGTGTTTATTCGCAACAGCAGCTCAACTACTTAAGGCAGAACTCCAACAACGTGAATGAGAATTACTATCGAATACATCCCAAAAACACACACACTAGAAAAACACATAATTTGTGTGTCTCCGATTATTGCACCAACGAACAAATTGATGCTGCAACGATATCAGTTTCGTTGCTGCAACGAATGATTTCTTGAGGCAGTGTTCCATTCCAAACTCCATTAGTTTTAATACATTTTGAAAAAATAATATGGATTTGTATAAAAACAATGATTATAATCAGAAATTTATAGATTTTTATACACTCCACGAGAGTATTATGTCTTTGTGCATTTGTTTGCAACACCCAAAAGGAAGCGAGATAGACCCATTGTTAAGTATACCGATCGACTTAGAATCACTTTCTGAGTCGAGTTAGCAATGTCCGTCTGTCCATCTATTGTTGTTATCATATTACAGGTCTCAATTATAGCCCGATGTTAACAAAAATTTGCACAAATAAGTTTTGTGGATCAATTTGAGGCAAATCGGTTCAGATTTAGATATAGCCCCCATACAAATGTCGCTCCCGATTTGACATTTTCCGCTCTAGAAACCCCATATTGTACTCGATTTTTTTTAAATTCGGCACAACATCTTATAATCCATCTAGAAACACCTATGCAAAAATTGGGTAAGATCGGTTCAGATTTAGATATAGCCCCCATACAAATCCCGCTCCCGATTTGACATTTTCCGCTCTAGAAACGACATATTGTACCCGATTTTCTTTAAATTTGGCACAACATCTTATAATCCAACTAGAAACACCTATGCAAAAATTGGATAAGATCGGTTCAGATTTAGATATAGCCCCCATACAAATGTCGCTCCCGATTTGACATTTTCCGCTCTAGAAACCCCATATTGTACTCGATTTTCTTTAAATTTGGCACAACATCTTATAATCCAACTAGAAACACATATGCAGAAATAAGGTAAGATCGGTTCAGATTTAGATATAGCCCCCATACAAATGTCGCTCCCGATTTCACATTTTCCGCTCTAGAAACGACATATTGTACCCGATTTTCTTTAAATTTGACACAACATCTTATAATCCAACTAGAAACACCTATGCAGAAAGAGGGTAAGATCGGTTCAGATTTAGATATAGCCCCCATACAAATGTCGCTCCCAAATGTTTAACCGATTTTGGCCAAACTATACATATTATAATTCACCTATTTCGTTCCATATTTCAATATACCCTCATACATATGTCCTTTCCGATTTAACATTTTTGTCAAACACATACATTAACAGGATACAAAAATCCCTCCCA
Organism: Polietes domitor; assembly: GCA_947397865.1. Classification (NCBI taxonomy): domain Eukaryota; kingdom Metazoa; phylum Arthropoda; class Insecta; order Diptera; family Muscidae; genus Polietes; species Polietes domitor. The sequence goes on from OX377620.1 coordinate 127,872,588, forward strand.
TTTTCACTTTTTCACCGAATTAAATTGTATTCGGATAGAAAGTGGAGTGTATCATAGAGTCGGCCCCGCCCGACTTTATCCTTTCCTTACTTGTTTGTATTAATTAATGTTTTCCCATGTAAAAATGAAAGAGAGTATTTTCGTTGCACCAACGAATATTGAATTGTTGCAGGAACGAAACTACGACAAGTTCGAAAAATCGGTTTCATTCCATAAACGTTCACATCGTTGCAGCAACGTGTCGGATTGTTGTGGGAACGTAATATTTCGTTGCTGCAACGAATTGGCAATAACGAATCTGATTCGATCAGTATACTTTGTTATAGAATAATTGCTTTCAAAATACATAAATAAAAGTCGAACTTTCAGCTATAATAGTTCTCACAAAATAACTTATTTTCAAAACCCTTGTCCAGACTGTTTTCTACTAAATTGCACTATATGATTTGTAAAATTCTCAAAAAATATATATTTTCTCGATTTTGGCCGCAGTCATGCCATCAAATATCAAAGTTAGATAGATTCCTAGTGCATTATACTATTCTCTTAAATCTTGCGTAATTTTGCCGTTTTTGCTTAAACAGGAGTTCGTCGGACCTAGTCACCTGGTATTTAACTGATGTTAATGAGGAACATTTAAAACAAATATTTTTTGTAATGTTGAAAATACCAAAATACACGACATACAAAATATATTCGTTGACGTTATCTTAAATTTTAAACAACTGCTAGGTAATGTCAAGTTTTTGCTTAGAAATATCCTATAAGAAAGATATAGCTTCATTATGTTATCAAATATATTTTGATTATAATGAATATTCTGAAGAGGTCATATATTTGTGACAATGAGTAATTATTAAAAGTTGCATTTGTTGTGGGCTGATTTTGTGGATTTTTTAATGCATTTTGCAAAATCAAAAGATGTTTAGCCAACGAACCAGGTTAACTTACAGTTCCATGCAGTGCAGCCCATCAAGTTTGGTACCAGGAATTTCATCCACACAGTCATCACTAGCTGGGACGTATATGATGTAGTGTCTCATATTTGCCTATGTACCTATTAGGGAAAGAAAATTTTCTGAGTTCAATTAATAATTAGACTGAGAAAAAAGTGAATTCAATATTGAACTAAAATTAACTAAAATTTAGGAATTGGAAATCAATTTTCCCTTATATAAATATCAAACTTATTTGAAAAATTGTCATAATATATGGTATGTATTTATGTCTAAAGCTAAATAAATTGAATAATATTCTTCTGTTCCCTGTGCAAAGAAATTATAAAACAATATAGACAATGCAGCATTCGGAACAATGGTGTCTGGACAGAGTTTACCTTCACGTGGTCATAGATAAATATAAAGTAAACATTGAAAATGAGAGCAATATCACATTTATCGCTAGATTGTACATAATATTTTTATTGGTTCGATAATACACTGCAATTTCCGTTCATACAGAATGTAACTATAAAAATGCCCAGAGAGTTTACGATCGTTATCAGTTGATCAGTTCTAGCTGCTGTTAAAAGGTCTTCGGGTATCTACGCAAAACATCTTGCAAAATGCAACACTCTTCTGTACTATTGTTGGCAGCATCTGTATTGGCTGTACTGGCCTCAGGAACAGCAACCGATTATTGCTCCTCATCCCTGTGTAACTCTGGAGTTACCCATATCGCCTGTGGTAACAGTGGTGTAAGTTAGAATTTCATATCTTGGTGGGTATTGTTCTTTATGAACTGTATCTGTTTGTCTCTGTCCTATAGGAATTTGCTTCATCTTGTCCTGCCGATGCTGCTCTGGTCGACATTAATGCCAGCCTGAAAGCCACTGTGGTCAATGCCCACAATGCCAAACGTAATTTGATTGCCGGTGGTGGTGATGCAAATCATGATCCCGCTTGTCGTATGGCCACCATGGAGTGGGACGATGAATTGGCTGCCATTGCTGCCCTCAATGTCCAGCAGTGTGCCATGGCTCATGACAAATGTCGCAACACGGATGCTTTTAGATATTCCGGACAGAATTTGGCCTGGATGGGCTACTTCGGTACGCCGAACAATGCAGCCATGTTAACTCAAGCTGTGGACTTGTGGTACAGTGAAGTTGGCGACAGCAAAATGGAATATATCAATGCCTACCCCAGCAACTATAAAGGCCCGTAAGTACTTATTGTGGATATCGGTTTTAATTAAATAATTAATTGCTTGATTTGCAGAACTATTGGCCATTATACGGTTATGGTGGCTGATCGCAACGTTCGAGTTGGATGTGCTGCTGCCACCTATTCTGTGACTGGTGCTTCGTACAAGGCTTACTTGGTTGCCTGCAACTATGCCACCACCAACATGGTCAACTTCCCCATTTACGCTAGCTGTGATGTGGCTGCTTCCTCATGCAGCACTGGTACTAATCCAGTGTATCCCAATTTGTGCTCCACCTCGGAGGTGTATACTGTCAACAAATGGTTCTAAATGTCAGTACTGAAAACCGATATGACATTTCATAGTATTTGTTAAAAATTAAAAATCGGGTGTTTAATAAATTAGCATGTTTCATTGAAAAGAATGAATGAATTAAAAACTTTGAATGTGTGTTTAACAATCGGTAATGTTGGCTTTTTCAAGCTGATATAACATGATCTGTAAATAGAAGTTTGGCCAATCCAAATGTCCATGGATAATCTTTTCGATAGTGAATTTTGTCTTATTTTCTCTGGAATTTCTAAAATATTTGTTGTATGAAAGACACCACGTCACCTTTTTACCTAGCAATGTACTGTAACAAATTCAAGTAAATCTCTAAAATCTTCTAAAGAATATTTTCAGAAGAGATTACGGATCAAAAATGAAAAACATATGAGAATTATTTCTGCTTTAAACTTGTCTTAGTTTGGCCGCATTGAAAATTATAATTATTATATTATATTTGCAGGTGGAGAAGCTACCTACTCGGCTATCACTCGTAACAAAGGGCCGATGTTGATATTCAATAAAACACAAATTATATAGGAAATTATTGTAATTTCTTTTTATTATGATAATATTGTTATGGTTCAATTATGTATGGAACAAAATATCGGGCAAATTGCCGCCGCAACCTCTGCGACACACCTCCATCCGATGGTCCAATTTTTCGATGACGCTGAGGCTTAATTGCCGTTAATGTGTCGAATTATCTCATCCTTTAGCTTCTGAATAGTTGCTGGCTTGTCGACGTACACCTTTTCTTTCAAATAACCCCAAAGAAAGAAGTCCAACGGTGTCAAATTACATGATCTTGGCGGCCAATTGACATCACCACCACGTGAGATAACACGGCCATTGAATTTGTGGCGCAAAAGATTGTTGGACGGCTCTTCAGCCACACTCTCCCGAATAGCAGCAATATTTTCTACAGCACGAGCTGTACGAGCATGCACTGGTGTTTTCACATCTCGTGCAGACCTGGTTTGCTCAAATTTTTGTACGATTTTTCCGATTGTACGCAAATTTGGACGATTATATTGAGCGAAAAATCACGAAGTGCACGATATGCATTTTGATGTGAACGCCCATTTTCCTAATAAGCCTGAATAACTTTAACGCGTTGCTCGATTGTGTATCTTTCCATGGTTCAAATTGAGTTAGTCTGAAATTGAGAAATGTCAAATAAAATGCAGAAAAAAAATTGACGTTTTAGGTTCACATTCAACATCGGCCCTAACAATTGAACCACCCTGACTAACAACGATCATGTTCAACACGATATTGAGGTGAACAGCTCTCATTTTGCCTTCTATTGCCAGGCCTGCAGTCAGGAAGCTGACTGACATGTGTAATAATCTTTGGTAAGCCACGCCTTTTTAGAGAAGACAAAACTCCACGTCTTTAATGTCATAATGGAGGCCTAGGTTCACATTCCTACTCAAAGGCGTGCCACTGACTAATAACGATCATGTTCAACGACATATTTTTGAGGTGAACAGCTCCCATTTTTGCTTCTCTGGCCAGATCGACATTGTAGAAGGCATATGTGAATTAATAATGCATAAGGCGAGTTTCCAGCCCTTTTTACCCATCTGAATAATAATTTAAAAATAATTGCCGGGGCACATTGCCTGACCAGCAGTTACATGAAGTAAAACTGGTTATTTACAATAAAGTTACAATATATATATTTTTTTAACAAAAATCGACTAACATAATATATTGCAATACCAAACACATTCACCAAATTTCACAAAAATCGGAAGACCATCGAAACATTCTGGTTGATACTACATGGAATTTACAAAAAATACATTATAAAATAGCAAAAAATCTATTCAATCTACACAGTAAAAATTAACTAGTACATCTACCCACAACAATAAACAATATTGTTGAACAATCTGTTGCATCTCTTACTTCTCTTGTGTCTGCTTCAATCAAAATCAAGTAAAAATGGAGTTAAGTTCGGCCGGGCCGGAAATAATACTTGAAGTCAAATCAAAAAATAAATATTTTTATATTTATATTTTTAAAAAGCTTAAATACCATAAATATTGATAGGTAGTGTGTGTGCTACATTTCGTTGTATTTCCATTCTATTTTAATTCCAAAGTACAAATTTTGAAAAACCATTATCTCACGTACGAATTTGGAAAAATCGTTTTATTTTGCATGTTTATGAAGTCAGAGGAATGTATACACCGAATTCCTTGATTCTAGCTGCGGCCATTTGGTTTGTACCATTTTTATCCCCTTTTCCAATTTTACCCCCTCAAGAGTACGACTATCTAAAATGTCTTTATTTTACGTGTCTACGCAATTATAGGGATGTAAACACCGAATTTCACCATTCTAGCGGTATTCGTTTAGTTGGTACTATTTATATCCCCTGTACCCATTGTATCCCTTGAAAGTACGAATTTGGAAATACATTTTATTTTTTGTGTCTACGCAGTCACAGGAATGTACTTATATACTCCGAGTTTCATGACTCTAGCTCCGGTATTTATTTGGTACTACGAATTTCGAAAAATCCTTCTATTTTACGTATCTACGCTACCAGAGGAATGTCTACACCGAATTTCATTATTCTAGGTGCAGCCGTTTGGTTGGTACCATTTTTATCCCTCTATTCCATTTTATCCCTTAAAAGTACGAATTTGGAAAAAATAATTTAATTTATGTATCTACTCAATTAGAGGAATGTACACAGCGTATCTCGTGTTTCTATTGTTGTCGTTTGATATGTACTATTTTTATCCCTTTTTGCCCCATTTCACCCCCTACGAATAAAAATCGTTTTATATTGCACGTTTTTGTTGTCGGGGGAATGCTCATACCCAATACCAAGTAATTACAAGTAGACATATTGAAAAACAAGTAAGGAAAGGCTAAAGTCGGATGGAGCCGGCCAATTCTGTAAAAAAGTGAAATCGGGAAGGATTTTTGTATCCTGTAAATGTATGTGTTTGACAAAAAATTTTAAATCGGAAAGGACATCTGCATGGGGGTATATTGAAACATGGAACGATGTGACCCGCATTCACTATGTATGTTTATAGATGAAATATAATATGTAAAGTTTGGCCAAATTCGGTTAAACATTTGGAAGCAACATTTGTATATATATAAAAAAATTAATATCTAAATCTGAACCGATCTTACCCGCGTTCACCATTGGTGTTTTTAGTTGAATTATAAGATGTTGTGTCAAATTTAAAAAAAATGTGCTTTCTAGAGCAGAAAAAGTCAAATCGGGGCGACATTTGTTTTGGGGCTATATATATATCTGAACCGATCTTACCCACTTTCAGCACAGGTGTGTTTAGTTGGATCGGATCTAAAGCGGAAAAACTCAAATCGGGAGCGACATTTGTATGGGGGCTACATCGAAATCTGAACCCATCTGACCGATTTTCACCATAGCTGTTTCCACTTCAATTATGGGGTACTGTGCCAAATTTGAAGCAAATCGAGTTTAATATGTGGTTTCTAGAGCGGAAAAAGTCAAATCGGGAGCGACTTTAGTATGGGGGCTATATCTAAATCTGAACCGATTTGCTTCAAATTAAATAGCGTTCGTCCTTGATCCACAAAACTTACTTGTGCCAATTTTTGTTAAGATCGGGCTATAATTGGGACCTGAAATTTGATTTCAACAATAGATGGACAGACGGACATTGCTAAATCGGCTCAGAAAGTTATTCTAAGCCGATCTGTATAATAAACGGTGGGTCTCACTCGTTTCGTTTTGGGTGTTACAAACAAATTCAGAAAGACATAATACTCTCGTGGAGTGTATAAATATGCTTAAATACTCTAAAATATTGGGGGTTATTATGGGTTTTTTCAGTCCTTGTAGGGGAAAAAATTTTCCGTTTGGGCCGATTTCACCCAGTTTCAATCCCAACCGATCTACGACTATAAGACGTATTTATGCAAAATTTGGACCTCCTAGCTCCTTTCGTTTAGATGTTAGCGTGCTTTCAACAGACGGACTGACATGGCTAGATCGTCTTAGAATTTTATGACGATCAAGAATATATATACTTTATAGGGTCTCAGGTCGATATTTCAAGGTGTTACAAACGGAATGACAAAGTTAGTATACCCCCATCCTGGAGGTGGAGGGTATAAAAAGTTAGGCTCCCTGCAAATGTTGATTAATGTTAATGAAAACTTATCTGAATTAGGTAATATAGAAAATGAGCTAAATAGACATAAACAATTTATATTTTCGGGGAAAATGTACAAAGTTTTATTTGGAAAAGGGGAAAAATTAAAAATAAAATACGTAAAGAGAAGTTTACTAACAAATAAAATATCTCAAAAAACGAATGCAAACATAGCGGAGAACGCAACCTCATCATGTTTATTAGGATGGGTCACAAAAATAAATTAAAGCGATCACCGACTTGAAATGAAGATTGGATTGTTTAATGATGATCTGCATAGCATTTCGTCACTGTGACAAGCCATCTGTAAGCTAAACTGTCCTGAAAACACCCCTAAAAATCATTTTTTCCGTATAATTTTTTATGTTTGATTTTTGTCCAATTTCCTTTTCTGAATTAATAGTCCCTTGGATGCAATTTAAATAAAAAATGTTATTATTGTCTTAGAATAACTCATTGGTCGTATTATCGGACGTTTAGATTGATTTTTTATGGATTTTCAAAGTGACAGCTACAAACTCATATTTCTTGGGAGCTTTTTGTAAAAGGTGATATGAAAAATAGAAGGAAAGGAAGGAATAAATAGAAGGAATTAATACCTGTCGAATGATGCCTAAATGATGAATATCGGACGATAAATGACTCCATATTTGTGAAATAATTTAATTTAATAAGATGGTTTTTCAGAATAAATAGAAGGAATCAATACCTGTCGAATGATGTCTAAATGATGAATATCGGACGATAAATGACGTCACTGACTCCATATTTGTGAAATCATTTAATACGGAAGATTGGCTTTTCAGAGCCAAAATGTTCAAACTCTTTTTACAAAAATGAGCTCTGCGACGTCAATTTCCTTCCGATGTTCATAATAGAGGCATCATTCGAAAGGTATTGATGGCAGCTATTTATTATTTATTTTATTTTTTTTTTCAGTTATCATTATGAAAAATACGAAAAAGTCGCTATAAACGTCCATTAATTCGACCAAAAAGTATCTCTAAGACAAGAATCAAAATGTATATTTAAAGTGCTTCAGAGGGTCTACTAATTAAGAAAAAATTTTGGACAAAAATGCAACATAAAACAAGTAAGAAGTCGTTAAGTTCGGCCGGGCCGAATCTTATATACCCTCCACCACGGAGTGCATTCCATAGTATTACCAGCAGATATATTACGAAAATTGTGATAGTTTTATGCACATTACTATATTTGTTTACTATTTCAAACTATAATGTATACTTCTGCGCACTGTTTTACTATATATAAATAAAATGCTGAAATTGTGAAAGTGAACATGCCTAAATATTAGGCGATTGTCAGTCATTAGAAAGAAGCATTTCCAGATACAGACAAAGTGATAAGAAAAGTATAAATTTTCATTCCATTCGCCCCATTCTCCGCCCAAATGTATAAATTTCCAAAAAAAAAAACACTTTTTCGAGTCTTCATAGTCAGAATGTATACACCGAATTTCATGATTTCAACTTCAGCGGATTGGTAGGTTCCATTTTTATCCCTCTTTTTAATTATATCCCTTAAAAGTACGAATTTCGAAAAATTCTTCTATTTTACGTGTCTATGCAATTAGTGGGATGTACACACCGAATTTCATGATTCTAGCTGTTGTCGTATCATTGGTACCATATTTTATCCCTTTTTTTCTTTGTGGTGCTTCCAAGCTACAAGAGGAATGTCCGCAACAAATTTAACTGTATGAAAATAAGAAATTTAATTAATAAGCCAAGGCTACCAATATTTGTATACTATGTATATATATATAATGGATATAATACTTCAATTCATAAAGTAAATATAAGGGAGCAATCATAAATACCCTAAATATTGGGGGATAGAGAGTGTATTTTCAGCTACAGTCGTTTGGTTGGTTGTATTCCCATCCTATTTCATCCTATTTTAATTTCAAAAGTATAAATTTTGAAAATACCTTATCTCTCACGTACGCAGTATAAGACAACTTCATGATTCTACCATTTTTGTCGTAAAAGCAACAAAATAAAGTACGAACTTGGAAAAAAAATATTTTACGTGGCTATGCAGTCAGAGGAATGTATACATGATTCTATCAGCGGCCATTTTGTTGGTACCATTTTTATCCCCTTTTTCAAATTTTGCCCCCTCAAGAGTAAAACTTTCTAAAATCTCTTTATTTTACATATCTACACAATTAGAGGGACGTACTCACTGAATTTCATCAATCTAGCTGTATTCATTTAGTTGGTACTATTTTTATCCCCTGTAGTCATTGTATCCATTGAAAGTACGAATTTGGAAAAAACGTTTTATTTTTCGTGTCTACGCAGTCAGAGGAATTTATTCTTCGAATTTCATGATTCTAGCTGCTGTCATTTGGTAAGTACTATTTTTATCCACTTTTTCCATTTGAACCCCAAAAAGTGCGAATTTTGGAAAGTTCTTTTATTTTACGTGTCTACGCAATCAGAGGAATGTATATATCGAATCTCATTATTCTAGGTGCAGCCGTTAGGTTGGTACTATTTTTATCCCTCTATCCCCATTTAACCCCTTAAAAGTACGAATTTAGAAAAAATACTTTTATATTATGTATCTGCTATATTAGAGGAATGTACACAAGGGCGTACCTCAAAAAAAGTTCGCCGTACACCAATATGAAGTATTATTGAAAGGTAGTTTCAAAAATTTTTTTTTATTTTTTTATGCCGAACGTAGGGTTCGCGCGTTTACATTTTTCTATATAACTTCTGCATTTATAAACGGATTTTAAAGTGTGATACATCGATGTTTTTGTCTCGACGAGGCCGATTTTTTTTTTGTCTTTGAAGTCATTGAGCTCAAGCACCCCCCTCTGGTACTTACCCATCATATCTCAGTTGCTACTACCCTAATGTACCACTCTAATATCAGAAAATTAAAGCTCGCATAAAATCATGAATCATGCTTGAGGGAATGCGCATTGCAAATATCAACTAAATACAAGCTAATATGTTCAAAAACATGCTGAAATACTCTAAATATTAGGGGTATTTTCAGTCCTTGTGAGGGAAAAATTTTTCCCTCTGGGCCGATTTCGTCCACTTTCAATCCCAACCGATCTACAACCATAAGACACATTTAGGAAAAATTTGAACCTCCTAGCTCATTTCGTTCGGCCGCTATCGTGCTTTCAACAGACAGACAGACAGACGGACATGGCTATATCGTCTTATTATTTTACTACGACCCAGAATATATATACTTTATGGGGTCTCCGATGAATATTTCAAGGTGTAACAAACGGAATGACAAATTGAATATACCCCCATCCTGGAGGTGGAGGGTATAAAAATAGGCAAATGTAATGGGCCATCTTAAGGGTTGCAGTTGGACAGTTAGGACAGTTAGAGTGGTGGGAGCAAATTTTATAAAAGTGTACTACATTATGGAGTGGAGATAGGGGACAAGTATGTTTGAGGAAAATGTTGGGGAGAGAAAATTAATTAGGATCAGTCTTACTTGGGGTGACTAGGGGGCAGTTTTGAGCGTTTCCTTCATTAAAAAAATTATAAGAAATGAAAAAATGTGTGGGGGCCACCTTAAGGATTGAAGATAGAAGGTATACCTTCTGAGAAAATATTGCGGCTGAAAAAATATTGGGGGTTGGTCATACATTTGACCCCACTAGCGGCCTCCTTGGGCCAGTAAGAGCGATGGGAACAAATTTTATAAAAAAATATTTTTTGTACGGGAGCCCCACGAACGAGTGCTGGTAGGGGGTACATGTTGGGGAGGGAATATTAGTGCGGTCCGTCTTACATTCAACTCCTCTGGGGATGACTCCGAGGCAGTTTTGGTCCTTTTTATGTATTTTTGCCCATTTTCCCTCACCTTTGACCCCGATGAGGTCCCTCGTACACTCACCCCACCACCCCATTTTTTGGCTCATTCATTTTTTTCCGAACCTCACAAAATAGGAGTTCCAGCATATCCAAATCGAAAAGTCGTGCACTATCCCACCCCTAGTGTATATGCGATTTGAGGGATGCACACACCAAATTTCATGTTACTAGCTATTGTAGTTTGATTGGTACCATTTTAATCCCTTTTGCTCGAATTTATCCGCTGAAAGTACGGATCGCTTTATGATGTGCGTTCATGCTATACAAGGGAGAAATCTTCAAAGGCTAAAGTCGGGCGGGGCCGACTATACTCCACTCCACTCCACTTTCTATCCGAATACAATTCAATTCGGTAAAAAAGTGAAAACGGTAAGAATTTTTGTATGTTTTCTAATCACAGACTAATAGAATATTTGTATCGGGGCAATATCCAAACATGGAATGAAGTGACTAACTTTCACAATCAATTTGAAGAAATTCGCTGAAAATATGTGGTTTCTGGGGCGGAAAAAGTCAATACGGAAGCGAAATTTTTATGGGGTTAGATCGGTTCAGATTTAGATATAGCCCCCATACAAATGTCGCTCCCGATTTGACTTTTTCCGCTCTAGAAACCACATATTTCACTCGACTTGCTTCAACTTTGGCACAGTACCATATAATTGAAGTAGAAACAACTATGGTGAAAGTGGGTCATATCAGTTCAGATTTTGAATTTTCAATTTTATTCAAGAAAAACCTGATTTATAGAGGTTATTTTGAACGCGTCCAGCTCACGAACGGACAATAATAAAAGCGAAATATTTTGGGAGAATACATAACACAAACCATTCTTTCATTAAAGACGGGAACATCAACAATATTTTTTCCTTCCTCACAAAAGAAGCCGCACTAATATATAGCCCCCATACTAATGTCGCTCCCGATTTGATTTTTTGCGCTCTAGAAACCACATATTTCACTCGATTTGCTTCAAATTTGGCACAGTACCCTATAATTGAAGTGGAAACAGCTATGGCGAAAATCGGTCAGATCGGTTCAGATTTAGATATAGCCCCCATACAAATGTCGCTCCCGATTTGACTTTTTCCGCTCTAGAAACCACATATTTCACTCGATTTGCTTCAAATTTGGCACAGTACCCTATAATTGAAGTAGAAACAGCAATGGTGAAAGTGGGTCATATCAGTTCAGATTAATATATAGCCCCCATACTAATGTCGCTCCCGATTTGACTTTTTCCACTCTAGAACTACTGTTGGGCGGCCGATTTCTGATAAAAATTGTGGGGAAATTTTGAAGGGAAATTCGATGCATCGTTTCGGCTTCTGACCTTCATCTGATATAAAGTTTGAACAATTTTTGATGGCTCAGAACAAATGGCAATTATACAAAAAAAATAATACCTAAGGAAAAAGCAAAAATCCCTCAGACCAGAGAGTTCAGAAATTGTTCCGAATTCGATCAGAGCTGGTGGACTTCCTTTCGAGAGGTCGTACAGAGGAGAGTCTGAATAGTTCAGAGTATTTGCAGACTTGTTGGATATAAGCCAATGTCGGATCATTTGTTTAGCTGGGATGTTTGATACGTATGTAGGTGGGTTCATTTATGTGCTCTGTTTCAATGACAGTATTCTGCTACAACGCAATTTTTCAACTTGTGCTGAAATTCTGCTCGTATTGTGGAACTTTGTAAATACAAAGTTTTTTTATATAATAATATAATGCATATTTAAACAGCTTCACTTGATAAAGCGTTTGAATTTGAATTTCGTCAACAAATTTTATGCAAACAATTCTCTTACACACGTCAGTGCAGAAAACAAAGCAACTGCCGAATTTATGACAATGGCCATTTGCCATTTCACGAAGAATAAATGAAATATAATTCTAATAAATACCACGTCTGCGAATAGCTCTCTATCATAAGTAACTTGTCACTAACGAGTAACACTACTGCTGACTACTGCAATTAACGAAGCAGATCCCTTGAAGAGCATGAAGTTCTTAGCGGTATTGTCATTGCTGGTTCTCCTGGCGCTGGCTTTGGGCCAAGATGGTTCGGGTGCTCCTGCTGAAGGAGGTGGAGATGCCGGAGGTTCAGGTCCTCCTGCTGAAGGAGGTGGAGATGCCGGAGGCTCAGAACCACCTGCAGCCGGAGGTGATGGTGGTTCAGAACCACCTGCAGCCGGAGGTGATGGCGGTTCAGGACCACCTGCAGCCGGAGGTGATGGTGGTTCAGAACCACCTGCAGCCGGAGGTGATGGTGGTTCAGAACCACCTGCAGCCGGAGGTGATGGCGGTTCAGGATTACCTGCAGCCGGAGGTGATGGTGGTTCAGGACTCCCTGCAGCCGGAGGTGATGGTGGTTCAGGACCCCCCGCAGCCGGAGGTGATGGCGGTTCAGGTCCTCCTGCTAATAGTGGTGGTGGTTCCGGTTCTTCTTCTGGCTCGAAGAAGCCAAACAAAAATAAGAACAAAAAAGGCAAAGGCAAAAATAAGAAGAAGAAGAACAAGAACAAGAACAAGAACAAGAGCAAGAATAAGAAAAAGAATAAGAAAAAGAATAAGAACAAAAATAAGAACAAGAGGGGATAAATAAATGCTCGTTTAAATATGTTGGTAACCAAATTTTAAATAAAAACAAAATTATAACAAAAAATCAATCCTATCTTTCCATTCTAATAACAAAATCCCCAATTGTGGAACTCTTTGGGAAATTGGGCATTTTTGGTTTTTTGAAAGAAATGTAAAATCTAGTAACGTTTTCATCATTTTTAATATTTTCACGAATTTTTATTTCAAAATTATGAGCGATGACCAAAACGTGTATTTTTTGCGAAAATTTAGTATTAATAAAAACTTCAATAACTCAGTCAATTACTAATGGGGTTTTAATATAATAATAATGCAAAAACATTACCAAAGTTAGCTAAAAATTGTTTAACAAATTGTGTTTGCTGGACAAAAGCACACATATTTCTTAAGTTTTCTTAAATAAGCTATATATTATTCGACAGCATCAGGTTTCTTCTTTTCAAAAATGACGAGAAAATATAAATCGGTTGATAACCACCTAATTTACAGGCGTATACGTTTTCAAAGGTACGAAAACCAGTTTTTTACCCGTAACTCAAAATTTTGGAGGTGCATGGCAAATTTAAAATACAGATACTCGTTCTACTCGACAATACCAACTAGAACAAGTAAGGAGAGGCTAAAGTCGGGCGGGGCCGACTATATGATACACTCCACTTTCAATCCGAATACAATTCAATTCGGTAGAAAATTGAAAACGGGAAGAATTTTTTTATATTTCCTAATCATAGGCTAATATAACCTGGTCCAATTTGTCAAATCGAGAAGAATATTTATATCGGGACTATATCCAAACATGGAATGAAGTGACTAACTTTCACAATAAGTTCTTCCAGTTCAAGTATAACGTGTTGTGCTCAATTTTAAGAAATTCTCTGAAAATACGCGGTTTCTGGGAACAAAATTTGTATGGGAGCTATATATAAATCTGAATCGATCTAACACATTTTTACAACAGGTGTTTCCAGTTGAAATATAAGTTTTTTTGCGAATTTAGAAGAAAATCTGTTAAAATATGTGGATTCTAGAGCGGAAATATTCAAATTTGGAGCGAAATTTGTATGGGAGCTATATAGAAATCTGAACCGATCTAACACATTTTTACAACAGATGTTTCCAGTTGAAATATAAGGTGTTTAGCCAATTTTGAAGAAAATCTGTTGAAATATGTGGATTATAGAGCGGAAAAATTCAAATTGGGGGCGCAATTTGTATGGGAGCTATATATAAATCTGAACCGATCTAACACATTTTTACTACAAGTGTATCCAGTTGAAATTTAAGGTGGTTTGCGAATTTTGAAGAAGATCTGTTAAAATATGTGGATTTTAGAGCGGAAAAATTCAAGTTGTGAGCGAATTTTGTATGGGAGCTATATATAAATCTGAACCAATCTAACACATTTTTACATCAGATGTTTCCAGTTGAAATATAAGGTGTTTTGCCAATTTTGAATAAAATCTGTTGAAATATGTGGATTCTAGAGAGGAACAAATCAAATTGGGAGCGAAATATGTATGGGAGCTATATAAAGAGTGATTTTTTTGAGGTTAGGATTTTCATGCATTAGTATTTGACAGATCACGTTGGATTTCAGACATGGTGTCAAAGAGAAAGATGCTCAGTATGCTTTGACATTTCATCATGAATAGACTTACTAACGAGCAACGCTTGCAAATCATTGAATTTTATTATCAAAATGCGTGCTTTGTTAAGAAAGTTCAGAAAGAAAGAAATTGTGTTCAGCGACGAAGCTCATTTTTGGCTCAATGGGTACGTAAATAGGCAGAATTGTCGATTTTGGAGTGAATATCAGCCAGAAGCATTGCAAGAGCTACCAATGCATCCAGAAAAAGTCACAGTTTGGTGCGGTTTATGGGCTGGTGGCATCATTGGACCGTACTTCTTCAAAGATGATGCGAATCGTAACGTAACTGTGAATGGTGAGCGCTACCGTGAGATGATATCCAACTTTTTTTGCCCAAAATGGAAGAACTGAACTTGGTTGACATGTGGTTTCAACAAGATGGCGCTACATGCCACACAGCTCGCGATTCTATGGCCATTTTGAGGGAAAACTTCGGAGAACAATTCATCTCAAGAAATGGACCGGTAAGTTGGCCACCAAGATCATGCGATTTGACGCCTTTAGACTATTTTTTGTGGGGCTACGTCAAGTCTAAAGTCTACAGAAATAAGCCAGCAACTATTCCAGCTTTGGAAGACAACATTTCCGAAGAAATTCGGGCTATTCCGGCCGAAATGCTCGAAAAAGTTGCCCAAAATTGGACTTTCCGAATGGACCACCTAAGACGCAGCCGCGGTCAACATTTAAATGAAATTATCTTCAAAAAGTAAATGTCATGGACCAATCTAACGTTTCAAATAAAGAACCGATGAGATTTTGCAAATTTTATGCGTTTTTTTAAAAAAAAAAGTTATCAAGCTCTTAAAAAATCACCCTTTATAAATCTGAACCGATCTAACACATTTTTACCACAGGTGTTTCCACTTGAAATATTAGGTGTTTTGCGAATTTTGAAGAAAATCTATTAAAATATCGAGACCCTATATTCAATAAATGCTATCTCAAAAAATTCAATTTCTCAGGAGAGCTTAAAAACTAGTTATTTCGCTTATTATTGAAAAAATTAACAATGTGCCTTCCATAAGTTTGTTTAAATATTGCGGCTAATTTATACCTGTGAAAAAAATTTGATATTTTGCAAATTTGATTTTTGAGATAGCATATTTTATTATATCAAAAAACAAATATTTTGTAAGAGATAGCATATTTTGTCGGAAAATAAAAATACGATTTTTTGAACAATATTTATTAATTAACCATTTAATAAGATGTTTTATTGAATATTAGGTATAACAAAGGAAAAAACATAACAAAAAATGCTAAAAAAAAAGATAATACATAATAAAAACTGATGTTATAATGATGTTTATTTATACTATTTCTGGCACAAGTTATCGTAAAAGTAATGATATTCTTGCGGAATAACTTTTTTTAATTCTTGTAGATGTTTAAACTTATTTGGTTGTGTTGGAAGTGGTCCAGAATGCAAAGGATTTGGTTCCTGCTTGCCTCCATATTTTTTTATTCGACACGGTATATCAGTGTATTCATCGTCGAAATTAATTTTAAATTTGACGTTGCCGTTTGGAAGATAAATAAGCGAACGTAATTGTGATACTGTTGGATCATTTTTGCCTTTGCCATGTCTTATACTATTAAAATGAAGTAGTTGGCTGTCATTATAATCTTTAAAAAAGTCGTGGTTTAAATAAACTGCATCGAAAGGTTTTTTTATGATCTTGTCATCAATTTTAACGGTTTTTCGAACTTCTTTAGTATAATGTACATAATCAATAGGCAAATAAACCGAGTTGTTTTTCAATTTTTCTCTATTTTGGCATGAGCGCTATCGCACTCCATCTGGGTATGGCCCTTTTCTAGATACTTTTGCTCTATAATTTTATTATTTTCTATTGAAAAATTGGACAGCGCGTTAGATAAGAAGTTATTTCGGTTTTGATACCCGCAACCATCTGAAAAAATTATAATTGGCAGCTCATCAGATAAACAGTGCGTCTCAAGATGACTTATTATACAAGAAATAAATGACGAAGCAGTTAAGTAGCCATTTATTTCGCTCCACCAATAGTTTGTACACTGAAGGCTTCCAATATTGTACATGGTGAAATTGTGCACTTGTAAGCGTTGTTTATAAAGAGTGATTTTTTTGAGGTTAGGATTTTCATGCATTAGTATTTGACAGATCACGTGGGATTTCAGACATGGTGTCAAAGAGAAAGATGCTCAGTATGCTTTGACATTTCATCATGAATCGTCTTACAAACGAACAACGCTTGCAAATTATTGAATTTTATTATCAAAATGCGTGCTCTGTTAAGAAAGTTCATTGCGCGCTTCCATTTTATAGTCAGTTTAATCGACCCACTGAAGCGGCTATTCGGGCTATTGTGACTAAATTTCGCACCAAATTTACATTGTTGGACATTAAACCACCAACACGCTTACGTAGAGTGCGAACTGAAGAAAATATCGCAGCTGTATCGGCCAGTGTTAATGATGACCACCAATTTTCGATTCGTCGCCGTTCGCACCAATTGGGTCTCTGTTACTCAAAAACGTGGAAATGCCAAAATTGGACTAAGCGGACGGACCACCTAAGACGCAGCCGCGGTCAACATTTAAATGAAATTATCTTCAAAAAGTAAATGTCATGGACCAATCTAACGTTTCAAATAAAGAACCGATGAGATTTTGCAAATTTTATGCGTTTTTTTAAAAAAAAAAGTTATCAAGCTCTTAAAAAATCACCCTTTAGTATATAGCTGACGCATTAATATCAGGACAAAGTTTAACTGCTTCAGCATCCATTGTGAAAACATGGCATAATCCATTTTGGGCATCAAGCTTATCTTGTTTTTTCTCAGTTTGAGCACGATCTTTTTTTACCAGATGTTCATTGTATACCTCTGAAGATATTTGTTTCGTTTTATAGCCCACACATGTGTCGCATTCGTCATTGCGAGGTCTAAATATAGCAAAATTTTCTGCATCGAAGCATTTGGAAAATGTAAAATATGACATTGGCTTAACTTTGTTCGTTGAGCAATCAGTAAGGTAATCATTATATACATCAGCTTTTGATGTTATAGAGTGTAGTTGTGAGTGATGGAGGTTGTTGTTGTTATTTGTAGATTCAATAATAGCAATGTGATCAGAGAGAGAGAGAGAGAAAAATCGGTTGGAAAATGTAGCTACTACAACAAAAACTAAAATTAGGAAATATATCTATCATTCGTCGCCAAAGGATTAAAAACTGCAATATCCGATCTGACCTATTTTCGCCATAGATGTTCCTAGTTTAAATATAAGTTGTTTTACCAAATCTGAAGACAATATGATAAAATATGTGGTTTCTAGAGCGGAAAAAGTGAAATCGGGAGCGAAATTTGTATGGGAGCTATATATAAATCTGAACCGATCTGACCTATGTTCACCACAGGTGTTCCTAGTTTAAATATAAGTTGTTTTGCTAAATCTGAAGACAATCTGATAAAATATGTGGTTTCTAGAGCGGAAAAAGTCAAATCGAGAGCGAAATTTGTATGGGAGCTATATATAAATCTGAACCGATCTAACACATTTTTACCACAGGTGTTTCTAGTTCAAATATAAGACGTTTTTCCAATTTTGAAGAAAATCTGTTAAAATATGTGGTATCTAGAGTGAAAAGAATTAAATCGGGAGTGAAATTCGTATGGGGGCTATATCTAAATCTGAACCGATTTTCTTAAAATTAAATAGTGTTCGTCTTTATCCCGAAAAACTTCGTTGTGCAAAGTTTCATTTGGTTCTGTCTACAATTGCGACCTGTATCGTGATTACAAGAATAGATGGACTGACAGACAGACAGACAGACGGACGGACATTGCAAATTGACTCAGAAAGTGATTCTAAGCCGATCGCTATAATTAACAATGGGTCTATCTCCCTTCCTTTTGGGTGTTACAAACAAATGCACAAAGACATAATACTCTCGTGGAGTGTATAAAAATAATATCACCTCCTAGAGTTTTCTCGTTCTTTTTTGTAGCACTGTCTTATGTTTCGCGTGCACAGTGGAATGTACACACCTAATGTCATGATTCTATCTACAGTCGTTTGGTTGATATCAATTTTATCGCATTTTGATCCTAAGGCTACGAATGTCAAAAGTTACACCCAATTTCACTATTCTAACTGCAGCCTTCTGGTTGGTACCATTTTTATCCCCTTTCGCCCTATTTTCCGCCTAAATTTACTAATTTCGAAGAATTTTACGAGCAAAAAATGGGGCTTGCAGTTGTTCATTTCATTTATAGGAAGAGAAAAATGAGTCGTTTTTCACAAGTCTGTTCATAAAATTGTCCGTCCGACCACTTATCTTGTGCGCCTGACCACCTCGGTGTACAACAGAAATTGTGATAGTTTTAAATTAGAAATAATGCCAAATATTGAACTGTTATGAGCATTATATTCCTGGACAATGTCTCTGTGTTATATTCTACAAAAAATAAGCAGTTACCGTTCGTTGTATGAGCTAAGATTCGAATTTATCGCACATCATTGCAATACAAACTCTATTTTAACTCCAATAGAAACAAGTAAGAAGGCGTTAAGTTCGGCCGGGCCGAATCTTATATACCCTCCACCACGGAGTGCATTCCACAGTATTAGCAGCAGATTAAAGGATGTCGACTTTACATAGAAGCACAGTACCATATTACGAAAATTGTGATATTTGTATGCACATTACTATATTTGTTTACTATTTCAAACTATAATGTATACTTATGCGCACTGTTTAAAATCGACTACTATATATAAATAAAATGCTGTAATTGTGAAAGTGAACATGGCTAAATACAAGAGGAATGTCCGCAACAAATTTTAACTGTATGAAAATTAGAAATTTAATTAATAAGCCAAGGCTACCAATATTTGTATACTATGTATATATAAAGGAAATAATACTACAATTCATAAAGTAAATATAAGGGAGCAATCATAAATACCCTAAATATTGGGGTATAGCGAGCGTATTTTCAGCTACAGTCGTTTGGTTGGTTGTATTTCCATCCTATTTTAATTTCAAAAGTATAAATTTTGAAAATACCTTATCTCTCACGTACGCAGTATAAGACAACTTCATGAGTCTACCATTTTTTGTCGTAAAAGCAACAAAATAAAGTACGAATTTGTAAAAAAATATTTTATCATGATTCTATCAGCGGCCATTTCGTTCGTACCATTTGTATCCCCTTTTTCCAATTTTGCCCCCTCAAGAGTACGACTATCTAAAATCTCTTTATTTTACGTATCTACATAATTGGAGGGATGTACACACCGAATTTCATCATTCTAGCTGTATTCGTTTAGTTGGTACTATTTTTATCCCCTGTAGCCATTGTATCCCTTGAAAGTACGAATTTGGAAAAAACGTTTTATTTTTCGTGTCTACGCAGTCAGAGGAATGTATAATCCAAATTTTATGATTTTAGCTGCGGTCATTTGGTAGGTACTATTTTTATCCCCTTTTTCCATTTGAACCCCTAAAAGTACGAATTTTGGAAAGTTCTTTTATTTTACGTGTCTACGCAATCAGAGGAATGTATACATCGAATTTCATTATTCTAGGTGCAGTCGTTAGGTTGGTACTATTTTTATCCCTCTATCCCCATTTAACCCCTTAAATGCACGAATTTAGAAAAAAATACTTTTATATTATGTATCTACTGTATTGAACGGTCCCAACGCCTCTCACTCCCGCCCCTTCCGACCGAGAGGGTCTCGTCCCCATAACGTAGGGACAACGTACACACCACAGTCCGAACTGTGGTGGACAAGCAGTAGAGGGTGGAATACCGGCTACAGATTAAATATCTTCAGCCGGCAAAAACAAACTACACTAAAGGTTAATGCTAACATTTGACATAGAAGCAATACATTACATTTAATAATACTAAAACAGAATACTAAACATTCAAGTACGAGAGAATCCTTGACTTTATTGTATCGATTCCGACACCAAAATCTATGATGTGGTACAATGATTTAAAATCAATACACATTCTACGAATGGGCTGCGCAGAAGCATAATTCGTACGCTGAATATCAATATGAAGAAACTGATAGTATCTAGTTGGTCTAAATGGCACGTTAAACTTTATCCTAGAAATAAGATATTCAGATGAGACATCACCATTTATAACCTTAAATACCATCATGGTGTTCAGCATAATTCGTCTACTTTTTAAGGAGGGCAAGTCAATCAACTTCAATCTACTAGAATAGGGGGGAAGAACAAAATCACTATTCCAATGTAAGTGTCTCAATGAAAACAATAAAAATTGCTTCTGAACTGACTCAATTCTGTCAATATAGACGCCATAATGAGGGTCCCACACTACAGAACCATATTCCAAGATAGGCCTAACAAGCGAAGTAAATAACTGTTTCGTCACATAGGGATCAGAGAATTCTTTAGCCCAACGTTTAATAAAGCCAAGAACACCATACGCCCTGTTAACCATGGCCATAATATGATTGTTGAAATCAAGTTTCGAATCCATCAGAATACCAAGATCTACAAAAGAATCAACTGTCTCTAACTCAGCTCCAATAAGATCATATCTGACAAATTTCGGATTCGATCTAAAGAAACGCATATGCTTGCATTTCCGTAATTTAAGTTCCATGCAGTTTATGTCACACCAGCATCCAAAATTATCCAAGTCGTCCTGCAAATAATGAGAATATTCTAGCTGTTTATAAGACAAAAATATTTTCACATCATCCGCATACATCAAAATCCTAGAGTTTATAATAGACTCCGGGAGATCATTTATGAATAATAACAAGTAAGGAAAGGCTAAAGTCGGGCGGGGCCGACTATATAATACCCTACACCACTCCCTGCGTATGTACCTCGCTTTGATTACTAAACCCATTTATTTCATGGGAGCAATTTTATGTAGTTCATATAAATTATACTATAAATTAATCTTTAGTCATATTTAACGAATATGGTTAATAATATGGTAATTGATCCAATTATCCGACAGACAAATACAAATTATACAGTAGTAATTGGATGAATCGGGCTGACATTTCAAAAGGGGGCCTATAACTACATTTTGGGTCTGGTCCAAAACATGGGCCTATATATTTCTCATTCACGGTTGGTATTCCTGGTTGAAAATACCATGATCTGCAAAATTTGAAGAAGATCCGATGTAAGATGTAGTTTCTAGAGCTGTAATAGATAAGAATGGGATCCCATTTGGGTTATACCAAAGTATGGACATATGGGCATCTCCCAAACAAGTAAGGAAATTCTAAAGACGGACGGACTTTCTATCTCATTACAATTCAATTTGGTAATAAAGTGAAATCGGGAAGGATTTTTGCATCCTGTAAATGTATGTGTTTGACAAAAAATGTTAAGTCGGAAAGGACATTTGAACGCTTTCACCATGTATGTTTATTGGTGAAATATAATATGTAAAGTTTGGCCAAAATCGGTTAAACATTCGGGAGCAACATTTGTATGAGGGCGACATCTAAATCTGAACCGATCTTACCCACTTTCACCATAGGTTGAATTATAAGATGTTGTGCCAATTTTAAAGAAAAACGGGTACAATATGTGGATTTTAGAGCGGAAAACGTCAAATCGGGAGCGACATTTGTATGTGGGCTATATCTAAATCTGTACCGATCATACCCACTTTCAGCATAGGTGTTTCTAGTTAGATTATAAGATGTTGTGCCAAATTTAAAGAAAATCGGGTGCAAGATGTGGTTTCTAGAGCGGAGGGAGCGACATTTGCATTGGGGCTATATCTAAATCTGAACCGATCTTACCCAATTTTTGCATACGTGTTTCTAGTTCGATTATAAGATGTTCTGCAAAATTTAAAGAAAATCGGGTACAATATGTCGTTTCTAGAGCGGAAAATGTCAAATCGGGAGCGACATTTGTATGGGGGCTATATCTAAATCTGAACCGATTTTACCCAATTTTTGCATACGTGTTTCTAGTTCGAATATAAGATGTTCTGCAAAATTTAAAGAAAATCAGGTACAATATGTCGTTTCTAGAGCGGAAAATGTCAAATCGGGAGCGACATTTGTATGGGAGATATATCTAAATCTGAACCGATCTTACCCAATTTTTGCATACGTATTTCTAGTTGGATTATAAGATGTTCTGCCAAATTTAAAGAAAATCGGGTACAATATGTCGTTTCTAGAGAGGAAAATGTCAAATCGGGAGCGACATTTGTATCGGGGATATATCTAAATCTGAACCGATCTTACCCAATTTTTGCATACGTGTTTCTAGTTCGATTATAAGATGTTCAGCAAAATTTAAAGAAAATCGGGTACAATATGTCGTTTCTAGAGCGGAAAATGTCAAATCGGGAGCGACATTTGTATCGGGGATATATCTAAATCTGAACCGATCTTACCCAATTTTTGCATACGTGTTTCTAGTTCGATTATAAGATGTTCAGCAAAATTTAAAGAAAATCGGGTACAATATGTCGTTTCTAGAGCGGAAAATGTCAAATCGGGAGCGACATTTGTATCGGGGATATATCTAAATCTGAACCGATCTTACCCAATTTTTGCATACGTGTTTCTAGTTCGATTATAAGATGTTCAGCAAAATTTAAAGAAAATCGGGTACAATATGTTGTTTCTAGAGCGGAAAATGTCAAATCGGGAGCGACATTTGTATCGGGGATATATCTAAATCTGAACCGATCTTACCCAATTTTTGCATAGGTATTTCTAGTTGGATTATAAGATGTTGTGCCAATTTTAAAGAAAATCGGGTACAATATGTCGTTTCTAGAGCGGAAAATGTCAAATCGGGAGCGACATTTGTATGGGAGCTATATCTAAATCTGAACCGATTTCCTCCAAATTCAATACCGATGGTCCTTGGCCAGAAAAAATAACTTCTGCCAAGTTTCATGACAATCGGACAACAATTGCGACCTGTAGAGTGCGAACAAGCTTAGATGGACAGCAGACGGACGGACGGACGGACAGACAGACATCGTTAAATCGACTCAGCTGGTGATTCTAAGCCGATCGGTATACTTAAAGGTGGGTCTAGCTCGATTATTTCTTGGTGTTACAAACATTTGGCGCGAAACTAACTTATAATACCCTAGACCACGAAGTGGTGTAGGGTATAAAAATAGTATAGGCCCAAGATGACTACCTTGGGGAACTCCCGATGAAACCAGAATTGGCCTAGAACAAGAATTTCCGAATTTGACAATCTGCGAACGATTATTCAGATAAGAAGATATCCATTTCAAAAAATTACAACTAAAACCAATTCTATCTAATTTATATAACAAAAGCTCGTGATTGACTTTGTCAAACGCCTTGCTAAAATCCGTGTAAATGACGTCAGTTTGATTACCCAGAACAAACCCATCAATAACGTGTGAGGTAAACTGAGTCAAATTCGTCGTGGTCGATAAGCCTTTACGAAACCCATGTTGGCTGGGACTCAAAATAGAAGAAACGCTGTGAGAAACAACATTAGTCACCAGTTTCTCAAAAAGCTTAGGGATAGCACTTAATTTAGCTATCCCTCTATAATTCGAAACGTCAATTAGACTGCCAGATTTATGTAGGGTTATTTCGAAAATCATTCTTCACCTTTTCCAAATATAGTCTATAACATCTCTGAGATTCGACGTTATATCTCGACCTAGCAATAGAGTATCTTACATAATCGGAATTCAATCCAGATTTCTTAAACTTCTTAAAAAGCCTACTTCTCGAATTTTTCATTCTGGACAATTTATGAGAAGACCAAGGTAGTCTTTCAGATTGCCCAACTCGAATTTTCGGTACAGATTGTGACAGGAAGTCCCTAAGAATTTGATAAAATTTATCCACAACAGCGTCAATATCTGCATAGTGGCTACAACTACAGACGGAATTCCAATCAACGTCACGGAGAAGAGAGTTAAGCAGTATAAAATTTGTCTTTCTGTAACAGTAAACAGTGAGATAATCCTGAGAGGTAGAAGAATGAGATTCATTGGAGTACAACATCGATAAACCTAAGGTAGGATGGTAATTGTCCTCTGGGAGAGATATGGGGAGAACCCTATTGATCTCAAAGTAATGAGGATCATTAACAAATACTAGGTCAAGTTGTCTTTCACTTATATTCTTTACGTAATTAATCTGGAATAAATTAAGGTCAGCAAAAAGCCTGACTATACTCGAGGCAGAATCAACCGTATCAAACGATGATGGCAGTGCGGTTAAAGCCTCCGTGTCCGGCAAGGCAAGCCAAGATACGGAAGGTAAATTAAAATCCCCTAAGATTAATGTACGGTCTAAGTCACCTGACATTGAAACAATCCTACTAATCGCGGCCAAGTGACTTTCGTAGACACATAATTCAGATGATGGAGGAATATAAGAGCAAGTAATGAACAATTTATTGCTACATAAATTAATAAGAACTGCAATAAATTCAATGTCATCAAGCCCATGGAGGATAATACGTTCCGATGGGAAAGAATTAGTAACAGCAATAAGTACACCGCCACCAATCCTTCCTAAACGATCATTTCTAAAGATAATATATCTACTACAAAAAATCTCAGAATCTAAAATTGACTCATTTAACCAAGTCTCAGTAAATACAAGAGCAGAGAAATCAAAATCAAAGCTATCAACAAATAATTGATTCAATTTCGTATTCAAACCCCTTACATTCTGATACCCGATATAAAAAGAATCAATTAGTTTTTTGGGACAGTAGCTGACTTCAAAGGCAGACGAGCCAAATTGTCCACCCTATCCACAAATTCCTTAACAAATGCCCTAGGTGGCCAGAAGTCAGGGATCACCAATCTGTCAAAGATTTCCCTCGTCGTAATAATTTTAAAAGAAGCCCGACTTTGAGAAAATGACGACTTCAATTTAAAAGACTTAAGGTAAAAATTACCCTCAATCTTGGATCTAATAAAGCCATTCAAGTCATCAACTGTGGTATCTGGGGCGAACCTAGAGACGAAGACCATTTTCATCTCCGGGGCCATGGTCAATCCACCAGAAGTACCACTAGATTGCTGTGAACGTACGTTTGCAACAGGCATAGACTGAAGTAAATTCCCGCCTACCACACTGGTTTGTGGACTCATACCTGTTGCAGCCGTAGGACGAGTGGGATTGTCGCTTTCCACGCTGGTCTGTGGAGGATCTGTGACAGTTTTATCACAAAGCAGTGGCCCAGCAACTGTAGCATAGGTCGGATTTTTATCATTCGACGATTCCAACCCGTCAACAGTTTGAGCCTCAGGTTCAGCAACATTCAAATGCTCAGTCCTCGGCGTCACTGATCTTGATGATTTTTTCGCCGTTCTTTTACGTTTCTGTCCCGAAACAACCGGTGATTTCTCAAACTTATCTAATTCAGAATATTTGTCAAAAATATCACCGAATTTAGAAAATCGCGTATAAATGGACCAAAGATCCCTAGACATCTCGGTAACCTCCGTCATGGAGCCCTTAAAAAAGTTATAAAATTTTACACTAATTTTTCTACATTTAGTGCAGCACCACCTAAGACCATTGTTGTCTCCGTATAGAGCATCCACAATCCTTGCACTAATTCCGGCACACTTAGCATGCCACTGACCAGTGCAAAGCCAACACTCTATCGTGATCTCTATATCAGAGACAATTTTACACTTTTCGGACGAATAAGACATCTTTTTAAAACAAAAACAAATTATTAATATAAGATAAATAAATAATTAAATAATTCCACCCTTTACTGTAATGATACTAATAAAAAAAAACGCGCGTGAAAAAAAATCACTAAAAAATTTGATAAATCGATTAAGTGGCAACACTGTCAGAATAGACAAACGAAGAACGAATGTTAAAACAAAGACAAAACAAAACTCAATGTTAAACGTTAAACGTTAATCACAATAACAAAAATAATGGTTAGCAATGGAGCACAAAGAAAATAGAATTTAACAAGAAGCTTCATCGTACTCATTTAAAAAATCGAGCGAGTTACGTTAGATTAAAATGTGCAAAATAAAATTTAAGAGCGAGCTGTCGTCGGTTTTGACAGAAATCATTCAAAATAACATAAAAATTTCAAAATTAAGAACGCCGGGAACAAAGAAGAATACGATAATTTTTGCTTATTTTTCAATAATTTTTTTTGCAATTAGTTAAAAAAAATAAAATAAGTAAAATGGTGACAAAATTCGAGTAAAATACGACACAGTTTCTTAGTATTTTAATGTTGTTTGTCGTTGCTTTGTGCTGTTTTCTTTAGTTGATTCACAATTAAACAAAAAACACGAAATATATTCATTTTGAAACACCCATTCTTCACCTAAGAGTGGGAAAATGAGAGTCGCTCTTATATTTACATTTTAATCTAACGTAACTGTCAGAAATCAAAGAGTCGGACGGAACATCTTAATAGATTTTATTATTTTTGATGGAGCAGCAGTAATTGTTGTTGTTTGGTGAAGAAACAAATTCTTAACCAAAAATTACTTTTTTAAACACTAAAAATGTAACAAAAGTAGTATCACAAATTAGTACACCAATAGAACGATCACTTATCTTCAAATTAGTTCACTAGTTGTGAAAAAATATCCACTTGAAACACAAAATAATCACAATTATTTAAAAAAAAGCACGGAGCACAAAAACTTTACTGCTTATTCAGACAGAGTTGCCAAATTCTCTCTCTATTAGAGGAATGTACACGCCAAATTTCGTGTTTCTATCTGTTGTCGTTTGATAGGTACCATTTTTATCCCTTTTTGTCCCAATTCACCCCCTACAAATAAAAATCACTTTATGGTGCCCTTTTATGCGCACCAAATATATATATATATATATATGCGCATTGCAAATATAAAGTAAATACAAGCTAAAATGTTCAAAAAACAGGATGAATTACTCTAAATATTAGGGGTATTTTCAGTCCTTGTGAGGAAAAAAATTTTCCCTCTGGGCCGATTTCGCCCACTTTCAATCCCAACCGATCTACAACCATAAGACACATTTAGGAAAAATTTGAAATTTCGTTCGGCCGCTATCGTGCTTTCAACAGACAGACAGACGGACAGACGGACATGGCTATATCGTCTTAGAATTTTACCATGACCCAGAATATATATACTTTATGGGGTCTCCGATGAATATTTCAAGGTGTTACAAACGGAACGACAAAGTGAATATACATACCCCCATCCTGGAGGTGGAGTGTATAAAAATAACAAAATAAAATTGAATTTTCCTAAAGATTTCCTTACACAGGCTTACTTACTAACTAATACTAATATGAACAACGACAGATAAAATGAAATTTCAAAAATTTCATTATTTTAAACAAAATTGTCGAGTTGCATATGTTTTGTCCACACAGATTTTTAAATTTATCGAAAAAAATTCCGATAACAGAGAAATTTTCACAGAATAATAATAAGCATTTATTTACATTTATTTAAGCAACATTGTTTTCTTTGGGATTCAAATTTACAAACTTACGGAGTCTATTAAAGTAAGTCACTCTTAGCTGCATATGTGTTGGCATATGATGAATCGATATAGGAAACCGTGTCATTTTTACATTTTAATAATATTTAAAACGCTTTGAGAAACATTTTTGTGAAACATCTTCATCCCTTTGGTAAAAAAGGGTAAAAACATCCTTAAAACAGGGGTTTGGAAGGTCAAGATGTACTACAAAAACATTTGCCATAAAAATTTACTATATATCTCTGAATACACCAAAACTCAATAATTAAAATATATATGATAACAATGTGTTGTGCCGTAATATTTGGTACATTTGACTCCCCTAGTGTTGTCGGAGCTAGTTGTATACAAATGTTGCTTTTGTATGGGAGCCCCCTTTAGCATTATAGGAAGTCTTTCACTATTAAGGAGTGGTGATACGGGGTAGGTATGTTTGAGGAAACTGTTGAGGAGGGAAAATTAATGGGGGATAGTCTCACACTTTTCCTCTCTCGTGTCTACTGCGGGACAGTTTCGGGCCTTTCTTTCATAGAAAACAAGTAAGGAAAGGCTTAAGTCGGGCGGGGTCGACTCTATGATACACTCCACTTTCAAGCTGAATACTATTTAATTCGGTGAAAAAGTGAAAACGGCAAGGATTTTTGTATCCTAATACATACATTTGTTTGACAAAAAAAATGTTAAATCGGAAAGGACATTTGTATGGGGGTATATTAAAATATGGAACGAAATAGGTGAAATATAATATGGGAGCAACAGTTGTATTTGCACTATATCTAAATCTGAACCGATCTTAGCCACATTCACCATAGGTTTTTTACTTGGATTATAAGCTGTTGTGCCAAATTTAAAGAAAATCGAGTACAATATGTAGTTTCTAGAGCGGAGTATGTCAAATCGGGAGCGACATTGGTATGGGGGTTTTTTAAAAATCTGAACCGATCTTACTCACTTTCTGCATAGGTGTTTCTAGTTGGATTATAAGATGTTGTGTCAAATTTAAAGAAAATCGGGTACAATATGTGGTTTCTAGAGCGGAAAATGTCAAATCGGGAGCGACATTTGTATGGGGGCTATATCTAAGATTAAATAGCGTTCGTCCTTGATCGACAAAACTTACTTGTGGCAATTTTTTTAAGATCGGACTATAATTGCGACCTGTAATTTGATTACAACAATAGATGGACAGACAGACAGACGGACATTGCTAAATCGATTCAAAAAGTGATTCTAAGTCGATCGGTATAATTAACAATGTGTCTATCTCCCTTCCTTTTGGGTGTTACAAACAAATGCACAAAGACATGATACTCTCGTGGAGTGCATAAATATAAAATACATGCATATGTATGGGGTCTACCTTAAGGGTTGAAGTTGGAGGGTTGGTGTGTTCTGAGAAAATATTGGGTGCTGGTCATACATTTGGCTCCACTCGTTGGCCAGTTATAGCGGTGGGAGAAAATTTGATAAAAATGTAGTTTTTGCATGCGAGCTCCGTTATGGAGCATATATATGTGGGTCGCTCTTACATGTAAAAATAAGTAAGGAAAGGCTAAAGTCGGGCGGGCCGACTATATGATACCCTCCACTTTCTATCCGAATACAATTCAATTCGGTAAAAAAGTGAAAACGGGAAGAATTTTTGTATGTTTCCTAATCATAGGCTAATATGACCTGGTCCAATTTGTTAAATCAAGAAAAATAATTATATCGGGGCTTATCCAAACATGGAATAAAGTGACCCGATTTCATAATAGGTTCTACAAGTTCAAGTATAACGTGTTATGCTCAGTTTGAAGATATTCGGTGAAAATACGTGGTTTCTGGGGCGGAAAAAGTCAATAAGGGTGCAAACTTTTTATGGGAGCTATATGTAAATGTGAAACGATATGACCGATTTACACCACAGGTTTTTCTACTTGAAATATAAAATATTTTACAAGATTTGAAGAAAATCTGCTAAAATATGTGGTTTATAGAGTGGAAAAATTAAAATCGGGAGTGAAATTTGTATGGAAGCTATATATAAATCTGAACCGATCTGACCTATTTTCACCATAGATGTTCCTAGTTTAAATATAAGATGTTTTGCCAAATCTGAAGACAATCTGATACAATATGTGGTTTCTAGAGCGGAAATAGTCAAATCGGAAGCGAAATTTGTATGGGAGCTATATATAAATCTGAACCGATCTAACTGTAGGACCCACAATTTACATCGGAAGTTTATCAAATTTTGCATTTTGTATTATATTTCAACTAAGAAGACATATTATGAAAGTCAAAAATATGGGTACATATTTTGTTATAACCCCCATATAAATTGGGCACCCATTCTACTCTATTACATATCTAGAACCCACATCGTGTATTAGATCTCGATATAGTTTTGCATATCATGTCATATTTCAACTAAGAATACCTACGTTGAGAGTGATCTATATGGAACCACTTTTTAATGTGACAAATGGCCTCATTTTAATTTTTACCCTTTAAGAACGCAAATTTTACATCGATTTTTTTTCAAATTTTGCAGATTATATTATATTTCAACTAAGAATACAAAGTCAAATATATGTGTCCATACTTTGAAGTAACACAAATGGGGCCCCCATTCTACTCTAATACAGCTCTAGAAACTACGTCTTACATCGGATCATATACCGTGAATGAGAAATATGAAGGCCCATGTTTTGGACTAGGCGACAAGTGTTGTGATAGGCCTCCTTTCAAATGTCGGTCCGATTCATCCTATTACTGATGTATATTTGTTAAATATGAATTTATAGTATACTGCATAATTTATATGAACTACATAAAATTGCTCCTATGAAACACTTGGGTTTAGCAATAAAAGCGAGTTACATACGCAGGGAGAGGTGTAGGGTATTATATAGTCGGCCCGCCCGACTTTAGCCTTTCCTTACTTGTTAGTATTACCCCTCTAGGACCAATATTTTACATCGGAAATTTTTCAAATTTTGCAGATCATGTTCTATTTCAACTAGGAATACCTACTATGAGAGTCAAATATATGTGTTCATATTTTGACACAATCCCCGTACAAATGGTCCCCTCATTTTACACAATTACGGCTCAATAACCTATATATTAAATCGGATCTTTATAAAATTTTGCAGATCATGACTCCTTTCCACTAGGAGTGCCTAAACGGAACTGAAGTAGCCCATGTTATGGTACAACCCCCCAAGTGTTGTTATAGGCCCCCTACAAATCCTATTGCCGCTGTAAAATCTGCATTCGTCATCGGATCTTGGTCAAATTTTCCAGCACATTTTATATTTACTCTCGGCAGGCCCGTGCGCAGGATTTTCCCCTGGGGGAGGGTTTTCATCTACACTCATAAAAAAAATAACGCTATAATGAGTTAAAATTAACTAAAATTTAGGAAACAAAGTACATTTTTACTAAATCTTAGTAAAATTTTGCTGAAAATTTCCTAAAACTAAGTAAATGTTTACTCAAATATTTACTCAAACTGAGGAAAATTTTGCTGATTTTTTTCCTCAAAACGAGGAAAGTTTTACTTAAACTAACGAAAACTTTATTTTATACAAGGAAAAAAGGTGAAATTAAAATAAGTTCAATTTAACTAAAAAATCAAACAAATAGTTTTGCTTCAGAGTTTGCAAAACTGATACAAAAAATGACAACATGAAATATTTCTCAAAAGTTTTATGTTACCTCTGCCATAAGGAGTTGAGCTATTACTCCATTATTGTTGCGAAGGCAAGATAGGTGCCTTCGCAGTGGTTGTTTAATATAATTCATAAAGTATTTGAGGAAAAAGTCTCTGCAAACGAACGAGAATTGCTTCTTAGATTAATATTCAAGAATTTTTTAAACAATTTGAAATGTTTTTTATAAGTTCATTAATACCTAAATGTATGAAGAACTCGGCATAAGAACTCAATTGTAAGAATTTTTGTTAGGTCCAAAGAAATGATTTTAAGCAAATCTACTACCCTTTTTCTAGTAAATGAACTATTAACTATGGCTTTGAAAGAAGGAAACTTTACTCATAGTTAATTTTCCAACTTTTTAGGAAATTTTTACTGGAGCGTTTGGAAACCACTAATATTTTACTGCCAGGATCTTCGAGAAATATTTTGATACATTCGTCCGACAGACATTGTCGGCAAAATTGCATTTCAGAAATCCATCTATCAGTACACTCAAAAGAATATGTCAGCAAAAAAAGCAGAAAGTCTACTGAAAGAGCAGATTTTCTGCTGTTAAAAAAGAGACAGCAGATTTGTAACTGCTGAGATGGTAAACAGCTGTTTTTAGCAATATATGTGATACGCATATTGTCCCAAGCTAATATAAAAGAAAATTCGAGCTAAACTCGCTTATGAACGCTTATCTATTTTTATATTTTACTTAACAACAGCCAATTTTAGCAGACTGCAAACTCTTTAGCAGTGTGAATGATGATGTAAGATTGCAGAAAACTGGTGTTATGCAAAAAAACAGCTGTAATAGCAGAAAAGTTTCTGCTGATAGGCAGCAGACAATGGCTGCTTTTATTAACAGAACTTTTTTTAAATAGTTGCTTGAAATTACATACATACATATCGAGGGCTTATTTTCATAAGTGGCTATTTTTAGGAGAGCGAAAAAACTGATTTTCTCCTTAATTTGAAGAGAAATTATTAATCGTTCTTCTACAGTTTAATCTAAAAAGGATTACTAATTGCTACGATTAAAAAGTTTTCGAAATTTCCTATTATCGCGGTTTCATGGTTCATAGCCACTTTTGCATGTTTAAAATTGAGCACGATGAAATAAGAATAAGATTTTTTGTAAACTCCATAACTTTTTTGATGAAATCTTGGCAATGTTGTAAAGAAAACGCATTTTCTGTGATGTACACAGAGAATTTCAAGATTCCAGCTTCATTCGTCAGATTGGTAGCTTGTAACATATATGTAGCCAGTCGCGAAAATCGCTGCAATTGATGAAAAATCCAAAATTCGCGGTTGCTATTTCTTAAAGTTTAACTTTCTTCTTCATTCATAATTCTGAAACTTTTCATACACAAATATTCCCCATGAAGTCAACAATCACATGCCAAAGAATTATTTTGGTATTCTCAATACAATAAAATGTTACGCCGTTTTCTAAATATACCTTTCACAATTTTTGACTTTACAGCCATCATTTTTCATATTTTAGTCTGATAACTGGGGAATCAAAATGCTATTAGCGCGAAATGATGGAATTTTATATGCCCTAAATCTAGAAAAATGTTTTAAACAAAATCGTTGTAGAGAATTATAACCTTCGGTTTTATGCTGCTCCATTGTTGAACTATTTTATTTCTATTATTTTTATGGTCATAGCCACTTATGCAGTCACAAACTAACGTGCGAGGGGATAGCCAAATCAGAAAATTAAAAACAAATGACATTAGAAAAAAATCTTTTCCAAATTTATATGACAGATGACATCAAAATCTGAGAATAGTTTGGTATCAGAAACTCATTTTCGAAAAAATGGTTCATACCCACTTTTGAATATAAGCCCTTGATATATATTTTGAAGAAATATTACACAAAAAACGATCAAATTCCTCGGCGATAAACCCTTCAGTCCAGATTTTTTTCTTTGATAAATTCAGAAAATTGGATATGCTTTTTGACGAAGTATGGGTCTAAATAGGATGTCTAAAGAGTTTTGGAGTTTTTAATTTATATAGAACATGAGTAACAGGATGTTTACTCAAAATCTTTATACACATATTCCGATTAAATAAAAAATATTTGGAAATGTTTCTTCATTTTTATAATCTTAAATATGTATAATGTATTTCGAATAACAAATACAGTTTTTTTGTATTCGATGAAATGCAAGAAGAAACAACTAGAAATCTTAATTCCAAAAAACCAAATAATTGGTATTTTAGAGTTTCGTTTTCCCACGTAGATCCAAGTTACTGAATTTGTTGTTTCTCTTTTGAATAATACTTGTTACATATGTACAATAAAATACTAACTCTGAAAAATATTTGACATAAGTGATAAATATAACAAAAATTTTAGTAAGTTAACACTCATTTCTTATTGTTTCGCAACTTTAAAGTAGATTTTAAAATAGAGACCTACACGCAAAGAAAAAATGAATTTCGTAGAAACGAAATTTTAGACACGTGATCATACTTTAGATTTCATTGGAAATTGGACCAATACAATACAACAGTCCCACCCATTTTCAATATTATCGTTTTAAATCCTTCATATTACATAGGATCTGGATTAATTTTCCAGATCATGGATTATTTCACATAGGAACACTTAAAGAGATTTTAGAATGTCGTACTTTTAAGAGGGTAAAAGGGGATAAAAATGGTACCAACCAAATGGCCGCAGCTAGAATCATGGAATTCGGTGTATACATTCCTCAGACCAAATGCTAAATTCGTACTTCTTTCTTTTACGGCAAAAATTGGTTGAATCATGAAGATATGTTATTTTGCAATATGTACGTGCGATAATGGATTTAAAAGATTTGTACTTTTGGAATTAAAATAGAATGGAAATACAACCAACTGTAGCACCCATTCTCTACCAATTTTTATGGTATTTAAGCTTTTTGGCAATATAAATATAAGAATATTTATGTTTTGAATTGACTTGAAGTATTATTTCGGTATATATAGTGTAATTGTATTAGTAGCTTTGCCTTATAAGTGTGGTTTGAAATAACAAAAATATTATATTTATTCATAGAACTATTTTTTCAATATTTGTTTTTGTTTTGGTTTGACTATATTAAAAAAAATATATTTTCCTGTAATATTACTGCACTTCAACGAAAATCGACAGCCTCTGTGGAATGCAATCCATGGTGGAGGGTATGTAAAGTTCGGACGGGCCAAACTTGACGCCGTTTTTACTTCTTATACATACGATTTCTAGTTTCACATGTATATGGTATTGTTCAAGTCCAATAACTACTGTTGGACCGCCGATTTCTGATAAACATTCTGGGGAAATTTTGAAGGGAAATTCGGATACCGCTGATCTACATCTGATATAAACTCTGAACAAATTTTGATAGCTCAGAACAAACGGAAATTATGCAAAAATAATACCTGAGGAAAAAAAAACAAAAATCCCTCAGACCAGAGTTCTGAAATTGTTCAGAAATTGTTCCGAATTCGATCACAGCTGTACAGAAAAGAGTCTGAATAGTTCAGAGAATTTGCACACTTGTCGGATATAAGCCAATGTCTGATCATTTTTTTAGCTGGGATGTTTGATACGTATGTAGGTGGGTTCATTTATGTGCTATGTTTCAATTACAGTATTCTGCCACAACGCAATTTTTCAAATTGTGCTGAAATTCTGCTCGCATTGTGGAACTTTGTAAATACAAAGTTTTTTATATAATAATATAATGCCTATTTAAACAGCTTCACTTGCTAAAGCGTTTGAATTTGAATTTCGTCAACAAATTTTATGCAAACAATCCTCTTATACACGTCAGTGCAGAAAACAAAGCAACTGCCGAATTTATGACAATGGCCATTTGCCATTTCACAAAAAATAAATGAAATATAATTCTAATAAATAAATTAACGAAGCAGATCCCTTGAAGAGCATGAAGTTCTTAGCGGTATTGTCATTGCTGGTCCTCCTGACGCTGGCTTTGGGCCAAGATGGTTCGGGTCCTCCTGCTGAAGGAGGTGGAGATGCCGGAGGTTCAGGTCCTCCCGCCGAAGGAGGCGAAGATGGAGGCTCAGAACCACCTGCAGCCGGAGGTAATGGTGGTTCAGGACCACCTGCAGCCGGAGGTGATGGCGGTTCAGGACCTCCTGCAGCCGGAGGTGATGGTGGTTCAGGACCACCTGCAGCCGGAGGTGATGGTGGTTCAGGACCCCCTGCAGCCGGAGGTGATGGCGGTTCCGGACCTCCTGCTAATAGTGGAGGTGGTTCCGGTCCTTCTTCTGGCTCGAAGAAGCCAAACAAAAATAAGAACAAAAAAGGCAAAGGCAAAGGCAAAAATAAGAAGAAGAACAACAAGAGCAAGAACAAGAATAAGAACAAAAATAAGAACAAAAGGGGATAAATGCTCGTTTAAATATGTTTGTAACCAAATTTTAAATAAACACAAAATTATAACAAAAAATCAATCCTATCTTGCCATTCTAATAACAAAATCCCCAATTTTGGAAATTGGGCATTTTTGTTTTTTTTTTTTGAAAGAAATGGAAAATCTAGTAACGTTTTCATCATTTTTAATATTTTCACGAATTTTTATTTCAAAATTATGAGCGATGACCAAAACGTGTATTTTTTGCGAAAATTTAGTATTAATAAAAACTTCGAAAACTCAGTCAATTACTAATGGGGTTTTAATATAATAATAATGCAAAAACATTATCAAAGTTAGCTAAAAATTGTTTAACAAATTGTGTTTGCTGGACAAAAGCACACATATTTCTTAAGTTTTCTTAAATAAGCTATATATTATTCGACAGCATCAGGTTTCTTCTTTTCAAAAATGATGAGAAAATATAAATCGGTTGATAACCACCTAATTTACAGGCGCATAAGTTTTCAAAGGTACGAAAACCAGTTTTTTACCCGTAACTCAAAATTTTGGAGGTGCCTGGCAAATTTAAAATACAGATACTCGTTCTACTCGACAATACCAACTAGAAAAATAATATCACCTCCTAGAGTTTTCTAGTTCATTCTTTTTTGTAGCACTGTCTTATGTTTCACGTGCACAGTGGAATGTGCACACCTAATGTCATGATTCTATCTACAGTCGATTGGTTGATATCAATTTTATCGCATTTTGATCCTAAGGCTACGAATGTCAAAAGTTACACCCAATTTCACTATTCTAACTGCAGCCTTCTGGTTGGTACCATTTTTATCCCCTTTCGCCCTATTTTCCGCCTAAATTTACTAATTTCGAAGAATTTTACGAGCAAAAACTGGGACTTGCAGTTGTTCATTTCATTTATAGGAAGAGAAAAATGAGTCGTTTTTCACATGTCTGTTCATAAAATTGTCCGTCCGACCACTTATCTTGTGCGCCTGACCACCTCGGTGTACAACAGAAATTGTGATAGTTTTAAATTAGAAATAATGCGAAATATTGAACTGTTATGAGCATTATATTTTTGGACAATGTCTCTGTGTTATATTCTACAAAAAATAAGCAGTTACCGTTCGTTGTATGAGCTAAGATTCGAATTTATCGCACATCATTGCAATACAAACTCTATTTTAACTCCAATAGAAACAAGTAAGAAGGCGTTAAGTTCGGCCGGGCCGAATCTTATATACCCTCCACCACGGAGTGCATTCCACAGTATTACCAGCAGATTAAGGATGTCGACATAGAAGTACAGAACCTTATTACGAAAATTGTGATATTTGTATGCACATTACTATATTTGTTTACTATTTCAAACTATAATGTATACTTATGCGCACTGTTTAAAATCGACTACTGTATATAAATAAAATGCTGAAATTGTGAAAGTGAACATGCCTAAATATTAGGCGATTGTCAGTCGCCATTAGAAAAAAGCATTTTCAGATACAGACAAAGTGATAAGAAAAGTATACATTTTAAAGATATCCCCATTCGCTCCATTCTCCGCCCAAATGTACAAATTTCGAAAAAAAACCCTTTTTGGAGTCTTCATAGTCAGAATGTATACACCGAATTTCATGATTTCAACTTCAGCGGTTTGGTAGGTCCCATTTTATCCCTCTTTTAATTATATCCCTTAAAAGTATGAATTTCGAAAAATCCCTCTATTTTACGTATCTATGCTATTAGAGGTATGTACACACCGAATTTCATGATTCTAGCTGTTGTCGTATCATTGGTACCATATTTTATCCCTTTTTGTCCCATTTCGCCCGCTAAAACTTTTATTTTCTTTGTGGTGCTTCCAAGCTACAATAGGAATGTCCGCAACAAATTTTAACTGTATGAAAATAAGAAATTTAATTAGTAAGCCAAGGCTACCAATATTTGTATACTATATATATAATGGATATAATACTTCAATTCATAAAGTAAATATAAGGGAGCAATCATAAATACCCTAAATATTGGGGGATAGAGAGTGTATTTTCAGCTACAGTCGTTTGGTTGGTTGTATTTCCATCCTATTTTAATTTCAAAAGTATACATTTTGAAAATACCTTATCTCTCACGTACGC
Source organism: Polietes domitor (assembly GCA_947397865.1). NCBI lineage: Eukaryota > Metazoa > Arthropoda > Insecta > Diptera > Muscidae > Polietes > Polietes domitor. The sequence goes on from OX377620.1 coordinate 127,911,081, forward strand.
AGTATAAGACAACTTCATGATTCTATCCTTTTTTTGTCTTAAAAGCAACAAAATAAAGTACGAATTTGTAAAAACATATTTTACGTGGCTATGCAGTCAGAGGAATGTATACACCGAACTCCATGATTCTATCAGCGGCCATTTTGTTGGTACCATTTTTATCCCCTTTTTCCAATTTTGCCCCCTCGAGAGTACGACTATCTAAAATCTCTTTATTTTACGTATCTACAATTAGTGGGATATACACACTGAATTTCATCATTCTAGCTGTATTCGTTTAGTTGGTACTATTTTTATCCCCTGTATCCATTTTATCCCTTGAAAGTACAAATTTGGAAAAAAACGTTTTATTTTTCGTGTCTACGCAGTCAGAGGAATGTATACTCCGAATTTCATGATTCTAGCTGCTGTCATTTGGTAGGTACTATTTTTATCCCCTTTTACCATTTTACACCCTAAAAATACGAATTTTGAAAAATTCTTTTATTTTATGTGTCTACGCAATCAGAAGAATATACACCGAACTTCATTATTCTAGGTGCAGCCGTTAGGTTGGTACTATTTGTATCCCTCTATCCCCATTTAACCCCTTAAAAGTAATATATAATACTAATAATACTTTTATATTACACAGTGCAACACGAAAAAAAATAACCATATACGGACACCGCTACATGATAAAAGACCAAAAAAAAAGACCCGTGTTTTTTTTCCCCCAAAGTCATGCACTTTTTTTTATGGGCCCCCAGAGATTTGAGGCCTCGGTGTAATTTTTGGAAAAAAGTGATCATATTCTCAGGCTCATATCTTGCAAACCGTTCGGAATTTTTTACTCTCTGAGGCAAAGTTCTAGCTGTTGTCATAAAGAACAAAAATTGTGAACATATAAAATCAAAAAAACTTCATCTTCAAGGTCAAAATCGCAAAAAACTTTAAAAAATTCGATTTTTTTTTAACCTTTTTTCCCCTGTTCAGGTCCATAGGTAGCAAACCGTTGAAAATTCAGGGAAACAATCAACTACAAAAATGTACCTAAGATCTCAATAAACAACTTTCTAGAACATATGAACTTCCTAGGAATTATTCTTAACACCGTTTAGGTAGCGCTTAGGTAGCCGCAAAAGTGAAAAGTGATTCCGACTACAGTGCGTATGAGCGATATTATCCTCAATCAACACGTATACGCTACCTACATACACTACAGCCTATAAGATTTGTTCGACGACTTTTGCGATCTTGACCTTGAAGATGAAGTTTTTTTGATTTTATATGTTCACAATTTTTGTTCTTTATGACAAGAGCTAGAACTTTGCCTCAGAGAGTAAATCAAAATTCCGAACGGTTTGCAAGATATGAGTCTGAGAATATGATCACTTTTTTCCAAAAATTACACCGAGGCCTCAAATCTCTGGGGGTCCATAAAAAAAAGTGCATGACTTTGGGGGAAAAAAAACACGGGTCTTTTTTTTTTGGTCTTTTGTCATGTAGCGGTGTCCGTATATGGTTATTTTGAAATGACTTCAAAAATGTTGCACAGTGTTATGTATCTACTCCATTAGAGGAATGTACACGCCAAATTTCGTGTTTCTATCTGTTGTCGTTTGATAGGTACCATTTTTATCCCTTCTTGTCCCATTTTGCCCCCTACAAATAAAAATCACTCTATGGTGCCCTTTTATGCTATAAAGGGAATGCGAATTGCAAATATCAACTAAATACAAGCTAATATGTTCAAAAAACATGCTGAAATACTCTAAATATTGTGAGGGAAATTTTTTTCCCTCTGGGCCGATTTCGTCCACTTTCAATCCCAACCGATCTACAACCATAAGACACATTGAACTTCCTAGCTCATTTCGTTCGGCCGCTATCGTGCTTTCAACAGACAGACAGACGGACATGGCTATATCGCTTTAGAATTTTACCACGACCCAGAATATATATACTTTATGGGGTCTCCGATGAATATTTCAAGGTGTTTATACCCTCCATCCTGGAGGTGGAGGGTATAAAAACAATTAAAGAAAGGCTAAAGTCGGACAAGGCCGACTATATGATACCCTACACTTAGGGTATGAAAATTTTCATTCCCGTTTTCCCGGGAAATGAAAAAGGTCCGGGAAACCCCAAACCCTATTCACAATAGCCCGAATAGCCGCTTCAGTGGGTCGATTAAACTGACCATAAAATGGAAGAAGCGCGCGATGAACTTTCTTAACAGAGCACGCATTTTGATAATAAAATTCAATAATTTCTGGTCAAATGGCCATTGAAATACACCGTAGCATATTATTCCCCTAGCTGGGTTTCGCATAAAATGCATATTTAGCGAATTTAAAAAGTTTTGTTTGTAGTAATGTAATATAAACAAATACTCATTATTGTCAGTAATGTAAATACATATATGAATTTGAAATACATCTAAAAATTCCAATTTATATAGTAACATTAAATTATTGAGCAACATAATAAATAAATTATTTTTTTTTAATATTTCCCGTATTCCCGGGAAATTGAAAAAATTTTCCCGGGAATTCCCGTCCAAATTTTTCGGGAATTCCCGGGAAAAACGATTCGGCAATTCCCGGACCCCAAACCCTACCTACACTACTCCCTGCGTATATACGTGGTTTTGATTACTAAACCCAGGTGTTTTATGAGGCGATAAATTATACAGTATGCATACAAATGCATCTTTAGTCAAATTTAACGAATATGGCAAAATTTATTGGTTTTAATAAGTTGAATCTGAAGTGTAATATAAAAAAATTAGAAACTGATAGTGAGCGGTGGCAATTTCTTTGCGTAATGCTCGACCTTTGCTGTGTCTCTAACTGAAATATAACGTGATGTAGAAAATACGTCTAAAATCGGGATCCATGGTCCACTTCATCAGTAAGTGTTTCTATGTGAAATAATCGATGATCTGGAAAATTTAATCCAGATCCGATGTAATATGAAGGATTCAAAACGATAATATTGAAGATTTGTGGGACAGTTGTATTTGGAAGCATTGACCCATATGGTCCAATTTTCGGGTAGGTATTCCGAGAGTAAATAAATACGATCTGGAAAATTTGACCAAGATCCGATGACAAATGCAGATTTTACAGCGGTAATATAGAATATATTAAAATGGTAAAATAGAATAAATTGGATGGACATTTGTAAGGGGCCATTATAGTTCCCTTTAGGCATTCCTAGTGGAAATGAGTCATGATCTGCAACATTGTATAAATATATAGGTTCAGAAACGGTAATAGTGTAAAATGGGGGGGGGGGCATTTGTACGGAGATTTTGCCAAAATATGGACACATAGGTATTCCTTTCACAGTTGGTATTCCTAGTTGAAGTAGAACATGATGAGCAAAATTTGAAAATCTTCCCATATAAAATGTTGGTCCTAGAGGGGTAATACTACCTTTTGTGAGGGCGCTACAATAAAAAGTGGGCCCATATGGATCACTTTCAAAGTATTTATTCTTCGTTGAAATATAACATAACATAATAGAGCAGAATGGGGGCCCAATTTGCATGGGATTATACCAAAATATGGACCCATATATTTGACTTCCATGGTATGTATTCCTAGTTGAAATATAATATTTATAATCTCCAAAATTTGATAAACTTCCGATGTAACATGTGGGTCCTAGAGGAGTAATAATAAAACTGGGGGCCCATTTGTAAGGACGCTACATTAAAAAGTGGACTCTTATAGATCACTTTCAAAGTAGGTATTCTTTATTGAAATATAACATAATCTGCAAAATTTTATCAAGATCCAATGTAAGATGTGGGTTCTAGAGCGAAAATAGTGTGAACTGGGTCCCATTTATATGGGGGCTTTCAAAATAGGTGTTTCTAGTATAAATGTAACATTGTGTGGGAAATTTGATCAAGATCCTATGTAAAATGTGCACTTTAGAGCAGTAGTATAGTAAATCGGAAGTACAAGACGATCCTGAAAATTTTGTCATGATCCCGTTTAAAATGTGTATTGTAGAGCAATAATAGTGTAAATTATAGGGATATTTGTATGAAGGATATATCTAAATCTCAACCGATTTTCTCCAAACTCAATACCAATCGTCCTTGGCCAAAAAAGTAACTTCTGCCATATTTCAAGACAATCTGACAACAAGTGCGACCTGTAGAGTGCGAACAAGCTTAGATGTACAGATGGACGGACAGACAGACATCGTTAAATCGATTCAGCTGGTGATTCTAAGCCGATTCGTATACTTAAAGGTGGGTCTAGCTCAATTATTTCTTGGTGTTACAAACATTTGGCGCGAAACTAACTTATAATACCCTAGTCCACGAAGTGGTGTAGGGTATACAAATGTGGGGGACTACTTTAAGGGTTGATGATAGAGGGTATGTACGTTCTGGACTGAAAAAATATTGGGGTTTGTCATACATTTTACTCTCCTTGGAGCCTCCTTGGGTCAGTCAGAGTGGTGGAAGCAAATTTTATAAAAATTAGTTTTAGTATGGGATCCAATAAGGAGTAGTGATAGGGGCGATTCCGGGGCAGTGTTGAGGCTTTTTATGTATTTTTAATTCTTTTTCCTCACTTTTGACCCCGATGAGAGCCCTCTAGCTCCCGCCCAACCACTCCCTTTTATACCCTCCACCTCCAGGATGGTGGTATACTAACATTGTCATTCCGTTTGTAAATATCGACCTGAGACCATATAAAGTATATATATTCTTAATCGGCATAAAATTCTAAGATGATCTAGACATGTCCGTCCGTCTGTTGAAAGCACGCTAGCATCTAAACGAACGGAGCTAGGACGTCCACATTTTCCATAAATGCGTCTTATAATCGTAGATCGGTTGGGATTGAAACTGGGCGATATCGGCCCTAAAGGAAAATGTTTCCCTCACAAGGACTAAAAATACCCATAATAGCCCCTTCTATTTTAGAGTATTTGGGCATATTTTTTTCAATATGTCTGCTTGTACTTAATTGATATTGGGTATGCGCATTCCCCCTACAACAAAAACGTGCCATAAAGTGATTTTTATTCGTAGGGGGTGAAATGGGGCAAAAAAGGGATAAAATGGTACATAGGTACAGCTAGAAACACGAAATTCGGTGTTTACATTAGTCTAATTGAGTAGATACATAATGTAAAAGTGTTTTTCCAAATTCGTACTTTTAAGGGAATATAGGGATAAACATAGTACCAAAATTTAGTACCATTTTGTGTAAAAAGTACTTTTTCAATAGAGCTTCAGTACCATTTCACAAAACCCGTTTTCATCCCTGCTATAGACGTCATCATATAGTGGGATACCAAATTCAAAAAAAGGTCCATTTTTTTCACAGCAGTAGGGTTTTCTAAGTCGACAGTTATATGTTCTTTTGTAAATTCCCTGCAACATTACTGATATTCATCCAGATAACGCGTGTTTACTAAGAAATCCTTAGGCACAAAAGAGATGATATATTCTTGAAACACAATCTTTTTCACTACAAATTACTTTCATCAACACAAATTGGGTTAAACACTCTTTCGAGACCAAAAAGAAATAAGTAAATAACGGCATATTTCCATAAATATTAATATATACAGGTGGGTGGTTGTCTATTTTGGTAGTAAGATTTCACGGAGTTAGAACTCCGCCAGATTAGATGTGAGCCGATGAAATCGGCGGCGGCTCAAAATCGGTCCGCTTGTATCTCTGATTCGGTCATTCATCTGACTGCGTAGACCCGAAAAAAGTTTTTTTCCAAATTTGTACTTTCAAGGGATACAAGGGGTACAGAGGGATAAAAATAGTACCAGCTAAACGACTACAGCCAGAATGATGAAATTCGGTGTGGACATCCCTCTAATTGCGTAGACACGTAAAATAAAGACATTTTAGAAAGTCGTACTCTTAAGGGGATAAAAAAGGAAAAAGGAGATACAAATGGTTCCAACCAAATGGCCGCAGCTAGAATCATGGACTTCGGCGTATACATTCTTCTGACACGCAAAAAAATGATTTTTCCAAATTCGTACTTTTTACATTTACGGCATTACATTGGATGAATCACGAAGTTAGGTTATTTTGCATTATGTACGTGATTTTAAAAATTTGTACTTTTGGAATTAAAATAGAATGGAAATAAATACAACCTACTGTAGCACCCACTATCTACCAATATTTATTGTATTTAAGCCTTTTGAAAATTTAAATATAAGAATATTTATTTTTTGAATTGACTTGAAGTATTATTTCTGTATGTAAACGTATTGGTAGCCTTACCTTAATTATTTTTTTCCGAACCTCACAAAGTAGGTGGTTTTAGCGTATCCAAATCGAATTCCTAAAATTCCCATACAACACTATCCTACCCTTGATGCATGCGACTATAAGTCTGTTGACATGATTTCACCCGATGATATCTGTAGTACCACATCGTCATAAGTAGTATTAGTACATAAATTCTTGTTTTACTCGAAATACCTACAAGTATCACTTTCGAGAGTTTTTTGACTGTCGCACACTTGGAAATTATTTCAAAATATGACCTGCTGGTGGTGACAAACTTGGGAGGGTCAGCCAGTAGCGCCCATATCCACTATGGATTTTGTAAATCATCTGGAAAATACCTTTGGATATATTAGATATTTTATCAAGATATTTATTCCGTTTAGAAGTTACCGAATTAATTCCCCAGAATACGTTTTGGAACGACTGTGATTCCATTCAGGTCGGTGTGCTGACTTTTCGACAGGTATGAAGAAGTTTTAAGTTTCGTGTGAATGTTTATGACAATGCGACTTTCAAGTGTCTTCAACAAGAATGAAAAATGGATTATGGTTACAATCCTTATTAGAAATGATATAAGTATGCCAGCGGAGCATGGTCTGATCCAAAAAAAAATCGGACGACTTTTTTCTGCCATTATTTGAAGTGAATCGAGATATATGACAATTACATTGGCGAATAATATGTGAGAATTTGTCAATTGTAGAAACTAGCATGTATGACATGAACTGTATATATTTCAGATGAATATATAATTAAAATAACAAAGTAGATCTATAAATTAATAAAAATAAAAACAAAATAATCAACCGCCACCGCCTAGAACCATTTGTTGACGTCATAAGCCTCTGAGGCTGAGCACAAATTGAAATATTGTGGATTTCTGCCGGTGGTGCATGAAGATCCAGCAGAGCTGCAGCTGGTATAGATGGGGAAGTTGACCATGTTGGTGGTGGCGTAGTTACAGGCAACCAAGAAACGGTTGTTGTAAGTGGAGGCAGCACAACCCACCCGAATGTTACGATCCGCCATCATAACCGTGAAATGACCAATGGGACTGGAATACACAGAAATCAAATAAATTAGATCAGTTGGAACCAATCAGGATCAGAGGGTGAATGACTTACGGTCCACTGTATCCTTGGGGGTATGAATCCATGTAGTTCATGTTGCTGTCTTTCACTTCATCGTACCACGCATCAATGGATTTTTGGAATAAGTGAACATAATCTGGGCTGCCGTTAAAACTCCTCCAGGCTAAATTTTGTCCAGCATATTGGAAGCTTTCCGTGATGCGACACTTGTCGTGGACCATGGCGCATTGGCGGACATTGAAGGCAGCTGTGTAAGCCAGATCGTTGTCCCATTGCATGGTAGCCATACGACAAGCTGGCCTGTGATTGGCCACACTACCACCGGCTATCAAATTACGTTTCTCATTATGGCCGTTAACAATCAGGCTTTTCAAGGAGTCGTCGATAAGGACCATGGCGGCATTACTAGGACACGAGGAGGCAAAATTCTGAAATTGAAATTCCAATAATCACTTACAATACCCAACTCACTCAGTTATCGGAAACTTACACCACTATGGCCACAGGCAATGTTAGTACGACCACCACTGCACTGTAGTGCTGAGGAGCAGTAATCAGTGGCCAGCGAGTAACCAATAACACTTGTCAAGCACAAAAATACAATTAACTTATTCATTTCTTTGAAAATATTGTAACTAAAACTGTTGATGTTGAGACTCAACTGATTACGATCGTTGGAAAGTAATTCCCTTTTATAGTCATACGGTTACATTGATCGAAAATTTAAGTTCATTGAATCAAAAACATATGTTTCCAGTTCCTATATCAAGGCCGAACATAGCCCTGTAAAATTAAAAACACTTCCGATTTAATGTGATTACCTCTTATTTATTGTTGGGCTAATTTCGGTATGGGCTTCATTTGTTTATTCCTAATGTTTGTTTAATTTTTGTTATTATTTATTGATAAACATTAATTCGTATGCTGGGATTTCCCGAATACAAACCTCAATTTACTATTACGAACTAATATGATTCACTTGAACGGCCGCTCAAAGATTTTTAGAACGGATATTATTTTATACGTTATACCCTTTAAATGCAGTTGCTGCTTTGAAAGCCGAAGACTAAATATAATCTTGCCTTCATTACTCCCTGTGTGTTTCGTTGATCTATCATTATAAGTCGTACATTTTACAATCATATCAAGAACGTAAATTATTCAAAAAGTCGTCAATATAACCTATAACATGCATTCAATGCGTTCTATAAAAAGTACTCTGGGGGAATCTATTAAAAAGTCTTTTAATCGATTCTTCCAAAGTACTATTTATTTATAAAGCGTTTGGAGATTTGTTGGCTCATTTTACTAACGATCACACTGAAATTAGTTGGAACGTTCTTAATAATAGAAATGTATAAATTTTATAATGGGTGATGCATATATTTATGAATATTTGTATCGACTAATAATAAATATTGTACAATAAAACCACTCTCTACATTTAATATTTAAATATTTTTTTCAAATATTGGATATTTACGGCTATGATAGATGGTCCATTCTGAGCATCCAGTTTATTAGATTTTCTTTAAGATTTTTTACTATATTAAGCCTAGATCCTCTTGATTTCGTAGATCTTCTTGTATCTTTGAAATAAATTGTTCACCGAACTGCTTTCTAGCAGGCTCGGACTCGGATTTTTGCATACTTTTCATTTCTGGTCCGATTTAAAATAAACTTTGCATTTAGAAGTTTTATCATTCAAATATAAAATATTCCAGATCATGGGGCTAATAAGAAAAAAATGCAAAAATTGTGCAATTGGGCATACTTGTTGCCAAAGATATGCAAAAAATCCGAGGCCTACATTTAAGTTTCACAAATTTATATTTAAGTTTGACAAATTTAAAAATCGATCTTAGTTCATGGTGTATCTTAGCCAAGTTTTTAAGCACAATAGTTTCCGCTGTCTGCGATTCCTTGAGTCGACAATTATGAAATTTAATTTGTGTGCCAGGCAGTGAATAAAAATAGCATATGTATATTTATTTTATTTTCCTTGTAGCCCGACATTACATTTGCAGCATCATGGACTATTGGAATGTACTCCATCTTTTTTTTTCAGAAAAATCATAATAATTTAAGTAAATAATCGGCATCTCTACTTACAGAGCAACTACGAAAACTAAGAATCGTTCTTCTACTTCAGAATTGATTGAAAATCTTATAGTAATTACCAAGACACCTGGCCTTGTCCACCTTCAATGAGAAAAGTCGGCACGATTTTTATACCCTACACCACTTCGTGGGCTAGGGTATTATAAGTTAGTTTCGCCCCAAATGTTTGTAACACCAAGAAATAATCGAGCTAGACCCACCTTTAAGTATACCGATCGGCTTAGAATCACCAGCTGAGTCGATTTAACGATGTCTGTCTGTCCGTCCGTCCGTCCGTCCGTCCGTCTGCTGTCCATCTAAGCTTGTTCGCACTCTACAGGTCGCAATTGTTGTCCGATTGTCATGAAACTTGGCTGAAGTTATTTTTTCTCGCCAAGGACCATTGGTATTGAATTTGGAGGAAATCGGTTCAGATTTAGATATAGCCCCCATACAAATGTCGCTCCCGATTTGACATTTTCCACTTTAGAAACCACATATTGTACCCGATTTTCTTTACATTTGGTACAAAATCTCATAATCCAACTAGAAACACCTATGCTGAAATTGGGTAAGATCGGTTCAGATTTAGATATAGCCCCCATACAAATGTCGCTCCCGATTTCACTTTTTCCGCTCTAGAAACGACATATTGTACCCGATTTTCTTTAAATTTTGCAGAACATCTTATAATCGAACTAGAAACACGTATGCAAGAATTGGGTAAGATCGGTTCAGATTTAGATATAGCCCCCATACATATGTCGCTCCCGATTTGACATTTTCCGCTCTAGAAACGACATATTGTACCCGATTTTCTTTAAATTTTGCAGAACATCTTATAATCCAACTAGAAACACGTATGCAAAAATTGGGTAAGATCGGTTCAGATTTAGATATAGCCCCCATACAAATGTCGCTCCCGATTTGACATTTTCCGCTCTAAAATCCACATATTGTGCCCGATTTTCTTTAAAATTGTCACAACATCTTATAATCGAACTAGAAACACGTATGCAAAAATTGGGTAAGATCGGTTCAGATTAAGATATAGCCCCCATACATATGTCGCTCCCGATTTAACATTTTCCGCTCTAGAAACGACATATTGTACCCGATTTTCTTTAAATTTTGCAGAACATCTTATAATCCAACTAGAAACACGTATGCAAAAATTGGGTAAGATCGGTTCAGATTTAGATATAGCCCCCATACATATGTCGCTCCTTAATGTTTAACCGATTTTGGCCAAATTTTACATATTATATTTCACAAATAAACAGACATGGTGAAAGCTGGTCACATCGTTCCAGGTTTCAATATACCCCCATACAAATGTCCTTTCCGATTTAACATTTTTTGTCAAACACATACATTTACAGGATGCAAAAATCCTTCCCCATTTCAATTTTTTACCGAATTGAATTGTAATGTGATAGAAAGTCCGTCCGTCTTTAGCCTTTCCTTACTTGTTTGGGAGATGCCCATATGTCCATACTTTGGTATAACCCATATGGGGCCCAATCTGATCTATTACAGCTCTAGAAACTACATCTTACATCGTATCTTCATCAAATTTTGCAGATCATGATATTTTTCAACTAGGAATACCTACCGTGAATGAGAAATATATAGGCCCATGTTTTGGACCAGGCCCAAAATGTTGTTATCGGCCCCCTTTGGAAATGTCGGTCCGATTCATCCTATCACTACTGTATAATTTGTATTTGTCTGTACAATATACGTTAAATATGACTAAAGATGAATTTATAGTAACTGTATAATTTTTATGAACTACATAAAATTGCTTCCATGAAATACGTGGGTTTAGTAATCAAAGCGAGATACATGCGAGGGAGTGGTGTAGGGTATTATATAGTCGGCCCCGCCCGACTTTAGCCTTTCCTTACATGTTATGAGTTTGATTAAAACAGAAATTTGGCTTTTCCATCTATCAAGTCCTTACACTAGAATTTCGTTTTCTTCTCCATACTCTCTGGTATCAAAATTGCGACATAAGAAACTAAAGGCTTTTTCCACTACAGCACTGTAGTCTGGTCATTCATATTCTTCATAATATTTTTATGAAAATGATCTGTTTTGCCTTTCAACCCCTACATGAAATCAAAATGGACCGTAGCGTATTTTTTTTTTTTTCAATTATTTAACGCTAATATGTAATGAAGCAATATTTTTCTCTAAAGGGTCTTCACATACGTAGAATTAGATCACAAGTTATATGAACACCTCTACTATTGGGATTGATAAATTTAAAAAATCTAACAGAAATTCCTGGGGGTGGGGGCTATGGTGTTTATCATATACGCCTATGGTGTTTATCATCATCAACTAACAAGTAAGAAACGGATAAAGTTGGGCGTGGCCGACTATGTGATACCATACACCACTCCTTGCGGCTATACCTGGGTTTTTTAATATCAGTGGTATAGTTTATACAGTCCATATAAAGTATCCAGTGTACTAAAAATTCATATTTAACTAAATTTAACGTTATTTGTATTCCTACATGTGCCGCTATGGGGTCAAATACCCATTTTTGAGGCAAAAAGTCAATTTTTTAATTAAATCATTTTAAAAATTTAATAAAGCCAGCATGTTTTTTAAATAATTAGTATTTTGTTGGTTACTAATCCTGCAAAGGTCTATCTGTACGTGGATGTGATTGATCAACTTAAAATTTCACTGTGTGCAATTTTTTAAGTCATCGAAATATAACCATTTACGGGCACCACTATGTGATAAAAGACCACAAAAATACCCGTGTCTCCCACTTTTACCCAATGTCATGCACTTTTTTATTGGCCCCAAAGATTTGGGGCCTCGGTGTCATTTTTGCAAAAAAGTGATCATTTTCTCAGGCTCATATAATGCAAACCGTTTGTAATTTTGATTTACTCTCTGAGGCAAAGTTATAGTTCTTGTCATAAAAAAACAAAAATTGTGAACATTTAAAATCAAAAAACATCATCTTGAAGGTCAAAATCGAAAATGTCGTCGAATAAATCGTATAGGCTGTAGTGTGTGTAGGTAGCGTATACGTGCTGTTGAATGGGTAATATCACTCATACGCACTGTAGTCAGACTGACCATTAACAGAAACAGTCCTGCAAGAATCAAGAACGGTGTTAAGAATCATTGCTATGAGATTCATATGTTCTAGAAAGTTGTTTATTGAGATCTTAGGTACATTTTTCAGTTGATGAATTTTAAACGGTTGGCTACCTATGGATCTGAACAGGGGAAAAAGGTTAAAAATTCGTTAAATTTAAAAAATAAAATAAATTAAATTAAAATAAAATTAGGTTAATTTTTTGCGATTTTGACCTTGAAGATGAAGACAAGAGCTATAACGATGCCTCTGAGATTAATTAAAATTCCAAACGGTTTGCAAGATATGAGCCTGAGAAAAGGATCACTTTTAGCAAAAATGACACCGATTCCCCAAATGTTTGGGGGCCCATAAAAAAGTGCATGACTTTGGGCAAATCCCGGAACCACGTGTCTTTTTTGGTCTTTTATCACGAAGCGGTGTCCTTATATGGTTATATTTTTTCGTGTTGCACTGTGTTTTGCTAGACAAGTTCGGTAAGCACCATAAGTACATGTACGAAATATAAAGGACTGTCTGTATCCTAATGTATTTTCCTTCAAAAAATACCATCCCACTGTAAATGGGCGAGAGTAGGTAAAGAAACTGTTTTTAAAAACTTTTTCAAGCAGAATTTTTAAATTTCGTGCATATACTTGTACGAAATTTAAAAGGTCTACCTGTTTCCTAAGGTATTTTGCCTCAAAAAACTACTACCAAGACAGTAAATCGCGGTGGCAGTAGCTTGTTTCCTAACGTATATTGCCTCAAAAAATTTACTACCATCCCACTGTAAGTGGGCGTATTAAGTCAATTTTTTTAAAAACGACATTGATAAGCGCCAAATATAGCTGAGGTAAAAAAAATAGAAGAGACAAGAAAAACATTTTCGACAAAGAAAAATATCAATATTATTTCGAAGATCCTAAAAGTTTTTACGTTGATTGAAAGGTGGTGTTGTGCCATTCTTAATCTGGTTTTAAAAAAAAGGTAAGTTTTAGGAATTTTGAGATCAAGCTTCTAGAACCAATTATGTCAAAAATGAGACCAGTCAAAGAAATAGCAGCGTTAATGAAAACTAAAAATATTCTCCTTCAATTCACTTTAATTGAAAACTTTTTTGAATAATTACTTAAATATCGAGACTTTTTTTTTTTAATTTAACGCTTAGTTGAACTGTTTTTATTGCTTATTACTGCTACATAACGTCGTTTCATGGAGTCGATTAGTAATTTGCAGCTTTCACGCGTTTATTTTGACCATGCCTCTATAATTACGTGTCAAACATCGTTATTGTTTTGCAGTAATGCCAGTGAGACCTCATTTTGATTATAACACATAAATTTTTTGTTTATATTGCGATGCCCGAACCATTCGATGACATCGATATTATTGACTTCAAACCACCTTTTTGCATGTCGGCTGGTGTTTTCGGCATAATTGACCTGCTAGAAGACCCATTTAAGGGGCATTCCATATTCTGCATACGTAAGCATAATATTATGCACTATTTTGATGTACTGGGCAGAGTCCATGGTAGTTCTGGGTCAATGTATTGACCCAACTCCATAGTATGAAAAACACGCCCAAAGCCATTGATCCTCCCTATTTGACAGTTTTGGTACTATACCTGGAGATGTATTCCGTGTTCTGTGGACGTCTTACAAACTGTCGAGGAACTGTCCCACCATACAAAGCAATTTTTGATTCAACTGACCATTTGGTTGGATACTGCAGGTGTGTTTTTGCGAATTGCAATTTTTTTATGACATGCCTTTTATTTTTCTCGAACTTTTGGCTTTCAGATTATGTTTTCTTAGTATTCTACGATCATTTTAAACTCTCAAATATGGACAGACATTGTTTTTTATTTCGGTAGTGGGTGTAAGTAGGTTTTTTGTACTAGACATTATTATTCGGCGAATGGTTGCAGGTGATATGAACGAATTTTTTCACGTGTTTTTGATTTTTCATATTATAATAAGAATCGAATTTCTGATCATTTTAATAGAATACTGGAATAAAAGTCGAACTTCACTATATGATTTTCCCTCAGATTTCAGCCCAAGGCTGAAATCTGAAATCAAGGCTCTCCTCGCTCTACTTATGAAGAATAATAAAACAATAACATTTCAGAAGTAATGCACATTTCGAATTGAAAAATTGAGATAAAATTCCTTTTGATTGTGTAAACCAGGCCATTGATTACAGTGTGCCTAAGACGGCACAGACATCTCCACAAAAACCTTTTCCCGATTCTATTAAGAACCTAATTAGATTAAGAAATATTTATCGTAGGAATTTTCAACGGAACAGGAATATTTTTAATTTCTACTCGATGTAGGATCTGAACTCAAGGATACAGCAGGAGATGCAGATATTCAGAAACAAATCTTGGGATCGATTGCTATCTACACTTGACAAAGGAGGAGACCCTTTTTGGAACATAGCCAAAATATTAAGGAAGAAGTCCCACAATATCCCCATACTAAAGAAAAGTGAATTCCGTTTTTCTACGAACTCTGAAAAATGCGATATTCTAGCCAAAACATTTTCCAGCAACTATTCAGTTACTTCCAATATTGGAAAGCCGGAAACCACAAGGGATGTAAAGGATAGGCTTGATCGATTTCGTTCATCTGTCCCAAATTCATCGGACCAATTTAGAGCAAGTGATTCACAAATTTCGTTCGTTATAAAGAACATAAAGGGCAAAAAGTCACCTGGAATTGATGGTATTAACAATTTGTGTTTAAAAGCGTTGCCGAGAAGGGGAATCAAATATCTAACAGTTATCGTGAATGGATGTCTCAAATTAGGTTATTTTCCACGCGTATTTAAGGAGGCTAAGATTATTCCCATCAGGAAGCCAAACAAACCGCCCGACTCCCCAACATCTTACCGTCCAATCAGTTTACTTTCATCTGTTGGAAAAATCCTAGAGAAGGTTATACGATATGAATTTGTCAATTTCATCGAGGACAATGATATTTTCCCATCACAACAGTATGGATTCCGGAGACAACATAATACTTTCCATCCTCTCGTACGAATAAGACAAATAGTTCAAAATAATTTCCGACACATCACATTACACTACATTCGACACTGTGTGGCATTATGGCCTTATATATAAAATGTTAAACTTAAACTTTCCTATGGAGCTTAATAGAATAACACAGGAGTATTTGTCTTGCCGTACTTTCAGAGTGTTTGTAGGCTACCAGCGTTCTGATGCTATCACCATCACAGCTGGATGTCCACAAGGTTCCTGTTTATCTCCAGTTGATATTTGCTGATGATACAGCCATTTTGTGTTCAGGACTATTGGCATCGACGATAACGCAAAACATACAATATGACATTGGGATACTATTATCCTACTTCAATAAATGGAGAATATTAATAATCTGTGACAAGATACAGGCAATTTATTTTTCTAGGAAACGGAAGTCTTGTTACATCCCTCAAAGTAGCTTGAATATTCATGATTATGAGATACAATGGGAAGATAGGGTGAAATATTTAGGAGTAGTACTCGATCCTAAGTTGAAATTTAAAGACCACATTTCTTATAGAACAAACAAAATAAATATTCTAATTAGAATGTTGTACCCTTTTTATAAATCGCAAATCATCGTTATAAATTGATAACAAGATGATTATATTTAAATCTATTTTTCAAGCCGTTATCTACTCCGCTGCTCCTGTATGCGCAAAATGTCATATTAAGAAGTTACAAGTTTTGCAAAACAAGCTACTTAAGCTTATTTTTAACAAACCCTAGTTCTATTCAACCATTTACTTCATTCCCATGCTAATGTGGAACTAGTTGTCGACAGATTATATAGACTTACTGTCATGTTTTATGATAGATCCTCGCCAGAAATCCACGTAAAAAAGTACAAATATTGTACGTCCAATATTGGATGTCAGAAATTGAATCTGGGAATACTGTATATACAGAACGACGATAGACCCTTCTTGGGACTTCCTATGGTACCCTTGCTTTAGCTGAAGGTATCAACGTTTTCCAGATATGACCCTTTATCCTTCCCAGATTTCCTTATGCTCCAACTGTAGTTTTTTTGTATCAATTCTGGAAGTGACTATGAGTGATCTCCTGGCAACGTATACTCCAAATTTCATCGCCATACTCCTTCTAGTTTTCGAGAAAATGTTTTTTTTTGAAAATACCCAAATTCCATTTTGCCTAATCTATTACAATCGGGTTGTGTCTTGGCTAGTTAAATACGTATTTAACTTCACACACATGAATTTTTCATACTCTTATCACCACCCTCTGTAGTATCACCATATACATAAAAATTAAAACTTTTACATGTTTTCTAAATATATATCGGACACCTGTGTTCAGAGGGCTTTATCTAAATCTTATTCTTATGCAATATCGCCCGTCCAAATATTCCTTCCGCATGAACTATAATTGCATTGATGGGTAGACAGACAGGCGTATAGACACACGCTAAATCAATTCTGTCTCAAGTATAGCTCGATTGTTTATGAATTTACCCTTATTTGGCAAGTAAGTAACTTAAAATGATTTAAATAATAATTAAAATTTTTCTAACAAAACAGAAATTAATATAAAACAGAGTGAGAAAAAGCAAAATCCTTTAACAATGTTTTCATTAAGATTTTTGCCAATATTAGGATATTTTAAATTTCATTCAAACATTAAGCGACGAAATGCTCTTTTTGGACCATTTCATCCCTACTCGGGTACACTTAGGGTTTATTATTTCTTATTTCCGAAATCTGGCAGAGGAAGTAGTTGAAAGAATGCGAAATGATCTCAGCAGATAAATAAAGGGTTTTGAACTTTGTATACTAATAAAAGTTGATCGGGTATTCGAGAGCAACATAAAAGTAAATAGAAGTTCATTTACATTTTGGAAATTCCAACACAACAAATAATAACAAAAATTAAACAAACATTAGTTATACCTAAATAAATTACAAGCAGCAATCAATCAAACTTTAAACAAACGAATTAAAACCTAATCAACTAATATGGTAAGTGTTAATACACTTAGGCCTTCAAAACACTTGATTTTTGTAAAAATAAACACCAAAATTATCGCCCACTGTAATCGTGTAACTATAAAAGGGAATCAGTTTCCAACGATCGGTATCAGTTGAGTCTCAACAGTTTTAATAACTACATTTTCAACAAAATGAATAAATTAATTGTATTTTTATGCTTGACAAGTGTTTTTGGCTCCTCGCTGGCCACTGATTACTGCTCCTCAGCACTGCAGTGCAGTGGTGGCCGCACCAACATTGCCTGTGGTCATAGTGGGGTACGTTACCGATAACATATTGCAATGGATATTCGAAGTGATTATTGGAATTTCAATTTCAGAATTTTGCCTCCTCATGTCCTACTAATGCCGCCATGGTCCATATCGATGACTCCTTGAAAAGCCTGATTGTTAACGGCCACAATGAGAAACGCAATTTGATAGCCGGTGGTAGTGTGGCCAATCACAGGCCAGCTTGTCGTATGGCTACCATGCAATGGGACAACGATCTGGCTTACACAGCTGCCTTCAATGTCCGCCAATGCGCCATGGTCCACGACAAGTGTCGCATCACGGAAAGATTCCAATATGCTGGACAAAATTTAGCCTGGAGGAGTTTTAACGGCAGCCCAGATTATGTTCACTTATTCCAAAAATCCATTGATGCGTGGTACGATGAAGTGAAAGACAGCAACATGAACTACATTGATTCTTTCCCCCAAGGTTACAGTGGACCGTAAGTCATTCACCCTCTGATCCTGATTGGTTCCGACTGATCTAATTTATTTGATTTCTGTGTATTCCAGTCCCATTGGTCATTTCACGGTTATGATGGCCGATCGTAACATTCGAGTGGGTTGTGCTGCCTCCACTTACAACAATCGTTTCTTGGTTGCCTGTAACTATGCCACCACCAACATGGTCAACTTCCCCATCTATGCCAGCTGCAGCTCTGCAGGATCTTCATGCACCACCGGCAGAAATCCACAATATCCCAATTTGTGCTCAGCCTCGGAGGCTTATGACGTCAACAATTGGTTCTAGTCATTTTTGATGTACCTTTTTATTGTTATATAGATCTACTTTGTTATTATAATTTATATCTGAAATACATACATTATTATAAATGATAAAATGAGCTAGTTTTCGATTATAATTATCTGTGTTCACAAGAAAAAATTGATGACTGAGCTCTATGACAAAAACGAATAAGGGTACCTTCGAAGGAAACACGAAGAAAATATGCTTCGATCAGACATTTGTTGCCATTATTATCCCAGCGAATTATCACATTTAATTTCAAAAGATCACAAAAATATATTAAGAAAATAACTTTAACTGAAAAATTGTTGGTCCTAAAACGCCAAAGGACACACACACACAATTCCCTCCCATATATCCTTAAAATGCATCAATCTATCTGTATATATAAAAGAGTTGAGTTACTGACTGACTTATTATTGATAAGCGCCCAGACCAAACGGGTTTTACGAAATACGTACTTTTAGGGGGCGAAATGGGACTAAAAGGGATAAGAATCGAACCTTCGTCCTGACTAAACGGCAGTATCTAGAAACATGAAATTCTGTGTGTGCCTTGAACTTACCATGCTGACGAGCTACAAAAAGGAATTTTTGTATCTGAATTTGTACTTTTAAGGGAGGAAAGAGACAAGAACAAGACTTGCAACATAAATGGATTTTAAGAAATTTGCACTTTTAAGGGGGGGAGCGGGACAAAAAGGTACTTTTAGGGAAGAAACAAGAACACGTGTTACCTATACTGATTTTGCGAAATGTGTACTTTTTGGGAAAGAGGTGCAAATTGTTATAAAATGGCCAGATGCATCTGCTAGAATTAACCAGCAGCAAGAATTTTTCCGAATTCATTTGGAAGCTGTTTTTAACCACTGAATAAAATCGGTAAAGTTAGAACAAGGACGCTTATACCCTTAAATATACTCAATTCAGTAAAATGTAAACGAAGAATATATTGGCCACGCTCGCTATACGCGAGTGATGCTTTATATTATTTTCATATATAACCGCAAAACTCAACGATTGACTCATTTTCCATGCCTTACTAGGTGGGTACATCATTTGAAGAAATCTGTAATACGAAAAAAATATATTTTTTTTCATTATATTAAAAAAACAAGTAAGGAAACGCTAAAGTCGGGCGGGGCCGACTACATAATACCCTACACCACTCCCTGCGTATATACCTACCAAACCCAGGTGTTTCATGGGAGCAATTTTATGCAGTTCATATAAATTATATAGTTTACCATAAATTCATCTTTAGTCATATTTAACAAATATGGTAAATAATTGATCCAATCTTCCGGCAGACAAATACAAATTATACAATAGTAATAGGATGAATCGGACCGACATTTGAAAGGAGGCCTATAACGACACTTGGGGCCTTGTCCAAAACATGGGTAAGACGTAGTTTCTACAGCTGTATTAGAGTAGAATGGGGGCCATTTGGGTTATTCCAAAGAATTGACACATATATTTGACTTTGTATTCTTAGATGAAATATAATCTATAATATCGTCTGCTGACTATCTAAGCTTGTTTGCAATTGTTGTCCGATTATCATGAAATTTGGCAGATGTTATTTTTTTGCGCAAAATAGACCACATGGGTCCATGGTTTGATATAGCCCCCATACAAATGTACCTCCGATTTACGCTATTACTGCTCTAAAAGGCACATTTTACATCGGATCTTGATCAAATTTCCCACACAATGTTACATTTAGACTAGAAACACCCACTTTAAAAGCCAGCTATATGGGTCAATGTTTTGGTATAGCCCCCATACAAATGGTACCCCACTGTACACTATTATCGCTTTAGAGCCCACATCTTACATTGGATCTTGATAAAATTTTGTAGATCATGTTATATTTAAATAAAGAATACCTAATTTGAAAGTGATCTATAAGGATCCACTATTCAATGTAGCGCCCTTACAAATGGGCCCCATTTTTATTATTACCCCCCTAGGACCCACATTTTGCATCGGAAGTTTATCAAATTTTGCAGATTATATTAAATTTCAACTAAGAATACGTACTATGAAAGTCAAATATATTGGCCCATATTCTGGTATAAACCCCATACAACTTGGGCCCCAATTTCTACTATATTATAGCTCTACAACAAACACTACTCCGAAAGTGATCTATATGAGCCCACTTCTTATGTAGCGTCCTTACAAATGGGCCCCCATATTTTACATCGGAAATTTTTCAAATTTTGCAGATTATATTATATTCCAACTAAGAATCGAAGCATATTTTCTTCGAAGGTACCCTTATTCGTTTTTTTCATAGAGCTCTGTCATCAATTTTTTCTTGTGAACACAGATAATTATAATCGAAAACTAGCTCATTTTATCATTTATAATAATGTATGTATTTCAGATATAAATTATAATAACAAAGTAGATCTATATAACAATAAAAAGGTACATCAAAAATGACTAGAACCAATTGTTGACGTCATAAGCCTCCGAGGCTGAGCACAAATTGGGATATTGTGGATTTCTGCCGGTGGTGCATGAAGATCCTGCAGAGCTGCAGCTGGCATAGATGGGGAAGTTGACCATGTTGGTGGTGGCATAGTTACAGGCAACCAAGAAACGATTGTTGTAAGTGGAGGCAGCACAACCCACTCGAATGTTACGATCGGCCATCATAACCGTGAAATGACCAATGGGACTGGAATACACAGAAATCAAACAAATTAGATCAGTCTGAACAGGTCAGAGTCAGAGAGGGAATGATGTAATGACTTACGGTCCACTGTAACCTTGGGGGAAAGATGCAATGTAGTTCATGTTGCTGTCTTTCACTTCATCGTACCACGCATCAATGGATTTTTGGAATAAGTGAACATAATCTGGGCTGCCGTTAAAACTCCTCCAGGCTAAATTTTGTCCAGCATATTGGAAGCTTTCCGTGATGCGACACTTGTCGTGGACCATGGCGCATTGGCGGACATTGAAGGCAGCTGTGTAAGCCAGATCGTTGTCCCATTGCATGGTAGCCATACGACAAGCTGGCCTGTGATTGGCCACACTACCACCGGCTATCAAATTACGTTTCTCATTATGGCCGTTAACAATCAGGCTTTTCAAGGAGTCGTCGATATGGACCATGGCGGCATTACTAGGACACGAGGAGGCAAAATTCTGAAATTGAAATTCCAATAATCACTTACAATACCCAACTCACTCAGTTATCGGAAACTTACACCACTATGACCACAGGCAATGTTGGTGCGGCCACCACTGCACTGCAGTGCTGAGGAGCAGTAATCAGTGGCCAGCGAGTAGCCAATAACACTTGTCAAGCACAAAAATACAATTAACTTATTCATTTCTTTGAAAATATTGTAACTAAAACTGTTGATGTCGGGGCTCAACTGATGCCGATCGTTGGAAAGTAATTCCCTTATATAGTCATACGGTTACATTGATCGAAAATTTAAGTTCATTGAATCAAAAACATATGTTTCCAGTTGCTATCTCAAGGCCGAACATAGCCCTGTAAAATTAAAAACACTTCCGATTTAATTTGATTACCTCTTATTTATTGCTGGGCTAATTTCGGTCTGGGCTTCATTTGTTTATTCCTAATGTTTGTTTGATTTTTGTTATTATTTATTGATAAACATTAATTCCTATGCTGGGATTTCCCAAATACAAACCTCAATTTACTATTACGAACTGTTATGATTCACTTGAACGGCCGCTCAAAGATTTTAAGAACGGACATCTGATATTATTTTATACGTTATACCCTTTAAATGCAGTTGCTGCTTTGAAAGCCGAAGACTAAATATAATCTTGCCTTCATTACTCCCTGTGTGTTTCGTTGATCTATCATTATAAGTCGTACATTTTACAATCATATCAAGAACGTAAATTATGCAAAAATTCATCAATATAACCTATAACATGCATTCAATGCGTTCTAGAAAAAGTCCTCTGGGAGAATCTATTAAAAAGTCTCTTAATCGATTCTCCCAAAGTACTATTTATCTATAAAGCGTTTGGAGAATTTTTGGCTCATTTTACTAACGATCATAATGAAATTAGTTGGGACGTTCTAAATAATAGAAATATTAGTCCGGGAGCCAGCAACGTGTTTGGTTACACTATAAGTATCTTGGCTGAAAACTTTTTTTATATGTTCCTTTACTTTTGGAAAGAAAACAAAATGCATGTCTGGCAAACCTTCGGGGGTGGCTTAGGCCCCCTGCAACTTTTAAGGTCGAATAAAAATAGTGTTATTTCCACCACTTATCTATAAGTAAAATTGCCAAAGCTTTTATGGTTAATTCCTTATATTTTGAGAAGAACCAAAATGCATGTCTGGCAAAACTTCGGGGGTGGCCTTGGCCTTCTACAATTTGTAAGGTCGAAAATGTAAGGATATTTCCATCACTTCCCCATAAGTAACGTGACCATCACTTATTGGGCAAAAAGCGGGATATATGAATTCAAAAAGCGGGATTTGGTGGGATTTTTTTAAAAAAAGCGGTATCATGGAAATCTAAACAAAAAGCGTAGAAATAAAAAACTAAGCGATTAGAAAAAGATGGGAAAAGGAGGCAGACGGTACCAATCAAACAGCTCTATCTGGAATCAGGAATGTCAGGATCCACTGATTGTGTGGACTGTTAGGTGTGTAAATAGTTAAAAGGTCGAGAGGAATATTGCTGTGGAAGTGTTCTTTAAAATTCTTTAAATTTTTCCAATATTTCACCAATGAACATCACAATTTAAACATAAGTCGGCGTGTAGTTTGACTTCTACGCAAAGTCGACAGCCGGTAATACTGTGAAATTCAGTCTATGGTGGAGGGTATATGAATAGGCGTGGCCGATCTTAACGCCCTTGTAGTAGATTTAATGTTTCTTTCTTTATCATCTCCAAAATGTAAAGAAATCTAAACATAATGTGTGTTTAATAATGTTGTTTAAAGAGATTACTATTAAGCTTTATTTTCATGGATCTATATTTTGTTAATCTATATATATAAAAGAGTTGCGTTACTGACTGACTGACTGACTGACTGACTGACTGACTGACTGACTGACTTATCATTGACCAGCCCCCAGACCAAACGGCTGAAGCCAGGGTCATGAAATTTTCAGGGTAGTTCCCAAATTTGACGTAGACGTCGACTAAGGAAGGGTTTTACGAAATTCGTACTTTTAAGGGATAAAATGGCCCAAAAAGGGATAAACATCGAACCTTCGTCCTGACTAAACGGCAGTCGGTGTGTTCCTTGCACTGACAATGCAGAAGAGCTACAAATAGGGATTTTTCGAAATTTGTACTTTTAAGGGGCGAGCGGGACAAAAAGGGATAAAAATGGTACCAACTAAAGTATTACAGCTAAAATCGTGAAATGTGGTATGTAAATTCCTCTCACCATATAGAAACGAATTAAAAGTAGATTTTTTCGAAACTTTTACTTTTAAGGGGCAAGCGGGACAAAAATGGTACCAACTAAAGTATTACAGCTAGAATCGTGAAATTTGGTATGTTAATTCCTCTGACCATATAGAAACGAAGTGAAATTGGATTTTTTCCAAATATGTACTTTAAAGGGACGAGCGGGAAAAAAGGGATAAAAATGGTACCAACTAAAGTATTACAGCTAGAATCGTGAAATTTGTATGTAAATTCCTCTGACCATATAGAAACGAAGTAAAATTGGATTTTTCGAAATTTGTACTTTTAAGGGGCGAGCGGGACAAAAAGGGATAAAAATGGTACCAACTAAAGTATTACAGCTAAAATCGTGAAATGTGGTATGTAAATTCCTCTCACCATATAGAAACGAATTAAAAGTAGATTTTTTCGAAACTTTTACTTTTAAGGGGCAAGCGGGACAAAAATGGTACCAACTAAAGTATTACAGCTAGAATCGTGAAATTTGGTATGTTAATTCCTCTGACCATATAGAAACGAAGTAAAATTGGATTTTTTCCAAATATGTACTTTTAAGGGACGAGCGGGAAAAAAGGGATAAAAATGGTACCAACTAAAGTATTACAGCTAGAATCGTGAAATTTGTATGTAAATTCCTCTGACCATATAGAAACGAAGTAAAATTGGATTTTTCGAAATTTGTACTTTTAAGGGGCGAGCGGGACAAAAAGGGATAAAAATGGTACCAACTAAAGTATTACAGCTAGAATCGTGAAATTTGTATGTAAATTCCTCTGACCATATAGAAACGAAGTAAAATTGGATTTTTCGAAATTTGTACTTTTAAGGGGCGAGCGGGACAAAAAGGGATAAAAATGGTACCAACTAAAGTATTACAGCTAAAATCGTGAAATGTGGTATGTAAATTCCTCTCACCATATAGAAACGAATTAAAAGTAGATTTTTTCGAAACTTTTACTTTTAAGGGGCAAGCGGGACAAAAATGGTACCAACTAAAGTATTACAGCTAGAATCGTGAAATTTGGTATGTTAATTCCTCTGACCATATAGAAACGAAGTAAAATTGGATTTTTTCCAAATATGTACTTTTAAGGGACGAGCGGGAAAAAAGGGATAAAAATGGTACCAACTAAAGTATTACAGCTAGAATCGTGAAATTTGTATGTAAATTCCTCTGACCATATAGAAACGAAGTAAAATTGGATTTTTCGAAATTTGTACTTTTAAGGGGCGAGCGGGACAAAAAGGGATAAAAATGGTACCAACTAAAGTATTACAGCTAGAATCGTGAAATTTGTATGTAAATTCCTCTGACCATATAGAAACGAAGTAAAATTGGATTTTTCGAAATTTGTACTTTTAAGGGGCGAGCGGGACAAAAAGGGATAAAAATGGTACCAACTAAAGTATTACAGCTAGAATCGTGAAATTTGTATGTAAATCCCTCTGACCATATAGAAACGAAGTAAAATTGGATTTTTCGAAATTTGTACTTTTAAGGGGCGAGCGGGACAAAAAGGGATAAAAATGGTACCAACTAAAGTATTACAGCTAGAATCGTGAAATTTGTATGTAAATTCCTCTGACCATATAGAAACGAAGTAAAATTGGATTTTTCGAAATTTGTACTTTTAAGGGGCGAGCGGGACAAAAAGGGATAAAAGTGGTACCAACTAAAGTATTACAGCTAGAATCGTGAAATTTGTATGTAAATTCCTCTGACCATATAGAAACGAAGTAAAATTGGATTTTTCGAAATTTGTACTTTTAAGGGGCGAGCGGGACAAAAAGGGATAAAAATGGTACCAACTAAAGTATTACAGCTAGAATCGTGAAATTTGGTATGTAAATTCCTCTGACCATATAGAAACGAAGTAGAATTTGATTTTTTCGAAATTTGTACTTTTAAGAGAAGAGCGGGACAAAAAGGGATAAAAATGGTACCAACTAAAGTATTACAGCTAGAATCGTGAAATTTGTATGTAAATTCCTCTGACCATATAGAAACGAAGTAAAATTGGATTTTTCGAAATTTGTACTTTTAAGGGGCGAGCGGGACAACAAGGGATAAAAATGGTACCAACTAAAGTATTACAGCTAGAATCGTGAAATTTGTATGTAAATTCCTCTGACCATATAGAAACGAAGTAAAATTGGATTTTTCGAAATTTGTACTTTTAAGGGGCGAGCGGGACAAAAAGGGATAAAAATGGTACCAACTAAAGTATTACAGCTAAAATCGTGAAATGTGGTATGTAAATTTCTCTGGCCATATAGAAACGCAGTATAATTGAATTGTTCGAAATTTGTACTTTTAAGGGACGAGCGGGACAAAAAGGGATAAAAATGGTACCAACTAAAGTAGTACAGCTAGAAACGTGAAATTTGGCATGTAAATTCCTCTGACCATATAGAAACGAGGTAAAATTGGATTTTTCGAAATTTGTACTTTTAAGGGGAGAGCGGGACAAAAAGGGATAAAAATGGTACCAACTAAAGTATTACAGCTAGAATCGTGAAATTTGGTATGTAAATTCCTCTGACCATATAGAAACGAAGTAGAATTTGATTTTTTCGAAATTTGTACTTTTAAGAGAAGAGCGGGACAAAAAGGGATAAAAATGGTACCAACTAAAGTATTACAGCTAGAATCGTGAAATTTGTATGTAAATTCCTCTGACCATATAGAAACGAAGTAAAATTGGATTTTTCGAAATTTGTACTTTTAAGGGGAGAGCGGGACAAAAAGGGATAAAAATGGTACCAACTAAAGTATTACAGCTACAATCGTGAAATTTGGTATGTAAATTCCTCTGACCATATAGAAACGAAGTAGAATTTGATTTTTTCGAAATTTGTACTTTTAAGAGAAGAGCGGGACAAAAAGGGATAAAAATGGTACCAACTAAAGTATTACAGCTAGAATCGTGAAATTTGTATGTAAATTCCTCTGACCATATAGAAACGAAGTAAAATTGGATTTTTCGAAATTTGTACTTTTAAGGGGAGAGCGGGACAAAAAGTGATAAAAATGGTACCAACTAAAGTATTACAGCTAGAATCGTGAAATTTGGTATGTAAATTCCTCTGACCATATAGAAACGAAGTAGAATTTGAATTTTTCGAAATTTGTACTTTTAAGAGAAGAGCGGGACAAAAAGGGATAAAAATGGTACCAACTAAAGTATTACAGCTAGAATCGTGAAATTTTGGTATCTAAATTCCTCTGACCATATAGAAACGAAGTAAAATTGGATTTTTTCCAAATATGTACTTTTAAGGGACGAGCGGGAAAAAAGGGATAAAAATGGTACCAACTAAAGTATTACAGCTAGAATCGTGAAATTTGTATGTAAATTCCTCTGACCATATAGAAACGAAGTAAAATTGGATTTTTCGAAATTTGTACTTTTAAGGGGCGAGCGGGACAAAAAGGGATAAAAATGGTACCAACTAAAGTATTACAGCTAAAATCGTGAAATGTGGTATGTAAATTCCTCTCACCATATAGAAACGAAGTAAAAATAGATTTTTTCGAAACTTTTACTTTTAAGGGGCAAGCGGGACAAAAAGGGATAAAAGTGGTACCAACTAAAGTATTACAGCTAAAATCGTGAAATGTGGTATGTAAATTCCTCTCACCATATAGAAACGAAGTAAAAGTAGATATTTTCGAAACTTTTACTTTTAAGGGGCAAGCGGGACAAAAATGGTACCAACTAAAGTATTACAGCTAGAATCGTGAAATGTGGTATGTAAATTCCTCTGACCATATAGAAACGAAGTAAAAATAGATTTTTTACTTTTAAGGGGCAAGCGGGACAAAAAGAGATAAAAATGGTACCAACTAAAGTATTACAGAATCGTGAAATGTGGTATGTAAATTCCTCTGACCATATAGAAACAAAGTAAAAATAGATTTTTTCGAAACTTTTACTTTTAAGGGGCAAGCGGGACAAAAATGGTACCAACTAAAGTATTACAGCTAGAATCGTGAAATTTGGTATGTTAATTCCTCTGACCATATAGAAACGAAGTAAAATTTGATTTTTCGAAATTTGTACTTTTAAGGGGCAAGCGGGGCAAAAGGGGATAAAAATGGTACCAACTAAAGTATTACAGCTGGAATCGTGAAATTTGGTATGTAAATTCCTCTGACGATACAGAAACGAAATAAAATTGGATTTTTCGAAATTTGTACTTTTAAGGGGAGAGCGGGACAAAAAGGGATAAACATGGTACCAACTAAAATATTACTGCTAGAAACGTGAAATTTGGTATGTAATTTCCTCTCACCATATAGAAACAAAGTAAAATTAGAATTTTTCGAAATTTTTACTTTTAAGGGGCGAGCGGGACAAAAAGGGATAAAAATGGGACTAACTAAAGTATTGCAGATAGAATTGTGAAATGTGGTATGTAAATTCCTCTCACCATATAGAAACGAAGTAAAAATAGATTTTTTCGAAATTTGTATTTTTAGGGGGCGAGAGGGATAAAAATGGTACCAACTAAAGTATAACAGCTAGAATTGTGAAATTTGGTATGTAAATTCCTCTGACCATGTAGAAGCGCAGTATAATTGAATTGTTCGAAATTTGTACTTTTTAGGGGGTAGGCGGTTCCAATTTAAGAAATGCAGCTATAGTCGGGAAATTTGGAGTGTAAACTGTGTGTAAAGCGCAATCTAAATGGATTTTTTTAAATTTTCTTATAGGGGGTGAGCAACAAGGGATAAACGTAGTACCACCTAAAGTATTGGAGCTATAGTTGTGAAATGTGATGTGTAAGTTCCACTGACAACGAGAAGCGCAAATCTAATTTTGTACTTATAAACAATGAACGGGATAAAAATAGTACTAACCAAAATATTTCAGCTATAGTCGTGAAATTTTGTGTTTAAATTTCTCTGACAACGTAAAGTCTACGTTGAATGGATTTCTCGAAATTTGTACTTTCAAGTTGCGAGCGGGACAAAAAGTTATAAAAATAGTACCAACTTTAGTATTACAGCTAGAATCGTGAAATTTAGTGTGTAAATTTCTCTGACCATATAGAAGCGCAGCAGTTTGATTTTTCGAAATTTGTACTTTTGAGGGGTGCGCGGGACGAAAAGGGATAAAAATGCTGTACAATCATTTAATTACGTAAGCGCGGAATATAAATGGATATTTCAAAATTTGTACTTAAAAGGTGGGATACGGGCAAGAAGTGTGTTACCAAATAAAGTACATATTTTTAGGGGAAGCAAAAACACATTTTACCTATAGTGATTTTTCAAAATGTGTACTTTTTGGGAAAGAAGTGCTAAATGTTATAAACTGGCTGGCTGAATCTAGAAACATGAGATCGAGGATATAAATGGTTGTAATATTTTCTTCAAAACTTGGTGGAAAATTATACATACGAAGTAGTTCAGCTAAAATAGTTTATATCGACAAGCACATTCCTTTGACTGTGTGTGAGTGCTAGCTAATAGGAGGTTTCCAAATTACTATTTTAGATTTATCTATATCCACCAAATGAAAATTAAATAAATACTATCCAAAAACAATGACGGATAAAATTAACAAATAACTGGCTTTTTCGCGTGCGAAGCAGCGGGTACTGCTAGTCTATATATATAAAAGAGTTGCGTTACTGACTGACTGACTGACTGACTGACTGACTGACTGACTTATCATTGACCAGCCCCCAGACCAAACGGCTGAAGCCAGGGTCATGAAATTTTCAGGGTAGTTCCCAAATATGACGTAGACGTCGACTAAGAAAGGGTTTTACGAAATTCGTACTTTTAGGGGATAAAATGGCCCAAAAAGGGATAAACATCGAACCTTCGTCCTGACTAAACGGCAGTAGCTATAAACATGAAATTCAGTGAGTTCCTTGCAATGACCATGCAGACGAGCTACAAATAGGGATTTTTCAAAATTTTTACTTTTAAGGGCCGAGCGGGACAAAAAGGGATAAAAATGGTACCAACTAAAGTATTACAGCTAGAAACGTGAAATTTGGTATGTAAATCCCTCTGACGATATAGAAACGAAGTAAAATTGGATTTTTCGAAATTTGTACTTTTAAGGGGAGAGCGGGACAAAAAGGGATAAAAATGGTACCAACTAAAGTATTACAGCTAGAATCGTGAAATTTGGTATGTAAATTCCTCTGACGATACAGAAACGAAGTAAAATTGGATTTTTCGAAATTTGTACTTTTAAGGGAGAGCGGGACAAAAAGGGATAAAAATGGTACCAACTAAGGTATTACAGCTAGAATCGTGAAATTTGGTATGTAAATTCCTCTGATCATATAGAAACGAAGTAAAATTTGATTTTTTCGAAATTTGTACTTTTAAGGGAAGAGAGGGACAAAAGGGATAAAAATGGTACCAACTAAAGTATTACAGCTAGAATCGTGTAAATTCCTCTCACCATATAGAAACAAAGTAAAATTTGATTTTTCGAAATTTGTACTTTTAAGAGAAGAGCGGGACAAAAAGGGATAAAAATGGTACCAACTAAAGTATTACAGCTAGAATCGTGAAACTTGGTATGTAAATTCCTCTGACCATATAGAAACGAAGTAAAATTAGATTTTTTCGAAATTTGTATTTTTAGGGGGCGAGCGGGACAAAAAGGGATAAAAATGGTACCAACTAATGTATTACAAATAGAATCGTGAAATTTGGTATGTAAATTCCTCTGACAATATAGAAACGAAGTAAAATTTGATTTTTTCGAAATTAGTACTTTTAAGGGAAGATAGGGACAAAAAGGGATAAAAATGGTACCAACTAAAGTATTACAGCTAGAATCGTGAAATTTGGTATGTAAATTCCTCTGACGATACAGAAACGAAGTAAAATTGGATTTTTCGAAATTTGTACTTTTAAGGGGCGAACGGGACAAAAAGGGATAAAAATGGTACCAACTAAAGTATTACAGCTAGAATCGTGAAATTTGGTATGTAAATCCCTCTGACGATATAGAAACGAAGTAAAATTGGATTTTTCGAAATTTGTACTTTTAAGGGGAGAGCGGTACAAAAAGGGATAAAAATGGTACCAACTAAAGTATTACAGCTAGAATCGTGAAATTTGGTATGTAAATTCCTCTGATCATATAGAAACGAAGTAAAATTTGATTTTTTCGAAATTTGTACTTTTAAGGGAAGAGAGGGACAAAAAGGGATAAAAATGGTAGCAACTAAAGTATTACAGCTAGAAACGTGAAATTTGGTATGTAAATTCCTCTCACCATATAGAAACAAAGTAAAATTTGATTTTTTCGAAATTTGTACTTTTAATGGAAGAGAGGGAAAAAGGGATAAAAATGGTACCAACTAAAGTATTACAGCTAGAATCGTGAAATTTGGTATGTAAATTCCTCTGATCATATAGAAACGAAGTAGAATTTGATTTTTTCGAAATTTGTACTTTTAAGGGAAGAGAGGGACAAAAAATGGATAAAAATGGTACCAACTAAAGTATTACATCTAGAAACGTGAAATTTGGTATGTAAATTCCTCTGACGATATAGAAACGAAGTAAAATTAGATTTTTTCAAAATTTGTATTTTTAGGGGGCGAGCGGGACAAAAAGGGATAAAAATGGTACCAACTAATGTATTACAAATAGAATCGTGAAATTTGGTATGTAAATTCCTCTGACCATATAGAAACGAAGTAAAATTTGATTTTTTCGAAATTTGTACTTTTAAGGGAAGATAAGGACAAAAAGGGATAAAAATGGTGCCAACTAAAGTATTACAGCTAGAATCGTGAAATTTGGTATGTAAATTCCTCTGACCATATAGAAACGAATTAAAATTGGATTTTTTCGAAATTAGTACTTTTAAGGGAAGATAGGGACAAAAAGGGATAAAAATGGTACCAACTAAAGTATTACAGCTAGAATCGTGAAATTTGGTATGTAAATTCCTCTGACGATACAGAAACGAAGTAAAATTTGATTTTTCGAAATTTGTACTTTTAAGGGGCGAACGGGACGAAAAGGGATAAAAATGGTACCAACTAAAGTATTACAGCTAGAATCGTGAAATTTGGTATGTAAATCCCTCTGACGATATAGAAACGAAGTAAAATTGGATTTTTCGAAATTTGTACTTTTAAGGGGAGAGCGGTACAAAAAGGGATAAAAATGGTACCAACTAAAGTATTACAGCTAGAATCGTGAAATTTGGTATGTAAATTCCTCTGATCATATAGAAACGAAGTAAAATTTGATTTTTTCGAAATTTGTACTTTTAAGGGAAGAGAGGGACAAAAAGGGATAAAAATGGTAGCAACTAAAGTATTACAGCTAGAAACGTGAAATTTGGTATGTAAATTCCTCTCACCATATAGAAACAAAGTAAAATTTGATTTTTTCGAAATTTGTACTTTTAATGGAAGAGAGGGAAAAAAGGGATAAAAATGGTACCAACTAAAGTATTACAGCTAGAATCGTGAAATTTGGTAGGTAAATTCCTCTGATCATATAGAAACGAAGTAGAATTTGATTTTTTCGAAATTTGTACTTTTAAGGGAAGAGAGGGACAAAAAATGGATAAAAATGGTACCAACTAAAGTATTACATCTAGAAACGTGAAATTTGGTATGTAAATTCCTCTGACGATATAGAAACGAAGTAAAATTAGATTTTTTCAAAATTTGTATTTTTAGGGGGCGAGCGGGACAAAAAGGGATAAAAATGGTACCAACTAATGTATTACAAATAGAATCGTGAAATTTGGTATGTAAATTCCTCTGACCATATAGAAACGAAGTAAAATTTGATTTTTTCGAAATTTGTACTTTTAAGGGAAGATAAGGACAAAAAGGGATAAAAATGGTGCCAACTAAAGTATTACAGCTAGAATCGTGAAATTTGGTATGTAAATTCCTCTGACCATATAGAAACGAATTAAAATTGGATTTTTCGAAATTTGTACTTTTAAGGGAAGAGAGGGACAAAAAGGGATAAAAATGGTAGCAACTAAAGTATTACAGCTAGAATCGTGTAAATTCCTCTCACCATATAGAAACAAAGTAAAATTTGATTTTTCGAAATTTGTACTTTTAAGGGGAGAGCGGGACAAAAAGGGATAAAAATGGTACCAACTAAAGTATTACAGCTAGAATCGTGTAAATTCCTCTCACCATATAGAAACAAAGTAAAATTGGAATTTTCGAAATTTGTACTTTTAATGGGAGAGCGGGACAAAAAGGGATAAAAATGGTACCAACTAAAGTATTACAGCTAGAATTGTGAAATTAGGTATGTAAATTCCTCTCACCATATAGAAACAAAGTAAAATTAGATTTTTTCGAAATTTGTATTTTTAGGGGGCGAGCAAACCAAAAAGGGATAAAAATGGTACCAACTAATGTATTACAACTAGAATCGTGAAATTTGGTATGTAAATTCCTCTGACGATACAGAAACGAAGTAAAATTGGATTTTTCGAAATTTGCACTTTTAAGGGGCGAGCGGGACAAAAAGGGATAAAAATGGTACCAACTAAAGTATTACAGCTAGAATCGTGAAATTTGGTATGTAAATCCCTCTGACGATATAGAAACGAAGTAACATTGGATTTTTCGAAATTTGTACTTTTAAGGGGAGAGCGGTACAAAAAGGGATACAAATGGTACCAACTAAAGTATTACAGCTAGAATCGTGAAATTTGGTATGTAAATTCCTCTCACCATATAGAAACGAAGTAAAATTGGATTTTTCGAAATATGTACTTTTAAGGGGAGAGCGGGACAAAAAGGGTTCCAATTTAAGAATTGCAGCTATAGTCGGGAAATTTGGAGTGTAAACTGTGTGCAAAGCGCAATCTAAATGAATTTTTTGAAATTTTCTTATAGGGGGTGGGCAACAAGGGATAAAAGTGGTACCAACTAAAGTATTGGAGCTATAGTCGTGAAATGTGGTGTGTAAGTTCCACTATCCAAAAACAATGACGGATAAAATTGACAAATAGCTGGCTTTTTCGCGTGCGAAGCAGCGGGTACTGCTAGTAATTGATAAAGCGATCTACAGGTGCTTGTGATATCCTTTCGTAAACTGTTTGTCATGTCATATTAATATTTGAACTAGTAACATTATTAATATTGATCTACATTTTATCAAAGTATAGATTAAATTAATATCTATAATAAAGGATTGTTATTGATCCTAAAACTAGAGCCAAAAGGGCAAATAATTAAATATATTAGAAATTGCTTTTTTCGGTTACTATCAAATTTTTAATTTAAAATTTTTAATCGATAACGTACCAAAAAGTTGTATGGCTAAAAATCGGGAAAAGCGGGACTTTTTGTAAAAAATGTGGTATTATGCGGGATGAAAAATTTAAGCGGGACTGGGCATAAAAAAGCGCGATAGTCCCGCGAAAAGTGGTATGGATGGTCACCTTACCCATAAGTAAAATTGCCAAATCTTTTATAGTCGCTTATTTACATTGTAGAAAGAAAAAATCCATGTCTGGCAAACTTCCTGGGGAGTACCAAGTTCGCTTGGAACAGTGGGTGAGGTTGCCAATGTATCTATGAAGAAATTTGATTTGATATACGGATTTGTATTACCGTTGCAATTGCTTCCCTTGTCGTGGTACATTGTTAAAATTTAATGGTCATTTACGTACAACCAAAAATAATTCTCATCACTTAACGATGGGGCCAAACACCAATTTGAGAGGTAAAAAGTCAACTTTTGAAGTATCGTATTTTCAGAAAGTAATAATGGCCGGTTGTTGCCAACACTTTAAAATGACGAAATATAAAAATTTGGAACCAGGTGACAGCATGGTTTGAAAAAACTAGTTTCATTTCTGATATTTCAATCTAAAGTAATAACAAAAACACATCTGTTGTAGAATGAAAAGGCACAAGCTACTAAATTTTTTATAAATTCGAAAATACTAACTCAGATATGTAATTAATCAAAAAAAAAAAAAATGTAACAATGTTAGTGCAAAGCAATTCACTGCGATAAAGTGTGTTGTGTTTTTCATGTAGTTTTTCGAGTCGTTCCCGTATTTCTTGGAATATAACTTTGTTTATCCGGACGTAACCGCTGAACCATATATATGAGAATAAAGGCTAAAAGGTGCAATTTAATATGCCTGTAGCATGTGCTGCAGCAATCTCCCATAAATTATTAAAAATTCTAATTTAAAGCTGTTTTAAAGTTCAAAATGCATATATTTTGGTTAGAACAAGGTCGAAATACTATTGATCTCCGCGAAATTTCACAGAAGTGTTTATCATCATCAACTAACAGTTGTCCAAAGTCAGTTTTGTCCAAAGTCATGCACATTTTAATGGGCCCCAAAGATTTGGGCCTCTGTGTATTTTTTGCAAAAAGTGATCATTTTCTCAGGCTCATATAATGCAAACCGTTTGTAATTTTGATTTTTGTCATAAAAAAATTGTGAACATCTAAAATCAAAAAACATCATCTTCATGGTCAAAATCGAAAATGTCGTCGAATAAATCGTATAGGATGTAGTGTGTGTAGGTAGCGTATACGTGCTGTTGAATGGGCGACATCACTCATACGCAATGTAGTCAGACTGACCATTGACAGAAACAGTCCTGCAAGATATATTTTTCGTACCTAAACGGTGTTAAGAATCATTCCTAAGAGATTCATATGTTCTAGAAAGTTGTTTATTGAGATCTTAGATAAATTTTTGTAGTTGATGGTTTCCTTGAATTTTAAACGGTTGGCTACCTATGGATCTGAATAGGGGAAAAAGGTTAAAAATTCGTTAAATTTAAAAAATAAAATATATTAAATTAAAATAAAATTAGGTTAATTTTTTGCTAATTTGACCTTGAAGATGAAGACAAGAGCTACAACGATGCCTCAGAGAGTAAATTAAAATTCCAAACGGTTTGCAAGAAATGAGCCTGAGAAAAGGATCAATTTTAAACGGTTGGCTACCTATGGATCTGAATAGGGGAAAAAGGTTAAAAATTCGTTAAATTTAAAAAATAAAATATATTAAATTAAAATAAAATTAGGTTAATTTTTTGCTAATTTGACCTTGAAGATGAAGACAAGAGCTACAACGATGCCTCAGAGAGTAAATTAAAATTCCAAACGGTTTGCAAGAAATGAGCCTGAGAAAAGGATCACTTTTAGAAAAAAATGTTTGGGGCCCATAAAAAAGTGCATGACTTTGGGCAAAACCCGGAACCACGTGTCTTTTTTGGTCTTTTATCACGAAGTGGTGGCCTTATATGGTTATATTTTTTCGTGTTGCACTGTGTTTTGCTAGACAAGTTCGGTAAGCACCATAAGTACATGTACGAAATATAAAGGACTGTCTGTATCCTAATGTATTTTCCTTCAAAAAATACCATCCCACTGTAAATGGGCGAGAGTAGGTAAAGAAACTGTTTTTAAAAACTTTTTCAAGCAGAATTTTTAAATTTCGTGCATATACTTGTACGAAATTTAAAAGGTCTACCTGTTTCCTAAGGTATTTTGCCTCAAAAAACTACTACCAAGACAGTAAATCGCGGTGGCAGTAGCTTGTTTCCTAACATATTTTGCCTCAAAAAATGTACTACCATCCCACTGTAAGTGGACGTGTTAACTCAATTTTTTGATAAACGACATTGATAAGCGCCATAACTATAGCTGAGGTCAAAAAAAAAATAGAAGCGACGAAAAAAAAATGTTCGACAAAGAAAAATATCAATATTATTTCGAAGATCCTAAAAGATTTTACGTTGATTGAAAAGTGGTGTTGTGCCATTCTTAATCTGGTTTTAAATAAAAAGGTTAAGTTTTAGGAATTTTGAGATCAAGCCACTAGATCCAATTATGTCAAAAAAGAGACCAGTCAAATAAATAGCAGCGCTAATAAAACTAAAAATATTTTGTTTCAATTCACTTTAACTTTTTTGAATAATTATTTAAATAACGAGATTTTTTCTTGAATTTAACGCTTAGTTGAACTGACGTTATTGCTTATTACTGCTACATAACGTCGTTTCATGGAGTCAACTATTATTTTGCGGTATTATTTTCCATGCGGCATTTTTGAACATGCCTCTATAATTACGTGTCAAACATCGTTAATGTTTTTCAGTAATGCTAGTGAGACCTCATTTTTGTCATCACACTTCAAATTTTTGATTTTATTGAGATGCCCGAACCATTCGATAACATCGATATTATTGACTTCGAGATAGACCAACCTCACTTTCTGAATCGATCTAGCCATGTCCGTCTGTTCATCTGTTCTTGTGATCAAGCAATAATTGCGGAAGCAGGAAGAACGTCATTGAGTTTGAGGGTAAATCAGTTCAGATTTCGATGTAGCTCCCATACAAATGTTGCTGCCGATTTTCAAGTTGCCACAAATTTTAGCCGATTTTCTTCAAATTTGGTACACCATGTTATTCGGTTTGACATGTAGTGATCGAAATGCTCAATTTTCTGTTTTTTCACATTTCGGTCATATTGAATTTTAAACAAATTTTCATACTCTTATCTCCACCCTCTGTAGTACCTCCATATGGGCATCTCCCAAAAAAGGTCTACCAAAAAAATGAAATCTGACCACACAAATAGCTTTTAACTTTATTTTTTCCTTCCGCTGAACTTTGTATATTTCTATAAGACCTTCAAAAGTACTTCAGTTTTTTGTCGCGTCCGTTTCGGTGTAAAAATGTTTATAATTTAGTATTAATTTGTACTAAATCCTGACGATATATTTTTAAAATGTAGTACTCTTTAAGCGCTTTAGAACACTAAAAAGGCTGATCGACTTTTTCATTTTCTTTCTTGTTTTTGCCGTAGTTTAAGGCGTGCGAATGTCGCGTCCTGGCCACTGGGAGTTGCCCACATACATAAAAATTAAAACTTTTACCGAGAATAATATTTGTATCGGGGCTATATCCAAACAAGTGACTAACTTTCACAATAAGTTCTTCTAGTTGAAGTATAACGGGTTATGCTCAATTTTAAGAAATTCTCTGAAAATATGCGGTTTCTGGGGGAACGCAATTTGTATTTCACCATAGGTGTTCCTAGTTTAAATATAAGATGTTTTGCAAAGTTTGAAGAAAATCTGTTAAAATATGTGGAAAAATTCAAATTGGGAGCGAAATTTGAATGGGAGCTATAATAAATCTGAACCGATCTAACACATTTTTACCACAGGTGTTTCCAGTTGAAATATAAGGTGTTTTGCTAATTTTGAAGAAAATCTGTTGAAATATGTGGTATCTAGAGTGAAAAGGGTCAAATCGGGAGTGAAATTCGAATGGGGGCTATATCTAAATCTGAACCAATTTTCTTCAAATTAAATAGCATTCGTTGCACACAACTTCGTTGTGCATAGTTTCGTTTGGTTCTGGCAACAATTGCGAACTGTATCGTGATGACAACAATAGATGGACAGACCAACGGACAGACGGACATTGCTAAATCGACTCAGAAAGTGATTCTAAGCCGATCGGGTGTTACAAACAAATGCACAAAGACATAATACTCTCGTGGAGTGTATAAAAATAAATATTCTTATATTTAAAATTTCAAAATAAATATCATGATTTAAATAGTGGTGTATGGACTAATTAAAATTTTTGTAACAAAACAGAAATTAATATAAAACAGAGTGAGAAAAACGAAAATCCTTTAAAATGTTTTCTTTAATATTTTTGCTAATATTAGGATATTTAAAATTTCAAACATTAAATGCTCTTATGTGGACCCTTTCATCCCTACTCGGATGAGTAGATCACTTAGGGTTTATTATTTCTTATTTCCGAAATCTTGCACAGGAAGTCGTTGAAAGAATGCGGAATGATCTCAGCATATAAATAAAGTTTTTTGAACTTTGTATACTAATAAAAGTGTATACTATTAAAAGTTGATCGGGTATTCGAGAGCAGCATTTACATTTTGGAAATTCCAACACAACAAATAATAACAAGAATTAAACAAACATTAGCAATAACTAAATAAATTACAAGCAGCAATTAATCAAACTCTAAACAAACGAATTTAAAACCTGATCAACTAATATGTGAAGTGTTAATACACTTAGGCCTTCAAAACACTTGTTTTTGTAACAATGAACCCCAAAATTGTCGCCCACTGTAACCGTGTAACTATAAAAGGAAATCAGTTTCCAACGATCGGTATCAGTTGAGTCTCAACAGTTTTAATAACTACATTTTCAACAAAATGAATAAATTAATTGTATTTTTATGCTTGACAAGTGTTCTTGGCTCCTCGCTGGCCACTGATTATTGTTCCTCAGCACTGCAGTGCAGTGGTGGCCGTACTAACATCGCCTGTGGTCATAGTGGGGTAAGTTGCCGATCACATATTGCTATGAGCATTCTAAGTGATTATTGGAATTTCAATTTCAGAATTTTGCCTCCTCATGTCCTCGTAATGCCGCCATGGTCCATATCGATGACTCCTTGAAAAGCCTGATTGTTAACGGCCACAATGAGAAACGTAATTTGATAGCCGGTGGTGGAGTGGCCAATCACAGACCTGCTTGTCGTATGGCTACCATGCAATGGGACAACGATCTGGCTTACACAGCTGCCTTCAATGTCCGTCAATGCACCATGGCCCACGACAAGTGTCGCATCACGGAAAGCTTCCAGTATGCTGGACAAAATTTAGCCTGGAGAAGTTTTAACGGCAGCCCAGATTATGTTCACTTATTCCAAAAATCCATTGATGCGTGGTACGAAGAAGTGCAATACAGCAACATGAACTACATTGATTCTTACCCACAAGGATACAGTGGACCGTAAGTCATTACATCATTCCCTCTCTGATTCAGAATGATCTAATTTGTTTGATTTCTGTGTATTCCAGTCCCATTGGTCATTTCACGGTTATGATGGCCGATCGTAACATTCGAGTGGGTTGTGCTGCCTCCACCTACAACAATCGTTTCTTGGTTGCCTGCAATTACGCCACCACCAACATGGTCAACTTCCCCATCTATACCAGCTGCAGCTCTGCAGCATCTACATGTACCACTGGCAGAAATCCACAATATCCCAATTTGTGCTCAGCCTCGGAGGCTTATGACGTGAACAAATGGTTCTAGGCTGTGGCGGTTGATTATTTTGTTATATTTCTTAGTTTTAATTTTATTGTTATACAAATCTACTTTGTTATTTTAATATACATCTCAAATGCATACACCACAATAGATAAATCAGAAAATATTCGTTTTATTACATTTATTTATTTATTACAAATAAAGGGAGACAAAATCAATGTGTTGGTAACTATATGACAAAATAAATGACAACACATACAGCATAACAGACCAACAATACATACAAACAACCAAACAACAACAATACACACGAGGTACAGTGAAGACGGGACATACCGTACAACAACAACCTTTGCATTGTTGCGAGCGATGCGAGCACATGCATAACATTGAATTGGCAAAATGAGATTTTTAGTGTGTCGACTTATTTCGGTGGAATATTTTGTTTATCAGCGCTTCTCATTTGTCATATGTGAGCGCTGGTACTAATATGAACCCTGATTTAAGTCAAAGACATACATTCGTTGTGAAAGTTCTGACGAGATGGGGTATCGCCCATCGAAACTGCGCAGTCAACTTTTAGCTGCAACAATAAAGGTCTCACTTTGCCTTTTTGCTAATTTTGGGTTCTGCTGAAGACTTCAACACAACCTTTGGTCTTGAACCAAAATAAATGACAACACATTTATTCAGTTTTTAATAAGTTCTTTTGATATCTTTGAATAATAAAGTGTTATAAAGTGGAATTGTGTTGGTCATATGAGGGCTGTGTCTAACTCAACACCTGTCCCTCGCGTTGTATTTAAATCTGATCATTGATGCATCTGACAATAATACATTATTCCTGCCACCTATGCATACGAATTATGCCAATGCCTAATGATTATAGATAGATAAGTAAGCTGCGATATCAAAAACCTAAATAAAAGGTTAAAACTAAAATATTTTTTTTAAATTGTCGCCAACAGCAATATTAAATTGATTGTATAAACAAAATTAAAAAAAAAATAATTTTACATTAAAACAAGTAAGTCGGGCGACTATATGACACACTCATACTTTCTATCCGAATACAATTCAATTCGGTAATAAACGGGAATGATTTTTTTGTGTTTCCTAATCATAGGCTAATATGACCTGATCCAATTTGTCAAATCGAGAAGAATAATTGTATCGCAATAGGTTCTTCCAGTTCAATTTAAAGAAATTCGGTGAAATTTTGTGGTTTATGGGGCGGAAAAAGTTAAGCCGGGAGCGAAATTTGTAAGGGAGCTATATATAAATCTAAAACGATCTGACCCATTTTCGTCATGGGTATTTCTAGTAGAAATATAAGATATTTTGCCAAATTTGAAGAAGAGCTGTAAAAATATGTGGTTTCTAGAGCAGAAAAAGTCAAATCGCGAGCGAAATTTAAACGAGAGCAATATATAAATTTGAACCTATCTGACATATTTTCACCATAGGTATTCCTAGTTTAAATATAAGATGTTTTGCAATATTTGAAGACAATCTGATTAAATATGTTGTTTCTATTTTGCGGCCTGTACTTTGATTATAAGAATAGATGGACAGGCAGACGGACAGGTCATTGCTAAATCGATGCAAAAAGTGATTCTAAGTCGATCGGTATAATTAAAAATTGGTCTATCTCGCTTCCTTTTGGGTGTTACAGACAAATGTACAAGGACATAATACTCTCGTGGAGTGTATAAATATTGGACTTAGCCTGGATAATTGTCCAGTTTAAGTCAAACTTGTGGTTATTGAGGCTAAGTCACAAAAACAATCAACACAAAATATTTTTTTGAAAATTTGTTTATATACAAATAATTATAGTTGGGGACAATGTGAGAAAATATTTTTTATTTTGAGTAAAAAATTAACTTTTTATTATCCATACTCCACCTCCAGCATGGGGGTATACTAAGTTTGTCATTCCGTTTGTAACACCTTGAAATATTGATATATATATTAGGGTGTGTTGATTTTGGTACCATTCTCAGACATATTTTTATTTTTTGATAAAATTTAGATTTAGAAAAAAACATTTTGTTGTTTGTATGTATTGTTGGTCTGTTATGTTGTATGTGTTTGTCATTTATTTTGGTTCGAGACAAAAGGTAATGCTGATGTCTTCAGCAGAACCCAAAATTAGCAAAAAGGCAAAGTGAGACCTTTATTGTTGCAGCTATAAGTTTGTATGTCTTTGACTTAAATCAGGGTTCATATTAGTACCAGCGCTCACATATGACAAATGCGAAGCGCTGATAAACAAAATATTCCACCGAACTAAGTCGACACACCAAAAGTCTCACTTTGCCAATTCAATGTTGTGCGTGTGGTCGCGTCATATTTATTTTTTGATTTGACTTGAACTATTATTTCGATATATATAGTGTAAACGTATTGGTAGCCTTGCGTTGTAAGCGTGGTTTGAAATAATAAAAATATTAAATTTTTTTCTAAAATATGTTTTTTTGCTTTGCCTATATTAAAAAAATATATTTTCCTGTAATATTACTCCACTTCTACGCATCGACAGGGTTCCTTATTATATTTGGAGTGTAAGCCCGATCGCGACGACTAAATTAAATTTAAGGTAATGTTACACAATTTACAAATACATGTTTTTATACCCTACACCACTTCGTGGACTAGGGTATTATAAGTTAGTTTCGCGCCAAATGTTTGTAACACCAAGAAATAATCGAGCTAGACCCACCTTTAAGTATACAGATCGGCTTAGAATCACCAGCTGAGTCGATTTAACGATGTCTGTCTGTCCGTCCGTCTGCTGTCCGTCTAAGCTTGTTCGCACTGTAAAGGTCTCAATTGTTGTCCGATTGTCATGAAACTTGGCAGAAGTTATTTTTTCTGGCCAATGACCATCGATATTGAATTTGGAGGAAATCCGTTCAGATTTAGATATAGCCCCCAT
This sequence comes from Polietes domitor, assembly GCA_947397865.1. Taxonomy (NCBI): domain Eukaryota; kingdom Metazoa; phylum Arthropoda; class Insecta; order Diptera; family Muscidae; genus Polietes; species Polietes domitor. The sequence continues at coordinate 127,954,184 of OX377620.1, forward strand.
ACAAATGTCGCTCCCGATTTGACATTTTCCACTCTGGAAACCACATTTTGTACCCGATTTTCTTTAAATTTGGGACAACATTTTATAATCGAACTAGAAACACCTATGCTGAAAGTGGGTAAGATCTGTTCAGATTTAGATATAGCCCCCATACAAATGTCGCTTCCGATTTGACATTTTCCGCTCTATAATCCACATATTGTTCCCGATTTTCTTTAAAATTGGCACAACATTTTATAATAGAACTAGAAACACCTATACTGAAAGTGGGTAATATCGGTTCAGATTTAGATATAGCCCCCATACAAATGGTACTCCCGATTTGACTTTTCCCGCTCCAGAAACCACATATTGTACCCGATTTTCTTTAAATTTGGCACAACATCTTATAATCCAACTAGAAACACCTATTCTGCATAGGGTAAGATCAGTGCAGGTTTAGATACGATTTTGGACAAAGTTTATATATTATATTTCACAGGCCTCAAGTGTTGGTATAGGCCCCTTCAAATGTCGATCCGATTCATCCTGTGTATAATCTGTATTTGTCATTGGATTTTGATCAATTTTTCCAGATCATGTTAATTACTTTATTATTAACCTATTCATTAAATTTGACTAAATATGAATTTATAACTATATAATTGTATAATTTATATGAACTACATAAAATTGCTCCCATGAAATACCTGGGTATAGTAATCAAAGCGAGGTATATACGCAGGGAGTGGTGTAGGGTATTATATAGTCGGCCCCGCCCGACTTTAGTCCTTACTTGTTCTCTTTAGGACTTGTAAAATAAATCTGGGAACCAAAATCATAGAATTTTATTTTGAACAGATATTATATTTTATTATTTTGTAAGAAAAATAAATATAAATTAAAAATTAAATAAGTTATGATAGTTTTAAACCCCTTCGCGACTTTTGTCGCACCCTGTATATCCTTTGGAAATTAAATGTCCTGCAAAAAGATCGCCAAATGAAAATCTGAGTGCACAGTTTTTCTACATACAATCTCTAGTTTCATGTATATATGGTCTTGTTCAGGTCTAAAAATTATTGTCGCACTGTGTTATGGCTCTAAAACTCACATCTTATATCGGATCTTATATCTTAGATCGGATCGTTATATTTCAAATAGAACACCTATTGTGAAAGTGTTATATATGGGTTCTCTCTTAGGTTTAGCCCCCTTACAAATGGGCCCCAATTTTTACTATTGCCAATTTTTACTAGAACCCATATTTTACATCAGAAGTTGATACAATTTTGCAGATCATGTTATATTTCAACTAGGAATACATACCGTACCCACCAAGCATGCTTTGGTAAAGTCCCAAGTATTGTTATAGCCCTCCTGCAAATGTCCATCCGATTTATCCTATTATCGCTGTAACATCTGTATTTGCCATCGGTTCTTTTGCAGATCATGTTATATTTACTCTCGGAATACCTAAATACCTAAAAATATCGTTCTCAAAATACATATTCAAATCAGATGTACGATCTTAGAAACTTTGAGAGGGTGTTCTAGAGAATCATAATATTTAGTTCATAATAGTAAATTGAGATTTATATTTTGGAATTACAAGCATCAATATTAATCTTTATCAATAAATACAAACAAAATATAAACAAACATTAGGAATAAGTAAATAAAGCCCAGACCGAAATTAGCCAAACAATAAATAAAATGTAGTCAAATAAAATGGGAAGTGTTTTGAATTTTACAGGGCTAAGTTCAGCCTTGAGATAGGTAATGGAAACATATGTTTTTGATTCAATGAACCCAAAAATGTCGCCCATTGTAACCGTGTAACTATATAAGAATGTCATTTTCCAACGATCGGCATCAGTTGTTTTTCAACATCAACAATTTTAATTACTACATTTTCAAGAAAATGAATAAATTAATTGTATTTTTGTGCTTGACAAGTGTTATTGGCTCCTCGCTGGCCACTGATTACTGCTCCCCAGCACTGCAGTGCAGTGGTGGCCGTACTAACATTGCCTGTGGTCATAGTGGGGTAAGTTACCGATGACTAACTGACTGAGTTGTACGTTCTAAGTGATTATTGGGATTTCAATTTTAGAACTTTGCCTCCTCATGTCCTAGTAATGCCGCCATGGTCCATATCGATGACTCCTTGAAAAGCCTGATTGTTAACGGCCACAACGAGAAACGTAATCTGATAGCCGGTGGTAGTGTGGCCAATCACAGACCTGCTTGTCGTATGGCTACCATGCAATGGGACAACGATCTGGCTTACACAGCTGCCTTCAATGTCCGTCAATGCGCCATGGTCCACGACAAGTGTCGCATCACGGAAAGCTTCCAATATGCTGGGCAAAATTTAGCCTGGAGGAGTTTTAACGGCAGCCCAGATTATGTTCACCTGTTCCAAAAATCCATTGATACGTGGTACGATGAAGTGAAAGACAGCAACATGAACTACATTGATTCTTTCCCCCAAGGTTACAGTGGACCGTAAGTCATTACATCATTCCCTCTCTGGTTCAGAATGATCTAATTTGTTTGTTTTCTATGTATTGCAGTCCCATTGGTCATTTCACGGTTATGATGGCCGATCGTAACATTCGGGTGGGTTGTGCTGCCTCCACCTACAACAACCGTTTCTTGGTTGCCTGCAACTACGCCACCACCAACATGGTCAACTTCCCCATCTATACCAGCTGCAGCTCTGCAGCATCTACATGCACCACTGGCAGAAATCCACAATATCCCAATTTGTGCTCTGCTTCCGAGGCTTATGACGTCAACAATTGGTTCTAGGCTGTGTGGCGTTTGATTATTTTGTTATATTTCTTAGTTGTTATACAAATATATTCTGTTATTTTAATATACATCTCAAATACATACACCAATTAGTATCTACAATGGTTAAATCCTCAGAGAGTATTCGTTTTATTATACAAATAATGTGAGGCAAAAATCAATACGTTGGCGACTATATCATACTCTTCAGAGTTATTCATTTTTTAACAAGATCTTTGATATCTTTGGATACTAAAGTGTTATAATGTGAAATTGTGATTGTCATATGAGGGCTATATGTAAATAAATACCTGTCCCTTGCGCAGTATTTAAATCTGATCAATTGATGCATCTGATAGTGTTTCGGACTCGTCCGTGTAATGAATGTTCGAGCTATTTCTTTTATTTCTAGACATTGCAATCGTGGGATGTTAAACTAACTAATAATGCCTTACACCTGCCTCCTATGCATGCAAATAATGATAAAGACGTATATTCATTATAGGCAGATGTTTTGTAATTTACCTGAATTATTGTACTATTTTAGATGTCGTTTCAGTAATATTAGTTGTAGGTATGGTCTAGTAATAATTGCCAAGTCAAATGAGGAAAATTATATTAACTCTGTAGTTACACGGCTGGGTCCTAAAATTTATTTATGTACATACTTATAACCTAGGAATACCATAATAACCTTTATTTTCCTTTTATGGCGATATAGCATGTCTACTTGTTCCTGTTTTCATCTCAGCCCCTGTCTTAACTTCATCATTCCTGGTTCCTGCTATGTACTCCAGCTCATTTTCTGATTTATATTTTTTACCCTCACAAGCGTATATTAAAATTTTTTATTTGCCTTAGATTTATCCTTTTAGATATTAATTTTTGTATTAGAATCACATACTTTTTTGTTATCAAGCCATTTTTCCAATTTAGTTTTATTTTTTTATTACTTTTTTGTTGTTATGTTTTTTTCTCACTCCTTAATTCGGCTCTTTTTCTCTTTGTAATATATTTTTTTTGAATAGTCCTATTAATTGTAACGTATGTATTTTTACTATATATATTTTTTATTAATATATTTTTTCCAATTTTTGGTTTTTTAACGCTATTTTTTTATTTTTCCTTTTTATCGTCAATTAATTTAATATTTTTTTTTTGCATTTCAATTAATTTTTGTTTTAATAGTTTTTTAAGTAATTATTGTATTTAGTTTTAAGAAAAATTTTTAATTACTAATCGGCTGATCCTATAGCTGAGACAAATAAATTAAATTAAAATTAAATTCTATATACTGAATAAAAAGTACATAAGAATTCATATGTCGAATGCGGAATTCGATACTCCGAAAACGACCTCCACTTTCACGGTGGATATTCCCAGTTGAATTGTAATATGATATAATATATTTGCAATATCTGTGAGGAATTTATAATGGTTTCATGTTAATCTGGAATTTGAGCCGGTCTTTTAGTTAGACAAAGTTAAAGAAAATAAAGGGTTTTCCAATAAGGACTTGAAAACTTTTTTTAAATAAAGCGCAAACCATTTGAGATATTTCCAAAACTTTATGATCGACTTGAAATACAATCAAAACATTTATGAATGGAACTCGCCTTCGTTCATACGGCCACAGCGAGCACGTCGTAACGTGACGATCGTTATTGTCGACGAAAAAACATAGCCCAATGACGCCGGTATGCAAACCACGCCAAACAGCTATTTTTTGTGGATAAAGTACTCATGAAACACTTGTGGATTTTCACCAAACCAATAACGCATATTTTGCATATTGACGAACCCATTGAGCCAAAAATGAGCTTCGTCACTGAAGATGTCCATCAGCTTCAATTATTGATTCAGCTTGATCTTGTATGGGTGTAAACCAAGATCCTTACGCAAAAGTCGCCATAAAGTGATCTTGGCGATGCCTAGTTCTTGAGAACGCCGTTTAATCGTCTGATTTAGATCGTTTGCTACGGACGCCTGAACGGCAGCGATATTTTCGTCACTTCGACCAACCCGTTGTCTCACTGGCACGGCAGCATCACACAATGAATGTGTAGGCTCAAATTTTTCCACTAAACTTGTTTTTGCGTGTCTGCCAGGGCGAGAATAACGGCCGAAAATTGGAGTAAACGCTCTTATAATTTATATAATTTGAATACGTTGTTCGTTCGTGTATTTTACCATAATGAAAATGTTGAGTTTACTGAAAAAAAGTTAGATGATCAGTGAAATAGTGCCTTCACAAATTAAATTCAAAGTTGTCAAGTACCTTTTGGAAACCCCTTTATTAATGAAAGTAAAGTTTGAACACATCCTTTAGTTCCTTATGAAAGCTCTCGTTTAAACCCAGTCTGATGGGCATGAATACATGCAACGTGATAGCGTGGTAGTCCAGAGTTACTTCGATGTGTTGAACTGTTTATCCGTATTAAATGATACCCTATTTAAAATGATGATTTAAATGGTTTTTGAAATACATTTTTGAAAATATAGATCCGTTCACGCCGATTTTTGGAATTTAGAACAAAGATTTGATCATTTAGATGGGGAGTTTCTGACTGTTATGCTATCAGGTGAGATTCCAAATTATATCATATGCAGAGTAGGAGAGGTCTGTCCAGCGGATAAACTGGATGTAGTCGCAAATAATGGTAGAGGTCATTATCTCAAGTTTTACACAGACGGCTCCAAACTTTATGGTAAGATGGGGTATGGTCTATACGGATGTATGGGAGCTATTCATGCTAGTAGACTACGCGCTACTCACAACGTAAACAAAGCCGAAGTAATGACGTTTAGAGAAATTGCAGAGTGTATATCAATATCTACTCGGATAGTCAGGCTGTCATCAGATATATGGACTTAGTGGCCCCAAATTCAAGAACCAAAGAAAAAACTAACGAAATATATACCACAAATATTAAATAATGAAAACTGTGTCAACGTTGGAGTTTTTCATATTTTTCAAAATCGGGTTTACTCAACCAGTCATAACATTTGTTCCGTAAAAGATATTGAACCTTTTTTGCAGAAGTTGTTTGTTGGTTTTTAGTTCAAAAAACAAATAGAAGTCAATAAATATATATTTTTTTCGAAAAAATCACTTTTTTGATTTTAGCTACACCCATGCTCTAAATACTGTGAAAATTTCAGAGTGAGCTTTTCAGTAGTTTCTGAAATATAGTCATAAACGTAGAATTACTAATGTTTTTATTTCGTTTTTATTATTTTATTTTCTTGCCTAAATATATTGAAATTTATTTAATTATATTTTGAGGGTTAACTAGTCATATCATTTGATGTTTGACAGCTGTTGGGAAAAAAAATCAGAAGAATTGTTAGTTTTCACTGAATAAATAAAAGTAAAAAATATTTTTTGATAATTAGAAAACAAGTAAAAATGTGTTATGTTTGGCTGGCCGAATCTTACCCTCCACCACGGAGTGCATTTCACAGTATTACCGGCAGATTAGAGCCTGTCGACTTTACATAGAGGTGCAGTACCAGCTGCAATTTCAGACCAAATGCCTGTACCATTTTGATACGAAAACTACTGACATTGAAGATCGATTATGTTTTGCCTCCGGAGTGATTGGTTAGTTTTTTTTCTTTTCTTCATTATGACCCTAAAGTAGCTACAGCCGCTTGGTTGGTACCATGGTTATCCCAGTTTGATCCTAAAGGTTCGAATATCAAAAGATAACTAACTATTGGGTGATTCCACATAAAGTGAGCCTTTTTTCGAAAAAATTCAAAATCAATTTATAATTACAAAAACACCGATATATATCAAAAAATAATTGCAACAATATGCCTGATCATTTTCTTTTCCAGATATAGACGGGTGTCGTAACAGATTTTCTGTCAAAATGTCACGGCCGTTACAATTTAAATATCCTATATTTCCTATATTCATAAAGAGATGTCGGTAACGAATACTTTACAAGATAGTGTATGAACTGCTCTTTTGATTAGCAATGAATGAAATGAATAAAGTACGTGACGATCTAGTTTGTTGTATATCTCCAATATTTAAAACACTACGACATATTTATATTTGCAATAATATTCCGATTAAACTGACGTTTTCAATTGACAAAACAAAAGTCTCAGTCCATGAATATGGGTGATATTTAAACATATTTAAGCAAAAGTGTCACACCCGTTCCAAAGGAATCACCCTATTCTAACTGCAGCCGCAATTCCATTCGCAACACCATGAAATATTCATCTGGGTCGTGGTAAAATTCTAAGACGTTGTGAAATTCTAAGCCAAGGCTAAGCTTCCGACCGAAATGAGCTGGATGGTTCAAATTTTCCCCATGTGTGTCTAATGACTGCAGAACCGTGTGGATTGAAAAATCGGTCCAGAGTGAACATTTCTCCCCAACAATGACTTTTATTATATTTATGATATGACTTTATGATATTTAGAATATTTAAGGGGTTATCACCACCGCCCTGATTTCTATTTTTTAACGCTTAACGCGACATAGAAAGCAATATATTTTTATACACTCTACGAGAGTATTATGTCTTTGTGCATTTGTTTGTAACACCCATTGTTAATTATACCGATCGACTTAGAATCACATTTTGAGTCGATTTAGCCATGCCCGTCTGTCTGTCTATTGTTGTAATCAAATTACAGGTCGCAATTATTGTACGATTATAACGCAACTTGACGCAACGGTATTTGCATCCCGAAGACGGACTCTATTTAATTTGAAGCAAATCGGTTCAGATTTAGATATAGCCCCCATTCAAATGTTGCTCCCGATTTGACTTTTTCTGCTCTAGAAGCCACATAATTGAAGCGATTTTGATAAAATTTTGCAAAACACCTTATACTAAGTTAGAAACATTTCTGGAGAGAATGGGTCAAATCGGCTCAGATTTATATATAGCTCCCATACAAATGTCGCTCCCGATATGCCGTTTTTTGCTCTAGAAACCACATAATTTAACCAATTTTGATCAAAATTGGTACAACAACTCATATTCTAACTAGAAACATCTGTGGCAAAAATGTGTTAAATCGGTTCAGATTTAGATATAGCTCCCATTTTAATGTCGTTCACATTTTCACCGAATAGAAATGTAGTGGAGTAGAAAGTGTAGGATATAGTCAGCCCCGACCGACCTTTTCCTTACTTTTTTTCTGGGTGTATATATACACAATAAAAATATCTTTTTCCAAACTCACACAGTCGATTAAAAATAAGTATACTACCTTCAGAAATTAAAATAAAATAATTAAAATTTTAAAAACTTTAAAAAATCTAATGGAACAAACATATACATCATAGCATACCCTAAATAAGTGTTTGAAATTGCCTTCAGAACAAACTATAATACATTAAAATCGGTCAAGTATTGCAGAAGTTGCAGGAGTTTGAATTAATACATCTTTAAGAAAAATCGTTAACAATCGTAGGCACCGACCAATATAAGCTCTACTTTCGATATGAGCCACATAAAATCGTTCCAACGACATTGAATCACATGTCTGACATCCCTGCACCTGAGTCCAAAAATGCCATGACCTTATAAGTGTTGGCGTACTTGCTGTGAATAGTATTGAAATAAGTTTAGTCACCCCTCTTCCAGGTTATTATGTCTCTGTGGATTTCTTTATGAAAACCAAAAAGAGGAGAGATAGACACAATTTATAATTATGTATTCTGATCAGATCAGATCAGATTATACAAATGATAATGAACACTTTTTGGTGGTATATGATTCGTCCCGGTTAGACTGAAAGCATTTAATACTTCTCTTCTTTGTTTTGTGTTGTCAGCAAATAAATAAAGTTTTTTGAACTTTATGGCTAATAAGCGTTGAGCTGGTTTTCGAGAGTAACATGATATTTACACTTTGGAAATTAATATTTCACATCGAATAATAACAAAAATTAAACAAACATTAGGAATAAATAAATAAAGCACAAGCAGCAATTAATCAAACTCTAAACAAACGAATTCTGAAACTAAGCAAATAATTTTGTACCTTTGGCCTTGAAAACTCAACTTAGAAATTATTAGTATTAGAAACACTTGTTTTCATCTAATGAACCCCATTGTCGCCCATTGTAACCGTGTAACTATAAAAGGGAATCAGTTTCCAACGATCTGCATCATTTGAGCACCGACATCAACAGTTTTATTTACTATATTTTCAACAAAATGAATAAGTTAATTGTATTTTTGTGCTTGGCAAGTGTTATTGGCTCCTCGCTGGCCACTGATTACTGCTCCTCAGCACTACAGTGCAGTGGTGGTCGTACTAACATTGCCTGTGGCCATAGTGGTGTAAGTTTCCGATAACTGAGTGAGTTGGGTATTGTAAGTGATTATTGGAATTTCAATTTCAGAATTTTGCCTCCTCATGTCCTACTAATGCCGCCATGGTCCATATCGATGACTCCTTGAAAAGCCTGATTGTTAACGGCCATAATGAGAAACGTAATTTGATAGCCGGTGGTAGTGTGGCCAATCACAGACCTGCTTGTCGTATGGCTACCATGCAATGGGACAACGATCTGGCTTATACAGCTGCCTTCAATGTCCGCCAATGCGCCATGGTCCACGACAAGTGTCGCATCACGGAAAGCTTCCAATATGCTGGACAAAATTTAGCATGGAGGAGTTTTAACGGCAGCCCAGATTATGTTCACTTATTCCAAAAATCCATTGATGCGTGGTACGATGAAGTGAAAGACAGCAACATGAACTACATTGCATCTTTCCCCCAAGGTTACAGTGGACCGTAAGTCATTACATCATTCCCTCTCTGATTCTGACCGGGTCAGACTGATCTAATTTCTTTGATTTCTGTGTATTCCAGTCCCATTGGTCATTTCACGGTTATGATGGCCGATCGTAACATTCGAGTGGGTTGTGCTGCCTCCACCTACAACAATCGTTTCTTGGTTGCCTGTAACTATGCCACCACCAACATGGTTAACTTCCCCATCTATGCCAGCTGCAGCTCTGCAGGATCTTCATGTACCACTGGCAGAAACCCAAAATATCCCAATTTGTGCTCTGCCTCGGAGGCTTATGACGTCAACAAATGGTTCTAGGCTGTGGAGCTTGATTATTTTGTTTTGTTTTATTTTTATTGTTTTATAGATTTACTTTGTTATTGTAATGTACATAAAGGGTGATTTTTTAAGAGCTTGATAACTTTTTTTTTTAAAAAAAACGCATAAAATTTGCAAAATCTCATCTGTTCTTTATTTGAAACGTTAGATTGGTCCATGACATTTACTTTTTGAAGATAATTTCATTTAAATGTTGACCGCGGCTGCGTCTTAGGTGGTCCATCCGCTTAGTCCAATTTTGGCATTTCCACGTTTTTGAGTAACAGAGACCCAATTGGTGCGAACGGCGACGAATCGAAAATTGGTGGTCATCATTAACACTGGCCGATACAGCTGCGATATTTTCTTCAGTTCGCACTCTACGTAAGCGTGTTGGTGGTTTAATGTCCAACAATGTAAATTTGGTGCGAAATTTAGTCACAATAGCCCGAATAGCCGCTTCAGTGGGTCGATAAACTGACCATAAAATGGAAGCGCGCAATGAACTTTCATAACAGAGCACGCATTTTGATAATAAAATTCAATAATTTGCAAGCGTTGTTCGTTTGTAAGACGATTCATGATGAAATGTCAAAGCATACTGAGCATCTTTCTCTTTGACACCATGTCTGAAATCCCACGTGATCTGTCAAATACTAATGCATGAAAATCCTAACCTCAAAAAAATCACTCTTTAATACCCTAGTCCACGAAGTGGGGTAGAGTATAAAAAGACCCCGAGATATCCAACTTTGGACCACTGTAGAACTTAAACCACGCACTACTTTAAGCAACGGTAAACAGTATATTACACGCAACCACTAGTTGAATGTGTGTGCCAAATTTCATCAAAATCGGAGAGGATGAAAATGAAACCCTATAATATAGTCGGCAACGCATTGATGTTTCCTCACATTAAATGTAGTTAATGGAGTTGGATATATATTGAAGAATAAAACGGATATTTTCTGAGGATTTGTCCATAATATGTACCAATATATTTATGTGTTTGAGATGTATGTATGTTAAAATAACAACTTATATCTATATAATAATAAAAATAAAACAAAACAGAATAATCAAATGTCACCGCCTAGAACCATTTGTTGACATCATAAAACTCGGAGGCAGAACACAAATTGGGATATTGTGGATTTCTGCCAGTGGTGCATGTAGATGCTGCAGAGCTACAGCTGGTATAGATGGGGAAGTTGACCATGTTGGTGGTGGCGTAATTGCAGGCAACCAAGAAACGGTTGTTGTAGGTGGAGGCAGCACAACCCACTCGAATGTTACGATCGGCCATCATAACCGTGAAATGACCAATGGGTCTGGAATATATAGAAAACAAAGAAATTTGGTCAGACTAAACGATTTAGAATCAAGCGAAATGACTTACGGTCCACTGTAGCCTTGGGGATATGATTCAATGTAGTTCATGTTGCTGTCTTTCACTTCATCGTACCACGCATCAATGGATTTTTGGAATAAGTGAACATAATCTGGGCTGCCGTTAAAACTCCTCCAGGCTAAATTTTGTCCAGCATATTGGAAGCTTTCCGTGATGCGACACTTGTCGTGGACCATGGCGCATTGACGGACATTGAAGGCAGCTGTGTAAGCCAGATCGTTGTCCCATTGCATGGTAGCCATACGACAAGCTGGCCTGTGATTGGCCACACTACCACCGGCTATCAAATCACGTTTCTCATTGTGGCCGTTAACAATCAGGCTTTTCAAGGAGTCATCGATATGGACCATGGCGGCATTACGAGGACATGAGGAGGCAAAATTCTGAAATTGAAATTCCAATAATCATTTAGAATGCTCATAGCAATATGTGATCGCAACTTACCCCATTATGACCACAGGCAATGTTAATACGGCCACCACTGCACTGCAGTGCTGAGGAGCAGTAATCAGTGGCCAGCGATGAGCCAATAACACTTGTCAAGCACAAAAATACAATTATCTGATTGATTTTGTTGAAAATATAGCAATTAAAGCTGTTGATGTCGGTGCTCAAATGATGCCGATCGTTGGAAACTGATTCACTTTTATAGTTACACGGTTACTATGGGCGACAGTTTTGGGTTCATTGGATCAAAAAACAAGTGTTTCTAGTACCAATTACAGTTTCAAGGCCTAAGGTTATAAATGTTTGGCAGTTATTTGTTAACCATATTATTTGATTAGTTTTTGAATGCGTTTGTTTAAAGTTTGATAAATGTTGTCTGTTCTTTATCTACTTTTATGCCGGGTACTTCAAGATGCCGGGTATGATGTTGAAAAGTCGCTGCGAAGCCACCTGAGGAAACCTTTGACCGAGTGGAAATCATGATGCAGTGGTAGTCTGCAGCCAAGTAATAAATGTCACCATGCCATTTGTAAATAAATTTGCATTCTATTAAATAATACTTCAAGTCAGTTCAAAAAGTATGTATATCGAGGGCTTATATCCAAAAGTGGCTATGAATAAAAATACAACTTTTCAGGAGAACGAAAAATTTGAAGAGTAATTACTCTGTCAAACAAATTAAGACTTTTTGAATGGAACAGAATAGCGAACCTATAATTCTGAAAAGGCATGTTGAGTAGATCATTTTTGTAGAATAAACTTATAGTCCACCTAGTCTGAGTTTCTTTTTACAGTGGGTTTTCTTTTTTTGGTCGAAGGGAGTATTGTACTAAGCGAAAAGTGTTGTAAGTTAATGACCGAGTGAATTCTTATTATCAGATCTATATTGTGGAATTGTATGAGGATTATTTTTGTGGAAGATCTTAACCCTCTAACTCAACTCTTTATGGGTCAATTTGACCCTTTTTTCAAGAAAATCAACACTATTTTATTTGAAGCAAATCGGTTCAGATTTAGATGTAGATCGCATATGAATTTCGCTCTCGAATTAACTTTTTACGCTCTAGAGACTGTATATATTAACCGACCTTCTTCAAATTTGGTGCAACACCTTATATTTCAACTAGATACATCTATTGTGAAAATGGGTAAGATCGGTTCAGATTTAGATATAGCCCCCATACTAATTATACCCTCCACGTCCAGGATGGGGGTATACTAACTTTGTCATTCCGTTTGTAACACCTTGAAATATCGACCTGAGACCCTATAAAGTATATATATTCTTGATCGTCATAAAATTCTAAGACGATCTACCATGTCCGTCCGTCTGTTGAAAGCACGCTAGCATCTAAACGAAAGGAGCTAGAACGTTGAAATTTTCCATAAATGCGTCTTATAGTCGTAGAACGGTTGGGATTGAAATGGGGCGAAATCGATCCTCACAAGCACTAAAAATACCCATAATAATCCCTAATATTTTAGCGTATTTAAGCATGTTTTTTGAATATGTCTGTTTATATTTGCTTAATATTTGGTGTGCGCATTCTCCTTATAGCAAAAACGTGCACCATAAAGTGATTCTTATTTGTAGGGGGTGAAATGGGGCAAAAAAGGGATAAAAATGGTACATATTAAACGACAACAGCTAGAAACACAAAATTCGGTGTGTACATTCCTCTAATTGAGTAGATACATAATATAAAAGTATTTTTTCCAAATTCGTACTTTTAAGGAGTAAAATAGGAATCGAGGAATAAAAATGGTACCAACCAAACGGCTGTACCTAGAATAATGAAATTCGGTGTATACATTCCTCTGATTGCATAGATAAGTAAAATACACCGGTTTTTCGAAATTCACACTTTTTGGGGTTAAAATGAAAAAAGGGGATAAAAATAGTACCAATCAAATGACCACAGCTAGAGTCATGAAATTCGGAGTATACATTCCTCTGACTGCGTAGACACGGAAAATAGACGAATTTTTTGAAATTAGTACTTTCAAGGGATACAATGGTACAGAGGGATAAAAATAGTACCATCTAAATGAATTCGGTGTATACATTCCTCTGACTGCATAGACACGCAAAATAAAAAGTTTTTTCCAAATTCGTACTTTTTCTTTTACGGCAAAAATTGGTTGAATCATGAAGTGAGGTTATTTTGCACTATGTACGCCTAACAATGGATTTTCAAAATTTGTACTTTTGGAATTAGAATAGAATGGAAATACAACCAACTGTAGCACCCACTATCTACCAATATTTTTGGCTTTGAAAATATTTTTGAAAATATAAATATAAGAATATTTTTTTTTTGAATTGACGTATTGTAGCATTATCTTATAAGGGTGGTTTGAAATAATTTAAAATATTATATTTATTTATAAAATTAATTTTTCAATATTTGTATTTGTTTTGGTTTATATATTTTCCTCCAATATTACTGCACTTCAACGAAAACCGACAACCTCTGTGGAATGCAATCAATGGTGGAGGCTATATAAAGTTCGGCCCGGCCGAACTTAACGCCGTTTTGACTTGTTTCTCTCTCAATTTGCCTTTTTCCGCTCTATAGACCACATAATAGTACTCATACAAAAATCGTTCCGATATTACTTTTTTCCCCAAATTCAATTGTAATGGGGAAGAAAGTGGAGGTTTCATATAATCGACCCCGCCAGACTTTAGCCATTCCATACTTGTTTTTGTCTGGAGAATTAGGTCGGTTTCAGCTAGTTAAATATAATTATATTGTTAAATGTATGTGAATGTTATATTAGATCAAAATAAATAAAATTAGTTTGGTAATAAAAACGTAGACGTAAAACAACTAGAAATGTAATATTTTTGAAAATAAAGAAAATCCATATACGATGTCTGGAACTAAATCTCCTGTAAATATATGATCGAATGCCTAGTATCATTTTAAAGCTTGCGATGTCTCCTTTGAAACAAATTATTACTTTCACTTGTTTAGAAGTTATGATTTTTGCAACGAAAAACATCAAAATGCCCCACTGTGCGATAACATTTATTATTTTATAATTGTAAGCTGTTACTAATCATAATTCTTGAAATAGAAAGACTCCGTTGCACGCAATCAATCAAATCAGCATCTCAATTACAATGGCATTTGAACATAAAACAAGTAAGGTAAGTCTAAAGTCGGGCTGGATCGACGGGGTGTATAGATTTTACAAAATTTTTGATTTTCAAAAATGTATAGTTGATGGTGTCGAAATGTAAGATGATTTCCCAAATTTGATGGAAATCTGTTAAATATGTGGCTTCTAGAGCGGAAAGACTTAAATTGGGGGAGTCATTTATATTTGAAATATTAGCTGATGTGGCTTATATATACATATGTTTGACATTTGCCAAATGAAACGCTATGCGCTCGAAAAAAATTGGGAAATATTAAAAACTTACTTCTAAAGAGTGAGATAATTCCTGTGACTAATCTATAAAGGTTAGGGACCGATTCCAGCTCTAACGCAAATATATGATTGCGAAAAGTTCCAATTACATAAGTTTGTCATTAAAGAATGAGTTGAATCCCTATACCCCCATGTCTGATCTATTTTACCGGTCACCAAGGATATTATTCAAACCCAAGGGCTTTATGTCTAATATGGTCGAGACTGACATAATTTTGATACAGAGATCTTTCACATATTATTCCCTACCAAATCTATTAGTAAAATTTTCTAAAATGTAGTTTGGGCCATTTAAAATTTTACATTAGAATCGGCTATAAAAAAGTACTGATTATTTTTTCAAATTTCTCGTTTTATTGGAAAGGTTGAATTTTATAATTTAATAGTGGAACACAGTATCACTCACATCCGATCAACCCAATTTGTCAGTATAGCCCAAAATCCACACCAAACTTATTGTGGATGCATTGGTTTCTCAGTAGTCACGTGTGGGTTCTCTGAACCTCATATGCGTCAATTTTGCTTAATGACATAGCCGCCGAGATGAAAATGAGCTTCATGAAGGCTGAACTGAAGGCCGTAAATTTCTTACAGTTTGCGTTAAAGACTCACTACTTGGAAGTAAGTTTTTAATATTTCCCAATTTTGTTCGAGCGTCCCATTTTGCAAATGTCAAACATAAACGTGAAATTAAAAATGAATGTTGCTCTACCTTTGAAAGTCAAAGTAAAGGGTATTGAAATATGATTATAATATAATCTGCAAAATTGAAAAAAGCTTCCGATATAAAATGTGTGTCCTAGAGAGGTAATAATTCAAATGGGGGCCACTTGTAAGGGCGCTACATTAAAAAGTGGGCCTTTATAGATCACTTTCAAAGTAGGTATTCTTTATTGAAATACAACATGATCTGCAAAATTTTTATCAAGATCCAATGTAAGATGTGGGTTCTAGAGCGATAATAGTGTGAACTGGGGGCCCATTTGTATGGGGGCTATACCAAAACATTGACCTATATAGCTGGCTTTCAAAATACGTGTTTCTAGTATAAATGTAACATTGTGTGGAAAATTTGATCAAGATCCGATGTAAAATGAGCATTTTAGAGCAGTAATATTGTAAATCGGAGGTACATTTGTATGGGGGCTATATCAAAACTTGGACCCATGTGGTCCACACTCCCGTGAGCTGTTTCTAGTTCAAATATAACACGATCCTGAAAATTTGGTCATGATCCCATGTAAAATGTGTATTCTAGAGCAGTAATAGTGTAAATTATATGGATATTTATATGGAGGCTATATCTAAATCTGAACCGATTTTCTCCAAATTGCGACCTGTAGAGTGCGAAAAAGCTGAGATGGACAGCAGACGGACGAGCGGACAGACAGACATCGTTAAATCGTTTCAGCTGGTGATTCTAAGCCGATCCGTATACTTAAAGGTGGGTCTAGCTCAATTATCTCTTGGTGTTACCCTAGTCCACGAAATAACAATTGGGGCCCATTTATAAGGCTGCTACATTGAAAGGTAAACCCATATAGATCACTTTCAAAGTATATATTCTCAGTAGAAATTTATAACATGACCTGCAAAATTTTATTTAGATTCAATGTAAAATATAGGTTCCAGAGCGGTAATTGTGCAAAATGAGGTGAATATGGACCCATATATTTGACTTTCATAGTAGATATTCTGAGTTGAAATATAACAGGTGGGAAATTGTATCCAAATGCGCAGTTAAATATGCATTTTAGAGAAGTATAAAGAACTTGTTCCAAATTGCATGGCAATCGTCCAGCAGATTGCGAACAAGTTTTAGATGAACAGCAGATGGACGGACAGACAGATTCTAAGTTCAAATAATTAATTTGGTGAGATTAATCAATATTTTCTAAATGTTTGAAATTAATATCCATTGAGATTTGAGAATCGAATCAATATTTTTTTTACATTTTTGGTCAATTCTATGATGTATCCCTATCGACTTAAATCTCCTGATAGAATAATGAAAATATTATGCAAAATTATTATATATTTAAGCATATGCTTTCAAAGCAGTGGTAAATACCTTTCAAATGATGTATTCATTTTCAAATCCGTGTAATGTTGGCGCTCATTAAGCAGCGTTATTTAAAAGGTATAACGCATAAAATAATAAAACTATCCTTCTAAAAATACATATTTTTAACAGGTGCACGATCTTAAAAACTTTGAGCAGATCTCCGGGAGAGATCAATTAATCTATAATAGTAAATTGAGGTTTATGTTTTGAAAATCCCCAAAAAAAAATGTTTCTCAAGAAATATAAACAAAAATTAAATAAATATTTGGAATAAGCAAATATAGCAAAGACCGAAATCAAACAAACAATAAACAAATTGTAATCAAATAAAATGGTATGAGTTTTGAATTTTACAGAGCTTCGACCTTAAGATAGGTACCGGAAACATATGTTTCTGTTTCATTGAACCCTTTTAAAACATCGGCCCAAGATATCAGTTGTAACCGTGTAACTATAAAAGGGAATCAGTTTCCAACGATCGGCATCAGTTGAGTTACGACATCAACAGTATTAATTACATAATTTTCTAAGAAATGAATAAGTTAATTGTATTTTTGAGCTTGACAAGTGTTATTGGCTCCTCGCTGGCCACTGATTACTGCTCCTCAGCATTGCAGTGCAGTGGAGGCCGTACAAACATTGCTTGTGGTCATAGTGGGGTAAGTTACGAAAGACATATTGATATAAGCGTTGTAAGTGATTATTGGAATTTCATTTTCATTTTAGAATTTTGCCTCCTCATGTCCTCGTAATGCTGCCATGGTCCATATCGACGACTCCTTGAAAAGCCTGATTGTTAACGGCCACAATG
Source organism: Polietes domitor (assembly GCA_947397865.1). Lineage (NCBI taxonomy): Eukaryota > Metazoa > Arthropoda > Insecta > Diptera > Muscidae > Polietes > Polietes domitor. Next base: position 127,972,230 of record OX377620.1, read on the forward strand.
AGAAACGTAATTTGATAGCCGGTGGTAGTGTGGCCAATCACAGACCAGCTTGTCGTATGGCTACCATGCAATGGGACAACGATCTGGCCTACACAGCTGCCTTCAATGTCCGTCAATGCGCCATGGTCCACGACAAGTGTCGCATCACGGAAAGCTTCCAATATGCTGGACAAAATTTAGCCTGGAGGAGTTTTAACGGCAGCCCAGATTATGTTCACTTATTCCAAAAATCCATTGATGCGTGGTACGATGAAGTGAAAGACAGCAACATGAACTACATTGATTCTTATCCCCAAGGATACAGTGGACCGTAAGTCATTACCTCATTCCTCGTTTGATCCTGATTGAGTCAGGCTGGCCTTAAACTTAAAAAAAACTTAATTTATTTGATTTCTGTGTCTTCCAGTCCCATTGGTCATTTCACGGTTATGATGGCCGATCGTAACATTCGGGTAGGTTGTGCTGCCTCCACTTACAACAATCGTTTCTTGGTTGCCTGCAATTACGCCACCACCAACATGGTCAACTTCCCCATCTATGCTAGCTGCAGCTCCGCAGGATCTTCATGCTCCACCGGTAGAAATCCACAATATCCCAATTTATGCTCTGCCTCGGAGGCTTATGACGTCAACAAATGGTTCTAGGCGGTGGTGGTTGATTACTTTGTTTTGTTTTATTTTTATTTTATTGTTATACAAATCTACTTTGTTATTTTAATATAAATACATCTCAAATGCATACATATTAGTATCTACAACGTACAAATCCTCGCAAAGTATTCCTTCTATTATTCGTCAATGTAAATACCGTAGCTGTCTGAGACTGATTGACATGTCCATGATATGCTCATGTCATAGAAGGAGTCCCATCTTCACCCACAGTTTTTAGGTATTGATAAATAATTGTGGAAATTTAATTACACTCTCGTTTTCCACCAGCTTCTCTCAAAAAACACGTTAACCATTCCTAGTGCTTTTTTCGTAAACGCTTTCATTATAGAATGCATATACAGTAGGCTGAGTCGCGGTCCATACAAATGGAAAAATACTTTCCAGTCATCCCACGAAAATAAAGTTTGGATTGTTTAACGATGATTTGCAAAATATTTCGTTCCTAGATCAATCAGTCTGTGAGCCAAACGCTCCTAAAAATACATCTAAAAGTTATATTTTTCCCGTGTAATTTTTATACACTCCACGAGAGTATTATGTTTTTGTGCATTTGTTTGTAACACCCAAAAGGAAGGGAAATAGACCCATTGTTAATTATACCGATCGGCTTAGAATAACTTTCTGAGTCGATTTAGCAATGTCCGTCTGTCCGTCTGTCCATACATTGTTGTAATACGATACAGGTCGCAATAGTAGCCAGAACCAAACGAAGTTTTTCGGAACAGGGACGAACGCTATTTAATTTGAAGAAAATCGGTTCAGATTTAGATATAGCCCCCATACGAATTTCACTCCCGATTTAACATTTGCCGCTCTAGAAACCACATAATGAACCCGATATTCTTTACATTTGGCAAAACATCTTATAATGAAACTATAAACACCTATGCAGAAATTGGGTAAGATCGGTTCAGATTTAGATATAGCCACCATACAAATGTCGGTCCCGATTTGACATTTTCCGCTCTAGAAACCACATATTGTACCCGATTTTCTTTAAATTTGGCACAACGTGTTATAATCCAACTAGAAACAACTATGCAGAAAGTGGTTAAGATCGGTTCAGATTTAGATATAACCACCATACAAATGTCGCTCTCAATTTGACTTTGCCGCTCTAGAAAGCACATATTGTACCCGATTTTCTTCAAATTTGGCTTAACACCTTATAACATAACCAGAAAAATCTGTAGTGAAAGTGGGTAATGTCGGGTCAGATTTAGATATAGCCCCCATACAAATGTTGCTCCCGATTTGACATTTGCCGCTCTAGAAACCACATATTGAACCCGATATTCTTTAAATTCTACAAAACATCTTATAATGCAACTATAAACACCTATGCTGAAAGTGGGTAAGATCGGTTCATATTTAGTAATAGCCCCCATACAAATGTCGCTCCCGATTTGACATTTTCCGCTCTAGAAACCACATATTGTATCCGATTTTCTTTAAATTTGGCACAACATCTTATAATCCAACTAGAAACAACTATGCAGAAAGTGGGTAAGATCGGTTCAGATTTAGATATAGCCCCAATACAAATGTTGCTCCCAAATGTTTATCAAATTTTGGCCAAACTATACATATTATATTCCGTTCCAAGTTTTAATATACCCCCATACAAATGTCCTTTCTGATTTAAAATTTTTTGTCAAACACATACATTTCGATCATTCCATGTCAAACCGAACACTTTTTTACATCACCATTTCCGATTTCGTTGAAACTTTGTACGATAACTAAACTTTATAAAATATTTGATTCGTAGAAGACGAAAAAAACCGAAATTTTTTTTCAAAATATATCACCAATTGAAAATTGCGAAAATCAAGAAAAACGTGCCGAGGTATGAACATTGAAAATGGTGTAGTGAGAAAAGAATGATGGCTTATTTTAAAGGTACAGTTGAACTTCGATTAACCGTGATGCTCGGGACCGGGCTAATCACGGATAACCGAAAATCACGGTTAAATGAGGTAAAATTTTACATGTATAAATTTTATTATTTTTATTTATTTTTGACAAAAACATGTAAATCTGAGTTTATAAATAACTTATCATATCTCTAGGAATACATACATTTATTTAAAAAAATCTTTTATGGAAGTCTGTCTTATGCTTTTAGCTTTTGATTGTTCTTCCAACATATGAGTTTGTATGCGATATATTTGCATTTTATCTGGTTCTGAAATACTTGGACAATTAAAGTTTTCTAAAAAACCTAACAAAATACTACTAACCTCTATTGTCTGAGCCAATGTTGGCCTTTCGTCCGCATTTCCTCCATCTGATTCCTCGGAATTTGAATCAAGCTCATCTTCTTGGCTTTGGGTAACCATGTCTACAATTTCGTCTTCAGATATAATAGCAAACGGAGCGACATCAGAGTCGCACACCATCCACTTTTCGACAGCATCAATCGTACATCCAGACGGTATGGTTATATCTGTTTGTATCTCAACAAGGCTATTTGGAGCATCTTCATTATGAGATAGTAAGTTATTCCAAACTCTTTTTAAAACTTGTGGAGTTACAGAGTCCCACGAAGCTGCCCACAAAGCTGTCTTGATATTCAAAGATTTAACGTACTCACGTCTGTCATTAGCACCAACAAGTTTTTGAACGATCAGTTTACGGTAGTGACATTTGAAGCTCCGAATTACTCCTTGATCCATAGGCTGAATCAAGGACGTGCAATTTGGTGGGAGATATTTTACTGTAACGTTTTCAGATATCATAGCATTTACATCTGGGTGTGCTGGACAGTTGTCTAATAGTAAAAGTATTTTACAGTTATTTTTGAGGCCGATGCGCCGTTGATGTTCCTTTGCTTCTGGTACAAAATTTTGATTAAGCCACTCCAGAAATAGCTGTTGTGTTAACCAAGCTTTCTTATTAGATTTATAAATCACAGGAATGTGTTCAGCGTTTTTTAAAGCTCTTGGATGGGCACTTTTTCCTATTATCATCAATTTACACTTGTGAGTTCCTGCAGCATTTGAACAAACTAGCACTGTGATTCTCTCCTTGGATTCCTTGTACCCTTCAATAGAATATTCATTACCACTAGCCAAAGAACTCTGAGGCAAACACCTCCAAAATAGACTGGTTTCGTCTGCATTGTAGATCTGTTCAGTTGTAAGTTGTTCGTTTTTAATGATTTCATCCAAGTCGTCCACAAACATCGTAGCAGACTCATAATAAGCACACTCCTTTTCTCCCGTAGATTTCAGTCGACGGATTCCATGACGTTTTTTAATTTATCCAACCAACCAAATGAATAAGTGCTCTCTGAATCCATGTTTAACTTCAAATGGAACAATTTTGCCTTTTCGACAATCATTTCGCCTGAAGTTCAGAAGAAAATTTCAGTTTAAGTTCATACAATATCTCGATTTCAATTAACTTACCTGAAATTGGAGTTCCCTTAAATCTTTCTTGCCGAAACCATTCATATGTTGCGAAATCAACTTTTGGATTTTCGGATGTTTTTAGTGTATATCTGTGTTTAAGGCCAAGCATTGAATCAGTATCGGAGCAAAATTTTAAAATCCGATCTTTGTTTTTATTAAATCGGATACAGTTTGAATGCCAACTCCATATTTTTCAGACAACATTTTAAAAAGTTACTTTACGTTTTGAGAATTCATTAATCAGCTCCATTTTTTCTTTAATTGAAAGAACGTTTCTTGCTCTTTTCGCGGATTTAGTTTTTGACGGTGGCATGATGTTTGGAAAACACGTCTTGACAGATCAAATTTCACACTCTGAATGAATATGAAATTTGATATGAAAAAGGGGAATCACCGAATTTTAATTTGAGAGATGTGTGTGTATTATACGAAAAAAGCAAGCAAGCAGTCATATGGACATGTGCATCACGGATAATAGAGGTAAATCACGGCTAATAGAGGTAAAATATCAACCACTCAGCATCACGGTTAATAGATAATCACGGTTAATAGAGTCACGGTTAATCGAAGTTCAACTGTAATTACAAATACTTTTCGCCGGCGCTCTTGGCTATTGACTGCTACTGACAACAATTTTCTGTATTTCCGACTTTTCTTCTTCTTTTGTATTTTTCACTATGAAAACACCAACCTAAAAATTCAGAAAAAATATAGACATATTCCCTGATCAGTTCTAAACATACGCTAAAAATTTCATATTGGAGAAATAACGGGTTGTATTAAAAAAAAAAACATTTACTAAATATAGTCGCCCGAAAAAAGTATTTTCTGAACGATTGTTCATAAAATAACATACACACACGTAGTTTGTGTAAGCTTAGCTAACGGGATTACACTCGATACACACACATTCGTTCAAAAATAGTGTTTGGTGTTGGTAAAACTTCCTTTAAGTTGCACAGTACCAGGTTTTTTTGAATTGATTCATTTCCAATTTTAACACAGTGTTTTTTCCGGACATAACTCTGCTTATATCCTGAGATCCATAAAACTCAATTACTTTTTTTACAACTTCATCTGTTAGGGTTTTTCCCTGTTTTGGTTTAGGAGAAGCAAAAAAGCCTTTTTCCCTCACAACATTCTTAGCCACAGAAATCATGTGCCTTGTTGCACCACTAAAATTTCTCTGAATTTTACTATAAGACCATTCCTCGAATAATGTCAAAATTTTAATTTTTAACTCTCTATTACATGCAGTTGTATAAGTTTCTTTTAATTTTGATATAATAACAACGCCGTCATTTTCAAATTGGTCTTCCTCATCGACATCAGCTGAATGAAATATTTTCTCTCTAACCAGACTAACTATTTTTCTTTTTTTTTGTTAGCGACATATTTTTTTTGTACAATAGGTGAACCCCCAAACAACAACAATGACTCATTAAATTTAGAAATTTTTAACGAGGCTGCTGATGAAATATTGCCATCGGATAAATACGCGTTATTTACTTCAGGGATTGGCATTAAATTATCAGTAGCAGTCAATAGCCAAGAACGCCGGCGAAAAGTACTTGTAATTACCTTTAAAATAAGCCATCATTCTTTGAACTGTGCCTACGTGTTTTCTCACTACACCATTTTCAATCGGCACGTTTTTCTTGATTTTCGCAATTTTCAATTGGTCATATAGTTTTAAAAAAATTTCGGTTTTTTTCGTCTTCTACGAATCAAATATAGTTTACTTATCGTACAAAGTTTCTACGAAATCGGAAATGGTGATGTAAAAAAGTGTTCGGTTTGACATGGAATGATCGATTTACAGGATACAAAAATCCTTCCAGTTTTCACTTTATTACCGATTTGAATTGTATTCGGATAGAAAGTGGAGTGTATCAATTAGTCGGCGCCGCCTGACTTTGCATTTGCATTTACTTTTCCACGTAAATTTCTTACTGTTTGCGTCTCAGTACTTACTCAGTACTTTGGAAGTAAGTTTTTAGTATTTCCCATTTTACAAATGTCAAACAAAATTCTGACAATAAAAATTAAAATGAATGTTATTCTACCTTTAAAGACAAAGTAATCGGTGGTTCAAATTTAAAGTATTAAATGGCCCACCCTGTATCAAGTGGAAATGAAAAAAAATATATTTCATGATTTGGTTTTTATCGATCTTTTCTAAATAAAGATGGCGAACTTATGGGCATTATTTCGTTCTCAGATAGCAAATGTAACCAAAACCGTAAAGATTTGAAAATTCATAAAAAACATGAGTGTGGCTTTTAAATATCAATTGTAATGCTGACAAAATTTACCAAAAGAAAAAAAAGGTGCCTTTTCACCTTTCTTATTACCCTGTGGAAAAAATGTAACTTTTTCGAAAATAACATGTTTCTGACAACGGTTTCTAATAAAGGTGGTTAAAAAAGGATATACGTGTATCGGCGTTTTGAAAATTTAACTATGGTGGTCATTTAAGAGGGGGTGAATATTTCCCCCCTTTGCACATTCTTATGATGAATCAGCGTAGGAACCGTTGTGGCCCTTACATTTTAAGTATAGGATGTGTTCCGCAATATTACATAAATACTACGAGGAATATTTTTGTGGAACATTTTAACATTCTAAGTCCTCAATGTATATGGGCATTTCCACAGAAAGGTCCACCAAGACCAAAAAATTAAAAGTTCTTGTAAAAACATTGTTTTCATAGGGAAACAACCAAATTTAACTAATGTACAAAAAATTTACATTTATTCATATCCCATCTCGAGATATTCGAATGCAAAGTCGAGCAAGTGCAACTTTACTCGTTTGAATATTTCTCTTGCACATTTTGTTTTGATTAAAGTTCTTAAATAGAGACATTATGCTTTGAATTTTGCTGTCTGAAATCTTTAATGGAGTACAATGAGTCGAAAAATAAAGGATATGGAACTATATGACTTCAATTTACTGTAACTTTTTGTTTTGCATTATCGCATGTCACGCTCGGCATTGAAAAATAACATTTGTTGTTACTGCGTGCAAAGTACATGCAGAAAGATCATCAAATTTTTATTACAAATATAGATTTTTATACAATTTAAATAAAATTAACCTTACTGGAAAATAAGAAAATTTGTGACCTTGGCACTTCATTAAAGTTAGTCACGTTCGATATCTTAAGTGTGAAAAATAAAAAAAAATAAAAAAAAAACTTACATAAATAATTTATTTATGAAAAAACAAGTAAAAACAGGCTAAAGTCGGGCGGGCCGACTATATGATACACTCCACTTTCTATCCAAATACAATTCAATTCGGTAAAAAGTACAAACTGGAAGAATTTTTGTATGTTTCCTAATCATAGGCCAATATGACCTGACCTAATTGGTCAAATCGAAAAGAATATTTGTATCGGGGCTATATCCAAACATGGAATGAAGTGACCCACTTACACAATAGGATCTTCCACTTCAAGTATAACGTGTTATGCTCAATTTGAAGAAATTCGGTGAAAATACGTGGTTTATGGGGCGGAAAAATCAAGCCGGGAGCTATATATAAATCTGAACCGATCTGAATCATTTTCACCCAAATTTGAAGAAAATCTGGTGGCTTCTAGAGCGGAAAAAGTCAAATTGAGAGCGAAATTTGTGTGGGAGCTGTTTCTAAATTTGAAGACAGTCTGTTAAAATGTGTGGTTGCTAGACCGTAAAAACTCAAATTGAGAGCGAAATTTGTATGGGAGCAATATATCTGACCATGGGTGTTTCTAGTTGAAATATCATCTAGAAAAACATCTGTTTTGCCAATTTTGAAGAAAATCTGTTAAAATATGTGGTATCTATAGTGAAAAGAGTCAAATCGGGAGTGAAATTCGTATGTGGGGCTATATCTAAATCTGACTTATTTTCACCATTTGTGTTTCTAGTTGAAATATAAGATGCTTTGCAAGATTTGAAGAAGACCTGATAAAATATGTGGTTTCTAGAGCGGAAAAACTCAAATTGAGAGCGAAATTTGTATGGGAACCATATATATATATATCTGAACCGATCTGACCTATTCTAAGTCGATCGGTATAATTAACAATGGGTCTATCTCGCTTCCTTTTGGATTTTACAAACAAATGCCGACAGACATAATACTCTAGTGGAGTGTATAAATACATTTAAATTTAAATTTTTTTAACAAGTAAGGAAAGGCTAAAGTCGGGCGTGGCCGACTATATAATACCCTACACTACCACTCCCTGCGTATGTACCTCGCTTTGATTACTAAACCCAGGGATTTCATGGCAGCAATTTTATGTAGTTCATATAAATTATACAGTTACTATACATTCATCTTTAGTCATATTTAACGAATATGGTTAATAATATGGTAATTGATCCAATTATCCGACAGACAAATACAAATTATAAAGTAGTAATATGGTGAATCGGACCGACATTTCAAAAGGGGGCCTATAACAACATTTTGGACCTGGTCCAAAACGTGGGTCTATATATATATATCTCATTCACGGTAGGTATTCCTAGTTGCAAAATATCATGATCTGCAAAATTTGATGAAGACAGGATGTAAGATGTAGTTTCTAGAGCTGTAATAGATCAGAATAGGGCCCCATTTGGCTTATACCAAAGTATGGACATGTGGGCATCTCCCAAACAAGTATGGAAAGCCTAAAGACGGACGGACTTTCTATCTCATTACAATTCAATTCGGTAACAAAGTGAAATAGGGAAGGGTTTTTGCACCCTGTAAATGTATGGGGTATATTGGAATTATGTGACCCGCTTTCACCATATATGTTTATTGGTGAAATATAATATGTATAGTTAGGCCAAAATCGGATAAACATTCGGGAGCAACATTTGTATGAGGGCTGAACCGATCTTACCCACTTTCACCATAGGTGTTTCTAGTTCGATTATAAATGTTGTGCCAATTTTAAAGAAAATCAGGTACAATATGTGGTTTCTAAAGCGGAAAAAGTGAAATAGGGAGCGACATTTGTATAGGGGCTATATCTAAATCTGAACTGATCTAACCTAAATTCTGCATAGGTGTTTCTAGTTGGATTATAAGATGTTGTGCCAAATTTAAAGAAAATCGGGTACAAGATGTGAATTTTAGAGCGGAAAAAGTCAAATCGGGGCGACATTTGTATGGGGGCTATATCTAAATCTGAACCGATATTACTCACTTTCACCATAGGTGTTTCTAGTTGGATTATAAGATGTTGTACCAAATTTAAAGAAAATCGGGTAAAATATGTGGTTTCTAAAGCGGAAAAAGTCAAATTGGGAGCGACATTTGTATGGAGGCTATATCTAAATCTGAACCGATCTTACCCAAATTCTGCATAGGTATTTCTAGTTGGATTGTCAGATGTTGTGCCAAATTTAAAGGAAATCGGGTACTATATGTGCTTTATAGGGCGGAAAAAGTCAAATCGGGAGCGACATTTGTATGTGGGCTATATCTAAATCTGAACCGATATATTCCAAATTCAATACCGTCCTTGGTCCTTGGCCAGAAAAAATAACTTCTGCCAAGTTTCATGACAATCGGACAACAATTGCGACCTGTAGACTGCGAACAAGCTTAGATGGACAGCAGACGGACGGACAGACAGACATCGTTAAAACGACTCAGCTGGTGATTCTAAGCCGATCGGTATACTTAAAGGTGGGTCTAGCTCGATTATTTCTTGGTGTTACAAACATTTGGCGCGAAACTAACTTATAATACCCTAGTCCACGAAGTGGTGTAGGGTATAATGAGCAAAAACGGAGGTGAACAAAATAAAATAAAGATAGTTGAAAACGGCGGTGAGTAAGTTGAAAGAAGATCAACTAAAATTACAAAATATTAAAATAAAACAAAATTGTGTTGTTTGCTGCTATTATATGAGAATAAATACATTGAATGCTTCTGTCGATTAAAAAATATATATTACCTACAATTTCGCAAAAAGTACAACATAAATACCATGATGGAAAAAATGTCAAGTTGGACAGGGCAAAAAAGTATTAATAATTTTTGGATAAAATCAAAACCATTAGACATTAGTGCATAACATTCAAATATTAACCACATTGGAATATTGCCACAGGTTTCGCTGAAATCGGCGTTTGGATTGTTGGCCGCGAAAACAACTTCTGTTTTAGTCAGGTGTGAATGCCTTGGTTTTTAAAATTATCTAGAAAACTAAAAACTACCCAAAATCGATATTAGCAACAATTATACAGTTAATTAAGCGCTATAAGTTAAGCATATGGTCAACATAAAAATCGGTTTTATTTTCACATTTTTGTCACTTTAAATGTGTACATCGGCCACGTTCGACATCATGGAAATGCCCATATATAAATATTAACAGGTTGTTCGTCGAGAAACTTTTTAATAAAATTATTTTTTACTTTTCAAATAATTTCATTTTATATGATATTCAAATTCGTATGGGGGTTATATCTAAATCTGAACCGATTTTCTTCAAATTAAATAGCGTTCGTCCTTATCCAGAAAAATTTCGTTGCGCAAAGTTTCGTTTGGTTCTGACTACAATTGTGACCCGTATCGTGATTACAAGAACATTGACGGACATTGCTAAATCGATTCAAAAAATGATTCTCAGTCGATCGGTATACTTAACAATCGGTCTATATCGCTTCCTCTTGGTTTGTAACAACAAACAAACAAATGCACAAATGCAAATAACAAATGCACAAAGACATAATACTCTCGTGGAGTATATAAAAATAGTTTGCATCGCCACACATCAATGTCAGTGGATATAGTGTGACTTAGACCACTCTCAAACTAACATTAAAGACAATTTTAGTGTGCCTAAAATGAGAAATGTCATTGTAAGGGTACATTGTTTATAAATGTTAAAAATATAAGTTCTTAAATTAAAGATCTGATCAAACTAAGAGAAAAATTGGCATATCTCAATTTATTTGGATTTTTGACTTGGACCACTATCATTCTAACTGACACATATATAAAATAAACATACACTTACACTTACCTTACGTTTTGGCAATGCCATTTTTCGAGTTTAGGGCTCGATATGCTAAGCCCTATAGACTCCAAGGACTACATCGAGCTCTTTGCTCATCAGTTCATGCTGCAGTCTTAGTTTAAGTGAAACGAAGGTGTTTTTAAGTTTTGATATTCATTCCATGGTTTTATTGGTAAATAACTTAAATTCATGAATAGTACATATTATATAGTTTACCATATCTGTATATGTATGTATGTGTGTTGTATGCATCTATATATGTATATTGGTATATATAAATAAGTGATACATACATATGTATATGTATAAGTATTTAGTACATCATTTCTTTTTGACATCTCGTAATAAAACTTAGAAAAAAAAGTCGTTACAAAAAATTATAAAAAATATAAAATAAACGAAAATACATAACTAGCATACAGTTATTTAAGTATGTATGTATGCATGTATGGTACACATGTTAAATGTTAACTAGTAATATATACAAAAAAATATATCGAAATGAAAGCAGAACATATAAAATTGTGCATGAGAAAGTGAAAATAATAATTGAGAGTGTTCTGAAATGCCGTAGGTCGTGAATTCAAGACCAGAAGTTTAAATTCCAGAACTGCTCAGGGTGGCCGCCTTTTTTTGTTTTCACGATGAATGGCAATTTTGAATTGGAAGCGTTTGTTTTGTTTAATCTTCGTTTTGTCAAAGCAAATTATATTATAATGATCGTTAAAGCTGAAACTTATAGTTAATCGAAAATTATATACACATTTTCTGTTATAAAACTAACTTAGTGAGAAAAAAACGCTTAGCGCTTTTTTGTGTTTTAAACGATTTTACAAAAATATTAAGTGATCGACATCGTCCGACAAAATGCAATCTTACAGCAGGCTCAAGACAAAGTCCTTACACATTTAGAATAAGTAAGTCGATTTGAAGAATGTGGAATTCAAACTATATAGGATTGTCTCATGACTGCAGCAAGCTTGCCTGGGACAGTAAGTAAAATTTAAATGGCTTAAAATGTAAGGTGAGAGGGTTTCAAATAACCAAAATTCCAAAGTAAAGTCGAACCACTTTCAAGGGCCATAACATACTTAAATTTAAATTTAAAAATGGCTTAAAATGTAAGGTGAGAGGGTTTCAAATAACCAAAATTCCAAAGTAAAGTCGAACCACTTTCAAGGGTCATAACATACTTAAATTTAAATTTAATTTTCAAAATAGCAACAAATTTTGTCATGAAGCGCCGTTAGTTTTAATGTTTTTTCAAACGTTCTTTTTTGTTTGTGGGGGGAGGGGGAAATGGGGAAGGAGTTTTTCTTCGAACTTCATTTATCGCTGTGATTTGTTTGGATTTCAAAAACTATGTTTATTAAGTAGATTGATTAAAGCATTGATTTTTGTTTAATTACAGCAATTTATATTCATATATAGTTATATAGTTATATTTTAGTTTTGCTATATTTTTCTTCTTCTTCTATTCGCGTTTCTTTTTTAGGCTTCCGTAATCTTAAAGAACTTTAAACTAAACTTAATTAAGTTTATCATAGTGTGGAGTGGAGAGGAGGGTTAGGCTATATATGTATGTATGTATATTTAGTTTTGACTGTTTTCATATCATCATATTTTTTTCCAACTTAAAAAAATACCTTTTTCTCTCAACTCATGTCATCATCAATGATAGTTAAATTCTAGTTAAATATATATAGTTTGTATGTATGTATGTATGTATATATATACTGCTATCAAAAAATACTTTCTTGTTGTTTCTGTATGTTTATCTTGTTTCTTTTTTCTCAGCTTAAACACATACACATAAAGAAGTTTCGAAATTTGCTTTGTTTTTGCTTTTTTTCTTTTAATAGACACCTTTGCTTTTGCTTTCTTTAATAGGCCATTGCGATTGAATCTTAATTTAGAATCCCCAACAATACAGTATCGGATGGTAGCATTAGAGTGTAGTTATAAACCCCTGTGTTCTTGATGTGTTTTTTTAACTTTGATTCTAACTTAGTGACATTTCTCGAAAACCACAAAAATATTCATAAAGTGATCTTGGCTAAGGAGAGGAATATATATATGAATATCCATCATCCAAAGCTGCTCTAAACTATTCCAAATACTCAATGTTTTAGGAGTGCTTAAGTCCTTGTAAGGCAAGATTTTTCAACTTTCCTCCAACTGATCTACAACCAAGAAGAATATGTATAAAAGGATTAGTCGTGGTCCATACAAATAAAAAATAATTCCAAATCACGCCACAGAAATAGTGTTTGGATAGTTTAATGATGATTTGTAAAATTCGTTACTAGATCAGGTCGTCTTTGAGCTAAACGCTATGGGAAACACCCCTAAAAATAATTGTTTCATCCATTTTTTTCCAGAACTTTCCCTGAAACCAATTTAGATATAAATATCTAGCCCTGTCTTAGAATAACTTATTGCTCAAATTATTTGAAGTTTACAGAATTTGTTGTGATTTTTCAAGATGACAACTCTTAACATCTTTGAACGCCTTTGAAAACCCACAACAAAATTACTCTAAACGCCAAATAATACCCCCAATGAATTATTCTAAGACGAAACCCCATTTTATATTTAAAGATCATTTAAGAATTTATTAATTTACGAACAAAAAGCAAAAATGAAACTTAAAAAATTACATTATTTTTAGAGGTGTTTTCAAAAGCGTTTAGCTTAGATCGTTTGATCCGGCGACGATTATTTAACAGTCCAATCTTCATTTATTGGTGTTGACTGCAGCAACAATTTTGTTCGTGATCCTAATGTATACATGAAAAACAATTTCTGTTGTAGGCCTTCTGGGCAGTTTGGGCTGTTTAATGGTGGTTTGCAAAAAAATCGCTTCTTGGTCAAGCTGTCTGTGAGTTAAGTCCTCTAAAAATCTTTTTTAGAGTATGGATTTATTTTTTGTTCTAGAGTATTTATTAATGTAATTCAGACTAATTTTTCCTTTGGAATAAATAAATCCCAAAAAGATCTTTCATAACACATAATTTATTGCTCGAATCATTGGATGTTTGTAGTAATTGTGAGAACAATTTGGGAGAAGTTTTCTTAAAATATAATAAAAGAAGTTGAATGATGCCTAAATGACGAAATTTAATTTTGTAAAAATAGTTTCATACAAAAAATAACTTTGCGATAATTTCTACTGATATTCGTCTTTTAGTCATTCGAAAGGTATTGATTCGCAAAACTACGAATATTATTTTAGTTGTTGAAATTTCCCTACTATATTCATCATTTAGGCATCATTTGGAAGATATTGATTCCCAAAAAGCAAATACTATAAAATTACAATAATTCGGCCAATTAAAAACAACGGTCTACTTATTCAAAAAGAAAATTTAGATAAAATTGCAGATTGTATTAAAAAGCGCTTGATTTAAAGTTATCTTGATCTTTTGCATTTTATCATTAAACAATCCCAATTTTAATGCAGCTGAAGAGCAGATCTTAAAATCGTGTTTTCATTAAGCTAATCAATCGAAAATTACGCTGATGTTATTCTTTGTTTTTAAGTCGAATGAAATTGAAGACTGTTCATGTAATTTCACCATAATTTCCAATTGCTTAGCATAAATTAATATATGAGTATAACAACTATTCTTCAAATACATTTACAAGTCACAACAATCCATTACAGTGATACAAGTGAAAAGCTGATCCTAAATCTATTTCCGGGGGTAACTGGAAATAATTGTTTACATTGTACGGACCAGGGCCCAGTTTACTATATGTATGAACTTTTTGTTTATGTACTATGGTTTATACTGTTCGAGACTAGATATGCCAATGCCGAAAACTTGTTAAACTGCTAGCCGGTTTGCACAAATACAAAATATTCGAATTTCGTGGATATATTGTACAATAGAAAATATTAGGAGCCTTGTACAATAAAGCAGTGGTTGCTGTGGAGACGAAAATCTTATTGAGTTGAGAGCCGCACTAAAACCTTGGGATGCATTTATGGATGTCAAATTATTAACCAGATTAATATCCAGGGCTGTGGAGTCTTAGAATTTTGTTAGAGTTGGAGTCGAAAAAATGCTCAAGTCCGACTCCGGACTTATTATTTCACTACCTGAAAATTTTATTTTTAGTAAAAAGAGATTTATAAATCTTCAAATATGTGGCCTGTCTCTTGTATGGACAGATTTCAAATTTGTGAAATCTGTTTTAAAATAGAGTTGTATTATTAAAATTAAGTTGTATTTAACAAATATTTGTCTAAAAATTAGAAATATTTTCTTCACTTAAAATCAGCAAGGAAAGGAAAGAAAGTCGGGCAGAACCGACTATATGATATTCTACACCACTCTACCCCATTACAAGGTTTTTATTACCAATCCTCGAAGTTTTAATTGCATTTAATGCCGAGGTTCAAAACGAGGTTCTTTATGTTAATCATTGAAAAAATCTAAAGCACGGTTTCAAACTGACAAGAATAATTATAATTTAAGGCACCTAGAGCGCCATATATATATATTATCATATATATTTTAAATAATATCTTTCGCAATCTACGCAGATTTGACCAAATTAGATTTTATACATACAGCTGCGGTCAAAAAAATAGCAGCGATGAGATAAAAAATGTCGACAAAGAAAAATATCAGTTTTACTCCGAAAATCGTGAAAGTTTTTATGGTGATTGATAGGTGGTATTGTGCCATTCTTAATCTGTTTTTTAATTAAAAATTAAGTTTTGGTAATTTTGAGATTAGGCCTTTAGAAGCATTTATGTCAAAAATGAGACCAGTCAAAAAAATAGCAGCGCTAATAAAAACTAAAAATATTTTGTTTCAATTCACTTTAATTGAATAACATTTTGAATAATTATTTAAATAACGATATTTTCTTGAATTTAACACTTATTTGCACCGACTTTATTGCTTATTACTGCTTCATGACGTCGTTTATTGGAATCGACTAGTATTTTGCACCTTTCATGTGGCATTTTTGAACATGCCTCTATAATTATGTGCCAAGCATCGTTATTGTTTTTCAGTATTGCTAGTGAGACCTCATATTAGTCATCACACTTAAAATTTTTGATTATATTTAGGTGCGGTGTCTGCCCGAACCATTCCATAACATCGATATTATTGACTTCAAACCACTTTTTTGCGAATCGACTGGTGTTTTCGGGATAATTGACCTGCTAGAAGACCCATTTAAGGGGCATTCCGTATTCTGTATACGTAAGAATAATATTATGCAGTGTTTTGATGTACTGGGCAGAGTCCATTATAGTTCTGTGCCAATGTATTGACCCAACTTCATAATATGAAAAAAACGACCAAGCCATTACGATTGATCCTCCCTATTTGACTGTTTTGGTACCATACCTGGAGATGTACTACGTGTTCTGTGGACGTCTTACAAACTATCGAGGGACTATACCACCATACAAAACAAATTTTGATTCAATTGACCATAAAACGTGACCCACTTCTTAATTGGCTACACCAGGTGTGTTTTTGCGAATTGCAATTTTTTGTGCCATGTCTATTATTTTTAAGTGGGACTTTTTTCGGATTTCTTGCTTACAGAATATGTTTTCTTAGTATTCTACGAACATTTTAAACTCTCAAAGATGGACAGACATTGTTTTTTAATTCGGTGCCGAGCGTAAGTGGGTTTTCTGTACTAGACATTATTATTCCGCGAATGGTTGCAGGTGATATAAACAGATTTTTTTCACATGTTTTTGATTTTTCTTCTTTTAATATCGATTATCTGATCATTTTAATAGAACACTGGAATAAAAGTCAAACTTCACTACATGATTTTCCCTCAGATTTCATCCTTTTTATATGAACTCGATTTTCTTCTCCACAATGCTTTCCTCGCCCTACTTATGAAAAAAATAATACAATAACATTTCAGAAGTAGTGTAAATTTCATAATATCTTATTTATCACATCAAATCGAATTGAAAAAATGAGATAAAATTCCTTTTTCTCGAGATTTTTTGAAAGCTGCTATTATTTTGACCGGTCCAAAATGTCGAATAATCCAAAAAATGTGAAATTTCTTAAGTAAGTAAAACCATATCACCAACTAAACAATTAATGCAAAAGTAGCAATAACAAAATTATCACACAAATAAATATGTGTAAATGTATATTATGCTGTGGTGCGCTTCTATTATTTTGACCGCAACTGTATGTGGTTTTTAGATAAGACAAGTGAAATCGGGATTGACATTTACATGGGGCTTATCAAACATTGACCCAATTTTTATTGAAAAATATATCTTGTTTTAGTGAATATCCGGAGTTGTAGTCGAAACACTATGAAAACACTATGAAATGCTGGAGTCGGAGTAATATATTAATACATATATAACAATTCATTCAAGCTCACTGGGCAGTGGTCCATCGTGTCACCCTCATTTTGCGGTAAATTTGTGATTTTCCTTTCACGAACTACTCTAACAATGTTAGGCACAAGGACATGAATCATTTTTGAATTTTCGCAATACCACCGAACATTATTTTTATTTAATTTTTAAGAGATTTTTTTTTTAATTTTAGCCACTCTATTTCTTTGTGGAGATAAGTTTATAATAATAAAAATGTGAATTGCTTTGTGTATAATTAATTAGTGTTTATGAAAATCTTTGATGAAATCAAAGCATTTCTAACTTTTTTGTGGCGACGAAAACTCTGCAAAATATATAAAAATATACAAAATCATTTGGTAATCTTAATTCAAAATTTTGGCAAATTAAAATAGAATTTCAACATTAATTGAAAATATGAATTATTTCTTCGTATTTCATAAATATTAATACAAATAAATAAATAAGCTCAATAATGCCCCAGAGGTGCTGAGACATAGAATTATCGAATTGACTTTTTATGTAAAAATAAAAATTTAAAATTATAAAAAAATATAAAAATAGTATAAAAGTTAAACGTTTTTCCTTATATTAAAAACCCGGAATTTTAATACCAGTTCTGTAACAAAATATTAAACGAAAACATTTCTGTTTTAAATTGCGAATTTTCGAACAAACTGACAACGAGTATTCTGGTTTTTGACATTTCTATCTGATTTTTATTTGTGACTCTGTGTAGCGTATTATTAATATTAAATAAATAGCACTCATACGCCACTGTGGCAAAGAGAAATTGCTTTGAATCATATCTCATCCATACCTGGGGCCTAACTACGGCATACATATCGTATCGAAATACATATTTTTCATAATGCAACATATTGCAAGCAACATTTCATTGAATATAATTCAACTTTGTGAAATGAATCGTCCCAAGTGAATAAAAATTCAATTTCAAATGTGATATTTCGAAAAATGATACTTTTGAGACATTGAACATTTGAGATTTCGCCACGATGCATATGTCGTAATTAGGTCCCTGGATTCGAATGAAAGGCAAATCTTCGCTTTCAAGTAGATTGATATCTTAAAAAAGTTTTAATATTTTGTTTTATAATTTTGAAACTAATTATAGAAGTTTGGATGCTGTTAACGCGGAATTAAAGAGGAAAACATATTCTTTCAGCTGGAAATGGATCAGGTTAAGCTTGTCATGATTTAGAAGGCAGACACAAACATGTTGGCTGTTAACAAATAACGTCTGCCATCCAAGACTGTATTGGTTGAGATCCTAAACAATATCGCTCACTGTGGCACAACGTAATCATATTACATTTCCCTTTTCTGTAGGGAGAGGGGTAGTTAGTTAGTACACTTACACTAGACAAATTTTATAAACAAAAATTATTCAAAAGCATTTTCATTTTCATGTTTTGGAGTTTTTAGTTACTATATGTTCTCAATTGATATCGTCTATGGTCATCTATATTATATATGTATATATATGTGTTATGTTGTATATATAGTTTTATTATAATAGTTCACATTTGGTTGCTGTTGTTGGTTTAATTAACTTTGTTGTTGGTGTGGATGTGGGTGTTGGTGTTGGGGATGTGTGTGATGGTGTTGTGGTTGGTGCTGCTGCTGCTGCTGTTGTTGGTGTTGGTTTTGCTGCTGGTGTTGTGGTGGTCCAAACTTACTGGTTATCTTATTGGATACATTGACAATGGCCATTTCATGTTTTGAGTCCATATCACAATCGTAGAGACCACTGAGCGAATCTAAACTTAAGAGTCTGGAACTGGCACGACTCGATACTGATGTATCATCAACGTCGGGAGCATTATATAAAGAATTGACATCGGATAAAGCACCTTCGGCATCGGTTAGACCGGCCTCATTTAGTAGAGAGATATTTTCCAAACCGGGCTCATCGGTTATGTAGCCGGTGGATTCGGCACCACCTGATATGGAAAACAAGATAGATGTGAATAAAAACAAGTAGGGCAAGGCTAAAGTCGAAGGGGGTGAATATAAGATACTCGATTCACAAAGTGATTCAAAGTCCACAAAGACGCAATATCCTGGTAGAGTAGTCTATACAAATTAAAAAAAAACCTCTCGCCCTTACCTGTTGCCTCCTCGCGACAATCATCATCTGACCATTCCGATTGACTTTCCAAATGATTGGAATCCATCGACTGATGATTATGATGACCGGCACCATATTTGAGCTCATCATTTATCACATTCGACTCCAAGGAATCCATACGACGATCGCCGCCTCCACCACCATTCGACAGACCCCCCGAACCGCCCACCAAAGCATCTTCGGGGCCACACTCATGCTCCTCATCATCTTCGTCATCATCGTCTTCATCCTCGTCGTCTTCACTCTGGTAGTGATTGACGACATCTGTGGGTGGCAGCAAACGTTTCTTGCGTACATCGCGACCCACCTCATCATCTTCGAATTCTTCATCGGCCAAATTATCCTCGGTGTCGTCGCGTTCATCCCCATCGTGGTTGTTGACCAGATGATGGTGATTATTGCGTGCGGGTCGTGGATGATGATTATGACTGTGATGATGATGATGATGGTGGTGGTGATGATGGCGATTATAGCGCCCGTTCGACTTGCCATCGGCGGAGTCATTCAGTTGGTCGAGACTCTCGTGACTTTGATCGTAATCTTTGGATCGGGGCCGTACCCGATGGCGATGGTTATGTTCTTTGGTTGGTTGGGTCTGCTGCTGTTGTGGTGGTGGCTGCTGTTGCTGCAGCTGTTGAGGAAAGTTGTTGTAATTTGTACCATTGGTTGAGGTCGACGATTTATTGGTCATATTGTGATGGTCCATCATGGCCAGATTTAGCTGATTACGGGTCTCATGCAGAATTTCACACGACTCCGTGTCGGATGTTTGCCTGAAGTAAAGTGAATGTTAAGAGGTTATTAATTCGATTTTTATTTTTATTTTTATTTTTATTTTTATTTTTATTTTTATTTTTATTTTTATTTTTATTTTTATTTTTATTTTTATTTTTATTTTTATTTTTATTTTTATTTTTATTTTTATTTTTATTTTTATTTTTATTTTTATTTTTATTTTTATTTTTATTTTTATTTTTATTTTTATTTTTATTTTTATTTTTATTTTTATTTTTATTTTTATTTTTATTTTTATTTTTATTTTTATTTTTATTTTTATTTTTATTTTTATTTTTATTTTTATTTTTATTTTTATTTTTATTTTTATTTTTATTTTTATTTTTATTTTTATTTTTATTTTTATTTTTATTTTTATTTTTATTTTTATTTTTATTTTTATTTTTATTTTTATTTTTATTTTTATTTTTATTTTTATTTTTATTTTTATTTTTATTTTTATTTTTATTTTTATTTTTATTTTTATTTTTATTTTTATTTTTATTTTTATTTTTATTTTTATTTTTATTTTTATTTTTATTTTTATTTTTATTTTTATTTTTATTTTTATTTTTATTTTTATTTTTATTTTTATTTTTATTTTTATTTTTATTTTTATTTTTATTTTTATTTTTATTTTTATTTTTATTTTTATTTTTATTTTTATTTTTATTTTTATTTTTATTTTTATTTTTATTTTTATTTTTATTTTTATTTTTATTTTTATTTTTATTTTTATTTTTATTTTTATTTTTATTTTTATTTTTATTTTTATTTTTATTTTTATTTTTATTTTTATTTTTATTTTTATTTTTATTTTTATTTTTATTTTTATTTTTATTTTTATTTTTATTTTTATTTTTATTTTTATTTTTATTTTTATTTTTATTTTTATTTTTATTTTTATTTTTATTTTTATTTTTATTTTTATTTTTATTTTTATTTTTATTTTTATTTTTATTTTTATTTTTATTTTTATTTTTATTTTTATTTTTATTTTTATTTTTATTTTTATTTTTATTTTTATTTTTATTTTTATTTTTATTTTTATTTTTATTTTTATTTTTATTTTTATTTTTATTTTTATTTTTATTTTTATTTTTATTTTTATTTTTATTTTTATTTCATTTACTTACATTTGACTGGATTCTGAGGGATTCTTATTCCGGGTGATTTCCTTGATGGCCTCTAGTCCCACCGGATGCTTGGCAATCATAAAACTTGTACTCACGGGTATCTTGGAGCCCTGCCTCTGGCCACCGGTCGGCGAATTCAGCTCGTCCAATATCGTGGCCGCCATGGCCGTGGTAACGTTCTTCAAGTTGTTGTTGCCACTGAGGGGGGTGCTGCCACTCAAGTTGCCATTACTGCCCAAACTGCCACTGCCTCCGATACCGGCAGCCACATTCAACCCATTAGAACTTAACTTACTATTACTGCCCGAGTAGCTGATGTCAATGTTGTTGCGGCTGCTGCTGTTGCTGGTGGTGGTGTTGCCACCACCCTCGGCATGGCCCAGAGAACCGGACGTGACATTGCCACCGGTCGACGAGGAGGCGGTGGCCGCCGCCGAATTATGATTGGCTGCCGCACCCAGGCCTCTGGCTCTCGACGATTCGTTTAAAAGTCTTTGCAATTCCCTCTCAAATGGTGATTTTGTGGCATTCTGGTTGCCACTGCTGCCCGACGTCTGATTCGAAGTGTTCGGCTGTTTCTGGGTAAGGGCCAAACGATCCTGATACTCAAAGCTATTGCATGAATCGCCCTTGTTCTGGGTGGTGGTGGTGTACTGGCCCTGACTCTCCGTGGTGGAGCTGACCTCAAAGTCCTTCAGATTCGACATATCAATGACGGGTGATGTCGGATCGACTTGTATGTCGCAGGGATACAGCCATTGCAGCGCATTGCTGCCATTGCGTGTTAGATGGTGACCATTAGGTGCTGTTAGACGATGAGGCGAATCTTCTTCACCTTCACCCTCGGTGGTCTTGGAATAGCTTTCGTCCGAAGAGCTCATGGAGGGTGAATGTGGTCGGGAGCTGAGATCGTCGGTGGAAGACATTTCACGACTCTCTTCCAGTTCGTTCGGTAGTTTCGGTAGTGGCTTCATGTAGGAGCGTAGAAGAGGTGTATTCTGTTTTAGACTCGTTGTTAAGGTGGCAGGTTTGGGTGGTAGGGCTGGTAGAGGAGGCTGGGGTTGTTGGGAGTACAGAGGATATTGCTGCTGCTGTTTCGGTTGCGTCTGTGGTGGCTGTTGTTGTTGTTGGTAATGTTGGAGTTGGTGTTGGATCTGTTGCTGTTGTTGTACAAATACATTACTGGGGCACATATAACGAGGCGGTTCATATTTAGTGGGTGTATGATGCAGTTGCTGTTGTTGTTGATGTTGCATTGACATAATCTTTTTTGGTTAGCACAGGGAGAGTTGCGAAGCCATCGCATGGACGGATGGATGATGGACAGATAGAGTTGGTAGTCACATTTGGGATGTTCATACGTACACACAGATACAGACACACACACATAGAAGATGAGATAAATGGGAAGTTGTTGATTTGCCATACATTTAGTCACCATGCAATTGGATGGATACGAGTATTATTTAAGAGAGCATAGGAAAAAGAATACACACACATAAAGATTATTTACAAAAAATAAAACAAATATAAAGCCACAATTCACCATTAGTAACAAAAATCATAAATAATATACATACATATAAGCAAATGAGATCATTATTAACACTTAAACAGACACGAGAGAGAGGGTAGAGAGAGAGAAAGGGGAGGCTATTGACCGGCTAACGACTATATCGCCAATAGAGTCATATGTTTTAAAAAATCCAGGTAGAACAACAGTTACAGACGAAAGGACAGAAGAAAATGTTGCACTTTTTGCCAGAAAAGAAAACGTAATTACGCACGGACGGATGGAGTCAAGTTTGGTCAAAAGTTTTCAGTTTTGACTTTTTCATTTTTGTGCAGGACCTCCTGTGTCCACTTTCGACATAAAGTGAATCGCCTTCGATTAGTTTTGCAACGAAGTGTCCATGTAGTGTCCAGTTAGTATATTCATTGTGGAAAATCCGAAGAATTGTTTAGGAAAGAAATGATAGAGAAGAAAGGGGTGCACACACGCACATCTAGTGGTTTCTAAATTGGAATTCTCAGAGAAATTCTAGCGACTAAAGTAAAAACAAAATTTAGAAAAATGGATGCAAATGATACAAATCTTCTAGTTCCTCAATTAGTAGTCGAATGTTGCAAAATAAAGTTACGACAAAAGAATTATAAAAATTAAAAAAAACATTAACATCAATCCGCAATTCCTAATCCGTCAGCTGAGAATAGATTAGCTTCATATACTATAGTTAAATATTAATCAACCAATAAAAAAATGTGTTCATTCTTCCGCACATTCACAAGTGATTGTCTTTAAAGAAAATGCACAAAAATAGGGTTACTAGCTTAATTTGTATGGAATTTACTCGCTTTACAAGACAGAGAGAGTTAGTCAAGTAAGGTGCTGCCAGATTTTTTTCTTCCACATTCATTTAAGGGTGTTTCTGTAAATTGTCAATCACTCAATTCTTACGAGAAATCTATAAGTCAAAGGAGTCTATTCGTTCGTTGTGTCTATAGAAAAGTTAAAATATTTCCTACGATTTAAAATAAGTTACAGAAACAAGTCCTTAGACAAGTGAAGCGATGAAAAGCAGAAGTGACTCTCTTTTGTTTGCAAATAGCCGAGAGCTTAATTCTCTCTCTCCTATGCATAATCAGTCAGAATCAAATTTCATCGGCCAAAATTCTATAATTTTTGTTCTACGCCATTTTCAAATGAAATTAAGAATATACAGGGTGGCGCAGAATGAGCTATATAATTTGA
Source organism: Polietes domitor (assembly GCA_947397865.1). NCBI lineage: Eukaryota > Metazoa > Arthropoda > Insecta > Diptera > Muscidae > Polietes > Polietes domitor. The sequence goes on from OX377620.1 coordinate 127,996,519, forward strand.
ATTCTTTATAACATTTTTAATTATTATTCTCTCTTTGGTGAAGGAGACTTGGGGAATTAATTATGAATCACTACTTGATCGAACAACGTACAAAAATAATTGAATTTTATTTTGCAAACCAACAGTCAGAATTCACAATATTCACAATTTGGTAATGAGCGATGAAGCCCTTTTCCAATAAAATGGGTATGTCAACAAGCAAAACTGCAGGATTTGGGCTACGGAAAATCCAAGAGCAGTTCATCAGCGACAATCACACCCACATATGTGTACTGTTTGGTGCGGTGTATCCTCCGAAAGGATAATTGGCCCATATTTTTTTTAAATTTTGCAAAAAGTTATGGAAAATATGCAAAAAAGAGCACGTATGTGCGAATCATAGAATGGACATCACTTACAGAATATCACTTTTCAAAACGAATTGCAAAAAATGCCCCAATAATACTGTATTTAAAAAATTATAATAATCGCATAAATAAAAAAGTTATAAACCATATAGCTCATTCTGCGCCCCCCTGTACAACATCGTATTGAGAAAATACAAATTGAAATTGAGAAATGCAAATTGAAATTGAACAAGTAAGGAAAGGCTAATATCGGGCGGGACCGTCTATATGATCCCCTTCTCTTTCTAAGCCATTGTAATCCAATTAGGTGAGAATTTTGGAAAGTGTCCTATATCATGGACCGGTTAAATATAACTTGTTCTGATCAAAATCTGTTATAATAAATATAAATCTGAACCGACTTGATCCACTTTCATCACAAATGTTTATAAAGCGTGATTTTTTAAAAGCTATAGAAAAGTTTTTAATGTTTGAAGATTATTTCATGCAAATTTTGACCTTGACCAGCGCCTCAAATGGTCCATCCGCTTAGTCCAATTTTGGCATTTCCACGTTTTTGAGTAACAGAGGCCCAATTGCTGCGAACGGCGACGAATCGCATGGTGGTCATCATTAACACTGGCCGATACAGCTGCGATATTTTCTACAGTTCGCACTCTACGTAAGCGTGTTGGTGGTTTAATGTCCAACAATATAAATTTGGTGCGAAATTTATTCACAATAGCCCGAATAGCCGCTTCAGTGGGTCGATTAAACTGATCATAAAATGGAAGAAGCGCGCGATGAACTTTCTTAACAGAGCGCGCATTTTGATAATAAAATTCAATAATTTGCAAGCGTTGTTCGTTTGTAAGACGATTCATGGTTAAATTATAGACCAAACTGAAGATGTTTGACAGTGAAACAAAACACGAAACGTGCGTCAGCTGTTTAAACCAGTGTTGCCATAAAGATAATAGCTAAAAAATCTCCCTTTAGTTGAAATATGAATTGTTGTGCCAAACTTGAAAAAAATCGGTTAAAATATACGGCTTTTAGAGAGGAATAATTCAAATCGGGAAAGATATTTGTATGGTGGTTATACCTAAATCTAAACCGACTTGCTTCAAATTAAATAGTCCGTCCTTCGCCTGCAAAACCTAATATTGCCAATTTTCGTAAGGATCGGACAATAATTGCGGCCTGTAGTTTGATTTCAGATATTCAGAAATGAAAATTAAAATTGAGAATATACAAGTCTCAAAGCAAAAATTTTAATAAAAATAATTTTAATAAAAATAATTTAAAATAACAGTAAGTCTTATAGCCTTTTCAGACTGCGGCGGAAACGAGCTAAAATATGCATATGGAAAGTTGGCACTGGAAATCGAGTTAGGCTACATTTCACAGATACTGGCAATATATGCACAATAATACATCAGTAATTAGTTCAATAAATTTAGTTTTAATGGAAAAAAGAAACTCATTTTCCACTCCAGGTCAGTTATCTGGCCAATAGTAGCAGTAAAATGTCCAATATATAACATTTGATCTTATAGTTTTTTTCGACTTAAAAAGTGTAATAGACGAATAATTACTGCCGGTGACTGCACCAGAGCAGTTCAACATTCCACGACTGTCTACCAAAGATTTATAGAATTGGAAGATATGTTTATATATATATATATATATTGGAAGATAGTCTATATGTTTATTCAATTTCTCTTTATATGGCATTTCCTTATACTATTTTATTGTTATTTATAAATTTGTAATAATTTCCTCTCAATTGTAATGTTGTTGAAATTGAGAAATTGAAATTCAGAAACTAAAATTGAAATTGAGAAAATACAAAATATTATTGGGTTAAAAAAAAATAATATTGAAAAAAAAACAAATTGCTATTGAGAAAAAACAAATTGATTGATTTTCCTTTAAAAGTTTGAAGATTTCCCCGTTTTCACGGTAATGAATTGCACCCATGGAAGATAGAAATTTAGTTCAAAAAGCCATATTTTTTCGTACCATAATAAGAGCTAAGCTAAGATAACACAATTTCGAATTAAACGAAAATGTAAGGCAAATGCTCATAAAATGTATGAAAATGAGTTTGACAATGTCGAAAAAGGAAATGACGTTTTTTTAAGTTTCAAAATCTGACTTGAACTGGGATATTGTCCTGGCTCAAGACCATTTTGCATCTATATTTAATTTAAATTTATTTACAAATGGCATGGTGACATTTATTACTTGGCTGCAGACTACCACTATCATGATTTCTACCCTGCCAAAGGGTTTCTCAAGTGTAAGTATGTAGGTATAGTTATCCAGCGAAGCCACTTGAGTAAACCTTTGACAAGGTGGAAATCATGATAGTGGTAGTCTGCAGTCAAGTAATAAATGTCACCATGTCATTTGTAAATAAATTTGCATTCTATTAAATAGAGATGCAAAATGGTCTTGAGCCAGGACAATATCCCAGTTCAAATACAATATTGATTACAGACAACAAATTCAAACGAAAAAAAAACTAAAAAAAATAATACCCTAGTCAACGAAGTGGTGTAGGGTATAAAAACTAAAAATCAAAATCTTAGAATGTGAAATTCTATAATACGAAAAAAATTTTCCGCGCATTATGAACAAATACGTAAAAATATGTCAAAAAAACATAAAAGAGAAAAAATAAAAATTGAAATTTTCTTTTCAATCAAAAAGTACGAAAAGTAGTCAACTTTTGGCTAGTTTCTCAAATACATCCCGATTTTCAATATTAATATCTCAATATTCTCATATAATCCTTTGGTCTTTGTCTAATTTTAATTTTTTGCAGAACTCAAAAATGTTTAATAGAAAAAAGGTATTAAACTTTGGCCGATGGAATTTGATTCTGTTACGATGTGAGGTGAAATATTTAATATAATGAAATTTTCATATATTTAATATGAAAAATAAACAATCCTCATGTTTTGAAATTCGATTCGATTTGAATCCGACAACCTTTATTCGGCTTCATTCGTTTCCTATCTCCAAATGTTTCTGTCGATATGAATAAATATTCCAAAAAATTCGTAACAAAAATGCAAGGGCTACTACTCAAGCAAACAAATCAATAAAGCTCTACAGGAACGATAAATGAAGGTTCTCAACACAAGCAAGTTTCTATTTACGTTTCCGGCTATCCGGTGTAGATGGCATCCGAAAGCTGTATTAATTTTTGTGGTTTCCTTACAAAATCCAACACCATTTTTGTTTTTTTTTTTTTGTTTGTTTTTGGTTTTATTTATTTAGAATGAGGGACGGATGGATAACCACTACAACGACACTACTCAACTACACGGTTTAGAAATGGAATCATAACAGATACTCTTCGGTGCCCGGGTACTCATCATCGTTATCGTTATCGTCACTACAATCTTCATCGGTATAAGAACTCACCTTGGCCACCTGGGTGGCGTGCAACAACGGTTCACTTTCGCGACAGTTGTTGTAGTTGATGTAATGATTATTGGAATTGTTGAGATGGGAGGAGGACAATATCGGCGACGAGGACAACGACGACGCAGTTTGATTATTGAAATGTTTGTTATTGTGATGATTAATAAAATTGTTAGGCGTTGGATGATGATTCGAATTGTTACTGATGTTGTGATGTTGATGGCCATTGTTAAGTAGCAGCTGCTGCTGTTGTTGCTGCTGCTGCTGTTGTTGTTGTTGCTGATACATATAGTGATGATAGTTGGATGCAGATGCAGATGCAGATGCAATGGATGATGGAACTGCGTGCAGTTCACGTTCGCGTTTACCATTACCAGCGGCACCATACATAAGATTATTGAAATTCTCCAGCGGAGCGTAGGGATCATGCTGTTGCTGTTGTAGATGCTGATGCTGATGTTGATGCTGATGGTGGTTGTGTGAGAGAGTAGGAGGAGTATTATTATAATTATTGACTGGGTGGCGATTATTGCTAGGATTTTCAATAATATTAAATTGTTCACGGAACATTACCGATGATGCTGTCAGGGATGATGATGTGACGGCCGCTGTGGCGGCTGTTTGCTGTGAAGGTGTCACTGGAGCTGGTGCAGGTGGTGGTGGTTGTGGTAGTTGGTGGAGGAGGTTGTGTTGTTGTTGTTGGTAGGCGGGAACAGCGGACTGACTGACAATGACTACAGAGGTGGCTGACAATGACGTTGTGTTCGGTAGAGGTGGTAGTGGTGGATGCTGAGGTAAGGATTGCTGTGCCATGCTATTAGGATTCAAACCCATGCTGCTCATAGAACTAGACGAGTGATTACGTTGATGATTTGGCTGGTATCCATTATTGCCACCACCATTGTAGGCGTTGCCGAGCTGATCATTGCCATTATGTTCGCCGCTATGGCCATTCTCATGGATATTCGGCAGTCCCCCATTGGCCATGAACGGTTGCTTTTGCAATTTACTATTCATGCGCTGTTGCTGTTGCTGCTGCAAGTGGTGCTGATGATGCTGCGGCTGCATATGTTGCAACAACAGCTGCTGCTCTTCATTCGAATGTTTGGCGATCAGATTGGCCGTTGCCTCTTGCTGGTCCATATAACCGAAATTGTCCTTCTTCACGTTGTACGTCTCCGAGTTCATGTTCATGTTCATGTTCAGATGATAGTTGTTGTCCTGGCTGAATTGTGACTGCTTCTGATAGTAGTCGGTCGACTGCAGCTGTGTGGGTATTTGAGTTTGTGGCGGTTGGCCAAAGGCCAGGTTCGTCAAGGATCGATTGCCAATCATGGCATTGCGCACCTCGCCATTCAAGGCGTTGTTCAAGTTATCGTTTAGAAAATAGGTGATCATATCACCCTTGCCCTTGACTTTTATAGTGCCGCGGCATCTGGAAAAGGGAAATGGGAAAATTAATATATTTGTGATCAAATTTTTTTTCTTTTAAAAACATCAAATAATGGGAAAACTGAAGGGTTTCTCTGAATTGAAGTATGTAACCGACAGAATCCCACAAAGAGCAGATTACACAAGCCGAATACAAATATTCCGTCTAGAGATGGTTCCCTAGGTAGAGATAAACTCTGGACACGTTGTTAAACATATGAATCTAAAATGGATGAGAAACAGGCCTAGGAATCTATATAGAGTTCTTCTTCGTAGAAAAATCATACCGAATCCTGAACCATAACACTGTCTTTCAAGCGGAGGTTAAAGCTATAACAGAGTGTGTTTATATGAAAAAGGCAGAGATGGGAACGTGAGGATCTGCATGGCTATCCATGTGATCAAGGCGATCACTAAACCTAAGGTGAACTCGTGTAACCTATTGGAATGTAAGAAGGAAATTATGAGAAGAAGGAGAGATTGGAGGCTGCCAGTACACTTTATGATCGAAGGTAACGAAAAAGGAAGATGATAAAACGAATTGATCAACAGGTAAGGCGTTAAATCTTTCCAGGAGTATTGGACTGAGAAAAATGGGAAACTTCAGCCTATAATCTAACTTGGGACTAGACCAAAGTTTTGTGGCCTAACAAGAGCGAAACCAGACATCTGATGTGTTTGAGTGAGATCGAATTCTGGGAGAGCTTTTACGCCGCATGAGGCGATCTGACTCGGATGAATGTAGGGCTTGCGGAGAGGCCACAGAATAAATGAAACATTTTATTGTCATAAGTCCGCCTTTTCGATACTAAGAGCTCGTCACCTTTCAGGATTGATATTTGGGTAATACCTTACAGATACAGGATGGTCTAAATTATGGAAGTTCGTGAACGATACACAATTTTTTAGTTCGAATGCAGATCAGGCTGACTTGATCACCTAAGTGTAAGCCCCTGGTTCACTCTCAACCACTCCGGTTGATGTGTCTCTTCGTTTTCAATCTAACCTAATCTACAGCGACTTGTATATTCAGGGAAGCCTGTCATACCCGTCTACTTACAGACGAAAAGAACGAACGGAGCTTGGTCATAGCTGCACCTAGCCACTAGTATTGTGACTGTGGAGAGATGGAATATAATAATTAGATCCTCTAGCCATCTAAAAAGGGGTAAGGGTCGTAGGAATGGGATATAGTATTGTAACGGCATTTGTGTATAAATGAATTAGCTTGCCATCAGATCCACTGATTTGGTGGCTCTAAATTTTTTTGTGCCAGTCTATAGAGGAAGTCTAAAGTTGGCGAAATTGTCAGATTTGGAAAGAACTTACTAGTTCTCCGGATCACCTGTATGGACATGCAAGCTACATCTCAGGCTGAAGGCATTGGTGTTGGCGAACACCAGGTGGGCAGACGTAAACACATTTAGATTCTCGAAACGGCACTGATCAAAATATAGGGTGGGTCATTTAAAATTTTAAATTTGATCTACCGATTACATGGACTTTGAAAGGTAGAATAACATTCGTTTTTTATACACCCCACGAGAGTATTATTTCTTTGTGCATTTGTTTGTAACATCCAAAAGGAGGCGAGATAGACCCATTGTTAATTATACCGATCGACTTAGAATCACTTTTTGAAACGATATAGCAATGTCCGTCTGTCTGTCTGTCTGTCCATCTATTTTTGTAATCACGATACAGGTCGCCAGAACCAAACGAAGCTTTGCACAGCGAAGTTTTTCGGGACAAGGACGAACACTATTTAATTTGAATAAAATCGGTTCAGATTTAGATATAGCCCCCATACGAATTTCACTCCCGATTTGACTCTTTTCACTCTAGATACCACATATTTTAACAAACTTTCTTCAAAACTGGCAAAACATTTTATATTTAAACTAGGAACACCTGCGGTGAAAATAGGTCAGATCGGTTCAGATTTTTATATAGCTCCCATACAAATTACGCTTCCGATTTGACGTTTTCCGCTCCAGAAACCACATATTGTATCAGATTGTCTTCAGATTTGGCAAAACATCTTATATTTAAACTAGGAACACCTATGGTGAAAATAAGTCAGATCGGTTCAGTTTTATATATAGTCCCCATTCAAATTTCGCTCCCGATTTGACTTTATCTGCTATAGAAACCACATATTTTAACAGATCTTCTTCAAATCTTGCAAAACATCTTATATTTAAACTAGGAACACCTGTGGTGAAAATAGGTCAGATCGGTTCAGATTTGTATATAGCTCCCATACAGCTCCAGATTTGACTTTTTCCGCACCAGAAACCGCATATTGTATCAGATTGTCTTCAGATTTGGCAAAACTTCTTATATTTAAACTAGGAACACCTATGGTGAAAATAGGTCAGATCGGTTCAGATTTATATATAACCCCCATTCAAATTTCGCTCCCGATTTAACTTTATCTGTTCTAGAAACCACATATTTTAACAGATCTTCTTCAAATCTAGCAAAATATCTTATATTGCAACTATAAACAGCCATGGTGAAAATGGGTCAGATCGGATCAGATTTACATATAGCTCCCATACAAATTTCGCTCCCGTATTGAATTTTTCCGCCCCAGAAGTCACATATTTTCACCGAATTTCTTCAAATTGATTGTGAAAGTTAGTCACTTCATTCCATGTTTGGATATAGCCCCGATACAAATATTCTATTTGACAAATTGAACCAGGTCATATTAGTCTTTGATTAGGAAGCATACAAAAATTTTTCCCGTTTTCACTTTTTTTCCGAATTGAATTGTATTCGAATAGAAAGTGGAGTGTACCATATAGTCGGCCCACCCGACTTTAGCCTTTCCCTTATTGTTATTTTCAGGTTTATGTTTGATATTTGCAAATAAATATTAAAAACTTACTTCCAAAGTAGTGAGTCTTTAACGCAAACTGTAAGAAATTTACGTGCAAAAAGTTTCGAGAAGAAAATTACCTTAAGTTCAGGCTTCATGAAGCTCATTTTCAACTCGGTGGCTATGTCAATAAGCAAAATTGCCGCATATAGGGTTCAGAGAAGCCACATGTGACTATTGAGATGCCAGTACACAACGAGTCAATGTTTGGTATGGATTTTGGCTGTATTGAAAAGTTGGGTTAATCGGATGAGGTACTGCGGAGCCAGTAATAATTTATTTTCATACTTTTATGAGGCATAACAAGGCGACATGGGTATCAAATGAAAGAAAAAATATCTGTTAAAAATAGTTAAAACTGTTTGCGTCTATCTGTGCTAGATAATAATATAGACAATAAATGTTTATGATTAGAAACAAAACTGAATACTTCTATAATAAAAAAAATTAAATAAAGTTTATCAATTTAAAATTATTAACATTAGTTTTAACAGTCATTTCAAGTTTTCCTTTTCAAAATAAAAATAAATAAACTTTAACTTTTTAAAGGGGAACAGAGAGAAGCATACAGTTTTAGGTATTTTTAACAGATATTCTTCATTTGATACTAATATCGCCTTTGTATATCCTACAAAAGTACGAAAATAAATTGTGAAAACATCTATGTCCTTTGGAAATTAAAAGTCCAGTAAAAGGGAGTAAAGACCACCAAATGAAAAACTGAGTATATAGTTCTCCTATATACGACGTCTAGTTTCACGTAAATATGGTCTTGTTCAGCTCCAATGAGGACATGTAAAATTGTCGCTCGGTGTTATCTTTTAAAAATTGCGTCAATTTCTTCGTAAGATTCTTACAAATCGCGGGTCGCTTCTTTCTTTCTTTTTAAATAATCTGACTACCGGGAATTCTTCTAGAAAAATGGCAGAGGAAACATTTTTCGACATATAATATTTTCACAAATGGAACAAGTTCTCCAATTGCATCACTTGTTTCACAAACACCCATTGTGTGATTGAGCTTGACTTACTTAAATTCAAAATGTGATCCTTGTAGACTGTCCACAACCTCTTGGGTGACTTGAGTATATCCAGGTATTCCGGTGGAGTCCATGCGACTGGCCACATTAACCGTATTGCCCCAGATGTCATATTGAGGCTTGCGTGCCCCTATGACGCCGGCCACAACCGGACCTATATTAACACCTGCAAAAAGAAGAAGAAATATATGTGAATAAATATTCCATGAAATGCATCAAAATTACGGATCACATACCCACTCGCAGCATAAAATTGTTATAGGAATGACTATTGATCTCTTGCAGAGACATTCGCATTGCCTTGACGTATTCTACGAGAGCGGTCATATGACGTCTTATCGAGTTTTGATCGTTTGGATTGATTTTGTATTCTGGAAAAGAGAAGCGAAATAAGTTTTAGATCATCTCGAGATTAAAGTCATGTAGATGGGCAGTAGTACCTGGTATAAGACCCACGACAGCCATATAAGTACTGCCAACGGTTTTGATTTTATCAATGCCCAGGAAGCGTTCCTCTTTTAGTAACTGCAAATAAAGTTAGCACTAAAGTTACTCTGTTGTATGAACGCAATCATGACTTACTTCATCGAAATCTGCAATAATTTCATTCAGCAGACGCAAACATTCCAAGCCCTGATCGGAACCATCCATTTCGGTATAGAATTCATGGAAGTTCGGAACACTGGCAAATATCACGCCCACTTTGGCATAGCTCTGATGATACAGTTCCTGTAAAGAATAATTAGATGACGGTAAATTGGGGTATTTTACGAATAACAAGAAGGTAATAACTCTGTCCATATACTCAATTGCAGATCATCCTAGGATCCTCCCATGGCTCTCCCGTAAAAGGCTATTTTTATACAATCCACGAGAGTATTATGTATTTGTGCATTTGTTTGTTTCCCAAAAGGAAACGAGTTAGACCCATCGTTTATTATACAGATCGACTTAGAATCACTTTCTGAGTCGATTTACTAATGTCCGTCTGTCTGGCCGTTTGTCCGTCTGTCCATCTATTGTTGTAATAAAATTACAGGTCGCAATTATAGTCCGATCTTAACAAAAATTGGCACACGTAAGTTTTGTGGATCAAAAAGAACGCTATTTAATTTGCGGCAAATCGGTTCAGATTTAGACATAGTCCCCATACAAATGTCGCTCCCGATTTGACATTTTTCGCTCCAAAAACCACATATTGTACCGGATATTCTTTAAATTTGGCACAACATCTTATAATCTAGCTAGAAACACCTGTGGAAAAAGCCGGCTAGATCGGTTCAGATTTAGATATAGTCCCCATACAAATGTCGCTCCCGATTTGACATTTTTCGCTCTAAAAACCACATATTGTACCCGATATTCTTTAAATTTGGCACAACATCTTATAATACAACTAGAAACACCTATGCAGAAAGTTGGTAAGATCGGTGCAGATTTAGATATAGCCTCCATACAAATGTCGCTCCCGATTTGACATTTTCCGCTCCGGTTTTCTTTAAAATTGGCACAGTATTTATTAAAATAACTAAAACATCTACGTTGAAAATGGGTAAGATCGGTTCAGATTTAGATATACTTCTATTTTTCGAGGTCCGGCGATTTTGCAGGAATTGCATTCAGTTTTTGTACAAAATGACTCTTTAAAGTTGCGGAATGGGATGTTCGTTCTAAGAAACATTTTTAAAACATCGCTTAGAGTAATATTGCTACACCCCATCCTCTTAAATATCCTAAAATTTCAAAAAATCTAGACGACAGGCATAAATTCATGTAGTGATGAAAATGGGAACCTTGAGAATGCTGGGCTATGAAAACAAAATTTCCCAACTAACTACCACAGAAGATAAATTTGTAGAAAGCAGCCAGCGACCAATTATAGACGATGATGTTAAGGTCAAAGCCCGACAATAACACGACTGAAGAACAACGAAACCGCAGGAGCCAGGTAGACGAGCTAGTAAGGTACATGAATCGGCTAGTCAGCAAAATCAGGAAGAGTGAAACCCTGCCTGATGAGTGGAATCTTATCGTTAAACGTCAGACAGTTTACGCAAACTACAGCGGAATAACTCTGTTATATGTACATCGGATGTATATCCATAGCCATATGGTACGAAAGATTGAAGTTCAAACTCGATGAACTGATCCAAGACCAAATTCTGGAAAGATTCATGTCTGCGTATGAAATATCTGCAAAACGTGTATGCCTTGTGGAATGACATTGAGTGACACTAGATCCTGAGTAAAAATAGGAAATAACCTATTCGAATCATTCACTGCTATAACTAGGGTTTCTCACTTTCTCTGATTTCGCAAAATTGGATTGAAATGGTACCAAACAATTTGTTGCAGCTGAAAATTGGTGGGTACATCACACGTAAATAAGAAGGGATGAAACAACTTTTCAAAAATAAGAAATTCGGGAAAAAGTAATATATAGGGCGTTATCGCTCAGATCAAACGGCTGCATGTGGAATCTACGAATCTTTGAAATTTAGTACGAACATCCCTCTAATAGCATGAACTCGCATGAAAAAGGAATTTTTCCGAAATTCAATTTGGAGGTGAAATGGGACAAAATGGATTAAAATGGTACTAACCAATGTGTTGAATCATAAAAATTTGTGTATAATTCGCACTGACTAGTAAAAGCGCAGCAGAAAGCACCTCTTCAAAAATAAGAAATACGGGAAAAAGGGCTAAATACAGTAAGATTGCCCTACCACCTTGAAATTTAGTAGGAGAATTCCTCAAATCTTGCAAACCGTTTGGAATTTTTGTAGATCTTGTCATATAGACTAACATATAACAAACCAGTAAGGAAAGGCTAAAGTCGGGCGGGGCCGACTCTATGATACACTCCACTTTCAATCCGAATACAATTCAATTCGGTAAAAAGAGAAAACGGGAAGAATTTGTATGTTTCATAATCATAGGCTAATATGACCTGACAATATAATTCGGTGAAAAAGTGAAAACGGGAAGGTTTTTTGTATCCTGTAAATGTATGTGTTTGACAAAAAATTTTATATCGGAAAGGACATTTGTATGAGGATATATTGAAACCTGGAACGAAATAGGTGAAATATAAAATGTATAGTTTGGCCAAAATCGGTTAAACTTATGGGAGCAACATTTGAATTTGGGCTATATTAAAATCTGAACCGATCTTACCCACTTTCACCATAGTTTTGTTTAGTTAGATTATAAGATGTTGTGCGAAATTTAAAGAAAATCGAGTACAATATGTGGTTTCTACAGAGGAAAATGTCAAATCGGGAACGACATTTGTATGGGGGCTATATCTAAATCTGAACCGATTTGACCTATTTTCACCATAGATGTTCTTAGTTTAAATATAAGATGTTTTGCCAAATGTGAAGACAATCTGATAGAATATGTGGTTTCTAGAGCGGAAAAAGTCAAATCAGGAGCGAAATTTGTATGGGAGCTATATATAAATCTGAACCGATCTGACCGATATTCACCATGGGTGTTTCTAGTGGAAATATAAGATGTTTTACCAAATCTGAAGACAATCTGATACATTATGTGGTTTCTAGAGCGGAAAAAGTCAAATCGGGAGCGAAATTTGTATGGGAGCTATATATAAATCTGAACCGAACTGTCCGATATTCACAATGGGAGTTTCTAGTGGGAATATAAGATGTTTTACCAAATCTGAAGACAATCTGATACAATATGTGGTTTCTAGAGCGGAAAAAGTAAAATCGGGAGCGAAATTTGTATGGGAGCTATATATAAATCTGAACCGATCTGACCGATATTCACCATGGGTGTTTCTAGTTACAATATAAGATGTTTTGCCAATTTTAAAGAAAATCTGTTGTAATATGTGGTATCTAGAGTGAAAAGAGTCAAATCGGGAGTGAAATTCGTATGGGGGCTACATCTAAATCTGAACCGATTTTCTTCAAATTAAATAGCGTTCGTCCTTATCCCGAAAAACATCGTTGTGCAAAGTTTCATTTGGTTCTGTCTACAATTGCGACCTGTATCGTGATTACAAGAATAGATGGACGGACGGACGGACAGACAGACAGACATTGCTAAATCGACTCAGAAAGTGATTCTAAGACGATCGGTATAATTAACAATGAGTCTATCTCGTTTCCTTTTGGGTGTTACAAACAAATGCACAAAGACATAATACTCTCGTGGAGTGTATAAAAACTTGATCTTCAAGGTCAAAATCGCAAATGTCGTCGAACAAATCGTATGGGCTGTAGTGTGTGTAGGTAGCGTATACGTGCTATTGATTAAGAGTAATATCACTCATACGCACTGCAGTCGGACTGACCTACATACTTTTCCTACATAAACGGTGTTAAGAATCATGTCTAGGAAGCTCATGTGTTCTAGAAATTTGTTAATTGAGATCTTAGGTACATTTTTGTAGTTGATTATTTCCTTGAATATTGAACGGTTTGCTACCTATGGACCTGAACAGGAGAAAAAGAATCGTATTTTGTAATTTTGGCCTTGAAGATGAAGCTTTTTGAATTTATATGTTCAAAATTTTTGTTCTCTATGACTACGGCTACCACTTTACTCCAGAGAGTAAATCAAAATTCCAAAAGCGTTGACCCTGAGAAAATGATCACTTTTTGCAAAAATGACACCGAGGCCCGAAAACTTTGGGGACCCACAAAAAAGTGCATGACTTTGGGCAAAACGTATTTTTTGGTCTTTAATCACCTAGTGGTGTCCTTATATGGTTATATTTTTTTCGTGTTGCACTGTGTAATTAAAACTAACTTGGAACTGGCAAGATGAAGTAGCGGTTGAAAATTAAAGCGATTTTCTTTAAAAACATACAGAACGTTTTTTAACGCTAACCTAATTAATTAATGCGTTTCCTTGCCATCCTACTCGGAAGTATCTTCTATTCGTATATCCTTTAGGTTCCCCTTTGCCCCCTCTCATGCATAAACTTGCAGATTTGTTGCATATTTCCTGTGCGGTGTGTAACGAACTGTGCCAACTTGCTACTTACCATGTTACTGCGAAATTGATTATCCAGAAAGTGTGCAGCCACATGGGCGGGCAACAAATTGTGCAATATCCTTTTATTCGATTCCTGCAATACATCCATTTCCTTTTTCTCCTGGGAAGCCTGCAACTGCCACAGAAAATCCAATCTGGCCGTCCACTCGACCAAACGACCGTGCACAAGGATGGCAATCATGAAGATTACAATACGGGCCAATGAGACTAAATGAAGTGGAATCGAAGCACTGAAAAAAGCGAAAAGAAAAGAAGGGGGAACACACACATTTACCGTGATGAAGGTCACAATAAAACCGAAACACAAAGGAACCGTAGATCCTTCGACACACTTACTTGACACGGCTGTCATAACAGTCAAAGATATTTGTGTGGGACAGTTCAATGAATAGACAATAGACGACGCCCATTGTCACCACCAGCAGAGATTTGAAAATGATAGGCAATCTAAGGCAAAAGAGAGAGGGAGCGAGGGAGAGGGGGTATTCATCAAAGTATTTATAGTTTAGCAAATTGACAAAGGCCACTCGGTGTGGTCAGAGCTAGTCGTCCTTACCTTAGAAACACTGAGACCGAAAGGAAAGCAAAAGTAGCGGAAAGGGAAACATACTGAGGCAGCGAACACTTGCGATGGGCTTCATTCTGATGGACGAGCATTAGCAGATCCTCCTCCATGCTGGGTGTGGTGGTGGTCACATTGCTCGAGCAGGGATGATCCGAAACACAAGTGAACTAAAAAAATCAAAAGAAATTTACGATATCCAGGTGACAATATTCCGAGTCCTTTATACTTACCACATTCACTTGACCCACCGAGTATATCAGGATCACCGTGAATATCGTTATGGCCATACGCAGCGTGAAGCTCTGCGACAAATCCCAAACAATCCATTTCAAACGCACGGCCAGCAACAACATGAGTATGGCGCTGACCCACACGAAGGCGGTGAGAAAAAGTAACAACAATATCAAGGTCCTTGGCAAAGCCGTCACTTGCAATGCTGCTCCGAGAATCAACAGCAGCAGCGAACAGCCCATGGCGGTGGTAAAGCCCAAATCGAAATCTTTGCGATACTCACGTTCTTTGTCGCTCTCACGGAAACGCAACGTGATGCGATCCACATGTTCCGATTTGTCACAATCCACCGAACGGGCGTTGATCGCTTGCGAAAGGAACCGATTGACACGATTGGTGGGTTGATGATGGACCGATGAGTGACGCTTGCGAAAGGGTCGTTTGAATTTGTCGGTAACTTTTGACTGTTCGATTTTTCAAATTTTTGTTTTGGATTGTGGTATTGGTTTGAACACGAATGAATTGAAATGAAAAGTTTGAGAGTGGGAGAGAGATTGAAAAAAACAGGAAAAAACATTTGTTTAGTATTTAAATTCGATATTGGGGGGATGTTGCAAGATATACGAGTATAGATAGAAAACGGGTTTATTAGAAGAATCGAACGTAAATGAAAACTTGACACCCACGAAAAAAACGAAAAAAAGAAAACCAAACATAAAAATTTTTGTTAGTACAAATAAATATTACATGCATTACATGAAAAACCACACATACACACACAACCACATAGCAACGATGTCGCTATCGTTATGTATGTATATATACACACACATACATATACAGACATACATACGATCAGACCTGAAGGACATGCAAATTTTGTACACAGCTGATCATTTCCATCATAACTGCAATTTTCCGAAATATTTGAACGTTTTTTCTTTTCTTTGTATGTATTCTTGTGATGAAATATGCTTTGGGGGGGTAAAAAGCTGTAACCAAACGAAAACTACATGCAATAAAGAAGGCTGCGGCGGAAACCGCCTACGAACGCAACAAAACATTTTTGAACGATTTCGATAAAAAAACACAACTTCTTAAACAAAAGAACGAGGCGTTAAACCCAAACTGTGATTTTTCCCTCACTCAGACGACTTTACGACAGTAAAAATGTTCACGTGATTTTTCATTTGATTTTTCATTAAAAAATATTTTACACGTGTCTTTTATAAACTTTTTATAACATTTCATTTGCAGAGTTTTATTCATTGCAAATTACACAAATATTTAAAATCTTCTTGACAAGTGAATATTAAAATCCTGCATTCCGTAATTGTTTTAAACAATTTTAAAGTTCTAAGTCATGTTTGAAAGGTGTTCAGAAGTACTTTAATTCTTTAAATTTATATTCCGCTTACGACTTCAAAATATTTAATTTTTTAACTTTGAATATACACTTGATAGCAGGATTTTATTTTTTGTGGAAATTGCAACGCCTACACTGGAAGAATTTTCCTTCATAATATTCATGAAGCGATTTCAAAAACGGCTTTTCATAAGTTTTGTGTTCATAAATAAAATTAAATGTATAATACAATTTTTTCATGAACATTTCATACTTCACAAAATTAAATTGTTAAATTGAGACAGCTTCATAAAATCAAAGAAAAATCTTATTGTATTAAATAAATATTGGGGAGAGTATGATATCCGAGGCCTCAAGATCTGACCAACTATTTGGATTGATCATAAGAATACAATTGGTCGGCATGTTATCGATATCTCGCTTAGTTATCGAATTATTGATAGTTAAATTTTGAAAATAATCGATTTTTTCGTTCCACTGAACGCAAAATTGAAAATCAGAAGAACAAATATCCATAACTTTTATAGCTAAAGATAACTGCCTTAGTGAACAACAATTTCCATAGTTATCGTTTGTGAAAATTCTATAGAAAAGATAGAAAAATTGTAAAATTACAAAGAAATTCAATAACAAAAATAATTATATTACATGCACTGCAGAGAAAACCAAGATTTTTGAAATTGAAAACAACGCAGCTATCGAGGTCAAAAATCGTACCGCTTTACATGGAATGACTAATATATGATCTGACGAATCTCCTGCTTTAACCTCACAAGATAATTGTACCTTTTATGTTTACGTTTAATTCACTTGAAGTTGATTGAAATCATGTCTGCAGCTACAGTCGCTATACGGATCTTGATCTGTCCGAAAAATTCATAACGTAAGGATAAAAGACTACCTTCATGTAGACTTTTTAAGTTTCAGAAATATGTATTGAATTCCTATTATACCAAATACTATATTGCATGACGACGTGGTTCAGAATCAGTGGTTCAGAATCAAAATCCATCAGCCAAAATTCAAGGTTTACTTTGTGATATTAACATTGAAAATCGGGTAATCGGATATATTTTAGAAATTAGGCCAAAATTGACTACATTCGCTATTTTTCGATTTTAAAGAAAAGTAAACATTTTATTTATTTACTTATTATGAATTACAATACAATGTAAATTTATATTCTATTTTTGGGTCCAGGGATTGAGCCGGGTGACTAATACCATTGAAGCTAGTTATTGCAGCGACAGACCAGAGCCTCTGGTGGGAATCGAAACAACTCGACTACGAGGGCGCTCGTAAACATTTTATTTTTCACCATTAATGTACGCATTTGTTCATAATGTGCAGAAACAATTTTAATATTTTCGTATTACAGATTTTCACCTTTCCAGATTTTGAAAATGGATTCTTAGCTTTATTATGGTTTAGAAAGGTTGAAGGATTCCCAGTTTTTGCAGTGTAACTTTTGCCTGCACAAAATTGCAGCCTGTTAATATAGGATACATTTAGTGAAAAAGTCAGACTTTTTAGTCCCAAAAGGCGAATTACTTTAACTTTTGAGAAGTAACCATGTTTTCAGCTAAATAGATGATAGTATATCAAAATAATCCTTGGACTCTTGTCTAATTTATTATTTTACAGAAATCAAAAATGTTTTTGGATTTTGGCCGATGGATTTTGATTCTGAAATTTCGTGGATTTTATAAGAAATACATAAACAGAGCACTAAAATCGTAAACAGTGATAAAACCGAAATATTTTGGGACAGGGCATAAAACAAATAAAAATTAGTTTTAGTCAAGATCATCCACAACTTTTTTGAAGCCTGCTTAAAGTAAGAGGTTTTAACAATGTTTAATTTAGAATGCAATAATTGTACCAAGATCACCTTCGTGGAATTTATGGAGTGACTTACTGACATTATTAGCTATTAGCAAAATTTATTTTATAAGAATCGATCGATTTATTTTTAGTTTAATAAGAAAAAAATATTTTTCTTGATTTTACAATTTTCTGTAAAACTTAAAATTGCTTAAAATTTGAAAAAGTGTATTTGTATCTAATGCCACAAAGAAGTACAAATTTAAAAAATTTCCTTATAACATAAATTATTTTTTTTTTTGATCCACTCTAGTGTCTTCATTTTTGGAAAATCGGTAAATGCAGCTTTATTCGGCGTATATCAATCAATTCAAACTTTGCACATGGTTATGTTATCCCTAAACTTAGTTATGTTCGAAGATGTGCGAAATTGCTACGCCCCTTTTGGTACCTCCCACACAAATGACCCATATTCCTATGTTAAATTAAAACCTGCGTAACTTCCACATGGATGTTGGGACTCAGCTATATTTTTGAATTTGCTAAAGTTTTTATAACTATTTTGAGCGTAGAAAATATGGCGGGTTTTGCTGCGCACATTCTAGTATCTCCCACATAAAAAAATTAAAACTGTTATAACGTCTATACTGATGATCAGAATACTCTGTAAGTTGACCTATGGCAATTTATTTTATAGATGTTAAAATATGGACGATATTGACACACCCATTTTGTACCTTCTACACAAATCGACATAGACTTTGGTTAAAATAAAGCTAATAATTTAATATTTGAAAATGCTTTTATAATCATCTTAAACATACCTAAATCTAAAAAAGTTATACTCCTGCCACTCCCCTGTCACATAATAATAGGAGAGATATTTCTATGGAGGCTATATCTAAATCAGAATCGATTTTCTCCACGTTCAATATCGTCTGTCCACAACCTATAAATATTATTTCTGACAAATATCATGACAAAAGGGAGGCTTGGCACCACCAGCTGAAACTATATCTACAATTTTGTTGTTGTGTGTATTAAGGCATACTGATTCTTAAAATCAGCATGAAAAAATTTTTGTGGATATTTTTATACCCTCCACCACCAGGATGGGGGTATATTCACTTTCCTTCCGTTTGTAACACCTTAAAATATTCATCGGAGACCCCATAAAGTATATAAATTCTGGGTCGTGGTAAATTTCTTAAACGATATAGCCTGTCTGTTAAAATCACGATAGCGGCCGAACGAAATGAGCTAGGAGGTTCAATTTTTTTCCTAAATGTGTCTTATGGTTGCAGATCGGTTGGGATTGAAAGTGGCGAAATAGGCCCTGAGGGAAAAATTTTTCCTTCACAAGGACTTAAAATACCCCTAATATTTAGAGTATTTATTTCATCATGCTTTTTGAACATAATAGCTTGTATTTACTTGATATTTGCAATTCGCATTCCCTTTATAGCATAATAGGGCACCATAGAGTGATTTTTATTTGTATGGGGCGAAATGGGACGAAAAGGGATAAAAATAGTACCTATCAAACGACAACAATTAGAAACACAAAATTTGGCGTGTGCATACCTCTAATAGAGTAGATACATAATATACAAGTATTTTTCCTAAATTTGTACTTTTTAGGGGCTAAATGGAGGTAGAGGGATAAAAATAGTACCAACCAAACGGCTGCACCTAGAATAATGAAATTCGGTGTATATATTCCTCTGATTGCGTACACACATAAAATAAAGGAAATTTCCAAAATTCGTACTTTTAGGGTGTAAAATGGAAAAAGGGGATACAAATTGTACCAAACAAATAGATGCAGCTAGAACCATGAAATTCGCTGTATACATTCCTCTGACTGAGTCACACGAAAAAAACGTTTTTCCAAATTCGTACTTTCAAGGGATTCAATGGGAGCAGAGGGATAAAAATGGTACCATCTAAAAGGCTACAGCTAGAATGATGAAATTTTCGAAAGTCCTACTTTTAAGGAGTAAAATACGAAAAAAGGGATAAAAATGGTACTAACAAAATGGCCGCAGATAGTATCATGGAATTGGGTATATACATTCTTCTGAGTGCATAGCCACGTAAAATAATTTTGTTTTCCAAATTATTTTTTTGCTTTTACGACAAAAAATGGTAGAATCATGAATTTGTATTATACTGCGTACGTGAGAGATAAGGTATTTTCGAAATGTATACTTTTTAAATTAAAATAGGATGGAAATACAACCATCCAAAGGACTGCAGCTGAAAATACACTCTCTATCCCCCAATATTTAGGATATTTATGATTGCTGCCTTGTATTTACTTTATGAATTGAAGTATTATTTCCATTATATATATACATAGTATAAAAATATTGGTTGCCTTGGCTTATTAATTAAATTTCTGATTTTCATACATTTGAAATTTGTTGCGGACATTCCTCTTGTAGCTTGGAATCACCACAAAGAAAATAAATGTGTTAGCGGGCGAAATGGGACAAAAATGGATAAAATATGGTACCAATGATACCACAACCACAAGAGTCATGAAATTCGGAAATTCGAAATTCTTACTTTATATAATTGATTGATTGATTGGATATAATTGAAAAAGAGTGATAAAAATGGGACCTTCCAAACCGCTGAAGTTGATATCATGAAATTCTGTGTGTATTCGATGGTCTGACTATAAAGACTCGAAACAAAAATGTTTTTTTTCCAAATTTGTACATTTGGGCGGAGAATGGGGCGAATGGGGATATCTTTAAAATTTCTACTTTTCTTATCAAAATAATGCAGTCACTTTGTCTGTATCTGAAATTGCATCTCCCTAATGGCGACTGACAATCGCCTAATATTTTCGGCATGTTCACTTTCACAATTACAGCATTGTATTTATTTATAGTATATGGTGGAGGATATATAAGATTCGGCCCGGCCGAATTTTACGCCTTCTTACTTGTTTTTACTTTTTATACTAAAATTCCAATTATCGACAAAGATCGACACTACCACGATATCTACAGCTTTATTTTTGGGTTTTTATTAAGGCATTCTGATTCGTAAAATTAACATGAATTTTTTTGTGGATATTTTTATGTTTTTTTTTTACTAAATTTCCAATTTTCATCAAAGTACCTTAAATAGATAAATCAGTATAGGAACATTCTTCAAATAAATTGAGAAAAAAATGTGTTTAATAGTGTTTTTTTTTAATTTTTGGTTAAATAGCACGAAAATCCTATTTGCAAATTACATAACTGAAAAACTATATCTTCTACATTTATCCATAGATTTTCTATAAATAGGCATTTTTCTCTGTTATCTAATTTGTAAAGGGTTGTTGGGCGTTATTTGAACATAAAATTAAAAATCGCATAGATCGTTTACATGTAGACATTGTTTTCTACGTTCATAAGATAACTATTAAAAAATAAAATAAAAGAAATTTTATTACTACTTCTTTCTATTTTTTTTATGATATTTTTTCGAAAAAAAAACGTATGTTTAAGTCTTTGGAGAATGTTCCTAAACCATTTTTTCTATGTGAAAATTAAATTCACATCATTTGTAGCCATCACAAGTACCTTTCAGGTATTATTGGACTTATATTTCCAAAGTTAGAGTACAAATATTAAAGATACCTTCGGTGAAAATTGGCGAAACTTTATGGAATTTTCCACTTTAAATATTTGTAAAATAAATTAATTAATTTTAATCAAATGTGTCAAGTATTGTTTGTTCTAATACATCAATATCAATACTTCTACAAAAAAATTAGCCAGAAATTTTCAACTGCAAAAATTGCATCTTTATAAGTAGCTGTGTTGTCCGTTATTTGAACATTTTTATATAGATACAAACCGAAACTAAATAACACAATTGCGCTATGTAATAATGTCTCGCCCGCCCAAAATTTGCACCGAGCAATCCATCGATCTAAGCTAGAGAAAAAATCACAGTTTATGCACGTTTTAGATTAAGCATTTTTTGTTGAACATGAGTTAGAAAAACTTAAGGACGACGAATGATAATTAACATCATAAACCCAACTCAAATGTTATGAACACCATTAGAGGGGGTGGGGTATAATAAAACGAGAGAAGAGAGAAACAAACGTATCCATGAGATCGAACTTCAACCGAAAACGCAAAATTTTCAACTCAAATCGCAAAACGAAACGAAACATTTCCATGGGAACAGCAAATCAAATTTAAACAATTAAAAAGAGACAAACAACCAAAAAGAGAACACTTTTTCAATCGTTTGTGGTTTCGCAAGAGAGAATAAACAAAACAGGAATAATTATCGGTATGTTTTTTTGGTTTTGGTTTTTGGTTTAAAGTTTCTTTGAATAAATCTCACTTTAGTTTTGTTCTGATTACTATTGTGTCTATGAATGCGACTAATCGTATTCGTAGTGGAATTGGAAGTTGTTCCTACTTGTATGGTAACACCGCCACCAGGTGGTGTTGGAGCATGTAAGATTTTTTGTAGTCGTATCACCTAAAGAAACAAACAAATTGGAAAAAAAGAAAGAAAAACATACAAAACGTAAACGGAAGATAAAAGATGAAATAAAAAATATTTACAACAAAATTCAAAATTCATAAGTATGAAGAAGAAAATCACGCGTTCTCTCGCCCTCGCGAGAAAAACCGGAAATGAATGAGGAAAGAAGAAAGAGTATTTACAAAAGAAAGAAACAGAAATGGAAACGAATGGGTTTGAGGAAAGAAAGAAACAAGAAAAAATTTGGAAGAATCAGAAGAATTAAGGAAATGGCGAAGAACTCGCCATCGTTGAAACGTTAGAATAGATGTAAGGAAGTTATGATTTTAAATAGAATGAGTTGAGTGATTATTATTAACAGAATATTTCTATATTTGTTGTAAACTCTAATATTACAAAATTTATAGTAATTTTTATTTTCTAATAAGTGTTTTATCATTTAGATGGTTTGCTTTTGTGAAATATCGTATAACAATTTTATTTACTTTTGAAGAGAAACCTACATGCTGCTAACCGATTTATTGTGTCCAGCCCAAATTTGGCATAACACTAGACCGCTCTAATTTTTAGACATTTGAATATTTTTAAATGTTTTTGCTGATTCTACATATAAGGGGTATATATTCTGGCTTCAAGCTAAGAAACACTAAAGGCAGTCGGAGCTTAGCATGGTCATTCTGACAGCTCCAGACTCTTTCAGGAAGAAGACTTCGCAATTAAGGTAGCATGCAGAAGACTCTTCTCTTAGGCACAACGGTTCGCATAGGAAACTTTGTAGACAGTCAAGCTACCTTTTGTACCATTGCTCTAACCGCATAACATCTACATTAGGATTGATCAAAATAAATTACTGCGGTCACCCCAGAAGTGAAGATTGAATTGTTTAATGAAGATCTGCAAAATGTTCGTCGCTAGCTGTGAGCTAATCGCCCCTAGAAAAACCTCTAAAAGTCATGTTTTCCCGTGAAATTTTTTGTATGTTGCATTTTTGTCCATATTTTTTTTGAATTAATATTTAAATATAAATTTTCATTCTTATCTATTTTATTACACCGTATGACAATTTTTGTACGTTGTTACATTTTAACCGCAGAAACTAAAGAGTGATTTTTTTGAGGTTAGGATTTTCATGCATTAGTATTTGACAGATCACGTGGGATTTCAGACATGGTGTCAAAGAGAAAGATGCTCAGTATGCTTTGACATTTCATCATGAAACGTCTTACAAACGAACAACGCTTGCAAATTATTGAATTTTATTATCAAAATGCGTGCTCTGTTAAGAAAGTTCATTGCGCGCTTCCATTTTATGGTCAGTTTAATCGACCCACTGAAGCGGCTATTCGGGCTATTGTGACTAAATTTCGCACCAAATTTACATTGTTGGACATTAAACCACCAACACGCTTACGTAGAGTGCGAACTGAAGAAAATATCGCAGCTGTATCGGCCAGTGTTAATGATGACCACCAATTTTCGATTCGTCGCCGTTCGCACCAATTGGGTCTCTGTTACTCAAAAACGTGGAAATGCCAAAATTGGACTAAGCGGATGGACCACCTAAGACGCAGCCGCGGTCAACATTTAAATGAAATTATCTTCAAAAAGTAAATGTCATGGACCAATCTAACGTTTCAAATAAAGAACCGATGAGATTTTGCAAATTTTATGCGTTTTTTTTTTAAAAAAAGTTATCAAGCTCTTAAAAAATCACCCTTTACAGACAAGACGGACTTACATGGCGTCTTTAGTTTTTCATCCCCTCATCCTGTTGCCCCTTCACAAGACCGCAAAATTTCAAAGGATATAATTTTTCAAAAAATTATTTTATATACTTGTTCGCGATCTGTGAAAACGGCATTTATGAAAAATTAAAGAAGATAATATCTACTAAAATACTTGAAATATCATATAAATATATCATAACGCCGCTGACGTCATTTTTTGATATTGATGATGATTGGCCCTGGATGTTGATTGGATTTCTGTATGAAGCTGTTGTCACTATACGGATCTTAATATAGATTTTATCAAATTCTAAATGATTTACTGTCTGTCACGATCAGTACCGAAATTTCGTGTTGGACACTCTAATATGAGTTGTCTACTATGAAGAATACGAGACTTAGTCTTTTATGGCTTTTAAATACAGATTATATCAGTTTCCGATTATTGCTAGGCCGTAATATAGCAGTGAGTCTTAGAGATGTTATAGGATTTACTTGGAAAAAGAACGATTTGACTAAGATGAACTAAGATGACTAGAATTAGAATGTAAGGTTTAGAATTTTGTGATGTTCAGGCGATTGGTGATTGTTTTGCAATTTTTTTCTATGATATATTATGACTATTCTGACGATCTTATCGAACAAATGACTTTTATCATAGACTATTAGAAATTCCTTTGGTTTTGTCAAATTTGATCCATGAACAGTACTGGCCCCGATGGGATTCCAAGTGTAAGTTTGAAATTCTGTTCTAGTGGTTAACATATTATTTAATACTTCATTAAGATTTGGATATTTTCCTTTGGCTTGGTGGAGTTCATTCATTGATCGCCTCCATAAATCTGGTAGTCTTACTGATGTGCCAAACTATAAAGTGATAGCAAAATTTAGTGCTCTCCGAAGCTATGTGGTTAGTAATTTGTTAATCCCGTTAGATTAAGTTTTTACGTTTTTAAAATTATATAATTTTTATTTCGATTTTCGAAATTATTAAATTTTTTTATTGAAATTTTAAAGCAGTGTTCTTAGATGTCTTTTTTAGCGACTGTGTTAGTTAGGAAGTGATGAAATTATGAGGTCTATTTTATACGATTTTTAATTAAAAATTTTTTGCAAAATCAACGAAAATTTCAGTGAAAAATCACCAGAATGATAATTTTGAAAAATGTACAATATGTTAAATCGGATATGATAAATTGGAGGCTATAGTTAAAACTGTACGGGTTTTCTTCAAATTCATACAAACATAAATCGATTTAACTGGTGATTCTAAACCGATAGGTATACTTAAAGGACTATATATTTTATTTCCTATGCTAATTTACTGATCCATTTGCTGTAGGCTGATCAACTTAATATTTTTATTGAAGACTAAAGGAAGCACCACAACTAAATGTACGAAATTTCAAAACTCTACCCACTTCCTATGCTTTTTGGCCCAAAAACTGGCCCCATTGTGCATTGTGCCAATTTTGGTAGGAAAAGCAACACTTTGTGTCCAATCGACCGCGCTACTCTTGATGACAAACTCTATTGAGAGACGAGGACAGAGAATGAAGAAGAAAAATAATTGTATGAAATCATCACTACATGAACAACAATTCCGTTTTCGGATTCCAAACGAGAAGAGTTTGCATAGTTTTATTTGATTTTTTGTTCATTCTGAAATTTCGTTCAAAACCAGATTACAGCTAATATGTTATTGGGGCGCTTACTTTTCAGGGTGTAGGGATGACTCGAAGGAATCGTTGCCTGAAATTCTAGACAGATAACTCCAAGAATCACCAAGATGATCCGTTCAAAATATATGATTCATTAAACCAGGTTAATTTCAAAGAGGAGATTGAGATCAGTGAACACCTGTTCTGTCCCCCCAGGGACTTCTGTGAGAGTATACAAATTATAACACACAGAAAATCATCCCGTTGCTTCTTCTGTTTTTTGGATTATCCGCGTGAATTCTGTTATTGACTTACCGCTCTAAATGCAGAACGCAAACTAAAGAACTGACGAAATATAGAATTCATTGCTGAAAGTGTAGTTTTTAATACTACATGTGAATCCTACCTGAACGCAGTAGTTGGAAATCGATTTATTTTGGAAATAATTCTGTAACTTTTGTTCCATTGGACACATTGCCATGTAATGCGATTTCACATCCACTATCCGCAGCCTACATTTATTTATTACATTTTCGTCTAAAGTTATTGACACAAAATGATTTTTATTTATTTTTTGATAAAATACATAAAATGCAAAATTATCTCTTAATAATTATGTTCCATTGGAAGTAGTTTAAAGGTTCCCTGCTAAGTCCGGGTCCCAAAGTCCTTTTTCTATATGAGATCTTCTTAAAATGAAATTTTATTATATTATGAGCAATGTTGCCTTAAAAAATAATTAATGCACATTTTAGGTTAATTGTAGATCTTAAAAGAACAGACAAGAAACTGCATGAAATTTCATTAAGATCAGACAGACGCCAATGAGTGGCGCAGTTTTTTTTCATAAAAACCATTCAACATCAAATCTGCCTACTGTGCGTATGATGAATATTTATTGATTTCCTTTGCATACACAATACGTATACGTACCGGGGCACCAAACAACCCTACCATCAGAGACAATATCTCTCTCTCCATTCATCCAACAACGAATTAAAAGCAAACCATCTAAATTTAAATGTACAAATTTATAATTTCATATTGATATCATACAAACTACTATCGCAATAAAACTAATTTTATTTACATACAACGACAAATCATATATGACCTCTAGACTAAAATACAATTGTGTATATGTGTAATGAAATTTACAAAAAACGACAATTTGTAGTTAAAATTTCTGCTCGTATAATTGAATTTTCAATTCAGTTTGGTTTTGATTAACGGAGACCGGATATAATGTTAGTTACGATAAACGAAACGATACGTTACGTTACGAGGTACGTACAACACACGTGTTTATTTATATATGTAACAGATAGATAGATGATAGATAGATAGACGTTTGCCAGTTCTGTTCACGTTGTAGCGCTCAATTTGTATTGATTTTTATTTTTTACAAAAAGTATAGATAGTTTGGTTTAAGGAAATCAAAGTTGGGAAATAATACGTTTTTTTCCTTTCTTTCATAGTTAAATTAAAAACGAAATAAAAACGAAAGAGTCCATAAAACACTTACCGCATCCTGGAATAAAAATTACAACAATGACAACAAATAAACCAAAAAATAAAAGAAGGAGAAAAAGAAGAAGAAACAATAATAAATCAATAAATAAAGAACAACAAAAATGAAAGAAAAAGAACGACAACATATAAAAGAGATTAGAAAGAGAATTAGAAAAGTCAGGTTGAGAGAGAGGGGGGAGGGGGAAAAAGCGAAATTTTTGGGGTGTACGTGAAACCAAAGAGGTGTGGGCGGGGGAGGTGTTGAGGCGGAAATCAGGACAAAAAGCGATGCCAATTTGTTGTAAAAAAGAAGGCACAAAAAGAAAACGGAAACGGAAAGAACTCAATTAATAAAAGCTAATTTTTGTTTGTGTTTTTATTTATGTTTCAAAAAGTGGTTAGTAATCATTTAGTGATGTTTGTTGATGTTTTTTCTTTCGGTAATTGAATTTCAAGTGCATGCAAATAATATATGTGAAGAAAATTGCTAAGTTTCAAAATTTTGCTGATCGAACTACAAACTAGTTTTGTTTTGCTTGTTTTTTTTTTGTTTTTGATTTTTGTTTTGGTTTTGGTTAAAGTGTAAGCAAGTTTGTGAAGCTTTGCAAATGTTATTTATATATGCGTATATATTCCATATACTATATATATATGCTATAGAACTTTGGTTTTGTTTTTTTTTCAACTAAGCGTTGCTAAATTAAGATTAGTAATATTTTTGGTAGGGGCGTTGTAAACCACATGTCTCTCGAACTTACCTTTCTGGTGCCTTTTTCCAGTTGGCCATCACCGCCGCCGGTGCTACCCCGGCCACCGGCATTCCCTCCCGAAGAGGGAAACGAGCCAGTGGCGATGTTCGAAAAGGGCACGGGTTCGGAGAACTTGATGGTGTGCAACAATTGCATGACCACATTGGAGACATTGCGGAACGACAGTTTGCGGCGTGAGCCAATGGCCGAACGAACGCCCAAAGTGTTCAACATTAAAGGCTGCAACGAAAAGATGAAATTAGAAAAGTGTACAACACGTAGAATTCCCTTCCTACCTTGCGCCTATGTGGCGGTGGCACTATAAAATATGTATCCACTCCATGATCACGCAGATACGACGATCTTTGATCGCCATGACCGGCCTCTACTTCGTATTCACCCGACAAGGCGTCCAAAGTGGCTCGGGTAACATGAACTCGACCCGGCTCGCCGCCAGACTCCATGTGATTGGCCATGGTGACGTCATTGGACCACACGTCAAATTGCCATTTGCGCAGGCCCAAAACACCGCACAGCACGCGGCCGGTATGTATGCCCACGCGCATGTTTAACATAACATCGGTGGCCTCAACCACAGAACTAAGGCCATGAAAAACATAAAACAATTAATAAAAATCCAATGAAAATACAATGATAACTTACGCTATAGCATCTATCATATCTAAACCCATTTCTACTGTACATTTGGCATGATCCTTGCGTGGTTCCGGCAGGCCCGAAACACAATAATAACAATCGCCCAGGATCTTGATGCGCAAACAATGATTGTCCTTTAATGTTGGTTAGAATGGATTATTGTTAGATTTTGTTGTCTAAAGTCACATTTTTCTCTACTTACATGCGCCAATTGATCAAATCTTCCGAAGAGTTCATTCAACAGTCTAACCAATTCCTGTGCACTGCACTGTGACGACAGCACCGTAAATCCAACAATATCGGCAAACAAAATGCTGCAAAGATAAAAGATCACAGAGGGATGTCAGATTTAATATAATTTCGATAAGAAAGGAGCCACAATGATTTTATCTTCCCAAATAATAACAATATTTTCCAAACCAAGCCTCAACGCAGCCCTAATAAATGCAACGATACATAACACTATGTAATTTTTGGCTATCCCCTCCATTAAACCATGCCAAATTCTATGGTAGAAAAAAAAAGGTTGCGATTTTTCGCACCTAAAATGAAAGTTTGGTTTGGTTATGGGTTACTCCAAAGTAACATTTTTGTGATACCTAAAAATATCACAATCCTTAAAGCGGGGAAACTAAATCCAAAAAAACAGTCCTTAATTTAATTGTTATTTTCCTTTTGATGTTTTTCAGCAGCTACATATGTCCGTGAATGAAGTTTAATTTTTATTTTTGAAATCGAGAAATGAGAATTGAACATATTCTAGTCATCCTCCGGCTGAACGAATTTATTATTATTATTACATTACATACATTACATTATTTATTAATAATGTAGATAGGTAAGGATCATCAAAGACAAAGTCTGTTGAAATTCTAGAAAAAAATACGGAAATATATATATTTGATAATTCGTTCAAAAATATCGTAAATGTTATTTTAAAATACCCCCTATTATTTCATATTTTGCTGAATTTTTCGGTTTATGTTTCCTTAGTAGGGTTTGGGGTTTCCCGGACTTTTTTCATTTCCCGGGATAACGGGAATGAAAATTCTCATTCCCGGGAATCCCGGGAAAATATAATTTTTTTAATTTGTCGAATACGGTTTAAAATATCAACTTTTTGTAACTAGTGTGCTTTTTTAACCCATTAGCGCCCACCGTACACTATTTCAACACGGGTTTTCGTATTTTTTTATAATTTTCAATATGAATGCAATTCCTAATTATTAAATTATATGGCGCAAGTGATAGAGAAAAACAAAACAAAATAATACTAATCTAAAAATAAATATTTTTTATTATTTTAGTAGTTATTATGGGTTAAAATACTGACATATTATAAATTAAAAACAAGTTTTTTCGTCAAAATATTTTAGAAATTATTTGTCATTTTACAAATTTTTTACTTTAGACAAATCCTCAAAATTGAAGAAGTCATAATATTGGACATATAAATCAACACTTGATTCAAAATTAAATAATTTTTAAGGAAACAAAGAACTCGTATGGCTGAGAATGTTACGAGGTCTTTATTCATTCGTCTAGAGAGGAAAATATTATACAGAAAGAGGGGGAAATATTCCAAACTGTAAAAGCAATAGAAACATTAAGCAACTAATATTGATGAGCGCCCCGGTAGTCGAGTTGGTAGCGTGCTTTAGTCTTAGTCTGAGGTTTTAGTCTGTCGCTGCAATAACTAGCTACAATGGTCTTAGTCACCCCTGCTCAATCCCTGGACCCAAAATTAGAATATAAATTTACTTTGTATTGTAATTCATAATAAATAAATAAACAAAATAAAAATAATATTGATTAATTAAATTAAAAAAATAAAAACGTTGAAATAGTCCACTCATTACTTCTCACCAAGGGTCATTTAAATATACCGTATGGTATATATGTATACAAATTAGATTTCTCTTGAAATTTCCTGGTGAACAATTTTAATTGTATCCCTACTTTAAGACCATTTCTTACTGATTTCATATGGGAAGTAAATTCTTCTTTGAGAAGATTTTCACCTTTAATTTCGTCGATGGGATAACAAGAAATTTAAAGATAACCAGATAGCACGATGGGTTAAGTATTGACACTATGTCAGTCATAGTATTGTTAGTTTCACAATAAAGATCCTGCAAATATCTTATCAAAAAGTGAGTTTTCCCCTATATAGGTATCGCCAAAAAAAGCGACTTAGCGAATTTAAAAAGTATTGTCTGTAGTAATATAATATAAACAAATGCTCATTATTATTGTTAGTAATGTATCAATAACATATTTTTTAATATTTCCCGTATTCCAGGGAAATTTAAAATTTTTCCCGGGAATTCCCGTCCAATTTTTTTCGGGAATTCCCGGACCCCAAATCCTATTCCTTACTGAAAATGATAAACTGAAAAACATAAATATTTTGCCAGTAGCAGTAAACATCCATGCCCGACAATTAAAAGCAATTGACATGGAATAATCTATATGTGTCTAACATGGTATGTGGTGTTTTCACTCGGGGAGTCAAAACTTATTGCAATTTTGAAACAGAAAAATATACTTTTTATAAAAAACGTATTTAATTTTAAAAAGGGCAGAATAATGTCTGAATAATATATAGAAGGCAATAAATATGGCTGTAATATTTGTAATATGTAATTAATGTTTGCGTTTTATTACACAAAAAAAATAAAAATTTTATTAAAAAAGTATTTTTTGGAGAAAAACAAATTCATGTTGAATCTAAATAATTTGGGATATCACAGCAAAGTTTTAATATTATGCCTATAATTCTAAATAATAAATAATGTCTGTCAAGTTTTTGCATTTCCCCCAACAAAATATCCCAAAATCTGGGATTTTTACAAAAATGGTCGCCGATTCTTTATTTATCGCAGGGATGTGGTAATGCTTTCTGAATGCGTTTTGAGAATTTTGGCAAAATAACATTTTTATGTTGAATAAGTTGGAAAAAAGTATTAGAGGTGGTCCGATGACACAATTACATATAATTATAATTTTCCAATTACAGCATTTTTGAAGAAATATTGAAAAAATGATAATTTTTGAAGAAATATTGAAAAAATTACAATTTTTAAGAGGAGATCCGGCATGTATTCTTCATAAGGAATAAAGTGAATTTGCAGATGCAGGAAGAAACCAACAAATGCAAGAGAAATAGTGTTGTCGTCTTTTTGAAAAAAAGGCCATAGAAATGGAACTTCTTTTGGAAGTTTTGTTTTTAGAAGTGTATAATTTCTAATTGAAGTAAGACATTTGTACCAATCTATCCACTTGTCTATTAAGAATATTATAAGCAATCTAACATCAGAAGTAATTTAAAAATTGACCTTATAGTGAGATCGCAACGTTATAAATATAAAATCTAGTTCGCCAAAAAATAGTTCAAATTTTCTTATAACTTAAATAACTCTTAAACTAAAGGAGCTCCACACACATGTAAGCATAATATCCATAGGTATTTTCAATTGTACTTTTAGTAACATGGCCGAGGTGACCAATTTTGGAGTGTCAGCCAGTAGCACATATGCCAAAATTTTGCAAGACATCTGGAAAACATTGCATGTGAAACTTTGTAAGTTTTTCCATTCAAAAGAATATATGGAATACACCATAATAAATCGATTTGGAACTACTCTGCGGTGCAGGAAAAAGTTTTTCACATCTCGTGGAAAGTTAGCATTTGACTTACCATGTGATAACCACCGATAAAATCATTATAAACACCATATCTGTTTTTAAGGTGAAGGTAGAAAATTTAGATTTAGATTTTGGTTTATTCTAAAAAAAAACATTTAAAAACTGACCACTTCAACATGTCAACCATATTGATCGTTTTCTATTACTGGTAATATATTTTCGGAAACACTCCAATTACAGCCTCGAATTTCGACTATATACATATCCCTATTAATACAGGGTGCGGCTAAAGTTACTATATAATGTAAAACAATTGTAACTTCTTTGCTTGCGAGTATTTAACTTTTTCTTTTTTCCTATTTCAGAAATTAAACTTGGGAGAATATTTAAAAATGGAACGCTATACAATTGCGCAATTGCGCTTGGAATTTGCTAGAGCACTTTTAAATCTCGTTGATCAAAATGAAAATTTTTTGTCAAATTTAATGATGACCGACGAAGCGCATTTTCACTTGAACGGTTTCGTAAATAAACAAAACAACAGATTTTGGGGATCCCAAAATCCCAAAAATCTTCATCAGAAATCTTTACAACTATAGGACAACATTCAAGAAGAAATTGATCGTATACCACAAGAAACACTCAACAAAGTTATGGAAAATGCCATAAAAAGAGCACATTTTTGCGTTAGAGAAAACGGTTCTCATTTAACTGATATTATTTTTCATAATTAATGTAAAAAAATAACATAAAATAAACTTTCTTTTTATCATATATTTTGTTGTTTTTTTTTCATTCCATTCAATAGTTATTTAAAAAACAAATCATATAGTTACTTTAGCCGCACCCTGTATTATAAAACCTTAGTGTAAGTCTGTCTGTCTGTTTGTTTGTTCCGCAATCACGTGTAAACGGCTGAACCGATGTTGTTGAAATTTTCAGTACAGATAGATGTAGGTCTGATAGATAGTTCCTATAGGCTATAGAATTTTTAAAAATTTGCTCTGTGGGCGGAGGGGGCGTGGCAATAGTGTTTTTGAGAGCTAGAAGGCTGAAAGTTGGTAGATATATATTACTGACCACGAGAATGATAAATATGATGCCGAAATTTGGATTTTCATTTTGTGGGCGGAGTGGGCGTGGCAATAGTGTTATTTGAGCTAGAAGGCTGAAAAATGGAATTTATATATTACTGACCAGGAGAAAGATCAAGTTAATGCCGAAATTTGGATTTTTGCTTTGTGGGTGGAGTTGGCGTGGCAAAAGTGTTTTTGAGAGGTAGTAAGCTGAAAATTGGTACATATATATTACTGACCACGAGAAAAATCAATTTGATGCCGAAATTTGGATTTTCGTTTAGCTTAAAAACACTATAGCCACGCGTACGGTGTTTTTAAGCTAGAAGACTGAAAATTGGAACGTATATATTACTGACCACGGGAAAAAAAAGTGTTTTTTAGCTAGAAGGATGGAAATTAGAACGTATATATTACAAACCACGATAATATCAATATGATAAGATCAATATGAAACCTGATTTTAATTTTACCATTTGTTTTTTGCCTGGCGAAGCGGACGGGGTTCAGCTAGTATTACATATATTTTATGCCAAATGTAGTAAGGAACGTTCCCATCACATAAAAAAGTTTTCTGTTTCAAAAAGTCGGAGCAAAAGCGAAATTGATAACAACAAACTACTCCTAATTTATAATTGTACTTAACATTCTAATAAAGGGTGATTTTTTAAGAGCTTGATAACTTTTTTAAAAAAAAAACGCATAAAATTTGCAAAATCTCATCGGTTCTTTATTTGAAACGTTAGATTGGTCCATGACATTTACTTTTTGAAGATAATTTCATTTAAATGTTGACCGCGGCTGCGTCTTAGGTGGTCCATCCGCTTAGTCCAATTTTGGCATTTCCACGTTTTTGAGTAACAGAGACCCAATTGGTGCGAACGGCGACGAATCGAAAATTGGTGGTCATCATTAACACTGGCCGATACAGCTGCGATATTTTCTTCAGTTCGCACTCTACGTAAGCGTGTTGGTGGTTTAATGTCCAACAATGTAAATTTGGTGCGAAATTTAGTCACAATAGCCCGAATAGCCGCTTCAGTGGGTCGATTAAACTGACCATAAAATGGAAGCGCGCAATGAACTTTCTTAACAGAGCACGCATTTTGATAATAAAATTCAATAATTTGCAAGCGTTGTTCATGATGAAATGTCAAAGCATACTGAGCATCTTTCTCTTTGACACCATGTCTGAAATCCCACGTGATCTGTCAAATACTAATGCATGAAAATCCTAACCTCAAAAAAATCACTCTTTATAATACAATAGTATGTAGTTATACATTAGCGTCTAGATATTCTGTGATATTGTAATTGAACGTTGACTTAACATAAATGATTTCAATGTTTTATCATATTGATATAATAATATGTGTATGTGTATTTTGGGCAAACATGCAAAATATATGTTTTATATCTCAGATTATATACTCCTTTTATTGATTAGCCCAATCATTTTGTTTGAAATTTTGAATTGTTGACAAAGTTCACTGTGGAGCATAGAGAAGTACAATACAAGCTTCCGACAACGGATTCTGATTGAGGTTGTAAACAAAAATATATTTCAGAGAAGTGTAAATATTCCCCCTTTTGCATATTCTTATGATGAATTGGCCTAGGAAACCTTTAGATCCTTCCATTTAAGTCGGATTGAAACACTGCGAGGGACATTTTTGTGGAACCCTCTAGCTCGTTAATATAGGGGAATTTTCGGTCCCTTTTGTGCCAGAGGGTAAAACAACCCTAAAACAGGAGTTTAACGGGTCAAAATGTTCTACAAAAATATTTGGCATAAAGTTCTACTCTAAGTCTCTGAATACACCAAAACTCAAAGCTCAACTTAAATGTCTGAAATAAGCCAAAACGTAAAATTAATTTTAGGGTTAATTTTATACTTTTTCCGAAATGGTGCTAAAAAAACTGAATTTTAGCATGTTGAAAAAATAATAACTTGAAAAATATCCTTTAATTGTTTATTGCTTGAACCCTATTTATTACCATACTTTATATATTTCGTGTATAAAATTCTGCATAAATTTGGCATATAGTTGATATTCACAAAATTTAAATTTGCTAATAATTTTAACACTATTAACCTTAATACGATATTTGGCTCAAATCAGAATTGCATAAAAATATGCTGTCCAGATATTACATATTTTTTTGTTATAAGATTGATCTCTTGATATATTTGAAAATAACACTGAAACTAAGTTATGTTAATAACTCTCGACTATTTTACGAAAATATATTTTTTTATCAAATTTGGTCTAACGTTTCTTAATACTTTGCTAGTTATGGAGAAAATATTACAACACTTTAGTTCCACAATTTCTTTCCCCAATTTTTATTAAAAAAAGTACAACATTTTAATTAAAATTTCTAAATATATGTTTTGTGATATTAGTTAAAGCAGACATTTTCTTTTAAAGATTTTTCAATAATCGACATATTAAATATAAAATATTAAATAAAATTGCGAAACTGCTGAAGACTGGATCTTGAAATTGTTTAGCTGTGATCCAATCAATCCTTTTTGTGTTCTATATATACAAATTCTGCTTTTGCTTCTACTATTCAAAGAGTTTAAAGAACAACATCAAAATAATTATTTTCTAAACTTTAATTAACATTTGTATGTGTATGTTAAAGTTAAAACTTGTTCGATGCATAGAAAATATATTTAAAAGTTAGCAAATTATCCCCGCGAAAATTCCCTAACGTCATTTATCTTTTATCATGACTACAAATTTATATTTAAAGTGAAAGCAAGGGTCTATTAAATCAGAAAAAATGGACGAAAATGCAGCATAAATTATTACACGGGAAAAACATGTTTTTTAGGGGCGTTTAGCTAACAGATGGTTTGACGTAGTTATGCAAAATATGTGAATATACAAAAAAATATTTCCCTATAAATCGTTCTATTTGTGAGAATGCAGATAATTTCACTTTATAACCAAATGAAGTTGAAATGGGGCATTTGAAGTCATTTCGATAATTCATTTGCCGATTGAACATTTTTCCTCAAATCCTACAAAAAATCAACCTAATCGACATGTTCGAAAAAAACATTTAATCAATGAAAATCAAAACACAAAATCCCCCACCTCCGGCCACCTTGACGCCTGTATTTGAATATTCATCTCAATCAATTGCAAAGTATTCAAACGCAGTGTGAGACCGCCACCACTCATGGTCGAGAACGAAGAACGAAAAAAGCATTCAATATAATTTTTGAGAAAAAACTATTAATTAAATATAAATTTCAACAAATTGTGCCACAAATAACAGAAGCCCCCACGGCACAGCACAACAAATGAACGAAATTAACATCATGAAGAAAGCAATGATCATAATTTTACAGTCAAATTTAAATTTAAAATCAAGAAAAAATCAACATTTTCTCACACATGCCAGCAATTGAGGCAACAACCCACCGGGCGACGACGATGGCGACGACGAACATTTAATCCAATCCACCGCCACCATTCAGGCAACAAACCATCAAATCCAAGACCGCAAACATATCAGGACGATGACGTCAATCGGTTTTGTGCCGAGCAATGCCGTCAAAAAATCATCAAAAAACTGCCAAATCACCGCAGAAACCAAAGAAACAGAACAGACACAATTAAGGTTTATCTCTTTGGACTGTTCGGTTCGGATCTGGTCTGAAATGACACGATGTTCTGATGTGCTGGCTGCCGCATGTTGCATGGAATGGTGGCCGGATGGGTGACCGACCAACCGGCCAACAAAATCAACAACAACAGTACGTATTTAGCCAAACGAAAATTTACATTCGAATTATAAACGAATTATTTATGACATACAAAACGAAAATATTCCATTTAAATCAGGCGAATTCATCAATCAAAAATATCTTTTGAAATGTGTTCAGCAAAATGCTGTGACACGGATGGACGAGTACACACAGACGCAACAGACTCGTTTAGAAAAAACAAATTAAAGTAAAACATCTGTAGTTACGAATGCATGCACTTATGAGTACATACATATATGTGTGACTGTGTGTGTGTCTCCACCTTTCTTTGCACAAAGAAAATATTTGAGCAAAATTAAATGGGGATTTATTGGGGGTACGATATTTGCAATTGACACAATTCTCTTAGTTTCATGAGACAGATGCGAATTATTTTTTCGCCAATTCTGTGAAGATAATTAAAAACGGAAAAGCTTTCAATTGCTTGCCATCAAAAGTGCTTTTAAGCTATATTGATATTTTTAATATGATTTTAAAAGTTTGCCAGCTAGGCCAGTTGGCCTCAGTGGCCTAAATTACAAAAATCGAATGTCCAAAGTTATAAAAACTTCAATAGATTGATGTGGTTTCAAGATATAGTTACTGACTTATTATACACTTCACGAGAGTATTATGTCTTTGTGCATTTGTTTGTAACACCCAAAAGGAAGGGAGATAGACCCATTGTTATTTATACTGATCGAGTTAGAATCACTCTTTGAATCGATTTAGCGATGTCTGTCCGTCCGTCCGTCCATCTATTCTGGTAATCACGATACAGGTCGCAATTGTAGACAGAACTAAATGAAACTTTGCACAACGAAGTTTTTCGGGATAAGGACGAACGCTATTTAATTTGAAGAAAATCGGTTCAGATTTAGATATAGCCCCCATACGAATTTCACTCCCGATTTGACTCTCTTCACTCTAGATACCACAGTTCTTCATCAAAATTGGCAAAACATCTTATATTTCAACTAATAACACCTGTGGCAAAAATGTGTTAGATCGGTTCAGATTTATATATAGCTCCCATACAAATTTCGCTCCCGATTTGACATTTTCCGCTCTAGAAACCACATATTTTAACAGATCCTCTTCAAATTAGGCGAAATATCTTATATTTGTTCTATAAACACCCATGGTGAAAATGGGTCAGATCGGTTCAGATTTACACATAGCTCCAATAAAAATTTCGCTCCCGATTTGACTTTTTTGCTCTAGAAACCACATATTTTAACAGATCCTCTTAGCTCCTATAATTTTAATGCTTTCTAATGCATTGCTAATCACCTTTTCATTCGAACCGATTTTTCCCACAGAATTTCTGCATGCCAAAGGTCTCGGAAGTATCCAAAGTCGTGGATCATTCAAAGATCTTACCAAATCCTTGAAATAATATTTAGCTCTTATGTTTTTACTCCTTTCCAATCCGAAAATCATTCTTCATAATCTTTCCAACCGATTTTCCCCACAGAATTTCTGCATGTCACAGGTCTCGGAAGCATATAAAGTCGTGGATCATTCAACGATCTTATCAAATCCTTGAAATAATATTTAGCTCGTATGATTTTACTTCTTTCCAATGCAGTGGAAATGAATGAAAGAAATACGAAGATCTTACGCCACAATATTTTTAATCGATGTTTTCGGTCTTTGAAATTCCGATTAATTGATCCATCGACCGACACATCCATTCAGCGACTAACTCTTCGATCCATCGAACAATTCATCCATCCATCGAACAATTCTTCCATCCATCGACCGATTCATCCTTCCATCGACCAACTCGTTCAACCATTGACCGATTCATTCTTCCATCGGTCGATTGATCTTTCCATTGACCAATTCATTTATCCATCGACCAATTCATTCAACCATCGACCGATTCAACCATCAACCGACCGATTCATCCATCCATCGACCGATTCATTCATCCATCGACCAATTCATTCAACCATCGACCGATTCATTCTCCCATCGACCAATTCATCCATCAACCAATTCATCCATCGACCAATTCATCCATCGACCAATTCATCCATCGACCAATTCATTCAACCATCGACCAATTCATTCTTCCATCGGTCGATTCATCTTTCCATCGACCAATTCATTCATCCAGCGACCGATTCAACCATCAACCGAACGATTCATCCATCCATCGACCAATTCATTCATCCAGCGACCGATTCAACCATCAACCGAACGATTCATCCATCCATCGACCAATTCATTCAACCATCGACCAATTCATCCATCCATTGATCGATTTATCCATCCATCGACCAATTCCATCCATCGAGCAATTCATTCATCCATCGATCGATTCATTCATCCATCGACCGATTCATCCGTCCGTCGACCAATTCATTCATCCTTTGACCGATGCATCCATCCATCCATAGAACGATTCGTCTTTCCAACGACCATCAACCGAACGATTCATCCATCCATCGACCAATTCATTCATCCAGCGACCGATTCAACCATCAACCGAACGATTCATCCATCCATCGACCAATTCATTCAACCATCGACCAATTCATCCATCCATTGATCGATTTATCCATCCATCGACCAATTCCATCCATCGAGCAATTCATTCATCCATCGATCGATTCATTCATCCATCGACCGATTCATCCGTCCGTCGACCAATTCATTCATCCTTCGACCGATGCATCCATCCATCCATAGAACGATTCGTCTTTCCAACGACCGATTCATCCATTCGTAGACCAATTCATTCATCCATCGTCCGATACATACATCAATCGACCGATTCATCCACACATCGCCAGATTCATCCATCCATCGAACGAATCATCTATCAATCGATCGATTCATTCGTCCATCGACCGGTTCATCCTTGCATCGACCGATCCATGCAAGTTCTCATACTTTTATTTGTCGGTTTTTCGAAGACATTTAAGTTTTCGGCCGTCTCGAAGGACCATCTGGAGCTATGCCGGGCATTCATATCTAACTGACAAATAAACGTAGGAGAATCTGTTGAGCTCATAGATATAGATTAACAAATTCTACTACTTTCATTTGCCAGTTTACATTTTGCTGCATGTTTTTGTAGAAATTTTAGTGTTCGGCTGTCTTCAAGGATCATCTCTAACGATGGCGGGCCGGTTTCAATGGAAAAAGACGCACGAGTTGAGTTGAAATTCGATTTTTTTCTTTTGTTATTTTCCGAAGAAATTGCAGTGTTCAGCCGTCTTGAAGAACCATATCTTTCTTTGATGCCATCTTTACACGATGCCCCTTGACACTCATGTAGCAGTTCCTTTGCAATTATGTGTGCCCTTTCATTCTTTGAAGCCCAAAATTCCTAGGAGAAGCCCACCATTTCTATTGTTATAATACAATGTTATAATACAACAACCAATGGAAGCATATTGAGAAGATTTTCTACACTATTCAACTATCGTCAGAGATTACTGGAATCGATTTACATTTAATAAGGAACTTCTCCTAAATATAAATACAGATCATATTGCCAAAAGAAAAAAAATAATATGTATTTGAAGATATATATATTTGATAGGTTCTAATGTATAAAATAGGATTTACAAGCTATTCTACGATTTAGTTTTATTAATATTAATTAAAAAAAAAGAAAACAAGTAAAAAAGGTGTTAAGTTCGGCCGGGCAGAACTATATATGTATACCCTCCACCATGGATTGCATTCCTCAGAGCCTGTCGATTTTTTAATATAGCCAAACCAACACAAATAAAAATAATGAAACAATAATTTTATAAATAAATATACAATTTTAATTACTTTAACCCCTATATTTATCGAAATAATACTATAAGTCAATTCAAAAAGTAAATATAAGGCAGCTATCTCCAAAAAAAAACTGAAATACTCTAAATATTGGCGGATAGTGGGTGCATTTTCAGCTACAATCGTTTGGTTGGTTGGACTTTCATTATATTTTATTACAAAAAATGCAATTTTGAAAATCAATTATCTCTCACGTACACAGTGCAAGATAACCTAACTTCATGATACTACCCATTTTTACAGTAAAAGT
This sequence comes from Polietes domitor, assembly GCA_947397865.1. Lineage (NCBI taxonomy): Eukaryota > Metazoa > Arthropoda > Insecta > Diptera > Muscidae > Polietes > Polietes domitor. The sequence continues at coordinate 128,038,016 of OX377620.1, forward strand.
TAAAAATGTATTAATTTGAAAAAATGGTTACATATTGCGAGTCTTTGCAGTCGGAGGATTGGACATTCCAAATTTCATGACACCTGCAGCGGCCAATTGGTTGGTACAATAGGGTCCGCCATCTAACGTTTTTTTTTTCAACTATTCAACCGTTGGACTATTTGTGGGGTGCCCGAGGCAGCCATTTGAATGAAATTATTTTTCATTATTAACCGGAAGGATTGTATTTTCAAATAAAAAAAGAAATTTGAGAAAATATTCAGTAGTTTTTTTATAGCATTTTCAAAAAAAAGTTATTTGGCGGACCCTATATTTTATCACCTTTTCCCATTTTATCCCCTTAAAAGTACGACTTTCGAAAAACTCTCTATTTGGCGTGTTTACGCGATTAGAAATTTCATAATTCTAGCTGTAGCCGTTTAGTTGGTACCATTTTTATCCCTCTGTTCCCATTGTATCCCTTGAAAGTACGAATTGGAAACAAAACTTTTTATTTTGTACCAAAAATTATCTTTTATGATTTGATAATTTTCCATTAAACTGAAAGCAAGTGGCTGTAAATACGCCAAAAACTTATATCTGTATATTAGAGTGGCAAAAAAATGAATTCTAAACGTTTGGAATTTTTTCCAGAAACTGAATTTAATGTAATTTGGGCAACGAAAAGTTGAGGCGCAGATCGCCTTAATACTGGATACTGAGTTATAAAGGAGAAAAATATTATTTTTTCTTGTTAATACAATTATCGTTATTTGTCGTTACCTTTACAATGTGAAATCTCTGTTAGACTATTAAAATCTAATTAATTAAAATCTGATACCCGAGATTACCTTGTGATTAAAATGGATCAAGAAAAATTAATAACAAAACGCTAAAAATATCAATTTGAAAGATTTCCTTGAAAGATTCACAATAGGGAACGAAAGTTTGATTTTGAAATTGTGAAGCGGTATCTAATAACGTTTTCAAATTATTGAAAACGTACACGTTTTTAAAGTGTTAATGAAACACTGGGCACTTAATATTCCAAACACGCAAAGTGTGTATTGTTTTGAAATTTAATGAGTCGAATTTATATTTTCTCAAATTCGAATAGTTGGCGATTTTTTTATAAATTTGTCTTTTCATGCCCAATTTCTACCAGATTTCATTTCTGCTATCTTAAAATAGAAAGGAAAATAAGCCCCTTCCTTTAGTACTTGGGTCACTTTAGTGTATATTCTTACCACAGAAAATTTAAGATTTTTAAAAATTAACTTATGATTCATTCTTCGATTCACCCTAGTGACTACAAATTCATATTAAAAAAAAAAATCGGGTAGTGCAACCTTATGCAAAAAAACTTTCATTTAAATCGGAGAACACAAAGAAATTTTCTGTTTCGTTTCAAATGCATTACTCATGTGTATTGTCGCTAACATTTTTGTTTGCAAACTTTTAGGGCTGTAAATACAATACCTTGTATTTATGCCAAAAATACAAGGAATTGTGTGTTATTGGAGCACACGGAGTAAGTATACTTCGTTTATTTTCTAAAGTATGTATGTATATCGAGTACATACTGTAACGGCAACGCGCCAACACAAATTCAAATGCATAGGTTTGTAAAGCGAAAGATTTAGAGCTTTCATGACAGTTTGACGGGCAAAACATAGTTTATATTCAAACGGATTAAATCGTTTTGTCATGTGAGGCATCTAAGTGAAAGTACGCCAAACAAACTTATCCAAGAAAATTGTGCTAATCCCCACCTGGCATAACAATTGCTCACCCCTAATATATTTGAATGATGGCCAATAAATATGGTGTTGGCTGAAAGCAAAATATTGCTGTAAAAACTGTATAAATATGTCTATAATAGTGTGTGTGTATATGTGTAAATATTATTTCAAAAGACTGATATTTGTATGTATGTACGTTAGGCTAAAACAGCATTTAACGATAATAAATATTGTAATTTACTAAAAACAAAAACATACAATTCAGATCATCTCATACAGTTGGAATGCAAAAATTAAACATTAACACACAAATAAAGGGTGATTTTTTAAGAGCTTGATAACTTTTTTTAAAAAAAAAACGCATAAAATGATAAATGAAATTTGAAACGTTAGATTGGTCCATGACATTTACTTTTTGAAGATAATTTCATTTAAATGTTGACCGCGGCTGCGTCTTAGGTGGTCCATTCGGAAAGTCCAATTTTGGGCAACTTTTTCGAGCATTTCGGCCGGAATAGCCCGAATTTCTTCGGAAATGTTGTGTTCCAAAGCTGGAATAGTTGCTGGCTTATTTCTGTAGACTTTAGACTTGACGTAGCCCCACAAAAAATAGTCTAAAGGCGCCCATTCACTGAAAATTCGACGTTGTGGCAGATCGTTTGGCTTCAGTTCTTGCACGAGCTGTATTTTATACGGTTTTACACCAAGATCTTTGCGTAAAATTTCGAACCGAACACTGATTTTGGTAATAAAATTCAATGATTTGCAAGCGTTGCTCGTTAGTAAGTCTATTCATGATGAAATGTCAAAGCATACTGAGCATCTTTCTCTTTGACACCATGTCTGAAATCCCACGTGATCTGTCAAATACTAATGCATGAAAATCCTAACCTCAAAAAAATCACTCTATATATGTGGATGCATGACTGCCCTGGAATGTAAGTTAGTAGCTCAGTAATACTAAAAATGCACAAATTGTTTCACGGAAAATAAACTGAGACATTTGTTGCCTTCCCAGATACAATGATTTGGGTTTATAAATATGACTACATCTACAGAGTAGCTATGGGACAGGCGAGCATGGACAAAGGGGTATAAAGTTATAGTTGTGGATGCAGAAAACTCAAATTATTTACTAAAGCCGCCAATTGAAAGAATTCGGAAGAAATGGAAAATAAATCTGCAGTGGAATCAAATTTAGGACTCTGAACCTCATAACTATGAACCATAATATAGGACAATGAACCTCATAGTACGTTCAAGCAGATATGGAATTTTCAAGTCTGCAGCTAATGTTTCTGCCTTTTCTTTAGAAACACTCAGCTTTCTTGCCACTGCATTTAAATGCTCCTGCGAAATTAATATTGTTAAATATCGATATTGGTATTGATATTTTATTTATATATAGTATATCTACAAATTTCTTTTGTTTGGTGACTTATAGTGAAATATGGCGTCGAATATTTTTTCAATTCACACCACCCCCTAAAATTAATTTTTGTGAGGCATTATAGCACCTGTTCGGAATATGTATGAAATTAACCCTAAATTGAATTTTATGTTTCGAATTATTTCTGGCATTTAAGTTGATTTGTAAGTTTTGGTGTGTTCAGAGACTTATAGTAGAATTTTATGATAAATATTTTTGATCCGTGAAACCCCTGTTTTAAGGGTGGTTTTAAACTTTTCGCACAAAATGGCCTAAAAAATATTCCTATATAGAGGAGCTAGAGGCTTAAAATGTTCCATAAAAATGTTATTCGTAGTGTTCTAAGTAATACTGCCTGAATACATACCCTAAAATTAATTTTTGTGTGGCAGTTTAGCGCAGATTCGGAAAATGTAAGAAATTAACCCCCTAAAATGTATTTTAAGTTATTACTTATTTCTGGCATTTAAGCTGAATTTTGAGATTTGGTGAATTCAGAGACTTATAGTAGAATTTTATGGCAAACATTTATAGAACATTTTGATCTGTTAAACCCTGTTTTGGGGGTGTTTTTTATTATTTTGTACAAAAGTGACCAAATGAGCACTATAATAAGGAGCTAGAGGGTTAAAATAGAAAAGAAAAGAAAAAAAGAACACACACTATACTTAAAGTGTAAAGAACACAAGGTTTCCTATGTAGATTCATCATAAGAATGTGCAAAAGGGGGAAATAATGACCTCCTACGTAAACTTTCAAAATGCCGATACATGCAGAGGGTGATTTTTTTAAAAGCTATAGGAAAGATTTTCAAAAAACACATTAAATTCAGAAAAATGCATGAAATCTTTATCTGAATCGATAGTACGGTCCATATAATTTAATGTTTGAAGATTATTTCATGCAAATGTTGACCTTGACTGCGCCTCAAATGGTCCATCCGCTTAGTCTAATTTTGGCATTTCCACGTTTTTGAGTAACAGAGGCCCAATTGCTGCGAACGGCGACGAATCGATAATTGATGGTCATCATTAACACTGGCCGATACAGCTGCGATATTTTCATCAGTTCGCACCCTACGTAAGCATGTTAGTGGTTTAATGTCCAACAATGTAAATTTGGTGCGAAATTTAGTCACAATAGCCCGAATAGCCGCTTCAGTGGGTCGATTAAACTGACCATAAAATGGAAGCGCGCGATGAACTTTCTTAACAGAGCACGCATTTTGATAATAAAATTCAATAATTTGCAAGCGTTGTTCGTTTGTAAGATTCTTGGTTAAATTATAGACCAAACTGAAGATGTTTGACAGTGAAACAAAACACGAAACGTGTGTCAGCTGTTTAAACCAGTGTCGCCAAAAAGATAATAGCTAAAAAATCACCCTTTATATTCTTTGCGGTAACCCTTTATCGCAACCTTGTTATTTTCGAAAAAGTTTCATTTTGTTCCACAGTGTTTTTTACGTGGCAACATACTTGGAATTATTTCTGTACACAATTTCTGTACACAATGGATTCTAACCAAAATAGTATATTATTTTTATTACTTTAAATGAAGATTCTGTCTCTTAGAAGTGGTGAAACTTCTCATAAATATTTCGGTTATATCCGAGTCATCATCCACCACCTTTTAGTGTTTTGCGTTTTTTTTTTGTGGTGTACTTACCTTACGTTCTCATGTTTTTGTATGTAAATCCTATGAAATTGACCGGCAACCGGCGAAAGTATGTCATTCTTCATTTGCATTGCAACATGCTGAGGTAGTACCGACAACAAAAGTCTTTCCAGCTTCTCATTCTCATCCTGGATCTCCAGGCGGGCGGCAATGCAATTTCGCGTATCCAAAAAAGCACGACGCTGTGCTCGTTCCATCATAATGTTGACGACGAGACCGGCCACATTGACGCCGATGAACATGACAATGTTGGCTATAAGCTAAAATCACAAACAAACAAAATAACAAAAGGTTAAAAATTATTTAGGGGGAAATATGAAATTATTTTAAATTGGAATTAAATAATGATATTTTATAATTTCAACTGAAACTTTTTTCTTTTTTTTTAAAGATAATTTTAGATTTAAATTTCATCAAAACAGATAAAAGTTGTGAAATAAGTACTAGATTTGCAGATGTTGCAGTTTGTCAACAGAATGACCGAATTCCCAAAGTGGGGAAAATGTGTTCCAAAATATGGGATTTTTACTAAATTGTTCACCATGTTACAATTTTTATCAGGTTTTATGCATTTTAGTCGGACCTCAAATTCGTACAATTTTGAGAGACCGACTACAACTTGTATTTTTCAAAAAAAAATCGTTTCAGTGACAGAGTTATTTCAATTGCCGATGAATTTTTCAAAACGAAGTGGAGTCAGAGATGTGGACTGGTATGATCAAAACTTGTATTTTTGTATTAATAAAATCTTTAATATCTTTAATTTCCAACGAATTGTTATAGTCAAGTATAGGTTTCATTTAAATAAATTAACAAGTGGTTCTCTTACTAAACAAAATAATGAGCAAAAACATTGCCAAAGTTAAAAAATGGCTAAAAATTGTCTAAAAAGTTGTGTTTGCCGGACAAAAGCACACAGATTTCTTAAGTTTTCTTAAATAAGATAGTTTCATCTTTTCAAATCGGTTTATAAACAACTAAGTTACAGGCTTATAAGTGTACGAACGTACGAAAACCCGGTGATTCAAGATTTTGGACCTGTATGGCAAATTTCAAATGCAGATTCTTGTTCTACTCAACAATACCTGTCAGAAAAATAATATCACCTCCCAGAATTTTTGGACTGTCGCACAGTGTAATCACCTAAGTTACAGCCATCTAAGTGCGCTAAGATACTCAAAATCGTTTTCTACCCGAAAGTCAAGATTTTGGCCTGGGAAATTTAAAGGACAGATTCTGTTTACTCGACAATACCTACAAGATAAATAGTATCACTTCACTTCAAGTGATTTACATATTTAACCAAATAAAATGTAATGTCGTCTGCTGGTAAATACGCCGGTTTTTTGCATCTTACTTCGATCTTCAAGATATATATTCACAATTTTCACAACTTTCTGTTGCAATATGTTCCCCTAAGGACCAATGTGTGAGCTATATCCCAATAATGTCCACTTTTACAGTAGATTTTCCTTTGTGAAATAAATAATGATTTGGAAAATTTGATCAAGAGGCGATGTAATATGAGGTATTAATAAAAAAATTTATGGGGGCTATATCAAAACATTTGTATGGGGGCTATATCAAAACATTAACCCATGTGGTCTACTTTTAGTGTAGATGTTCCGAAGTGAATCATAACATGACGTTGAAAATTTGATCAAGATTCCATGCTAAATGAAGATCCTATAGCTGCAATAAAATAAATCGAAGGGGCCTATTGCAAGATTCTATGTAAACTTTGGAATCTAGAGCAGTGACACCGTGAGACAATTTCACATTTTTACAAAGGCGATATGGGTATCAAATGAAAGAGATGATTATCTGATAAAAATACTTCAAATTCCATGCTTCTATCTGTATTAGTTTAGTACTAACAACCATATTATGTTTATTTAGTTTATTATGTTTACTTTGTTTATTCGTGTTTTACTTTTAATTCTTAAATGGTTTTTAATATTAAACTAATACATGTAGAATTATGAAATTTTAAGTATTTTTAACAGATATTCTTATTTTTAATTTATAATTTATATCGCCTTTGTATGACTTGCAAAAGTGTGAAAATAAATTATTAAATCATTTATATCCTTTGGAAATGAAAAGTCTTGCAAAAAGGAAAAATATCACCAAATGGAAAACTGAGTACAGAGTTGTTCTACATACGATCTCTGCAGGTCCAAAAAGTACTGTCGCATGGTGTTATCCAAAACTTCCATACCTTTGAATATTGTGGTTTTTATACCCTCCACTAGAGTTTTATGTCTTTCTGAGTCGATTTAGCAACGTCCGTCTGTCCGTCCGCCCGCCCACCAATTCTTGTAATCAAAGTACAGGTCGCAATTATTGTCCGATCCTAACTAAAATTAGCAAAAGTAAGTTTTGCGGGCCAAGGACGAAGTCGGTTCAGATTTAGATATAGCCTCCATACAAATGTCGCTTTTGATTTGACTTTTTCCGCTCTAGAAATCACACATTTTAATAGATTTGCTTCAAATTTGGCACAGTACCTTATAATTCAACAAACATCTGTGCTGAAAATGAGTCAGTTTGGTTCAGATTTAGATATAGCTCCCATACAACCACATATTATAATCGATCCTTTTCAATTTTGACTCAAGACCTTATATTTCAACTAGAAACATCTATCGCGAGAGTGAAACGGATCGGTTTATATATATATCCCATATAAATTTCGGTCCGGATTTGACTTTTTCCGCTCTAGAAACCAGATTTAACAGATTTTCTTCAAATTTGCCACATCACCTTATATAGGCTTTTTTAAATGCTATAAAAAAACTACTGAATATATTCTCAAATTTCTTTTTTATTTGAAAGTACAATCCTTCGGGTTAATAATGGAAAATAATTTCATGCAAATGGCTGCCTCGGGCACCCCACAAATAATAGCCCAACGGTTGAATAGTTGAATAAAAACGTTAGATGGCGGACCCTATATTTTTCTTCTGCTCTATACACCCATATGGGTATCTCCTAAAAAAGGTCCATCAAAAAATAAAATCAGACCACACTAATAGCTTTTAACATTATTTTTGCCCTTATTTCGATAACTATTACATTTGCGAAACTTGAAGTTAACTTGTTCTATTTTATTTACTTTCTAAAAAAATCGCTGAACTTTGTATATTTCTATAAGAGAAAAGTACTTCTGTTTTTGTAGCGACCGTTTCAATGTATAATTGTCTGTATTATTTTGTACTAATTTGCACTAAATCCTGACAAAATATTTTTAAAATGTAAAACTCTTTAAGCGCTTTAGAACACTAAAAACGCTGATCGACCTTTTCTGTTTCTCTTTTACCATAGTTTAAAGCGTGCTATGTCACGTCCGGACCACTGGCAGATGCCACTGAGATAAATGTAGAAGTTATGAACCTCCTTTTAGACGCAAAAGAATTATAAAAATCATGATATTTAAATTTTTGTTCTAATGGCGAGAAAAGCCCCTTTACAATTTATATTGCAGAATACTTTTGTTATATTTTATAATAGCTGGCAACAAAGCGAAGAAAAACTATCGATAAATGGCTCTTCTGGTAGAAGCACATATCTTCAAGGTTTTTTGAAATTCCCGTACTTATACATGAAGGGTAATAGTTTCTATAATTAAATTTTCTTCCCAGGCATTAAAAAATAGAATGAAATATTCTGTTCTCTAATTTTTGAAGGGTTTTGTTCGTGTTATTTAAATAAAAATTAAAAAAATCAATATTTAGCAACAAAATCATTTACTTTTAAATACAATGTCTTAACTTCTACATTTATCCACAGAATTCATGTTAGCTATTAAAAAGTAGAATAAAATATTTTTTGTTTTTTTTTTTTTTGATTTTTTTGTGCCAGTAAAAAATTAATTTTTCGAAAAAAATCTCAATCTTTTGGAGACTGTTCCTAAACCACTGCGAAATTTGCATATTTGTAGCCATCGTAATTACCCTTAATTGCGGGAGGAACATGACCTATATTTCCTATAGTACAAATATTAACGAAGAAAACTCTGATATTAGTAAAAAATATCCATAAACAATTTTTATGTTGATTTTATGCATCAGTATGCCTCAAAGCACATAAAAAATTAGGTTTCGGACCCAAAATTTGTAGTATTATTTCTTGATGTTACCCTATATTAGGGTATAACAATTTCTTCGGATTACCCTATATCAGGGTGTACAAATTGCACTCTGAAATAGCTAACATTTTCTCCCGAAACAATAGCACCTCCAATTCAATATCAAGTTTGTTCTACGCCATATCCATAGAATACCACTGAAAAGACTAAATTTTTTCCCAAACCGAGTCCATCGTAAATAACAGAAATTTCTATTTTCTCATAAGAACAACAGTGCGTATGAGCAATATTTTAGTTCGCACATGAATAAAATATCACTCATACGTATGGGTGGTCAACATTCAACCACCACCAGCACAACCACATGTCATTCAGTTACTGTCACTGTTGACCTTTAAGTGACGGCCAAAAGGACCATTAAATAAACACAAAACAAGACAAACAGAGGAAAATAGAAAAGCTGGAAAAGGAAACAGTCCATGGCATTTCTACATCTATTTTGAATTTTGTATTTACGGACATAGTCCTCTGAGGCGGCTTATGGACATGATGGCCCTGAATATAAATGTTAATTTCCTTCTTGGCCACTTGTTGTTTTTTTATTTGTACACACGGCCACAAAACTTAATTTCCTTGTTTTCTCAATTCAATTTAATAAAAATTAATTCAATTTCTCTATAATGGACAACAGCCAGTCAAACAGTCTGTTTGTGCCGGTGTCTGTGTCAGTGTGTCGGCTCGCTCGCTCGCTGGCACTTACCTGATTATATTCCAAATAACGAAATGCATCCGTACATATTTTATAGACAGTCAAACTGATGTGCACCAGGGGTAGAGTGATGCCAAAACAAACAGCTTCCCAGATTTGCAATGGCATCATGGCATAAGCCAAAAACACCACAAACACAATCTGCCAAACACCTTCGGCCATGACCTGTACGACGAAAAAAAGGAGGAAGAAAAAAAGGAGAAGAAGAAAAACATCAGACAAATTGCAGAGACAACATTGGACATTTTATGCAAATGGTATTACACAAACGAAAAAACTCGCTACTTATATATATACAGATGTATGTAAGTATTTATTTAAATGACGAAAATGTGAAGAAAAGAAAAAAAATATGCCTTCTAAAGCGTGTTGCTGAGTAGATGTGATGGAATGTTTTTGGTATTATGAAAATAAAATATATATATAATATACATCAGATGTGTCGTATAGCCAGACACACTATGCGCCCAAAACAAGTCAAATCAACCTGGTGACCGATCCAATAGCCATGAATTGCGGAAATGGGAAAAATATGAGTTAAAATTGCACCACTTTGTAAGGGCAAAACTTGATAAATAATATAGCCCATCAGTTCATTGGATTCCTTGATTTGCCAAATGTCGACGTGGCCGTAAAAGCTTAATTGATGAAAACCACTCAGTGGTTGGAAATCGATTTCTTTCGCAAATAATTCGGAAACTTCTGTTCCGTTTGACCTAGCTCCGTGAAATTTCTTAGAGACAATGGAAATGTGGTTTCGACTTTAACTGGCGAAATTGGAATTCTCCAAATAGCTTTGAGCTCGGAAATTTGCCTCATGGTATATAATACATTTTTGAATAGTCGCCAAACGTTTTCTTATTTGAATTGGGTCAATTCTTTAGAGATTTATTATTCCCCATCAATACTGAAGTCAACGTAGACAATTGAAAACTTTGAAGTGAAAGAAAGTAGCTCGCTATGAAAGCAAGTTCTGATGGAACTTGCAGTGTCTTCAAATTTGATGAGCTCTTCACGTCTATAGTTCCCTGAGATGTCTCTTTCCCATCTCCTATAAAGATGTAGTTTTGGGATATTTATACCCTACACCAAAGGGTATAACGTCTTTGTGCATTTGTTTGTAACACCCAAAAGGGAACGAGATAGACCCATTGTTTATTATACCGATCGACTTAGAATACCTTTTTGAGTCGATTTAGCGATGTCCGTCCGTCCGTCCGTCCGTCCGTCTGTCCATCTATTCTTGTAATCAAAGTCCAGGTCGCAATTGTGGTTAGAACTAAATGAATCTTTGTACAATGAAGTTTTATGGGATAAGGACGAACGCTATTTAATTTGAAGAATATCGGTTCAGATTTAGATATAGCTCCCATACAAATTTTGCTCCCGATTTTTTTCCGCTCTAGAAACCTCATATTTTAACTAACTTTCTTCAAATTTGACAAAACAAATTATATTTCAACTAGAAACAGCTCTGGTAAAAATGGGCCAGATCGATTCAGATATGTATATAGCTCCCACACAAATGTCTCTCCCGATTTGATTATTTCCGCTCTATAAACCACATAATTTAACTGATTTGCTTAAAATTTGGCAAACCAGCTCATATTTCAACTAAAAAACTTCCATGGCGAAAGTGGGTCAAATCGGTTCAGATTTATATATAGCTCCCACAAAAATGTCTCCCCCGATTTGATTATTTCCGCTCTAGAAACCGCATATTTTAACAGATTTTCTTCAAATTTGGCCAAAACAAATTATATTTCAACTAGAAACAGCTCTGGTAAAAATGGGCCAGATCGGTTCAGATATATAAATAGCTCCCACACAAATGTCTCCCCCGATTTGATTATTTCCGCTCTACAAATCTGATTTGCTTAAAATTTGGCAAACCAACTCATATTTCAACTACAAATATCCATGGCGAAAGTGGGTCAAATCGGTTCAGATTTATATATAGCTCCCATATAAATGACTCCCCCAATCTAATTCTTTCCGCTCTAGAAACCACATATTTAACAGATTTATGTCAAATTTGGGAAAGCGTCTTATATTTCAGAAAACCTATGCTAAAAATGTGTCAGATCGGTTCAGATTTATATATAGCTATCATTCAAAGTTTGTGTTCAATTTTTTTTTTACAAATACAGATAGAAGTATGAAATTTGTAATATATATACCCGGTTCAAATGTAACGACCTTTTTATACCCTACACCACAGGGTATATTGACTTGGTGTAGAGTATCATATAGTCGGCCGACTTTAACCTTCCTTATTTGTTTTATAATCAAAAAATACACCTTCAGATGAATCACCACCCATTATTTGTATGTATGTTCTCCAATGTTGTATAGTTTAAATGAGTTTCTTTACATGAAGAAAGTATTGGTCGTATCCACTAGTGACTGATATTGTTTCAAACTACTTTGTTTTGGTCTGATGTTGTTGTCAATGACAATTCTACAAATTTTCATTACCTCGGACGCTTCCTTTATGTAGGAATATTACATACAATACAAACAAAAGTAAATAAATAATTAATTAATTGCAAAGAGATTATCATCGTTATCGATATGGTAATAAATCCATGAAACAATATTTATGTTTCGTGTCAAAATAAATGTCAATGTGTTGGCATATTGCAAAAATATCTGTCGTTGCTAATTAATGTGCAGTACCAAATAGTTGAAGGACAACGATACGCGATACCTGACAATACTCCAGACACACACTAACCAAATGAATGAACCTTGAAGAGGTCAGCAATACTGCACAGTACGCTGCGTCTTGGTCTATACAAACAAACAAAATTCCAGTCAGACCACGGAAAAAAATTGGCTTGAAATGATGATTTGCAAAATATAGCTCAGGCCGGCTGTGAGCTAAAGGATTATGAAAACACCCGTAAAATTAGGGATTTCCCATTTTTTGGTGTTGAATTTTCGTCCAATTTTTTCTGAAATAATCGACCATCGAAAAACTTTAAATATAAATATTGATTCTTGTCTTAGTATGACTTATTGGTCGAGTTATTGCACTTTTAAAGTAATTTTGTTGTGGTTTAGCTAAAATTGAAAACCTTTTCTGTTTTGTGCGAATATTAAAAAAATCAACACCTTTCGAATTATGCATTATGAATAAAGAAAATAAATTAACGCCACAGCTCTCATTTTTTGGCTCTGAAGACCTTATGTATTAAACTATTTTCACAAAAGTGTAGTAGTGACATTTTTCGTCCGATAGTCATCAATTAGGCATCATTTGAAAGGTATTGATTCTTTCTATTTATTTTTCTTAACAACTTTCACACAAATTGTATAAGAAATATGAATTTTTAGTTGTCACATCGAAAAATCACGAACAAAATTCCAAGATAAGAATAAAGTTTATTTAAAATACATTCAAGTGTCTATTAATTTAGTAAATAAATTTTAAAGTTTTCAGGAGCATGTAGCTCACATACGGTTCGACCCAGCTACGAAATAGTTTGCAGATCATTATTAAACATTCCAATCTTCATTTCTGGGGGTTGACCGCATCGATTTTGTTCGTGGCCCTTCCTGCAGCCCAGTAGATCGATTACGTTAGTTCACAAACATTTTTGCTCTAACAATTATCTAATGTTTTTTTGGATTTATAAAGTCGAAAACTATATTAAAAATTAATTTTTGTAAATAAATTTTTGTTTTACATTTTTTTTACTAAATTTCAATTTTATCCATCTTTTTGGAAATATAAGTTTCTGCATTTAAACTAAAGGTATTTAATATGACTAGAAATGTCACATAGAAACAGAATTTTATGAACCGTCTCCAAAAAATTGATTTAAAAAAAATCTGCTTTTGTTCAAGCGGAAAAATCCCATAAAAAATAGAAAGATTTGGAAAAATATATTTTGTTCCATTTTTTGATAGTCTTAATAATCTGACGAAGAAAGCAATGTCTATATGTAAAAATTCTGTAAATAAATGTTGAAGTGATGACCATATTCGTAGACGCAAAAGAATGAGAAAACGCTTTAGAAACTAGTTAATAACATATTTCATATCTGACATCTCTGAAAACAAGGCATATTTCAAGAAAATCTGTGAATAAATGTAGAAGTTATGACTTTTATTGTGCATGTACATGCCAACTTCTAGTTTAATCTAGAACGCACGAAGATTATCTTCAAATAGGCCTTGTTTTCTTCATTAAGATCCAAGCTGTTATAAAATTAAACGAAATATTCTGGTATCTAATTTATAAAGCAGGTTTTTATCAAAAATTAAAAAAAACGGAAAAGATTTTTTAATTATGATTTTTTAATTTTTGGTTAAATAGATAATAGAATATTATGTTTTATTTAAAAATAGCCGAAATCTTAATATAGACAACAAGGGATATTTTTATAAAAGCTATGTATAACTGTAGAAGTTATGACCCTATTTGTAGACGAAAAAAATGTTAATAATGTTTTTTAAAATTTTAGGTTACATAGTGCGAAACCCAGATTTAAAAAATAATTAGAATATTTTTTTACGATTTACAAATTAGATTTATTTTACAATTGCTTACATCTTAAAGTAGGCAACAAGGGATAATTCAAGAAAATCTATGGATAAATGTAGAAGTTGTGGTCCTTCTTGTAGCAGTACACGTCGTCATTACACATGACTAAGTCAATTTAAGCAAAAACTTGATAATAATGATACATCTACAATAACTTCTAAATTTATTCCCCTACATTTATCCATCGAACTTTTACATATAGACATTGTTGTATTCGTTTAAATGTTAAATATTAAAAAATAAAACAAAATATTTCTTTACTGTTTTTCTTTATATTTTCAAAGGTACATTCGATGCGAATCGGAATTTTAGTAAAAAATAAAAACTATCCATATTTTCATTTTATGAATCAGCAAGCCTCATTCCACACAAAATAGAAATATTTTTTAGGTCTCGGACACACAAGTTTCTATTTATTATATTTTATATTTGCACAATATTATTAGGGATATTTTAAATCCTTGCGAGGGATTTGTTTCTATCTGGGTCGCTTTAAAACATTTGAAGTCCCTAGTAAAGGGTCCGCCATCTAACGTTTTTTTTTCAACTATTCAACCGTTGGACTATTATTTGTGGGGTGCCGAGGCAGCCATTTGAATGAAATTATTTTCCGGAAGGATTGTACTTTCAAATAAAAAAAGAAATTTGGGAAAATATTCAGTTGTTTTTTTATAGCATTTTCAAAAAAAAAAAAAGTTATTTGGCGGTCCCTTTATTTAGTAACGTAAGGGTCCGCCTTCTAAAGTTTTTTTTTCAACTATTCTACCGTTGGACTATTATTTGTGGGGTGCCTCAGCAGCCATTTGAATGAAATTATTTTTCATTATTAACCGGAAGGATTGTACTTTCAAATAAAAAAAGAAATTTGTGAAAATATTCAGTAGTTTTTTTATAGCTTTTTAAAAAAATATTTGGCGGACCCTTTATTTGGAAAATGTTGACCTCCTTCACCGAATAGAAAACTGAGAATACAGTTCTCTTATATGACGTCTCCAAAAAGTACTGTCGCACGGTGTGATTTGTCCTGTTTGTCTTCTAATAAAATTTTTATATATTTGATTTTTTTCTCAGCAAATACCTACATCTGTGTTCTAAATACTCTGCAAATTTCAGAGTTGAGTTTTCAGTAGTTTCTGAGATAAATGTAGAAATACACAGATGTTTTTACTTTTTTATTATATTTACGCTGTTCTAATTTTTTTCAGAAACCGTTCTGAAATTTTTAGGGTGTATACCATTAAAAATTTTTCGTTGGTTTTATGTAGAATTCTTCAACAGAAATTGAAATTGACCTCAAAAGTGCGGCATGGTAGTAAACTTAACTGGTATTTGTTAACCAAATATTGCTAATATCATTCTTCTCCGCAATTTGTACTGCATTTCAAAATTTTGCTTCAAAATTGTTTTTCAAACCACCTTCGTGATTACATTCGTCGCGACAATTTCAAAATAATTAACCTAAATCCACATCAAACAACAACAAAAAACCCCGGCTGATTGATGTGACCGAAAACGTAACAAAACTTACCTCCTTGGTGTCAACCGGAAATATGGAGCCCAATGTCGGCATCGAAACAAAACAAATGGCAGCGGTGAATAATAGAATGCCATAGCAAAGGCAGGGTAAATGATGATCCTTGATCACGCGACATTGCAACAGTATTAGAATAATGGCAAATAACAGGCATACAAACGAATTGAAGACGTTCTGAAAAAAAAAACCGAAAACAAAAACAGTTTTCAAATCAAACAACTATTCAACAAAAGCCAAGTGACACCCGAAACTTACATGAAATGTGGCCGTGTAGTTGTAGACAAAGGAGAGGGCGGCCATTGCTCCGCATAGCACCACCACCAGCGCCACAACGCCCAGCACCGAGAAACGTTGCAATTTGAGCGTGTAGCGCTGATACAGACACTCCAGCTCATCATTCTCGAAACGCAGTGTATTCCAAGGACGACCACGTGTAGCTTTCACCGCATGATCCATGATGCTGGCAATTGTGATGAATGTTGTGTGACTACGAACTCAGGAAAATGGTGAGAACAGCAACGCAGGGGCGAGGTTATCGGAAATGGAGAGAAGAAGCGAAATGAGTAGAAGCCCAACCAACCACCACCACCGCCTGGGAAGGGCGGTTTCTTAAACGGCGGAAGCCAAAACTTCAGTGTTTTTGCTGGAAATCTCGTGAAAGGAATATCATCAAATCTGCAAGAAGAAGAGGAAGAGCAAAAAGGAAGGAATGTTAAATATTTGCTGGCAAAAAAGGAAGAAGAATCCGATACAGAGTCAATATAAAAAGTACACATATGAGTCACTTCATGGCAAAAAGGTAGGATTTTCTACATCACTTGAATAGAAGAAACTTGCACCAAGACTTTGCTGTTTAATTATAGCTATTTAAGATATTAGTCTGGGGCAGAGGGCAATGTATATTTCATTTATTTTAGTTGATTTTTGTGATTTTTTATATATTTTTATGTTTTAGTTCTAATCAAACATCTATTATTGAATTTCATTAATTTATAATCTGATTGACTGATGATTGACTGTTATTTGCTACTTTTAATATTTTTTTAGGAATTTTGGAATATTTTTTTCATATTTTTTAGGAATTTTGAAAAACTGGTTATAACCGGTTCAACCGGGTTTTTGATAAAACGATAACAGAAAACCGGTTTATAAGAAAATTTAATTTTCGTTTAAGACGAAGCCCATTTTTCTACAAAACCCGATCTAGCTACCCTCAATAGCGATAAATTCCTTTCACGAAAATAAATTGCAGCCGTCACCCCCAGAAATGAAGATTGGATTGTTTAATGATGATCTGCAAAATATTTGGTCACTGGGTCTAGCCATCTGTGAGCTAAACGCTCCTGAAAACAGCTCTAAATCATTTTGTGTAATTTTTTTATGTTGATTTTTTTCAATTTTTTTCTGAATTAATAGACCCTACGAAGCACTTTAAATAAAATTTTTTATTCTTGTCTTAGAATTACTCATTCGTCGTTTTATTGGACGTTTATATTGATATGTTTGAGATTTATGGTGACAGCTAAACACTCATATTTCTTGGAAACATTTCGTTAAAGGTGTTATGAAAAACAAGTAAAAACGGCGTTCGGCCGGGCCGAACTTTATATACCCTCCACCATGGATTGCATTCCACAGAGGTTGTCGGTTTTGGCAGAAGTGCAGTAATATTACAGGAAAATATAAATTTTTTAATGTATTCAAACCAAAACAAATAAAAATATTGAAAAAATAAATTTAATATAAATAATTTTATAAATAAATATAATATTTTAATTATTTCAAACCATTATTTATTTCGAATCAAAAAATAAATATTTTTATATTTATATTTTCAAAAATCTTAAATACCATAAATATTGGTAGATAGTGTGTGCTACAGTTGGTTGTATTTCCATTCTATTTTAATTCCAAAAGTACAAATTTTGAAAATCCATTATCAGACGTACATAGTGCAAATATTCATGATTCAACCCATTTTTGCCGTAAAAGAAAAAGTACGAATTTGGAAAAAAAATCTTTTTATATCGCGTGTTTATGCAGTCAGAGGAATGTCTACACCGATTTCCATGATTCCAGGTGCGCCCATTTGGTTGGTAGCATTTTTACCCCCTTGACGTTTCTACGCAACTAGATTTCATCATTCTAGTTGTAGTCGTTTAGTTGGTACTATTTTTATCCCTCTGTACCATTGTAAGGGAAAGTACGATACGATCTACGCGGTCAGAGGAATGTATACTCCGAATTACATGACTCTAGCTGCGGTCATTTGATTGGTACTATTTTTATCCCCTTTTTTCAATTTAACCCCAAAAAGTACGAATTTCTAAAAATCTGTTTATTTTGAGTGTCTACGCAATCAGAGGAATGTATACACCGTATTTCATTATTCTAGGTACAGCCGTTTGGTTGGTACGATTTTTATCCCTCTATTCCCATTTTACCCCTTAAAAGTACGAATTTGGAAAAAATACTTTTATATTATGTATCTACTCAATTAGAGGAATGTAAACACCGAATTTCGTGTTTCTAAGTGTTGTCGTTTAATATGTACCATTTTTATCCCTTTTTTGTCCCATTTCACCCCCTACAAATAAGAATCACTTTATGGTGCACGTTTTTGCTATAAGGGGAATGCGCGTACCAAATATCAAGCAAATATAAACAAAACATGCTTAAATACGTTAAAATATTAGGGATTATTATGGGCATTTTTAGTCCTTGTGAGGGAAAATTTTTTCCCTTTGGGCCGATTTGAACGTTCTAGCTCCTTTCGTTTAGATGCTAGCGTGCTTTCATCAGACGGACGAACGGACGGACGGACATGGCCAGATCGTCTTTGCATTTTATGACGATCAAGAGTATGTATACTTTATAGGGTCTCAGGTCGATATTTCAAGGTGTTACAAACGGAATGACAAAGTTAGTATACCCACATCCTGGAGGTGGAGGGTATAATAAATAGATAGAATCTGTTGAAGATCGACATCAGCTTATGCTGGAAGGTTAAAGATCTATGATCGACTATATGATCGACGTCAGCTGATGTGAGTATGACAATACGGTAACATCCACATGCAGGTGGCGCTATCGTTCATTTCTCTGGCAGTCAATGTAGTTTTTTTGGGTACTTCGTACGAAACAGCAACACTTGCTGTAATAAGGTATTGAAAAAAACTAAATTGTTGTGTGTGTTTAACAAATTGTCTCCTCTAGACTACGTCTAGGAGAGATCAACAGTGCCAACATTCTGATGGAAAGCTGTTCAGAATCAATTCCTTTGTAATGATGCCTAATTGATGAATATCGGACGAAAAGTGACGTCATTAACTTCATGTTTGTAAAGTAATTTAATACAGGAGATGGATTCACAAAATGAGCGCAGCGTCGGCAATTTTCTTCCGATGTTCATCATTTATGCATCAATTGAGAGGTCTTGACTGCAGCTATTTATTTTTTAAAAAAATTAAATTCTGCCACCAAATATGAAAAAGTTGTCACTATGAAAAAAACACAAAAAATACTATAAACGTCCATCAATTCGAGCAATAAGTTACTCTAAGACAAGAATACAAATTTATAGTTAAAGTGCTTCCAAGGGTCTATTAATTCAGAGAAAAATTTTGGACAAAAATGCAAAGTAAAAAACCACACGGGAAAACCTTAATTTTTAGAGGTGTTTTTAGTAGCGTTTAGCACACAAACGGCTTGATCTACGAACGAAATATCTTGCAAATCGTCGTTAAACAATCCATACTTTATTTCTATGGGGTGACTGGAAACTGATTTTCAATTTTTATGGACCGCGACCCAGCCTAATATACAGGATATGAGAGGCACCCTTCGTCACTGGGGTATTTCCGTATCTTAGGATTTATGAAAGCTATAAAAACGAAACAACCGATAATTCTTGTAGTTATTGATCATCATCATGCGTGTTTTAGCGGGAAAGCTTTTTTGTGCTTTCTCTATTGCAAAAATTAAATAAATTATTTCTTGTTTAAATATTCCAATTACTAGTGATATTTTATTTATATATACATATTATATCTACAGCTTTCCTTTATTCGGTGACCTATAGTGAAATTTAACGCAGAATATTTTTTCCATTCACACCACTCCACTAAAATTCAGTTTTGTGGGTCAATTTGGCATTAATTCCGAAAAAGTACTAAATTGACCCGAAAATACATTTTAAGTTTTGACCAATTTCTGACATTTATGTTGAATTTATAGTTTTGACGTATTCTACTATAAGTAGAATTTTATGGCAAATATTTTTGTAGAACATTTTGAGCCGTTAAACCCATGTTTTGGGGGTGTTTTTACCCTTTTTGCGCTAAAGGTACCAAAAAGATACCTATATAGAGGAGCTAGAGGGTTAAAATGTTTTACAAAAATGTTCCTCGTAGTGTTTTAAGTAATATTGCTGAACATATCCTATACTTAAAATGTAAGAATCAAAAGGTTTACTCGGCCGATTCATCATAATAATGTGCAAAAGTAGAAAATATTGCACTTTTCACAAGAGGCCCCAAAAAGATCCCCATAATGAGGAGTTAAGGGGATAAAATGTTCTACAAAAATGTTCCCCGTAGTGTTTTAAGTAATATTGCTGAACACATTATATACTTAAAATATAAGGATCACAAGGTTTCCTCTATCGATTCATCATAAGAATGTGTAATAGCCTGTTTTAAGGGTGCTTTTTACACTTTTACACAAAAGAGACCAAAAAGACCACTATATCGAACAGCTAGAGGTTTAAGGTGTTCCACAAAAATATTCCTCGCAGTGTTTTAAGTAATATCTCTGAACACATCCTATACTTAAAATGTAAGGATCACAAGGTTTCATCTACCGATTCATCATAAGAATGTGCAAAAAGGGGAAATATTGACCACTGATACGTAAACTTTCAAAAAGCCGATTCACGTATATTATTTTTACCCCTACTTTCAGAATCCTTGTGGCTATGATGTAAAAACTGATACCATTTGCCAGGGAATGACTCACTTATATATATGTACATATGTTTTCATGTATAAACATAAGTATACACGATTATCGTTGGAAAAAAGTTCATTCAAAATATTCTCCAAGGCTACATACGCGGAGGCGCCTTTGCTATATTACTTCTGTAAACATATTTATTTTCCTACATAAGTTTTGTGAAACATCTTGGGAACATTGCAGAAATGTCCAATCTTGCGAGCCCGGCAAAAATTCAATAATAACTGATACTGGTATCGCAGCAATCCCATGCACTTCCGATTATGTTGGACACCTGGGTACATGCCAGACATCACTTCCTGCCTTCCTTACTCCTGCAAATTGTCATGTTGATGTTTCAATTCCAAAGTTTGTCTAAAGGCAAAATCTGCGCGTTTTTTTTTTTACATTTTTAATTTCCATATTTCATTGTGACAAGGGATGAAGAGATGAAAAGAAAAAAATGAAAATAAAATAAAGTAAACTGTAAAACTAACACGGATACGGAAGTTGTGAGTGGAAGCACAGCACAATAAAGTGAAGTGATGCCAGTACTTGTGCGCCACCAACAACAATAACAAAGGGGTGGGGGCTATCCCCAACACCTCGACAGACACATCAGACAAACTAATGTGGTCGCTGGCAGTCAGTGCAAAATCTGCTCTAAATACTTTTCCCAGCAAAAGTGGAAAACATTGTGTATCATTGTTGTTGTTGTCAGTCAGGACAGAAGAAAGTTTTCCTCGCAGGTTTTACTCTGCCACCTTGAGTATGTGTGTGTTTAACGTTCTTATTTATTTCTTATTCATGGCACTCAGATCCACAAATGTACAGCTGTACAGATGTATATGCACACACACACACTTACACTTGTATATTTTTAAATGTTTTTCCGACGTGCTCCTTCGAAACTTATTTCGAATACAAAATTTATGATGGTGTGTTGCAGAAATAGTGGTAATTTATGTAAATTTTCTTTCAATTTCCATTCACTTTTCTCGGCATGTTGAAATGAAACTTCCGCCGTTGAGACGTTTTAAATATTTAAATATTTTTCGTCGCGCAATCAAAATCAACGCAAATGTCTTTACAAAGCAAAGCAATTAGTGTGGTTTGCTAATTAGCGGCTTGTGTTAGGAGACGACTTTGTGGAAATTATGGAATGGAAGAATAAAACAAGAATCTGTATGTGACAGATAAAAATGGTGGAAAAAATTACAACACCATTTTCAGTTGAAATTAAGAAAATACAAATTGAAAATGAGAAATGTAAATTGAAATTGAAAAATATAAATTGAAACTGAAAAATTTAAACTGAAATTGAGAAAATACATATTGAAAATTGAGAAAATACAAATTGAAATTGAGAAAATGAAAATTAAAATTGAGAAAATGAAAATTGAAATATAGAAATTGAAATTAAGAAAAAAGCAAAATAATATTCACAAATGAAATTTCTGATTTTTAATTGTTTTTTTCTCAATATCAAATTGTATAGTCTCAATTTCAATTTACTTTTCTGAATTTCAATTTGTTGTTTCTCATTTTCAATTTGCATTTCTCAATTTCAATTTGCATTTCTCAATTTCAAACTTCAATAACTGATTAATTACTGATTGGTTTTCAAAACAAAGTGTAGTTTTATTCCTTAATAAGATTATCTTTTTAAATAAATTCACAAACAGCAATGTTGTCTTACAAAATAATGTTTAAAAACACGGAGAAAATTGAAAAAAAAAATAGAGATTTTAGTTGTGATCGTTTCTGAAAAGCGTTATGAAAATCGATTTAAAATTGGTGTCATGAAATCGTTTCCTATTTTTTCAATTCAATTCGTATTCCTATTCCGACAACAAACGGATTTTATGACACCCTTGAATATGTTCTGTGAACGGAGTATAAATTTGTAACATAAACGTATATTGGACCACATTTACTTTTAAATTTGATTCCAAAATTCTCTTTATAGTGTGAACGGAATATAAAATGACTATATACTCATTTTATCAAAATCGGATGAAAACTCCTGCTTTGACTACTATTCACATCATATTATAATTTAAATGTTGATTATTGCCAAAAAAATCGATTTCCTTCTACTAAACTATATTTTCCAAAAAATAGCCGAATTCCCAAAGTGGGGATAATGTATTCCAATTGATATACCCTCCACCTCCAGGATGGGGGTATAATTACTTTGTCATTTCGTTTGTAACACCTTGAAACATCGACCTGAGACCCAACTTAGTTTGATGGCGATGGTAAAACTTATTTTTAGAGTTGGACTTTTAAGATTATGGTAGAGTGTATATAATATTCCTTATATGTTAAAAAATCGGTAGCCTCTAATTTCCGTGGTGGGGTGTACATGAGATACAGTCCGGTCGAATTTAATACCGTTTTAACTTGTTTTTAACGTCCATCCTCAAACGTTAACATATTTTCATTCCTTCAATTTGTCTTCCTTCGGGTGTCAATATTACCAAAGAAACAACAATCAAATCTGCATCTCAAATATAAATCAATCCCATTGAGAAAAATGCTTTGAAAATTCTTCACGAAAATTCTAATCAAAGCAAACCATTAAAAACGTTCATCAAAACAACTTTTTAAATTCAATTTGGACTTTAATCAAAAATCTTATTTAAATGTTGTTGTCCTGTGCCATCCTTAGTTGCTGTCGACTCCATACCACGAATACACAACGGGGTTTTCCTTATAGAAGAAAATAGCAAAATGAGAAAAAAATGAAGGGAAAACTAAAAATAATTTTTAGAATTTTCACAGTCGACGAAGCACATGATAATCACCCAACGAACGAACGAACGAACGGTGTCACCACATTTTCATCCACAGCGAAAACTAACTGCTCACACACACAAACATGGGCATCTATTTCTCGCAGGATATTTGGAATACACACACACACACGTTTATCGAAACACCCACGTTTGTTGCCACAAAGAAGTATGGGTTGTTGTGACACTAATTTAGCACATAAACACATGCAACAACCTGCACACACACTCTCTCTCTCTCACCACATACACATATTTACATTCGCATGGAAATAGACATTTTTGTAGAATTTCCCCAAGGGGTGGGGGTGAACTGAGGGCATATTTTTAGATGGCTGTCAAAGATGTATAGGGGTCCATATAGGCAAAGAAAATTGTTATGGTCAGATTTGTTATGATTAAAAATATATATTTTTCGAAATCATTGGATAAAGTGTGTGTGTGTGTGAGTCTGTTTGTGATTCTTTGTTGTTCGTAAAAAGGATACATTTAACAGCACCATCAAGCTAAGTTCGAACACAAGGTCAGTGGAAAGTTGCCATGAAATCAGGCAAAAACGAACAAAAAGTGAAAGTGTTCAAATCGGTGTGATTTATGAGGGCAGTTCGTTAAGTTGCCAGTCCGCAAGTGCTCTATCTGGGTATACAACTCAGTCTCACGTTCTCAGTTTTAGCAAACTTATAAGCCTGTAAGATAATTGATTATAGATTTTCAGTTCCTTACCAGATTTATAAAGAAGATACTTAGACCTTTCAAAATATATTTAGGCTGTTTATTTAAATATGTGTGTTTTTGTTTATTTTTTCAACATTTTCCAATTTGGCAATGTTTTTCACTTTAGTTTGTAAGGTAAGCGTACGACTTATTTAAAAACTACTTTTAGTAAGGAGTAAAACGACACTTTGTTTTTAAAAATTCATCGGGAATTGACTAAGATATTGAAGTTTTCACTAAAACAAAATTTTTGGCCTAGTACAAAATTTTACGAATTTGAGTTTCAACATAAGTTCCTAAAATTCATCAAAACAAATTAAAAATGGTAAATAATTGTTTAGTGAATTGTTTTGGGATAACATAGTAGCAGCCAAACGGCTGTAGCTGGCATCATGAAATTCACTGTGTGAACGGTTGTGATTGAAAGTGGGTAACATTGGTTGAGAGGCATAACAATTTTACTCTATCAACGTCTCAATACCGTTTTACTTAGGGTGTTTAAGCAATTGTTCTAAAAATTTGCTGATTTATATCCTTTTTTGTTACACTTGATGCACTATGTTGATATTTCGATGACTGTATAAACATTTTGGTAGACTTTCCCCTTCTGTAGAATTATTACATTTTTATATTTAATATTTTTTTAATTTATTTAAAACAGAATACATAAGTCGGCCAGATTTTAATGAAATAATAATAATAAAAAATATCACAATTTACTCCAATATGAAGAGTACTTATGATTGATTGAATAGTTAAACAAGTAAAAACGGCGTTAAATTCGGCCGGGCAGAACTTTATATACCCTCCACCATGGATTGCATTCCACCGAGGTTGTCGGTTTTCGTAGAAGTGCAGTAATATTACAGGAAAATATATTTTTTTTAATATAGCCAAACCAAAACAAATACAAATATTGAAAAAATAATTTTATAAATAAATATAATATTTTAATTATTTCAAACCATTATTTATTTCAAATCAAAAAATAAATATTCTAATATTTAAATTTTCAAAAAGCTTAAATACCATAAATATTGGTAGGTAGTGGGTGCTATAGTTGGTTTTATTTCCATTCTATTTTAATTTCAAAAGTGCAAATTTTGAAAATCCATTATCAGACGTACATAGAGCAAAATAACCTATCTTCAACAATGATTCAACAAATTTTTGTCGTAAAACAAAAATTTCGAATTTGGAAAAAAACTTTTTTATTTTGCGTGTCTATGCAGTCAGTCAATGTATACACCGAATTCCATGATTCCAGCTGCGCCCATTTGGTTGGTACCATTTTTACCCCCTTGACGTTTCTACACAATTCGAATTTCATCATTCTAGCTGTAGTCGTTTAGTTGGTACTATTTTTATCCCTCTGTACCATTGTATCACTTGAAAGTACGAATTTCAAAAAAATCGTTTATTTTCCGTGTCTACGCAGTCAGAGGAATGTATACTCCGAATTTCATGACTCTAGCTGCGGACATTTGGTTGGTACTATTTGTATCCCCTTTTTCCATTGTAACCCCAAAAAGTACGAATTTCGCAAAATCAGTTTATTTTCTGTGTCTACACAGTCAGAGGAATGTATACTCCGAATTTCATGACTCTAGCTGCGGTCATTTAATTGGTACTATTTTTATCCCCTTTTTCATTTAAAACCCCTAAAAGTATGAATTTTGAAAAATCCGTATATTTTACTAGTCTATGCAATCAGAGGAATGTATACACCGAATTTCATTATTCTAGGTACAGCCGTTTGGTTGGTACCATTTATATCCCTCCGTACCCATTGTATCCCTTGAAAGTACGAATTTGGAAAAAAAAACCTTTTATTTTTCATGTCTACGTAGTCAAAGGAATGTATACTCCTTTCATGACTCTAGCTGCGGTCATTTGTTTGGTACTCTTTTTATCCCAAAAAGAAAGAATTTCGAAAAATCAGTTTATTTTCCGTGTCGACACAGTCAGAGGAATGTATACTCCGACTTACATGACTCTAGCTGCGGTCATTTAATTGGTACTATTTTTATCCCCTTTTTTCATTTTAACCCAAAAAAGTACGAATTTTGAAAAATCCGTGTGTTTTACTTGTCTGTGCAATCAGATAAATGTATACACCGAATTTCATTATTCTAGGTTGGTACCATTTTTATCCCTCTATTCCCATTTTACCCCTTAAAAGTACGAATTTAGAAAAAATAATTTTATATTATGTATCTACTCAATTAGAATTTCGTATTTCTAGCTGTTGTCGTTTGATATGTACCATTTTTATCCATTTTTTGCCCCATTTCACCCCCTACAAATAAGAATCACTTTATGATGCACGTTTTCGCTATAAGGGGAATGCGCATTCCAAATATCAAGCAAATATAAACAGACATATTGAAAAAGCATTATTATGGGTATTTTTAGTCCTTGTGAGGGAAAAATTTTTCCCTTTGGGCCGATTTCGCCCCATTTCAATCCCAACCGATCTAAGACCATAAGACACATTTATGGAAAATTTGAACGTTCTAGCTCCTTTCGTTTAGATGCTAGCGTGCTTTCAACAGACGAACGGACGGACATGGCTAGATCGTCTTAGACTTTTATGACGATCAAGAATATATGTACTTTATAAGGTCTCAGGTCGATATTTCAAGGTGTTACAAACGGAATGACAAAGTTAGTATACCCCCATCCTGGAGGTGGAGGGTATAAAAATGGCGATAAATTTATTAAAAATGGTTTCGCTGGACAAAAGCACACTGTTTTTTTCAGTTTTCTTAAATTGTATTATATCCTCACTCTACAGAGTAGGAGGGTATATGTCACTTGGGACAGAAAAAGAGTGTAAAGTATCGAATGAGTGACTTAAATGAATAAATGACTTAAGACCCTAAGTATGTTTGGACCAAATTCGTTGACTATGACTTTTTAAGTTGTTTGAGCCATGTCCGTACGCCCGTCCGTCTGGCTGGTGTACACCATAACTCTCGAAAGGAGTGAAGGAATCAATTCATAAATAGTTCTGTTATAATAGTTTTTAAATCCCAGATAAATGCTTGGAATTTTGATTCTGAAAGTGAAGGTATATATAAGTTGGGGTGTTTGAGATATTTCACATACAGACTTCTGTTGTATTCGACAAAACCTACAAGAAAAATAATATGAGTTCCCAAAATATGAGTTCCCAGGATAGCTATCGACAGTATGTGAAATTTCTAGCGCTAGCATCTGCAATAAAGGAGGTAGTAGGTCCAAAGTTTACAAATGGCTGCTCTCACAGCAGCGCCAAGAAGTGCCCTATGATACCATTTTGAATGTACATCTAATATGTACATCTAATGTACATGGGATTACAAACGGGAGAAATAGGTCCGAAGGAAATTTGTTTCTCCTAACTGACTGAAAATAGCAATAAAATCCCATAATCATTACAATCACTATTAAGATATACTTTAAATATTATTTTGATAAACATGGCATATGACTACAACGCTGAATGAGTTTCCCAGCCCTATGTGTACATTAGGGCGTACCTCAAAAAAAAAGTTCGCCGTACACCTTCGAATATGAAGTATTATTGAAAGGTAGTTTCAAAAAAAAAATTTTTATTTTTTTATGCCGAACGTAGGGGTCGCGCTTTTACATTTTTCTATATAACTTGTATTTATAAACGGATTTTAAAGTGTGATACATCGATGTTTTTGTCTCGACGAGGCCGATTTTTTTGTCTTTGAAGTCATTGAGCTCAAGCACCCCCTTCTGGTACTTACCCATCATTTCTCAGTTGCTACTACCCTAATGTACCACTCTAATAATCGAAAATTAAAGCTCGCATAAAATCATGAATCATGTTTGAGCTCAATGACTTCAAAGACAAAAAAATCGGACAAAAACATCGATGTATCACACTTTAAAATCCGTTTATAAATGCAGAAGTTATATAGAAAAATGTAAAAGCGCGACCCCTACGTTCGGCATAAAAAAATAAAAAAAATTTTTTTGAAACTACCTTTCAATAATACTTCATATTCGAAGGTGTACGGCGAACTTTTTTTTTTTACTTGTAACCTGGTACGCTCTAGTGTACATGTCCATTAAAATTAATGACAGAACGAGTCTTTCAGTGTAGTATGAAAAGGGTAACTCTTTTGAACAAATTTTGTTTTATTTATACCACAGTATGTGGATATACTATTTTTATACCCTCCACCTCGAGGATGGGTGTATATTCACTTTGTCATTCCGTTTGTAACACCTTGAAATATTCATCGGAGACCCCATAAAGTATATATATTCTGGGTCGTGGTAAAATTCTAAGACGATATAGCCATGTCCGTCTGTCTGTCTGTTGAAAGCACGAAATGAGCTAGGAGGTTCAAGTTTTTCCTAAATGTGTCTTATGGTTGTAGATCGGTTGGGATTGAACGTGGACGAAATCGGCCCAGAGGGAAAAATTTTTCCCTCACAACTGAGCTGAAAATATCCCTAATATTTAGAGTATTTCAGCATGTTTTTTGAACATATTAGCTTGTATTTAGATGATATTTGCAATGCGCATTCCCTCTATAGCATAAAAGGCCACCATAGAGTGATTTTTATTTGTAGGGGGCGAATTGGGACAAAAAGGGATAAAAATGGTACATATAAAACGACAATAGATAGAAAGACGAAATTTGGCGTGTACATTCCTCTAATAGAGTAGATACATAATATAAAAGTATTTTTTCTAAATTCGTACTTTTAAGGTGTTAAATGGGTATAGAGGGATAAAAATAGTACCAATCTAACGGCAGCACCTAGAATAATGAAATTCGATATATACATTCCTCTGATTGCGTAGACACGTAAAATAAAATAACTTTCCAAAATTCGTACTTTTTGGGGTTCAAATGGAAAAAGGGGATAAAAATAGTACCTACCAAATGACAGCATGATTCATGAAATTCGGATTATACTCTGACTGCGTAGACACGAAAAATAAAACGTTTTTTTCAAATTCGTTTTTTCAATGGATACAATGACTACAGGGGATAAAAATAGTACCAACTACAGCTAGAATGATGAAATTCAGTGAGTACGACCCTCGAATTGTGTAGATACGTAAACTAAAGAGATTTTAGATAGTCGTGCTCTTGGAGGGTTCAAAATGAAAAAAGGGGATAAAAATGGTACCAACCAAATGGCCGTAGCTGGAATCATGGAATTCGGTGTATACATTCCTCTGACTGCATAGCCACGTAAAATATTTTTTCCAAGTTCGTACTTTATTTTGTTGCTTTTACGACAAAAAATGGTAGAATCATGAAGTTGTCTTATACTGCGTACGTAAGAGATAAGGTATTTTCAAAATTTATACTTTTGAAATTAAAATAGGATAGAAATACAATCAACCAAACGACTGTAGCTGAAAATCCACTCTCTATCCCCCAATATTTAGAATATTTATGATTGCGCCCTTATATTTACTTTATGAATTGAAGTATTATATCCATTATATATATAGTATACAAATATTGGTAGCCTTGGCTTATTAATTAAATTTCATATTTTCATACAGTTAAAATTTGTTGCGGACATTCCTCTTGTAGCTTGGAAGCACCACAAAGAAAATAAAAGTTTTAGGGGGCGAAATGGGACAAAAAGGGATAAAATATGGTACCAATGATACGACAACAGCTAGAATCATGAAATTCGGTGTGTACATCCCTATAATTGCATAGACACGTAAAATAGAGGGATTTTTCGAAATTCATACTTTTAAGGGATATAATTAAAACGAGGGATAAAAATGGAACATACCAAACCGCTGAAGTTGAAATCATGAAATTCGGTGTATACATTCTGACTATGAAGACTCGAAAATGGGTTTTTTCGAAATTTTTACATTTTGGCGGAGAATGGGGCGACTGGGGATATCTTTAAAATTTATACTTTTCTTATCACTTTGTCTGTATCTGGAAATGCTTCTTTCTAATGGCGACTGACAAGCGCCTAATATTTAGGCATGTTCACTTTCACAATTTCAGCATTTTATTTATATAAAGTAGTCGATTTTAAACAGTGCGCATAAGTATACATTATAGTTTGAAATATCACAATTTTCTTAATATGCTACTGTGCTTCTATGTAAAGTCGACATCCTTTTATCTGCTGGTAATACTATGCACTCCGTGCATATAAGATTCGGCCGGCCGAACTTAACGCCTTCTTACTTGTTGTCATTCCGTTTGTAACAACTTGAAATGTCGACATTAGACCCTATAAAGTATATGTGTATATATATATTCTTGATTGTCATAAAATTGCAAGACGATCTAGTCATATCCGTCTGTCCGTCCGCCTGTTGAAAGCACGCTAGCATCTAAACGAAAGGAGCTAGGAGGTCCAAAACTTCAATAATTCATCTTATTGTCACGAATTTATTCAGTTGGGATTGCAACTGGCGGAAATCGTCCACAGGGAAAAATGTTCCCTCATATGGACTGAAAATAACCATAATATTTGAGTATTTTACCATGTTCTTTTCAATATGTCTGTTTATATTTTCTTGATATTGGGTATGTTCATTCCCCTCACAGCAGAAACGTGCACCATAAAGTGATTCTTATTCGTGCGGGTGAAATGGGTAAAAAAGGGATAAAAAAGGTAACTATCAAACCTCCCACACAATTGTCTCTATCATAGGTTATATTAAATCTTTCATACTTCTATACTGATGCATGGAAAACATGATCATGTTTATACAATTCTTTTATAAACATGGAAGCTGGGATCATGTGACACGAAACTCTTAGTACCTTCCACACAAATTATCCTGCTCTCACAACTTCCATATATATGTACTCTGAGGGAATATATAGGTCGGTTTAGCCGAATGAAGTCAACTTACTTGTTTCTTTTTTTTCATTTTGATGCCAAGAGAATCTAAAGAATTGATTGAATATTGAATACATGAACTGCATTCTAACACGTTCACTCACTTTCAAATGTACACATTTAATATACTTATGAGGAGTTTACGCAATATTATCAGGGCGAAATTAGATGTATCGTTAAATCCATAGCTCATGATCTGTGGTTTCAATGTAAAAAGGATTCCATTGATTTATTTTTAATGCATCGTTAATATATAAGCATATTCTAATGTGTATATTTAAATATTAAAGGATATAAATATATTCCTATACTAAATACTTCATATGTATGTATGTATGTAAATAAGTAAAGTGTATGTTTATTAGAGTGTCTCTCAGATAGATTGCACATTTATGCGGACTTTAACTATATGAATTCTTTTGGTCGGACTCTATAGTGGTTTCAACGTGCAGACCGAATGATCATCAGATCATCTTAGATGTTTTTAAGGTTTCTATATACTTTGATAGTACTACAACGAGTAATTGCAATCATTTTCACCACCAATTGTATGGTCAATCTTTGTTAATCTCATCTCTATTACTTTTGAATGGATTTTGATGTTATGGCAAAATGACTTAGTTCTCCAATTGTTTTAGTTAGAACCAATTTATTTTGATAATGAGCCATACATACTATTCTGAGCAGCAACATTTTTTTCATGTGGCACCCTTTTGTACAGAACACATTAATTCACATTCGTCGACAGTAAGTATTACAACATTCTGCAACTCCTCTAACACTAAACCATGAAAATCCAACTACAAACAATCAAACGCAATATAGAGAGTAGCACAGCGGCGGAAAGAGGGGTTTGGCATGCCTGTATTGTCAAACAGTAGGGCCATCCTGATTATGTGGTATCTGAACTTCATGGGAGAGTTCAGTAGTGGCAGATTATCTTGGCATCATACGAAGAAAACATGGTCTATTTGAAGAAAATCTATAGATAAATTGAGATGTTATGGCCCTTTTTGTAGATGTAAGTAAGTAAAAACTTCTTAAAAATGATTTTTTGAACTTCCTTTACTTCTAGAGTAAGGCTCACAACTTCTACATTTATCCATAGATTTAGATCTTCAAAAAGACATCGCTTTCTTTGTTAGAATCGCTATCCTATTTTAATACAGTAATATTTTGTTATCATTATTTTATCCCTTTTATCCCATTCGGGGATGTTTGTGGGATTATTTGTGTTTCAATTTGGTAATATCTTCCTGGAATGACTAGTGAAACTCTTGCAGGCCTCCTCAACTTAGGCCTTACATTTTCCACAACTGTCGCTGTATGTTGATGTATTTGCGAATGTTGTTAGCATGTGTTGGCAAGTGTTTTTCTTTGCAATATTTCATATAATAGAAGCGTTTTTTCATTAATGTCAGTTTAACCACTTCAAAGGCCGCACTTTAGAAAGAAAAGAGCACTTCTCTTTTATTACAACATCAACAACATGATGCTGATGACGACGACGAAGATGGCTACACAACACAGATGCTGATGATCATCATCATCAACGACATCACCATTTTCTACATGTGTGTGTGTATTGTTGTTGTTATTGTGACAAAGTGTTGTTTGATGACGGAAAAAAAATGTCATCTGTAGTGAAGCGATGACAACAGGTCCAGACACTTGATGAAATATTTTTTAAACATAAATTTATATGGAAGCTATTATATATTCAAATGCGATTAGGGAGTAAATAAAAGAAAATTGAATTAAAACAAATTCATGGACAGACAGAATGAATTATTATAGTATATTGGTGTTAAACTGTCTCACAAAACTGTGTCGCGCTGGCAACTGAACTGAAAAAATCTTTCAACACAATTTTATAAATATTATATATATATATAGAATGATAGTGGTCTACGCCAAAAACCCAAAAAATTCACATATGCTAATTATACCCTCCACCACCAGGATGGGGGTATATTCACTTTGTCATTCCGTTTGTAACACCTTAAAATATTCATCGGAGACCCCATAAAATATATATATTCTGGGTCGTGGTAAAATTCTAAGACGATATAGCCATGTCCGTCTGTCCGTCTGTCTGTTGAAAGCACGATAGGGGCCGAACGAAATGAGCTAGGAGGTTCAAATTTTTCCTAAATGTGTCTTATGGTTGTAGATCGGTTGGGATTGAAAATGGACGAAATCGGCCCAGAGGGAAAAATTTTTCCCTCACAAGGACTGAAAATAACCCTAATATTTAAAGTATTTCAGCATGTTTTTTGAACATATTAGCTTGTATTTACTTGATATTTGCAATACGCATTCCCTTTATAGCATAAAAGGGCGCCATAGCGTGATTTTTATTTGTAGGGGGCGAAATGGGACAAAAAGGGATAAAACTGGTACCTATCAAACGACAACAGATAGAAACACGAATCCTCTGATTGCGTAGACACGTAAAATACAAGAACTTTCCAAAATTCGTACTTTTTGGGGTTCAAATGGAAAAAGGGGATAAAAATAGTACCTACCAAATGACAGCAGCTAGAATCATGAAATTCGGAGTATACATTAATCTGACTGCGTAGAAACGAAAAATAAAACGTTTTTTTCTAAAATTCGTACTTTCAAGGGATACAATGGCTACAGGGGATAAAAATAGTACCAAATAAACGAATACAGCTAGAATGATTAAATTCAGTGTGTACATCCCTCTAATTGTGTAGATACGTAAAAAAAGAGATTTTAGATAGTCGTACTCTTGGGGGGGGGGGCAAAATTGGAAAAAGGGGATAAAAATGGTAACAACAAAATGGCCGCTGATAGAATCATGGAATTCGGTGTATACATTCCTCTGACTGCATAGCCACGTAAAATATTTCTTCTCCGAATTCGTACTTTATTTTGTTGCTTTTACGACAAAAATGGTAGAATCATGAAGTTGTCTTTTACTGCGTATGTGAGAGATGAGGTATCTTCAAAATTTATACTTTTGAAAATAAAATAGGATGGAAATACAACCAACCAAACGACTGTAGCTGAAAATACACTCTATGTCCCCCAATATTTAGGGTATTTATGATTGCTCCCTTATATTTACTTTATGAATTGAAGTATTATTTCCATTATATATATACATAGTATACAAATATTGGTAGCCTTAGCTTATTAGTTAAATTTCTTATTTTCCTCTTGTAGCTTGGAAGCACCACAAAGAAAATAAAAGTTTTAGCGGGCGAAATGCGATAAAATATTATACCAATTATACGACAACAGCATGAAATTCGGTGTGTACATTAGGGCGTACCTCAAAAAAAAAGTTCGCCGTACACCTTCGAATATGAAGTATTATTGAAAGGTAGTTTCAAAAAAAAAATTTTTATTTTTTTATGCCGAACGTAGGGGTCGCGCTTTTACATTTTTCTATATAACTTGTATTTATAAACGGATTTTAAAGTGTGATACATCGATGTTTTTGTCTCGACGAGGCCGATTTTTTTGTCTTTGAAGTCATTGAGCTCAAGCACCCCCTTCTGGTACTTACCCATCATTTCTCAGTTGCTACTACCCTAATGTACCACTCTAATAATCGAAAATTAAAGCTCGCATAAAATCATGAATCATGTTTGAGCTCAATGACTTCAAAGACAAAAAAATCGGACAAAAACATCGATGTATCACACTTTAAAATCCGTTTATAAATGCAGAAGTTATATAGAAAAATGTAAAAGCGCGACCCCTACGTTCGGCATAAAAAAATAAAAAAAATTTTTTTGAAACTACCTTTCAATAATACTTCATATTCGAAGGTGTACGGCGAACTTTTTTTTTTTTACTTGTAACCTGGTACGCTCTAGCGTACATCCCTCTAATTGCATAAACACGTAAAATAGAGGGATTTTTCGAAATTCGTACTTTTAAGGGATATAATTAAAACAAGGGATAAAAATGGGACCTACCAAACCGCTGAAGTTGAAATCATGAAATTCGGTGTATACATTCTGACTATGAAGACTCGAAAAAAGTTTTTTTTTCGAAATTTGTACATTTGGGCGGAGAATTGGGCGAATGGGGATATCTTTAAAATTTATACTTTTCTTATCACTTTGTCTGTGCTTCTATGTAAAGTCGACATCCTTTAATCTGCTGGTAATACTGTGGAATGCACTCCATGGTGGAGGGTATATAAGATTCGGCCCGGCCGAACTTAACGCCTTCTTACTTGTTTTTCTCTTTACTTTGATCAGATCTCTAATTTAAGAACTTTTATTTTTGACATTTATAAAAATTGTCTTTAGTGTTAGTTTGAAAGTGGTCTAAGTCACTCTGTATCCACTGATATTGATGTGTAGTGTGTAAACAAATTTTTTTATAATGTAATTAAGTGATGTAATTAAGGGATATTTTGAATAACATATTAAATGAAATTATTTGAAAAGTAAACAATAATTTCAATATAAAGTTTCTAGGCAACCTGTAAATATTTATATATATTTTTTTTTTTTGAATTGAAATATTTTGTGTTTCTTTCATTTTTGGTAAAGAAATATTACTTTTGCGAAAATTAAAATTTTTTGTTTAATATTTTCAATTTTGAGAAGAATGAAAGTGTACTAAGTCAGTACATCCTCTGAATGCAGTGGTTCCCGTAGATGATCCAACGTTTTCGATTTTTTTTTATAAATGTTCGATATAGTAGTTGGATATTCTAAGAAAAATATTTTGTGCTTCGGTGGAAAAATATTTTTGAATTGACTCAAACATAAACATTGCATATCTCAGAACGGATAAAGTGTGACTTAGACCACTATCATTCTAACTGACACATACAATTATATTATATCTGTAGCATTCTTTTGTTCGGAGGCTTCTAGTGAAATTTGACGTAGAATATTATTTCCACCCACTCTCACTTGTGGGAGCGATTTGCACCAATTCGAAAAAAGTATTAATCTTAATAAAAAGTATTAATCTTAATCTTAATTTATGTTTTGACTGATTTCTGGCATTTAAGTTGAGTTTTGGTGTATTCAGAGACTTCGAGTAGAATTTTATGGCAAATATTTTTGTAGAACGTTTTGATCCGTTAAACCCTTGTTTTAGGTGTGTTTTTTTACCCTTTAACACAAAAGGGACCAAAAAAACACTATATTGAGGAGCTAGAGGGTTAAAATGTTCCCAATAATATTTCTCGTAGTGTTATAAGTAATATTGCTGAAAACATCCTATACTTCAAATGTAAGGATCGCAAGATTTCCTGTGCCGATTCATCATAAGCATGAAGGAAATATTGACTTTCCTCTAAAATGACCAAAATACCATTATGCTGAGGAGCTAGTGTATTAAAATAAAATGAAAAAATGTGCCACGTAGTGTTCTAAGTAATATTGTTGAACACATGTTATACTTAAAATGTAAGCATCATAAGGTTTCCTCTGCCGATTCATAATAAGAATGTGTAAAAGGGGGATATATTGACATTTCTCTAAATTACCAAAAATACCATTATATTGACGAGCTAGATTAAAATGTTTCACATAAATATTCCCCATAGTGTTTTAAGTAGTATTTTTGAGCACATCCTATACTTAAAATGTAAGTAATACAAGGTATCCATTGTCGATTCATTGTAAGAATGTGCAAAAAAATTGACCCCACCACTAAAATTACTTCCATAAGTGAAACTTTCAAAACGCCAATACACGTATTTTCTTTCTTACCCCTCTATCTTTCGACAAAGTTTAATTCTGTTCGACAGTGTCATTTACAGAAAGACAGTGTTAGACATAAGAAATTTAACAATATAATTAATTTAAAAGTCAGGCCAATAATGAGATCTGAGCGTTAAAAATACAAAAACCACCTGATCAACAAATATTAAATTTTTTCTTGTAGCTCAAATATCTCTTAAATAATTGAGGTCGACATATATGTAAGCAAATGTTTGCAGGTATTCACGGGCACTATCACATTTTTAGAATTAGTACATTTAGGGATCATTTCAAATTGTCATGGCCGAGGCGACCAAATTTGGAGGGTTACTAAATCGTACCCATATTCACTAGGAATTTGCAAATCATCTGACATCAAGTATGTGCAATTTCGTTAATATAATTTTTTCCGTTGAAAAGTTACAGAATTAATTCAAAAAAATCTATTTGTAAACATAAACATACTCCAAAAGGTACAACGAATGTGCTGACTTGGTATTAGCACAGCCATTGGAACAGCATCAATCAAAGCAATGGAGACAATTCTGTTACTGCCCCAGCTATTATAAAATGAAACTAAATATTTTGGCATTTTATTTACAAAGGGGTTTTTCGCGCTACTTAAGCACATAGATCTTTTACCTATAGACACTGGTTTCTTCTTTAGAATGTTAGTTATTAAAAAATGGAACAACATAATTTTTTCAGATTTTTTATCTAATTTTTAAAGAATTTTCGCGCTACGTAAGCACAAATTTAGAAAATCATGAGTTAAACAAAAATATTTTACGACTACAAAGAGGGTCATAACTTCTACATTTATCGATAGAATTTTTACATACAAACATTGTTTTCTTCGTTAGCATGTTACCTATTAAAAATAGAACAATATTTTTTCAGAATTTTAAAGATTTTTTTCTTGCCACAAAAAAAATTCCTCCGATTTTAGAGACTGTTCCTGAACTACTGTTTCAATGTGAAAGTAAACATTTGTAGCCATTATGATTACCTTTAATTGGATATATAAACGGGTATGCTAGGATTTATATTTGGAAAATGTACAAATATTAAAGGTACATTCGACGAAAATCGGAATTTTAGTTAAAAAAATAATAATCCACAATTTTTTTGTATGTTATTCTATGACTTAGTATGTAAATAATATAGTACACAACAATTATTGTTATACGTTTCTAACACAACATTTTTAATTTTATTGGTTTTCCAGCAAACGCTCCCAATAACACGATTTTACATTTCTTTTAAATCGAAAAATAAGAAGAGTGTTCAACTTTGGCCTATTTTCTAAAATATACCCAACAGCCTGGTTGAATATTAATATCTCAAGATAAGCCTTGCCTAATTTAAATTTTGTATAAAACTCCAAAATATTTACTGGATCAAAAGTTATTGTTTTTTCGCCGTTGGAATTCTGGGTCTGGGCCACTGTGCGGCGCCACAAGACATACAGCGTATTGATTATTTATTCCTATTTACCCTATATTTCTCCTATTCTATACATATCCCCTTATTGAAATGTGTCTGTATAAAAAAACGATGTTTTCAATTAATTTACACCTTGCATGATTTTTGGGACACCCTTTCTAAGACGTTCAAAGGCGAAAACAGCAACATCAACTAATTAATTACTGTAGCACATAAAATTTCACAAATATTTGCCTCATTGTTCATCGATTATTTTAAATTACACGTCGTCGTTGTCGTCTTCGTCGGCGACGTGATGTCACACGTAAATGTTGTCCCAAAAAAATAGTCTACGAGAAGTGCATGAGCAGCTCGCCAGTGACATATCGGAATGGGAGGAATTTTTTTCTGTGTGAACTACCATCTAGTATTATTGCTATGATTGTATAGACTGATGACAGGACAGCGCAGTGGCAGAGCACTTACTACGTCCTTGGGAATGCTTTGGTGATTTCTGGGTAATTGGACCTATGTGCCATCACTTGACTCTTGGACTATTTGACTCTTGAGCTGAGGGCGCCAGTGTACGTTTGATAATGACATGTGAACAAAGTGCTACACGACTATGTTGTACAGAATAATAAGGGTATTCACAAACATTGTGAAATATATTTTTTTAAAACCCTGTATTTCAAAGGAAGAAAAATGTGCACTGTTGAGTTATCCTCACACAGGATACGAAATACGTATTTTTTGTAAGAGAATTCGAATATATTACTTTTAAAAATAAAAATAAAAATAAAAATAAAAATAAAAATAAAAATAAAAATAAAAATAAAAATAAAAATAAAAATAAAAATAAAAATAAAAATAAAAATAAAAATAAAAATAAAAATAAAAATAAAAATAAAAATAAAAATAAAAATAAAAATAAAAATAAAAATAAAAATAAAAATAAAAATAAAAATAAAAATAAAAATAAAAATAAAAATAAAAATAAAAATAAAAATAAAAATAAAAATAAAAATAAAAATAAAAATAAAAATAAAAATAAAAATAAAAATAAAAATAAAAATAAAAATAAAAATAAAAATAAAAATAAAAATAAAAATAAAAATAAAAATAAAAATAAAAATAAAAATAAAAATATATATATATATTTCATTAACCACATCCTTAAATTTCCAAAACCAATATATCCCTCCGATTTAATTTGTTCTCCTCATTCCCAAATTCTATTGTTTTTTCGAGAATCCCCCTACTGGATTTGGGATTGTATCGCTTGCCAACAAAAAGCAAAAAACGATTTAGTGAACGCGTGCCCTGTTTTCTCATGTTTTCACGTTGCAGACAAGCGAAACTGCAAAAAAACTGCAAATCCCACTGTGTATTAAGTTGTTATTCGAGAGAATGAAATCATCATTAACTTATTTCAAATTCATTCATTCATTCGTTCATTTACTGGCATTTTCCTCTGTCGCCGCCGCAGCAGTGCTGAGCTTAAGTACTTAAAATACGCTACTAAACAAAACTACAATGAAATGTTTTCGTTGTATTGTTTGTTATTTGCAGTTAAGAATCAACGTGAAGTGATTTTGAAAAATTGTATATGAAACAAAATAATTTAATATTTATTAAAGGGAAACATTATGGAAAACATGATTGAACCAAAAAAAATTAAAATTGTAGCAAACCATTACAAAGTTATTGTTTTGTTTTTCTACATTAAGTGAGTGTAATAATAACATCTCTCCCCACTTCGCACTTTATCTTTTTTATGCCATTGGAAAAGGACAATAAAACAGTCTCAGTCGTTTATTCTATTTAAATAGAACTGTATTTTTGCGATTTTCAAGAAATAAGAAATTGTAGATGGAAATATAACTTGTTTGGTGAATTTCCAGCAAATTGCTTCTAAATTACACTATGCGACAAAAAAGACAAATTTGGCGTCCAAGCCGAAAAAAATAATATTCTAATTCATAAAATCATCTTTTACTAAAATTAAAATTTTCGTCATAGGTACCTTTAACATTTGGATACATTGATCCGATTTCATGCCTCCAAAAATTTAGGTCTTTTTTAACAATTTTTCTGGCACGAAAAAAGCAATAAAAAATTGAAAAAAATATTTCATTTAATTTTTTAATAGCTGACTTTCTAATGAAAAAAAAACAACTAAAAACGGCGTTAAGTTCGGTGGGGCCGAACTTTATATAGGGTCCGTCATCTAACGTTTTTTTTTTCAACTATTCAACCGTTGGACTATTATTTGTGGGGTGCACGAGGCAGCCATTTAAATGAAATTATTTTTCCATTATTAACCGGAAGGATTGTACTTTCAAATAAAAAAGAAATTTGAGAAAATATTCAGTAGTTTTTTTATAACATTTTCAAAAAAAAAAAAAAAAGATATTTGGCGGACCCTATATACCCCACCATGGATTGCCTTCCACAGAGGCTATCGATTTTCGGAGATGTGCAATAATATTACATGAAAATATATATTTTTAATATAGCCAAACCAAAACAAATACAAATATTGAAAAAATAATTTTATAAATAAATATAATATTTTTATTATTTCAAACCACGCTTATCAGGCTAGGCTACCAATACGTTCACATATCGAAATAATACTTTAAGTCAATTCAAACAATAAATATTCTTATATTTATATTTTCAAAAAAAATTAAATACCATAAATATTGGTGGATAGTGGGTGCTACAGTGGATCGTATTTCCATTCTATTTCAATTCCAAAAGTACAAATTTTGAAACTTCATTATCTCACGTATATATTTGCAAAATAACTTAACTTCATGATTTAAAAAATTTTTGCCGCAAAAGTAAAATGTACGATTTTGGATAAATCTTTTTATTTTGCGTGTCAAAGGAATGTATACTCCGAATTCCATGATTCCAGCTACGGCCATTTGGTCGGTACCATTTTTATCCCCTTTTTCCTTTTTAACTCCCTTAAGAGTACGACTTTCTAAAATCTCTTTATTTTACGTGTCTACACAATTAGACAGATGTACACACCGAATTTTATAATTCTAGCTGTAGTCGTTTAGATGGTACTATTTTTTATCCCTCTGTACTCATTGTATTCCTTGAAAAAAAAAAGAATTTGGAAAAAACCTTTTATTTTTTGTGTCTACGCAGTCAGAGGAATGTACACTCCGAATTTCACGACTCTAGCTACGGTCCTTTGGTTGGTACTATTTTTATCCCCTTTTTCCATTTTAACCCCAATAAGTACGGATTTCGAAAAATCCGTTTATTTTACGTGTCTACGCAATCAGAGGAATGTATACACCGAATTTCATTATTCTAGGTGCATCCGTTTATTTGGTACCATTTTTATCCCTCTATTCCCAATTTACCCCTTAAAAGTACGAATTTGGAAAAAATACTTCTATATTATGTATATACTCAATTAGTGGAATGTACACACCGAATTTCGTGTTTCTAGTTGTTGTCGTGTAATATGTACCATTGTTATCCCTTTTTGCCCCATTTCACCACCTACGAATAAAAATCACTTTATGGTGATTTTGTTATATGGGGAATGCGCACACCCAATATCAAGTAGGTACAAGAAGACATATTGAAAAAATATGCTTAAATACTCTAAAATATTAGGGGTTATTATGGGTATTTTTAGTTCTTGTGAGGGAAAAATTTTTCCCTTTGGGCCCATTTCGCCCAGTTTCAATCCCAACCGATCTACGACGCATTTATGTAAAATTTGGACGTCCAACATCAGTTCGTTTAGATGCTAGCGTGCTTTCAACATAGGGACGGGCGGACGAACGGACATGGCTAGATCGTCTTACAATTTTATGACGATCAAGAATATATATACTTTATAGGGTCTCAGGTCGATATTTCAAGGTGTTACAAACGGAATGACAGAGTTAGTATACCCCCATCCTGGAGGTGGACGGTACAAAAACTGGGTTCTTCGCGTGCTAAGCAGCGGCCACTGCTAGTAATATCATAAATCACGACTGGAAATTCAAGGGAACAATTCAGTAATTCGCGAGAGGGTCGGCAACGAGAAAATACAATTTTGGTGTATTTGGTGCCTACTTTCTAAATTTTATACAGCTTTTCGTGACACAAAATTAGTGCGCACGGTGTGTTGCCTAGTCAGTCACTGATAAAAAAACAAGTAAGTAAGTATCAGTCGGTTTAACCGACTTAACCCTACCGACCCTCACTCTCAGAGAACATGAAGAACTTAAATTTTACTTAGTGTCGGATTATGTGTGTGGGAGGTACAGAAAGTTTTTGGCTATTGCTGGGCCCAATTTGTAAAACAATTGTATAAATATGACCAAATATCAAGTCATAGTGGATTCCATGCACCAGTGTAGTAGTAGTGGATTTATTATTACCTAGGATAGAGACAATAGTGTGGGTGGTACAAGTAGGGGCGTGACAAAGCTTACAAAATTTTTATGGTTTAAAGTGATTATAAAAATATTTTTAAATATCAAATCTCAAATGAGTTTGAGTGCCCGTATGCATGTTGTGTCGGATGTATGTGTGGGAGGTACCAGAAGGCGTGTGGCAATATCGCCCATATTCCATACAAATGTAATCTCTATAAAAACATTGCCAAATATCTAAGATCAATGTCCGTCTGTCTGTCTGTCCGTCTGTCCATCTATTGTTGTAATCAAATTACAGGTCCCAATTATAGTCCGATCTTAACAAAAATTGGCACAAGTAAGTTTTGTGGATCAAGGACGAACGGTATTTAATTTGGCAAATCGGGTCAGATTTAGATATAGCTCCCATACAAATGTCGCTACCGATTTGACATTTTCCGCTCTAAAAACCACATATTGTATCCGATATTCTTTAAATTTGGCACAACATCTTATAATACAACTAGAAACACCTATGCAGAAAGTGGGTAAGATCGGTTCAGATTTAGATATAGCCCCCATACAAATATCGCTCCCGATTTGACATTTTCCGCTCTAAAAACCACATATTGTACCCGCTTTGCTTTCAAATTGGCACAATATCTAATAATCTAACTAAAACATCTATGGTGAAAGTGGGTAAGATCGGTTCAGATTTCCATATACATTTATTTATATATATACAAATGTTGCTCCCAAATGTTTAACCGATTTTGCCCAAACTTTATATATTATATTTCACCTATAAACATACAAGTGGGTCACAGCGTTCCATGTTTCAATAAACCCCCATACAGATGTTCTTTCCGATTTAACATTTTTTGTCAAACACATACATTTACAGGATATAAAAATCACTTCCGATTTCACTTTTTACCGAATTGAATTGTAATAGGATAGAAAGTGGAGTGTATCATATAGTCGGCTCCTCCCGACTTTAGCCTTTCCTTACTTGTTTTATTTGTCGTACGGTGTTATTAAATAATGAGATAATTAAATTCAATAAGAGTAATTCTATTTGCATAGATAAATATTTGTTATATATAATGAAATGTTCTCTTTTTGAAAATA
The DNA here is from genome assembly GCA_947397865.1 of Polietes domitor. Taxonomy (NCBI): domain Eukaryota; kingdom Metazoa; phylum Arthropoda; class Insecta; order Diptera; family Muscidae; genus Polietes; species Polietes domitor. Next base: position 128,081,805 of record OX377620.1, read on the forward strand.
GTTCCCGAGAATGAAAAATAGCGGGGAATCTCAGGAATTCGTTCCCGGGAAATTCCGGGAGAGAAACCCTAGATATACCACCAGGGAAAATCATTAAGTTCTGGCGACCGCTGTCAATACACTAAACCTGTGCGTAGATTTTTGGACCAAGAGTATAGGATACTTAAGTTCGGCAGAAGTCCGGCAATCCTGTATACCGTAACTCTGTTTAGCCGGCTTTGGAGATACTCCAGAGTAGAAAATCTTTAAGCCCAATCGAAGACATGCAACGCAGGATACCTTTACCCCGCGTAGTCGTTTTTGGACATAGCCCGGAGGAGGAGAAAGATCGATCGTGCCATTTGGGCACGCATTGTCAACAAACATTTTGAGAGAAAGGCTATTAATCTTAATTAAAAGTCTCCTCAGTTGCAGGCCTGAAAGGTTTTCTCGTCTGGGATATGTCATACGCAGGGACTCATTTGAAGCGTGATACTGTTTGTCCATTTTACTCCTGATTGTAGGGCACTCTGCCGATGAATTGCCGCTCTTTCCCAATAAAATAAAAGACATTCAATAAACATCCAATACGCACGTGAACGGACGACGAAACACAAATTTGGTGCAATAGAAAGCACAACAAAAAGGCAGCACAATGGTCCGTAAGAACATTAACAGAATTTCTGTGTGTGTCTGTTTTTCGGCAGACGCATGGGCGGACGGGCGTTCCCAGGGCGGGCGTTCCCACAAATGAATGGTCAAATGATGTTTCAAGCGCGTTCTTGTCTCTTTATTTTACTTGGCATTAATTTGTTGTTCTTCGACGTATTTGGGCGTTTTATGTGATTTGTTCTTTTTTCTTCTTCTTCTTTTGCAAATACGAAAATAAAATAAAACATTTCCCATACCAGAGAGCGAACAAACAAATTCATCTCAAGATGACGTGCGCACAGTGTTACTCTGTCCGAGGTAGTACTCGTATGAGTGATGTATGGGATCGAATGCGAAGTGTTTCTGAGGGTACGAGTACGGGAAACGGGTACGGGCGGCTATAGTCAATATTTGGACTGCTTGAGAACACTTGAACCTTAACCAAACAAAAACTCGCATGATGGCATTTTGCTGCTCGCAAACAGAGCACCTACAAATAATAAAAAATAAAAAATAAAAAAGCAACACACACAGTATGCAACACCTGCTATTATTAATTATAGAAATGTTGTTTTATTAACATTTGTTTTTGTTTTGTGTGCAGCGAAGAAGAAGCAGGCGAAAAGTTAATTTAAACGAAAAATATGTATTTCCATCAATTGCCATAATTACGTTAACTCAGATGCAAATCGCAGAGAACTAATTGATGGCAGGCAATCGATCGATCACACTGAAGAATCAAAATATTCAATCATCACCAGGAAATCAATAAAACGTGGAATCGAAATCAATCAGAGCAAATTAAAAACAATTTCGTATTTTTTTAAATGTTCATGAAAAATGTAGGGGAATAGATAGAAGGCTGGCAAAGATACAGATGCATGAATGTTTTGCACAAGAATTCAAGATTAATGGAGACGATTTAGTGAGGAAATTTTACAATTTAGCACCATAAGGAGAGCATCATAAACAATCGTTTAAGTCAGACATGGTGAAAGTCCTTGGGAGAGGTTAGAAATATTAAAAATTGTATACCGAAGTAGAATACTAAAACTCCGTTTTGTTGGATCTATACACCAAAAGCTAAAAGAAAAAAATTATAAATAATTTCTTGTTTAAATACCCAAATTGGTACTGATATTTTATTCAGATATATTATATCTACAGCATTCTTTTGTTCGATGACTTATAGTGAAATTTGACGTAGAATATTTTTTCATTTAAATTCCGTTTTGTGGGAGAGATTAGCACCAATTCGGAAAAAGTACGAAATTAACCCCAAAAATGGATTTTAAATTTTGACTTATTTTTGGTATTTAAGTTGAGTTTTGGTGTATTCAGAGATTTATAGCAGAATTTTGAGGCAAATACTTTTATGGAACATTTTGACTGGCTATATCCCCGTTATAGGGGTGCTTATTACCCTTTTGAACAAAAGGGACCAGAAAGTCCCCTATATTGAGGAGCTAGAGGGTTTTAAAATGTTCCTCGTAGTGTTTTAAGTAATATTGCTGAAAATTGTACACTTAAAATGTAAGGATCACGACGTTTCCACTGCCGATTCATCATAAAAATATGCAATGGGGCAATTTTAAGTTTTGACTTATTTCTGGCATTTAAGTTAAGTTTTGTTGTATTCAGAGACTTATAGTAGAATTTTATGGCAAATATTACTGTAGAACATTTTGACCCATTAAAACTCAGGTTAAGTGGTGTTTTTTATGCTTTTGAACAAAAAGGGACCAAAAAGTCATCTATATTGAGGAGCTACAGGGTTAAAGTGTTCCCCAAAAATGTACCTCGTAGTGTTCTAAGTAATATTGCTGAACATATCCTATACTTAGAATGTAAGGATCTCAAGGTTTCCTATGCCAAACCATCTTAAGAATATACAAAAGTGAGAAATATTGACCTTTTCACAAAAGGGACCAAAAAGACTACTATAATGAGGAGGTAGATATGTTAATATGTTCCACAAAATGTACCTCGTAGTGTTCGAAGTAATATTGCTGAACACATCCTATACTAAAAATGTAAGGATCACAAGGCTTCCTATGCCAAATCATCATAAGAATGTGTGAAATGGAGAAATATTGACGCCCCTCGAAAATTACATCCAGGCGTAAACTTTCCAAATGCCGATTCACCCACATGCTTCTTTTATTCTCTCTATAAGAAACCTTTTTATTTTTTTTTCGTGTTCCACAACCACGAACAAGAACGCAGACTTTCATAGATTTAAACTTGGCAAATTTTGAGTGGGAACTTGGCTTTCCTGATGTACACTCAGAAAAAATTAACTCTACAATCAGAACTCAAATGTATGAAAATTTAACTTTGCACAGCCCTGAAGGTATTTTCCTCATATTAAGCCCCAACTTTGCATTGAATTTGATTACACTTTGCATCAAAAAATAAAATAAAACATTATTTTGTGTTTTTATACCCTCAACCTCCAGGATGGGGGTATATTCACTTTGTCATTCCGTTTGTAACACCTTGAAATATTCATCGGAGACCCCATAAAGTATATATATTCTGGGTCGTGGTAAAATTCTAAGACGATATAGCCATGTCCGTCTGTCTGTTGAAAGCACGATAGCGGCCGAACGAAATGAGCTAGGAGGTTCAAATTTTTTTCTAAATGTGTCTTATGGTTGTAGATCGGTTGGGATTGAAAGTGGACGAAATCGGCCCAGAGGGAAAAATTTTTCCCTCACAAGGACTGAAAATACCCCTAATATTTAGAGTATTTCAGCATGTTTTTTGAACATATTAGCTTGTATTTAGTTGATATTTGCAATGCGCATTCCCTCTATAGCATAAAAGGGCACCATAGAGTGATTTTTATTTGTAGGGGGCATTCGGTGTATACATTCCTCTGACTGCATAGCCACGTAAAATATTTTTTTCCAAGTTCGTACTTTATTTTGTTGTTTTTACAACAAAAATGGTTGAATCATGAAGTTGTCTTATACTGCGAACGTGAGAGATAAGGTATTTTCAAAATTTATACTTTTGAAATTAAAATAGGATGGAAATACAACCAACCAAACGACTGTATCTGAAAACACACTCTCTATCCCCCAATATTTTAGGTATTTATGATTGCTGCCTTATATTTACTTTATGAATTGAAGTATTATATCCATTATATATATATAGTATACAAATATTGGTAGCCTTGGCTTATTAATTAAATTTCTTATTTTCATACAGTTAAAATTTGTTGCGGACATTCCTCTTGTAGCTTGGAAGCACCACAAAGAAAATAAAAGTTTTAGCGGGCGAAATGGGACAAAAAGGGATAAAATATGGTACCAATGATACGACAACAGCTAGAATCATGAAATTCGGTGTGTACATCCCTCTAATTGCATAGACACGTAAAATAGAGGGATATACTTTTCCGCCCCAGAAATCACGAATTTTCACCGAATTTCTTCAAAGTGAGCATAACATTATATTTGAACTGGAAGAACTTATTGTGAAAATTAGTCACTTAATTCCATGTTTGGATATAATCCCGATACAAATATTCTTATCGATTTGGCAAATCGGACCAGGTCATATTAGCCTATGATTAGGAAACATACAAAAATTCTTCCCGTTTTCACTTTTTTACCGAATTGAATTGTAATCGGATAGAAAGTGGAGTGTATTCCTTACTTGTTATCTATAAATTAACATAAAAGCGGTTGTAACCGGATCTATATTCTTCAAATGCGAGTACAAATTTTAAAGAAACTTTTTTTTGGTTCTGATTAAATACTCAAGGTCAATTGAAGGAAGGTCGATTACAAAACTACTAATTGATTAAATATAAAAAGGTTCTTTAACAAAAACTGGAATTTTAGTAAAAAATTATTTTTAAGAAAATTTTCCATATTTTTTCTATTGCCTCAATGTACACAAAATTTAAATTTTTATTTCTCGGACACACAATTCTAATTCGGTTCTTCGCAACAGATAACACTGTGGAATAAAAAAGAGCAAAGTTCTAACAAAGAATATACCTGAATCGGTGATTTTAATGTTTACACTTTAGTCGTGTTGATATTTCTTATGATGAATCGGCTTAGAAAATCTTGTGATCCTTATATTTTAAAGATAGGATGTGTTCAGCAATATTACTTAAAACACTACGAGGAACATTTTCGTGGAATATTTCTAACCCTCTACCAGCTCTCCCTCTCTTTGAAGTGGTCTTTTTGGTCCCTTTTGAGCCAAAGGATAAAAAGCACCCTTAAAACAGGGGTTTAACGGGCCAAATTGTTCTACAAAAATATTTGCCTTAAGATTCTACTACAAGTCTCTGAATACGCCAAAACTCAACTTTATTGGCAGAAATAAGTCAAAACTTAAAATTCATTTTAGGGTTAATCTCGTACTTTTTCCGTACTGGAATTTTATAAATAATATTCTTCGTTAAAAATTCACTGAAAGTCACCGAACAAAAGATAGCTGTGGAAATAATATATATAAGCGTGTTTTTCTGGGAAACAATTATACCTCGTTTGAGTGCTATCGGAAAACCCACGTTTTACATGGCAGTCTAATGTACAGCACGCGTGTGTTTATTATCTGATTTCATTGTGTACATCGCATGTCCTTGTCTTCATTTGGGCGTTGACAATTTTCTTAATAAACTCACACACATAGCACAGCACAACAACACAAGAGCCACGCTATGAACGTTTAATTGTTTACCTGTTGTCCAAATGAAATGTTGTGCATTTTGTTAAAACTGCGAATATTAAATTTGTTGTTGTTGTTGGTGTTTTTGGTAGTCCTGAGCCCGAAATCTGATGGCATACTTTGAATTGGCAACATTTCGAGTTCATACATTCAATTTGACCACAAAAAAGGAAACGCAAAAAATACTTAAACAAAAACTAAAACTCACAAGACATTCCAGGCCAAATAGGTACCAAGGTCACCACAAAGGGACAGTTGTATCCAGTATAATAACAATATGCAACAAAAATTGTGTCCATCACTCTACAGAGTATATATATAGTATATATAGCATTTGGGACAGAAAAAAGAAAGACTCAGCTTTCGTACTAATATATTTAAAATTTCTAGACATTGTATAGATTGTAAGAGATAAAAGAAAAATTTAATAAATACCCAAATTGGTACTGATATTTTAGTGATATATCGGATATATATTTTAGCTACAACTTTCTTTTGTTCGCTGACTTATAGTGAAATTTGACATAGCATATTTTTCCATTCACACCATGAAATTAACCCCAAAAACGGATTTTAACCTTTGACTTATTTCTGTTATTAAAGTGGAGTTTTGAGTTTTTGAGTTTTTCAGTAGAATTTTATAACAAATATGTTATACCCTCCACCTCCAGGATGGGGGTATACTAACTTTGTCATTCCGTTTGTAACGCCTTGAAATGTCGACCTGAGACCCTATAAAGTATATATATTCTTGATCGTCATAAAATTCTAAGACGATCCAGCCATGTCCGTCCGTCCGTCTGTTGAAAGCACGCTAGCATCTAAACGAAAGGAGCTAGAATGTTCAAATTTTCCATAAATGCGTCTTATAGTCGTAGATCGGTTGGGATTGAAACGGGGCGAAATCGGAAAAATTTTCCCCTCACAAGGACTAAAAATACCCATAATAATTCCTAATATTTTAGCGTATTTAAGCATGTTTTTTGAATATGTCTGTTTATATTTGCTTGATATTTGGTATGCGCCTTATAGCAAAAACGTACATCATAAAGTGATTCTTATTTGTAGGGGGTGAAATAGGACAAAAAATGGATAAAAATGGTACATATTAAAAGACAACAGCTAGAAACACGAAATTTGGTGTGTACATTCCTCTAATTGAGTAGATACATAATATAAGAGTATTTTTTCTAAATTCGTACTTTTGAGGGGTAAAATGGGAATAGAGGGATAAAATTGGTACCAACCAAACGGCTGTACCTAGAATACTGAAATTCGGTGTATACATTCCTCTGATTGCATAGACACGTAAAATACACGGATTTTTCAAAATTCGTACTTTTTGGGGTTAAAATGAAAAAAGGGGATAAAAATAGTACCAATAAAATGACCGCAGCTAGAGTCATGAAATTCGGAGTATACATTCCTCTGATTGCGTAGACACTTAAAATAAACGGATTTTTCGAAATTCGTACTTTTTTGGGGTCAAAATGGAAAAAGGGGATAGAGTCATGCAATTCGGAGTATATATTCCTCTGACTGCGTAGATACGGAAAATAAACGGATTTTTCGAAATTCGTACTTTCAAGGGATACAATGGTACAGAGGGTTAAAAATAGTACCAACTAAACGACTGGAAATATTATTTTGATATGTAAACGTTTTGGTAGCCTTGCCTTATAAGCATGGTTTGAAATAATTAAAATATTGTATTTATTTATAAAATTATTTTTTCAATATTTGTATTTGTTTTGGTTTGACTATATTAAAAAATTTATATTTTCCTGTTATATTACTGCACTTGTACGAAAACCGACAACCTCTGTGGAATGCAATCCATGGTGGAGGGTATATAAAGTTCGGCCCGGCCGAACTTAACGACGTTTTTACTTGTTGTAGAACATTTTGATGCGTTAAAACCCAGTTTTAGCGCTGTTTTTGGCCTTTTTCCACAAAAGGGACCAAAAAGACCACCGTGTTGGGAAGCTAGGGAGTTAAAAAGTTCCCCAGTAATGTCACCCGTAGTGATCCAAATAATTTTGATCTACACTTTCTATAGTTAAAATGAACGGATCACAAGGTTTCCTATACCGATTCATCATAAGATTGAGCAAAAGGGGTAACTTTAAATTTTGACTTATTTCTGGCATTTAAGTTGAATTTTGCACTTTAGTGTATTCAGAGACTTTTAGTAGAATTTTATGTCAAACATTTTCGTAGAACATTTTGACCCGTTAAACCCCTGATTGAGGAGTGTTTTTTACCCTTTTGCAAAAGAGAGACCAAAAAGACCCCTATATTGAGGTGCTAGAGGGTTAATATGTTCCACAAAAATGTTTCTCGTAGTGTTTTAAGTAAAATTGCTGAACACATCCTATACTAAAAATTTAAGGATCACAAGGTTTCCTCTGGCGATTCATCAAAGAATGTTGAAAAGGCGGAAATATTGACCTTTTCGTAAAAGGGTCCAAAATGACCCCCTATTGAGGAGCTAGAGGGTTAAAATGTTCCACAAAAATGTCCCTCATAGTGTTGTAAGTAATACTGCTGAACACATCCTATACTTAAATTGAAAGGATTACAAGGTTGCCTATGCTGATGCATCATAAGATTGAGCAAAAGGGGGAAATATTGACCACCAACTCGACCAAAAACGGCCTCCATACATAAACTTTCAAGGCGCCGATACATGTATTTTCTAGTTTTAACCCATCTATCAGAACCCGTTTTCAGATTTCATGTTTTAGTTTCATTTTGTTCCACAGTATGATTAAATATCGACCCAGCAACAAATTTTGTCTGCATCATATTATATTTGGAAAGATTTTTATTTTTCTTTTATTAATTCTGAAGATTTATTTTTCAAATCGCACATGGCCAAAAAGCTAGGATTTTGAACATTTGGCAACTCGAAAAAATGTCCAGCCTTAAAATTCGTCAAATTTGAAGCACGCAATAATGTGACAGTGCGTATGTTAACCCTCCTCGATTTAACAAAATCGCAATAAATTCATTTTGCTTATAAGCAGCTCCCAAGAAACGCAATTCGTGTCCTAAAGTTCATCAACTCCTGCTGTTATATGATACTGGCACATTTGACATGATTTCATTTCATTAATTAACAATTAGAAGAGCTTGTCAAAAGCTCTGCATAAAACCCATTCTGCCCACTGAATTAAATAACTTTTTGAGGAAGGAAAGGGTGCCAGAGCAGTCACCACAAACTCAGCCACCACTCAGACATGTTAAATCCTTGCATTTTCAATTTATACAAATCATAAAACAAATGTTTTATATTTAAATGAAACGCATTGCATTCTTATTGCACTCGACTGTCAGTCACTCTGTCTGACCGCCCGCCCACCTGTCTCAAGAATAGAGAAAAACTCAAGAAAAAACAGCCATAAAATCCCCACTTACCCCATCATCATATCCAACCAAAACGAGAGCCACTGTGATTTACGCCGACAATTAAACAATTTAAATGCTCGAGGTGTGAGGTGTGACACTGTGTCACACATATTGTGGTGGCGGCGGCGACGACAGGCAGCGTCTCACAAGATCCAAAACACATTGCACTGCATTTCATTTCAATTTGTTGGACGGACGGCCTGCATTTTGTTCTATTCATGATTTATTCATAGACTCGTCGTGCGAAATATATATTTTTCGTTTTGTATTGTCTCTGTTCTGTGCCATAAGCAGTCCATTTGAAATTTGCAGATCTTACGAAACGAACAATTTCTACAGAATACAAATTGTGTTTAAATAAATTGTTTTTATTTTTATTTTGGTTTGGTCACCACTTGACGTAGCTACAAGAGGGCATGTTTCAGAGCAATTTAGGTTCCGATTCCATATGAAAATGAAATAAATCATTTCAGGGCGATGATTTAAAATTGTTTAATTCAAAAATTCAAAAGACGAAAACCATTGTTGAAGATTTGCAGCGGGCTCCTTTTAATTAATTCGTTTTAATTTATTTGGCTGTGGTCAATTAGTGCAGGAGGCTGCTGCATTGTTGCCACTCTACCCAAATATTTCCGTATTTTGAGTTTAATTCTTAGGGTTTAATCGGTGGGAAACACTACGCAAAACAATTCAGAACGGCTATTTATAAAATTTTCAGATATATTTTGGCTTTTTAAAATAAAAAAATCATGCTTTTATGGAAAAATTAAAAAAAAAACTTATGGATATTTTTTAAATTTTTACTAAAATTAAATTTTTTGTCTTTTATATTTGTACTCTCATGTTGGAATTATAAGTCCGATGGCATATATGACAAATTAAAGGTAATTATTATGCCTATTGCGAATTTCAATCGAACTTAGAGACTGTGGTTTAGGAACCGTTTCCTAAAAATTGAGAAAAAATATTATTTTTTAGAAAAAAAATCATTTTCCTTCTGGCACGAAGAAAAAACTAAAAAATAGTAAAAAAAATTGGAAAAGTTATTTTATTCAATTTTTTAATAGCCTACATGCTAAGGAAGAATACAGTGTCTACATGTTAAAGATCTAGGGACAAGTGTAGAAGTTACGGGCCTCTTTGTTGACGCAAAAGCGTTAAACAAATTATGATTTTTAATCTTGCTTAACTTTTGCAAATTAAATAAGAGAATTATTTTATAATAGCTGGAATCCTAACGAAAAAACAAGTTTATTTGAAGAAAATCTATGTATAAATGTATAGGTTATGATCCTTATGGCAGAAGTAAGGGAATTTTAACGAAGTTATTTTCACGAAGTTTTTGCTTAAATTGATTTATTCAGACGTGAAGGCAATATCAACTTCTACAAGAAGAGCTATAACTTCTACATTTATCCATGTTCTTAAAATAGAACTTGTTCTTTCGTTAGGATTCCAGATATTATAAAATATTCTGTTATCGAAATTGCAAAGGGGGTTTCGCGAAATTTAAGCAAAAATTTAAAATAATATCCCAGTTCAAATCAAATATTGATTACAGGCCAAAAAAATTCAAACGAAAAAACTAAAACAAATGAGCGTTGGCACGGCAGAAGTATTGCTGGGTAACTATACCTGCATGTACACATACTTACATATGCAACTCAATGAGATGCTTGTAAGATGGCATGTGTGCTTTATTACTTGGTGCGATTTTTAAACGCAAATTCGGCAAGTGAGTTGTGCTTCTCGTTCGTTTGTGAGAATCATCTCCTTATAGAGGCCGGGTTTGATGTTGAAAAGTCACTGCGAATCCACTTGAAAAGACTTTTGACATGGTCGAAATCATGATCGTGGTAGTCTTTAGCCAAGTAATAAATGTCACCATGCCATTTGTAAATAAATTTGCATTCTATTAAATATAGAAGCAAAATGGTCTTGAGCCAGGACAATATCCCAGTTCAAATCAAATAATTATGATTTATTTAAAAAAATATTTTGCTTTTACAATGGGTGTCATAACTTCTACATTCAAACATAGATCTTATATACATATGTGCCAGTTAGTATAATAGTTGTCGAAGTCATGCTTTACCCTTTTTGAAATATGCAATGGTTTGTGTTTGAGTCAATTGAAAATTGTTTTTCCACCGAAACACAAAATTGTTTTCTTAGAATATCCTGCTACTATATCAAACTTGTATAAACAAAAAATCGACAACGTTGATATCTCTAAGGGAACCACTACTTTCAGAGGATGCACTGACTTAGACCACTTTCATTTTTCTCAAAATTGAAAAAAATGGGACAAAAAACAAGTAGAAGCGGCATTAAGGTCGGCCGGGCCCTCCACCATGGGTTGCATTCCACTGAGGCTGTCGATTTTCGTAGAAGTGCAGAAACATTACAGAAACTGTTATTTATTTAATATAGTCAAACCAAAACAAATAAAAATATTAAAAAATATATATAAATAAATATAAATTTTTAATTATTTTAAACCACGCAAAAGTAAATATAAGGCAGCAATTTTCAAAACAGCTTAAGTACTAAATATTGGGGGATAGTGGGAACAGCTACATCAGTTGGGTTGGTTGTATTTCCATACTATTTCAATGGCAAAAGTTTTCATTATCTCTCACGTACACTGTACCAGATATCCTAACTTCCTGATACTATCCATTTTTGCCGAAAAGTAAAGAAGTACGAATTTCGAAAAATCATTTTAATCATTTTGCGGGTTTATGCAGTCAGATGAATGTATACACCGAATTCCAAGACTCTAGCTACGGCCATTTGATTGGTACCACTTTTATCCCATTTTACCCCCTCAAAAGTACGAATTTCGAAAATCTCTTCATTTTACGTAGAGGGATGTACACACCGAATTTCATAATTCTGGCTGTAGTTGGTACTATTTTTATCCCTCTGTTCCCATTGCATCCCTTGAAAGTGCGAATTTGGAAAAATGTCTTTTTCGTGTCTACGCAGTCATAAAAGTGTATACTCTTGAGCGCCCCGGTAGTCGAGTTGGTAGCGTGCTCGGCTATCAGCGTGGGGGTCGTGGGTTCGATTCCCACCAGAGGCTCTGGTCTGTCGCTGCAATAACTAGCTACAATGGTCTTAGTCACCCCGGCTCAATCCCTGGACCCAAAATTAGAATATAAATTTACTTTGTATTGTAATTCATAATAAAAAAATAAAAAAAAGTGTTACTCCGAATTTCACGACTCTAGCTGCGCCCATTTGGTCGGTACATTTTTTATCCCCTTTTTCCAAAGTACGAATTTCGAAAAATCACTTTATTTTACGTGTCCACGCAATCAGATGAATGTATATAGCGAATTTCAGACGTTTGTTTGGTACCATTTGTATCCCTCTTTTGCCATTTTATCACTTAAAAGAACAGATTTGGAAAAAATACTTTCATATTATGTATACCCTCAATTAGAGGAATGTACTCTCCGAATATCATGTTTCTAGCTGCTTTCGTTTGATACGTATTTTTATACCTTTTTGTATATATTTTTATATACATTTATATGTATATATATTTTTATATATTTTTATACCTTTTCCCCATTTCCCCCTACAAACAAAAATCACTTTATTGTGTACGTTTTTATTCTACAGACATATAGTAAGTACAAGCAGACATATCGAAAAAACTGCTTAAATACTCTAAAATATTAGGTGTTCTTAGGGGTATTTTCAGTCATTGTGAGGGAAAAAATTTTCCCTTCGGACCGATTTCGCCAAGATGCAATCCCAACCGATCTACGACTGTAAGACGCATTTATGGAAAATTTGGACGTCCTAGCTCCTTTCGTTTAGATGCTAGCGTGCCTTCTACAGACGGGTTGACGGACGAACATGACTAGATCGTCTTAGAATTTTATGAATTTATAAGAATTTATTTATACTTTATTTATATATTTATACTTTATATGGTCTCCGGGCGATATTTCAAGGTGTTACAAACGGAATGACAAAGTTAGTATACCTCCATTCTGGAGATGGAGGGTATAAAAACATAAAAATAGCAAAAATTTAATAAAAAATTGGTTTATTTTCAATAGCTAGTGATGTTATGACTTTTAAGTTAAGAAAATTTCAAAAAATATATATGACTCATTCCATGCAATATATATTTTTAATTTTAGCTCAAAAAGCGTTTTTTGCTGGCGTAAAAAAAAAAGTTTTATTTCTACTGCTTCAATTGATTTCGACACACGTGAATACGATTCGTATGTATTTCTACAAGAAGGGTCATAACTTCTACATTTATTCAAAGATTCAAAAAGGACTTATTTACTTCGGTAGTATGAGAGATATTATAATATAATACATAATCGCTGCAGCAAAAAAAAAAGACAATATTTTAACAAAACTAAAAAGTCATGATCTTTGCAAATTCATTTTATCAATAAATAAAATCCATAAATAAAGTTTACAAATAGGCATTATTATCCACGTTATAATTCTAGCCATAAAAAAAAACAAAATATTTTTCAGTGGCAACTAAAAAGTTTTTTTTTAATTTGTGTGGGCACTGTTTCAGATAATACCCACTTATACATAAAATTAAATTTAGGTAAGTGGAAATGCTTAAATAACGTTTTTTACACGAAAATTTCATAAAAATAGGAAAATTAATTACTATTAACAAAACATATTTGAAGAAAATCTACATAAATTTATATAAATATAGAAGTTATGAACCGTTTCCACAAAAAATTTTAAATTTGTCACTTTTACCCAATAGAAATTTTACAATAATTTTTAAATTGGCCTTCGCTGTTTGTTACTCGCATGGTGAAAAAGGCCGATAGAGAGACTTTTTTAAACTTTGAGCGATTTTACTTTTTAGAAATTAGCTAAAAATTTTCATATTTTCTTTCAACATCAGTCTTACAGAAAGATAATTTAGAAAAAAATATCATGACTAAAAACCATTTAATGCACGTAAACGTCAATCACTCATCACTGAAAATGTTTGTCAGACATTTCAACTAAAATCTAATGGCAACACATTACACAAATGTTTTTTTGTTTTGGTGACTGTCAAAATATTATATTTTTAGTACAATTTTTTGCTCCGACTGCAAATTGTTAAAAGTTTTTATCAAATATTTGTCATTGTTACTTACCAAAATCTGAATCAGTAGAAATGTTTTCCTGCAATGAAAGAATTAAAGAAATTCATTAGTTTTCAATGGTAACAGAGAGATAGTAGAAAATGTTTTCATAAACGTTAAAAATTAAAATGTACTTTTTTCATTGTGAGAATATATGAAAATGGAATTTTATAAGGATATAATTTTATTGCATATTTGAAACCACGTAGTAACTTTTCTTCACAAAAGGTTTTCCTGAAGGTAACATCATTACCTATCGCGTATTAAATAAGCATAAAAACAAAAAAACTTCAAATTCAGTTGAAAATCAGCTCCAAAAATTATGAGATCAATTTTAGGTTTTGCAACTTTTGATTTTAGTACGAAAAATTTACCCAAAAAAATCTTCTGAAATTTGCCAATATTGAGATTATTTTGGCAATTTTCGGAATACCGCCATCCCTGTGTCGAGTTAACACTTTTATGTTAATTTATCTCACTCAGCTTATTTAACAAAATATTTGTTACTCTCAGTTTTTAATTAGCTATAGGTAGAAAAAAGCTATCAGACCACAAATTTCTAAAATAATAACGAAGTGATAATAGGCCTGTTTTTTCATTTCACTTATTTAATTTGTTGCCAAAAATGTAGCAGCTTGGCGTTTAATTGGTAAATATTGTGAAAAAATAATGTTGTCCATACGTTTTTAATAAATATAACAAAATGTCAGGGTAATGAAATGATGTCAGGACTAAGGGTTTTAAGAAATTTGTACTCTTAAGGGGTAAAATGGGACACAAATGGATAACAATCGAACCTTCCGTAGTAGCTAAAAACATGAAATTCGGTGTGTGCCTTGCACTAACCATGCAGACGAGCTACATTTTTTTTCGAAAATTGTACTTTAAAGGGAGGAGAAAGACAAAAAGGGACAAAAATGGTACCAATTGAGGTATTGCAGCTATATTCGTGAAAATCGGTTTTACATTTCTCTGACAACGAAGACTTGAAATATAAATGGATTTTCGGAATTTGTACTCTTAAAGGGGCGAGCGGGACAAAAAGGGATAAAATTGGTACCAACTAAAGTATTGGAGCTATATTGGAATATAAATGCATTTTGTACTTTTAAGGGTTGCGCGGGACGAAAAGGGATAAAAAATGGTACCAACGAAAGTATTGCAGCTAGAATCTTGAAATTCGATATGTAAGTTCTTCTGACCATGTAGAAGCGCAGTAAAATTGAATTTTTCGAAATTTGTACTTATAACAAGTGAGCGGGACAAAAAGGGATAAAAATGGTACCGACTAAAGTATTGCAGCTAGAATCTTGAAGTTTGATGTGTAAGTTCTTCTGACCATGTAGAAGCGAAGTAAAATTGGATTTTTCGAAAACTCATAAGATGTGAGCGGGACAAAAGGTATAAAAATAGTACCAACTAAATTATTATAGCAAGAATCGTGCAATTTGGTATGTTAATTCCTCTGACCATGTATAAGCGCATTAAAATTGGATTTTTCAAAATTTGTACTTTTAAAGATTACGAGGGACAAAAAGGAATAACAATGGTACTAATTTAAGTATTGCACCTATAGTCGTGAAAGTTGGTGTGTAAATTCCCTTGACAACGTAGAAGCGCAATCTAAACGGATATTTCGAAATTTTTACTTAAAAGTGGTGAGCGGCACAAAAAAGGATACAAATTGTACCTACTAAAGTATTGTAGCTAGGATCGTGAACATTCCTCCGATCAGGTGGATGGGCAACATAAATTGAGCAGTGAGGAGTGAGCAGGACAAATGCTTTTAGGGAAGAAGCGAGAACACATGTACCTACAGTGATTTTTCAGAATGTGGTTTTGGGAAAGAGGGGCAAAAAGTTGGGAAAGAGGTGCAAATACATACGAAGGAATTTCAGCTGAAATAGTGCACATCTACAAGCACATTCCGTTGACTGTGTATGAGTGCTATCTAATAGGAGGATTCCAAATTACTGTTTCAGATTTTTCTATATTCATCAACTGGCTATATCTGGCTTTTCCGCGTTCGAAGTAGCGGACACTGCTAGTTGAACATATGAGAGTACTAATCGTAAAGGTGCCTTCGACGAAAATTGGAATTGCAGTATTTTATCAATTATCCATAAATTTTTTAATATAGTTTTTAGTTTTGAAAGCCAGAACACATCGGAAAATGGACAAAATTTTTATTGCATAGTGTTATATTCAGAATACTCCATGTATTATTGGTGAAATGTTCGTTTAAGAAACATTGAACTATGACATTTTTTTAAAGAAAATGTTGAACTCAATGCATTATTGAATAGACTAAATTAAATTTGCAAAATAAAGCCATAGATATAATTTTTAGAACAGCCGATTTAAATTTCCTGAGTAGAGACAAAATTGTGACAAATTATATTCCCAAATAACCATTTGCTTAATTAAAATGCAATTTAAATTTAATTTAATGTTGTCTCCAACTAAGAGCACAACAATTAGAAATAAAATAATGCATTGCTACTCTATATGCGAACACACGTAATAAAACCAAATAATTCCTTCACAAATTGAGTTCACCACAGCCTAAATGTTCATGCATCTGGACAATTAGTATTAATTAATTGGCATTAATGTGCCAGTTATAGGTCGACATGTACTTGCCCCAAGTATCGACAAAGACGCGCATGGAAAACCATGCCAGTTAACCATGATCTTGGTCAGCAAATGCAAACGCAAAACAAAAACACAGAGAACAGGTTCAATCAATTAACAAGAAATTAGCACCAGGTTAACAATTCAATACATGTACAAACTAGGTCGTATCGATTGGTTTCTTTTGCGATATATTTTTAGCATTGAGTTGGCAAAAACCAAATGAGAACAGGTGGTGTCAATATTACTGAAAGACAGGCTGCGTTAAATAGACCCATTTTTAAGAGTAGGGTCGTCATGTTTTTTTCAGGAAATCACCTTCAACAATTCTGCATGAGAAGATCTCAATTCTTCCAAAATCCCTTAGTGAAAAGTAAAAAAAGATAACTGACTTATGAACAAAGTGAGACTAAAGTGTTGTTCTCTAGTAAGTAATATAGACGTGCCTGTATTTGTTCGCCTATACTATAAAGAATTCGCGGATTAAGTTGAAACACCTCACCGTGTGTTAACGTTGTAATCGCCCACCCTCCGACCCATTTCATCAAGGTGGCCTAACCAAAGAAAAGGCACGTTTAGCGTATGAAAGACGTTCGTTTTCCCCTCTAAACGCTATTATTATTTTTAATTTTATTTTTATCATTCGTAACTATTGAATTGTAGAGATTTTTATTTGCTATATACATACGCACACACACAGCGCAGAATTTCAATTTATTTGATTTATTGATATCAACGTCACCGCCATTCCACAAGCAACATCAATTTACGAGTGCAAGGAAACAAGGCATTGAATTGAATTTCTTATTTGTAGCCATGAATTGAGCAACGTGGCCTATAGACACACAGCATATGTGCGCCATAAACCTTTTTGGCTAAATATTTTGTACTTGTTAGATGTACTTTAGATCCTGCATAAACATCGCCTTAAGTTCAGAAATTATTTTATTTGTGACAATTCGATCATTCGGAAAGTGTTAGTATCAACAGCAACAAGATTGTGTGCATAACAAACAGTTTGCCGAGACAGCAAAAAGTTCGTTGAGACAGAGAAAAGTTTGCTGCCACAGCAAAGAGTTTGCTGCAATAACAAAAATGTTGCTAAAATAGCAAACAATTTTTTTAATAACAAAGTTTGCAGAAACGCAAAAACTTAGCAGAAACAGCAAGAAGATAGCTGAAATTGCAAAAAGGCTGCTGAAAAAAGTTTGTTGATACAGCAGAAAGTTTGCTGAAACAGCAAAAAATTTACTTAAATAGAAAATAAGTTGCTAAAAAAGCAAAAAGTTTGCTGAATCAAATTAAAAAATTTTTGGAAAATTTTTCACTTTTGCGGCTACCTAAGCGCTACCTAAACGGTGTTAAGAATAATTCCTAGGAAGTTCATATGTTCTAGAAAGTTGTTTATTGAGATCTTAGGTACATTTTTGTAGTTGATTATTTCCCTGAATTTTCAACGGTTTGCTACCTATGGACCTGAACAGGGGAAAAAAGGTTAAAAAAATCGATTTTTTTTAAGTTTTTTGCGATTTTGACGTTGAAGATGAAGTTTTTTTGATTTTATATGTTTTGTTCTTTATGACAAGAGCTAGAACTTTGCCTCAGAGAGTAAATCAAAATTCCGAACGGTTTGCAAGATATGAGCCTGAGAATATGATCACTTTTTTCCAAAAATTACACCGAGGCCTCAAATCTCTGGGGGCCCATAAAAAAAAGTGCATGACTTTGGGGGAAAAAAAAAACACGGGTCTTTTTTTTTGGTCTTTTATCATGTAGCGGTGTCCGTATATGGTTATAATATAATGATCAATAAAATTGACGGTTTGCTACCTATGGACCTGAACAGGGCAAAAAAGGAAAAAAATCTAATTTTTGGAAAATTTTTCACTTTTGCGGCTACCTAAGCGCTACCTAAACGGTGTTAAGAATAATTCCTAGAAGTTCATATGTTCTAGAAAGTTGTTTATTGAGATCTTAGGTACATTTTTGTAGTTGATTGTTTCCCTGAATTTTCAACGGTTTGCTACCTATGGACCTGAACAGGGGAAAAAAGGTTAAAAAAAATCGAATTTTTTTAAGTTTTTTGCGATTTTGACCTTGAAGATGAAGTTTTTTTGATTTTATATGTTCACAATTTTTGTTCTTTACGATAAGAGCTAGAACTTTGCCTCAGAGAGTAACTCAAAATTCCGAACGGTTTGCAAGATATGAGCCTGAGAATATGATCACTTTTTTTCCAAAAATTACACCGAGGCCTCAAATCTCTGGGGGCCCATAAAAAAAAGTGCATGACTTTGGGGCAAAAAAAAAAAACTTTTCTTTTTTTCTTCTTTTTTTTTTTGGTCTTATATCATGTAGCGGTGTCCGTATATGGTTATTTTTTTCGTGTTGCACTGTGATATCGATAAGTTTGCAGAAATAATAAAAAGTTAGCTGAGAAGCAAACTGTTTCCTGATACAGCAAAAAGTTTGCTGAAACAACAAACAATTTGCTGAATGAAATAGCAAAATAAATAATAAAAAAAAGTTTATTGAGACAGAAGAAAGTTTGCTGAGAAGCAAACAGTATGCTGAAATACAAAAGTTGGCTGAGACAGCAGAGAATTTGCTGAAAGAGCAAACAGTTTACTAAAATAGGAAAAATGTGGCTAAAATAGCAAAAAGTTTGCTAAAACAACAAAAAGTTAGCAAAAATAGCCAAAAATTAGCTAAATATAAAAGTTTGCTGTGACAGCAGAAAGTTTGCTGAGAACCAAAAAGTTTTTTGAAATAGCAAACAGTTTGCAAAAAAATTGCTGAACTAACAAAAAGTTTGTTGAGAAGCAAAAAGTTTGCTAAAACAAAAAAGTTAGCAAAACTAGCAAAAAAATTATCTAAATATAAAAGTTTTTTGAGACAGTAGAAAGTTTGCTGAGAAGCAAAAAGGTTTTTGAAAAAGCAAACAGTTTGCTAAAATATCAAAAAACCAGTAAGGAAGGGCTAAAGTCGGGCGGGGCCGACTATATAATACCCTACACCACTCCCTGCGTATGTACCACGCTTTTATTACTAAACCCATTTATTTCATGGGAGCAATTTTATGTAGTTCATATAAATTATACTATAAATGCATCTTTAGTCATATTTAATGAATATGGTTAATAATATGGTAATTGATCCAATTATCCGATAGACAAATACAAATTATACAGTAGTAATAGGATGAATCGGACCGACATTTCAAAAGGGGGCCTATAACTACATTTTGGGCCTGGTCCAAAACATGGGCCTATATATTTCTCATTCACGGTAGGTATTCCTGGTTGAAAAATACCATGATCTGCAAAATTTGATGAAGATCCGATGTAAGATGTAGTTTCTAGAGCTGTAATAGATCAGTATGGGACCCCATTTGTGTTATACCAAAGTACGCACATATGGGCATCTCCCAAACAAGTAAGGAAATGCTAAAGACGGACGGACTTTCTATCTCATTACAATTCAATTTGGTAAAAAAGTGAAATCGGGAAGGATTTTTGCATCCTGTAAATGTATGTGTTTGACAAAAAATGTTAAATCGGAAAGGACATTTGTATAGGGGTATATTGAAACCTGGAACGATGTGACCCGCTTTCACCATGTATGTTTTTTGGTGAAATATAATATGTAAAGTTTGGCCAAAATCGGTTAAACATTCGGGAGCAAACATTTCGAAATCTGAACCGATCTTATCCAACTTTTGCATACGTGTTTCTAGTTCGATTATAAGATGTTCTGCAAAATTTGAAGAAAATCGGGTACAATATGCCGTTTCTAGAGCGGAAAATGTCAAATCGGGAGCGACATTTGTATGGGGGCTATATCTAAGTCTGTACCGATCTTACCCAATTTTTGCATACGTGTTTCTAGTTCGATTATAAGATGTTCTGCAAAATTTAAAGAAAATCGGGTACAATATGTCGTTTCTAGAGCGGAAAATGTCAAATCGGGACCGACATTTGTATGGGGGCTATATCTAAATCTAAACCGATCATACCCACCTTCAGCATAGGTGTTTCTAGTTCGATTATAAAATGTTGTACCAATTTTAAAGAAAATCGGGTACAATATGTCGTTTCTAGAGCGGAAAATGTCAAATCGAGAGCGACATTTGTATGGGGGCTATATCTAAATCTGAACCGATCTTACCCAATTTTTGCATACGTGTTTCTAGTTCGATTATAAGATGTTCTGTAAAATTTAAAGAAAATCGGGTACAATATGTCGTTTCTAGAGCGGAAAATGTCAAATCGGGAGCGACATTTGTATGGGGGCTATATCTAAATCTGAACCGATCTTACCCAATTTTTGCATACGTGTTTCTAGTTCGATTATAAGATGTTCTGCAAAATTTAAAGAAAATCGGGTACAATATGTCGTTTCTAGAGCGGAAAACGTCAAATCAGGAGCGACATTTGTATGGGGGCTATATCTAAATCTGAACCGATCTTACCCTATTTTTGCGTAGGTGTTTCTAGTTGGATTATAAGATGTTGTGCCAATTTTAAACAAAATCGGGTACAATATGTGGTTTCTAGAGCGAAAAATGTCAAATCGGGACCGACATTTGTATGGGGGCTATATCTAAATCTGAACCGATTTCCTCCAAATTCAATACCAATGGTCCCTGGCCAGAAAAAATAACTTCTGCCAAGTTTCATGACAATCGGACATCAATTGCGACCTGTAGAGTGCGAACAAGCTTAGATGGACAGCAGACGGACAGACGGACAGACGGATGGACGGACGGACGGACGGACGGACGGACAGACAGACATCGTTAAATCGACTCAGCTGGCGATTCTAAGCCGATCCGTATACTTAAAGGTGGGTCTAGCTCAATTATTTCTTGGTGTTACAAACATTTGGCGGAAAACTAACTTATAATACCCTAGACCACGAAGTGGTGTAGGGTATAAAAAATGCTGAAATAACAAAAATTTGTTGAGAAGCAAAAAAGTTTGCTGAAACAACAAAAAGTTTGCTAAAATAGCAAAAAGTTTATTGAATTAAAAAATGTTAGCTGAGACAGTAGAAAGTTTGTTGAAAAGCAAAATGTATGCTGAAATAGCAAAAAGTTTGCTGAAACAGCAAAAAGTTTGACGAAACAGCAAAAAGTTTTCTGAAACAGCAAAAAATTTGGCTGAAAAAAAGTTAGCAAAAATTTTACTGTTTGCTGAAACAACGAAAAGGTTTCTGAGATTGCAAAAAGTTTGCTGAAACAACAAAAAAATTTTGCGCAACTTTTTTAAATATCGAAATTTATCCTTCAATTACCTTCCATCTGAAACATAAGAACTAGAATTTTAATCAGAATTTTTTATTTTGACCATAAATTTCATTTCAATTTCGAATGGTTGTAAAAACTGTAGCTCTGCCTTGAACAAAATTCGGATCGTCATCAAACAATTACGAGATTTTAATTAAAATCTCAAATAAAACATTCTATGTTTTTATGCCCGAATGGACATTCGACTATCGATTGTCATGGGAACGAACCTCTCAGACGTTCAGGGGTCAAATGTGATGGTCACTTAAGTGAAGTGAAGATATCAATTGCTAACTACCCGATACCTTAAAGGCCAAGGTCGTAAAAAATCACAGGCATTCTCCCCAATTTGTGGGTAATGCATTTGCGTAGCCACATTCTAGTTACACTGGACGCTCCGACGGACGCAAGTAGAAGCCATTCATGTGCAAATTTATATGGACGCATCTCCCTCCACTTCAATTATGACAGCGATGGAGAGAGCGGTGCGGTGCGGCGTGAATGGCATGAGAAAAGTGACATCCATGCAAACTGCTCGAGTGCCGATTCGATTCCAATTAAATCAGAAGATACCTTACACTTGTTTGCTCGGTGGGTACTGGTGGTTGCCGGTTGGTCGGTCGGTCGTATGGATATGAGAGTGTAAAAAGATAACACACACACACACACACATTTCGCACATACTTCATGACAACAAACACACCAACAACAAAGGCAGTAAAAATTATTAAATATGATATGGAATGTGTAGGAAAAAATAACTGGGTATCAGAAATACTGACTGGGAATTATGAGCGCCTATACAGCGGTGTGATATGAGAAAAGTGAGGCCACTTCCAGTGGCATAATCATAATTGTTTACACTATCACACACACAGACGTGGGCAGTGATGAAAATATAGGCATCTGTATGTGTTCATATTCATATTTCCACAAAATATATTCTAGCGACACGTTATCAACTCTTAAAGAGTGGGTGGTTGCCCATCGTTATCAACACTACCTATCACTATCACCGGCACCAGCACCAGCATCATCATCATAATTTATTGTTGTAGCTGGCATGAGGCCCAGCATCAGCTGTTCCATCACTATCAGCATTGTAGTCGTCCACCACCCTCAACATTGTTGCCCTCGTTCATTTGTGGAACCATCACATCTGATAGCCTCAGCAGCAGCAGAAACGTACAGATGAAAAATTGTCACAAACATGTTTATGATAATTCATGCTAAACACCAGGCGCTCAGCGAAGACCCATAAGCGTTTTGTTTTGCTTGGGAGCAGTGGCAACAGAATTTATCAACAATTACAAGTGGACGACTGGTGGTGGGGGAGAAAGGAAGGAAACAAACGTAAAGCGAGTAACAGTAGCCATTGACTAAAGACCCGTCCGATTCGTTAGTATTATGTACGATGGCGGAGAAATGCCAGTAATAATCAATGTACGCTCGAAACGAGGGTGGTGTGGCAAGTTATTGAAATGTGAATACTGAAAGCCATGCGAAAAGTACTCCTTCAAGAGTCTAGCTGAATGTGTTCCGAGATTCCCAGAAATAACTTTGCAAAAAAAAAAATAATATAAAGGGTGATTTTTTAAGAGCTTGATAACTTTTTAAAAAAAAAAAAACGCATAAAATTTGCAAAATCTCATCGGTTCTTTATTTGAAACGTTAGATTGGTCCATGACATTTACTTTTTGAAGATAATTTCATTTAAATGTTGACCGCGGCTGCGTCTTAGGTGGTCCATTCGGAAAGTCCAATTTTGGGCAACTTTTTCGAGCATTTCGGCCGGAATAGCCCGAATTTCTTCGGAAATGTTGTCTTCCAAAGCTGGAATAGTTGCTGGCTTATTTCTGTAGACTTTAGACTTGACGTAGCCCCACAAAAAATAGTCTAAAGGCGTCAAATCGCATGATCTTGGTGGCCAACTTACCGGTCCATTTCTTGAGATGAATTGTTCTCCGAAGTTTTCCCTCAAAATGGCCATAGAATCGCGAGCTGTGTGGCATGTAGCGCCATCTTGTTGAAACCACATGTCAACCAAGTTCAGTTCTTCCATTTTGGGCAAAAAAAAGTTGGATATCATCTCACGGTAGCGCTCACCATTCACAGTTACGTTACGATTCGCATCATCTTTGAAGAAGTACGGTCCAATGATGCCACCAGCCCATAAACCGCACCAAACTGTGACTTTTTCTGGATGCATTGGTAGCTCTTGCAATGCTTCTGGCTGATATTCACTCCAAAATCGACAATTCTGCCTATTTACGTACCCATTGAGCCAAAAATGAGCTTCGTCGCTGAACACAATTTCTTTCTTTCTGAACTTTCTTAACAGAGCACGCATTTTGATAATAAAATTCAATGATTTGCAAGCGTTGCTCGTTAGTAAGTCTATTCATGATGAAATGTCAAAGCATACTGGGCATCTTTCTCTTTGACACCATGTCTGAAATCCCACGTGATCTGTCAAATACTAATGCATGAAAATCCTAACCTCAAAAAAATCACTCTTTATATAAACATGACAATAAAGCACTCTATACAGAAGTGCCACTGAAGAGTTATCCCCACACATGCATTCAGAAAAAAATACATAAATCTGAGTAAAATCCATACTACAATTTAGTTCAACAATTTTACTCCAGTTCAGTAAAAATTTCCTAAAAAGTTGGAAAATTAAATTAATTAAATATGAGTAAAGTTTTCCTCTTTCAAAGCCATAGTAAAAGTTCATTTACTAGAAATAGGGTAGTAAATTTACTTAAAAACATTTCTTTGGATCTAATAAAAAAATTCTTACAATTGAGTAAATTCATACTTTCATGGAAGAATATTTCCAAGGTTTTAAGTAAGAAAACAAGTAAGGAAAGGATAAAGTCGGGCGGGGCCGACTATATGATACACTCCACTTTCCAACCGAATACAATTCAACTCGATAAAAAAGTGAAAACGGGAAGAATTCCTAATCATAGGCTAATATGACCTGATCAAATCGATAAGTGACAAACTTTCACAATAAGTTCTTCCAGTTCAAATATAACGTGTTATGCTCACTTTGAAGAAATTCGGTGAAAATTCGTGGTTTCTGGGGCGGAAAAAGTTAAATCGGGAGCGAAATTTGTATGGGAGCTATATATAAATCTGAATCGATCTAACACATTTTTACCGCAGGTGTTTCTAGTTGAAATATAAGATGTTTTGCCAATTTTGAAGAAAATCTGTTGTAATATGTGGTATCTAGAGTGAAAAGAGTCAAATCGGGAGTGAAATTCGGGAGTGAAATTCGTACGGGAGCTATATATAAATCTGAACCGATCTGACCCATTTTCACAATGGGTGTTTCTAGGACAATTATAATATATTTCGCCTAATTTGAAGAGGATCTGTTAAAATATGTGGTTTCTAGAGCGGAAAAAGTCAAAGCGGGAGCGAAATTTGTATGGGAGCTATATATAAATCTGAATCGATCTAACACATTTTTACCGCAGGTGTTTCTAGTTGAAATATAAGATGTTTTGCCAATTTTGAAGAAAATCTGTTGTAATATGTGGTATCTAGAGTGAAAAGAGTCAAATCGGGAGTGAAATTCGTATGAGGGCTATATCTAAATCTGAACCGATTTTCTTCAAATTAAATAGCGTTCGTTCAAGAATAGATGGACGGACAGACAGACAGACAGACAGACAGACGGACGGACATTGCATTTCTAGAGCGGAAAAAATCAAATCGGGAGCGAAATTTATATGGGAGCTATATATAAATCTGAACCGATCTGACCCATTTTCATCATGGGCGTTTCTAGTTGAAATATAAGATAGTTTGCCAAATTTTAAGACAATCTGATACAATATGTGGTTTCTAGAGCGGAAAAAATCAAATCGGGAGCGAAATTTGTATGGGAGCTATATATAAATCTGAACCAATCTAACACATTTTTACCACAGGTGTTGCTAGTTGAAAAATAAGATGTTTTGCCAAATCTGAATACAATCTGATACAATTTGTGGTTTCTAGAGCGGAAAAAATCAAATCGGGAGCGAAATTTGTATGGGAGCTATATATAAATCTGAACCGATCTGACCCGTTTTTACCACAGATGTTTCTAGTTGAACTATAAGATGTTTTGCCAATTTTGAAGAAAATCTGTTAAAATATGTGGTATCTAGAGTGAAAAGAGTCAAATCGGGAGTGAAATTCGTATGGGGGCTATATCTAAATCTGAACCGATTTTCTTCAAATTAAATAGCGTTCGTTCTTATCCCGAAAAACTTAGTTGTGCAAAGTTTCATTTGGTTCTGTGTACAATTGCGACCTGTATCGTGATTACAAGAATAGATGGGCAGACAGACAGACAGACGGACGGACATCGCTAAATCGATTCAAAAAGTGATTCTAAGTCGATCGGTATACTTAACAATGGGTCTATCTCTCTTCCTTTTGGGTGTTACAAACATATGCACAAAGACATTATACTCTCGTGGAGTGTATAAAAACTCAGAAATTTTTTGTATGGAAAAAATTCCATTTAGGAAATTTTAGCTTAAAAATGTGCTTTTCCTAAAAGTATGTTAATATGTTTACTGAAATTTATGCCGAGTTCTTCATACATTTAAGTATTAATGAACTTATAAAAAAATCACTTGAAATTGTTTAGAAAATTCTTGAATATTAATCCATGAAGCAATTCTCGTTCGTTCGCAGAGACTTATTTCTTAAATACGTCAAGTATTAATCTAAACAACCACTGCGGAGGCGCCTCTTTTGTCTTCGCAGCAATCAAGGAGTAATAGCTCAACTCTTTATGGCAGAGGTATCATGAAACTTTTGAGAAATATTTCATGTTGTCATTTTTTGTATCAGTTTTGCATACTCTGATGCAAAGCCATTTGTTTAATTTTTTAGTCAATTTGAGCTCATATTAACTTTACTTTTTTCCTTGTATCAAGCAAAATTTTCTTCAGTTTTACTAAAAAAAAAAATTTTTATAAGGAAAAAAATCTGCAAAATTGTCCTGAGTTTAAGTAAATATTTACTAGATTTTAGTAAAAAAAATTACTTACTTTTAGGAAAATTTCAGCGAATTTTTACTTAAAATTAGTAAAACTTTACTTGATTTGAGGAAATATTTACTTAGATTTAGGAAATTTTCAGTAAAATTTTACTTAGATTTAGTAAAAATGTACTTGGTTTGAGGAAAAATTTACTTAGTTTTAGGAAAATTTTACCTAAGTTTAGTAAAAATGTGCTGAAAAATGTATGGAAAAATTTACTTAGATTTACGAAAT
Organism: Polietes domitor; assembly: GCA_947397865.1. Classification (NCBI taxonomy): domain Eukaryota; kingdom Metazoa; phylum Arthropoda; class Insecta; order Diptera; family Muscidae; genus Polietes; species Polietes domitor. The sequence continues at coordinate 128,108,894 of OX377620.1, forward strand.
TTTTACTTAAATTTTACTTAGATTTAGTAAAAATGTACTTGGTTTGAGGAAAAACTTACTGGATTTTTCCTCAGTTTGAGTAAATATTTACTTGATTTGAGGAACATTGAACTAGAGTCAAGTTCAATGTATGTACTACTTTCAAGGAAACGTTTGAACTTGATATGAGGAAATATTGCTTTAGCGCTATACGAAGTTAAATTTTCCTAAATTTTAGTTCATTTTAACTCATTATAGGGTTCACATTTGTTTTCTGAGTGTGATAAAATATATTTACGGCTGATGACAACATGGTAACGGTAATCCCCACACAGGATACAACATACATGTCCTGAAAAGAAGAAGAAAGCGTATACGGACTGATGGTGGTTATCCTGCTTTCCATTATCGAACAAAAAATTGTCTTCACAAGAAAAAATTGATCAAAATAGCTGACTTTCGAAAATATTTTTTAATTCAATTAAAAATGCAGCAAATTCAACCCAAAAATTTTTTAATTAAAATTTGTTGATCGTAGATTCGATTGTCCGGTCGCTTGACGACTCGAACTGTGTATCTTATATTTACTAAAAGTGGCGCGGATACCGTCTAAAAGTTCTGAAGTCCAAGAACAGCCACAAACCTGTGTTTTTGAAATACAATTTATTCAAATAGTTTAATAGAGTGTTTTCTCCATATTTTCAGAATTTGAATAAATATTAATCGATGCAACCAAGGACTTAATAAGTAAACAAAAATAGAAATTTTGTGACCGAGATCTACAAATTAAAAGGATAACAATTAAAATTTACTTTTGATATGTAATATATATGTATTCTTTATACTTATATTTATGTGAAAAATAAAGGTTATATATAATATAAATTTATTTAATTATAATTATATTGTTATAAAGGCTTTGGAAAGTATTGTGTTTTTAAATACAATTTATTCAAATTGATAAAATAAATAATAAAAAAATAAATATAAAACTATTGCAACGACTAGATAAGTAAAATAAATAAACATTTTGTGACCGTGGCCTAAACATTAAAAAATAAAAATTTAAATTTATATAATTTTTTTTATTTTAGTTTTTTCGTTTATATAAATTTTAAAATAAATATATTTTTTTTCTTAAAATCTACTCATAAAATTAAGAATAGTTTTTTATATTTTACTCAAATCCCATATTCATCGAAGCTACCTTTAATGTTTGCTCTCTCATTTCGGAAATCACAACAGCTGTATGTTCAATTAAAGGTAATTACAAATGTAGCAAACAACACATTTATATAGGAAGAGTGGTTTTAAACAAATGTGTTTTTCTCGAACAAAAACACAAAAAACATATAAATTAGCAGAAGAAAAATTGGCAAAAATTATATTATTTTATCTTTTTCCAACTAACATTCTAGCGCAGAAATCCAAGAAAGCAAAGCCTTTTCGTAGAAAATCTATCGATAAATGTAGACTGACGTAAGAGAAATTGATTTAGTCAATTATCTAATTTGTAAATCATATATTTAACCAAAGAATTACAAAAATCATGATTATTTAAAAAAATCTCTTGACTAAACAAAGATTGGCATAATTTCTTCATTTTCCCATACATCTTTTATATGTAGCCAATGTTTTCTTCGTTAGAATGTTGGAATAATATATTTTTCCGATTTTTTTTATGATTTTTTCGTGCCAGCAAAAAAGATTTTTTCGAAAAAATCAATCAATGTTGAGACTGTTTCTCAGCCACTGTTTCTATGTGAAAGTGACACAACATTTACAGCCATCATAAGTGTCTTCAATTGAACAGCTAAGCATGTGTGATCGGATCTGTATTGCTAACATGAGAGTTCATATATTAAAGGTATTGGAATTTTATTAAAAAAATAAAATAATATCCACAAAAAATGTTTTAATATCATTTTCAAGATTAGAAAGCCAAAATACATGAGAATCTTCTTTAGCTGTCAAGGACAAAATTAGAAGGAGTTGTCAGAATACAATGAAATTGTTATGCAGCATTTATTGTTTTCTCTTAAAATGATTGTTATTGTTATTGATTGTTTATTTTACTAAGTCAAGGAACATATCAAATATCCGAAAAAGTAATAGTAGGAAATATTATATTTAATAGGATATATTTAAAGTAGTTTTAAATTACTTGAGTAAAGAAAAAGTCACCATAAAAGTAATTCATATTTCACTGAGGAGTAAAAAATTAAAAAAATGAAATAAAAAAAGTGTTGGAAAAAAATCGGACAAGTTTCTGATTTTTTCTAATAGATTAAATTTAAATTTAGGTTAGCTTGAAAGGGTTGCCCGCTGGTAGCGAGTTACACTCGGAAGCCTATGGAGGCCCATTGTGGTAAAGTTTAGAGGCATTTTGTCTTGTAGATGCGTAGAGGAACGTTTGCTAGGTCCGTCAGATCAGCGAAGAACATACTTCCTAGGAAGGATAGTCTGTGTTCTTGCAGTCCAACGCCAGTGCTCCACCGATTCTTCTTTATCCTCGTTCAATTCAATTTAAATTATTATGAAAAAAATGTTCACCGAATTTTATTATTTGACCATCAAAAATTGAAAATATTTCAAATTTTCATCTTTAAAATTTAAATATATTAAAAAATAATTAACCTTTTTCTGTGTTGTGTTTTGTTTTTTGTTCGGCTTGAGGTCCGTTTTTTAATAATAAAATAAAACATAGTATTTTACTATTTTCCTGTTTTTATTATTTCCCAACTTCGTTAAAATGTAAATATGTATTGTGATATTTTTGTGATTGTTATTGTTGAAGATGACCAACAAAGTTAGTCGACATGTTGGGAAATAATAAAAAAACAAGAAAATAATAAAGTATTGTATTTTATAAAAACAATTATTTTAAAATTTGGGAAAAAGTCAAAATTCTTACTACTCATCAGCTATTCAGAATGTATAAGAACATTAAAAATTTGTTTTTGAACAATATTTTCACGAACGAAAATACAAAATCAATTTATTTTACTAAACAAATTCATATTGAATATTGCATAAAATCTACAAAAATTTAGATATAATAATGACATTTTTGGAAATATGCAAAAAAATCTTTAGGAAAATAATGGCTAAAAATTTTTGCATTTCTTTTTTCAACGAAGTACCCGAATTCCTAAAATATGTTAATATTTTGGGATTTTTTTTACTAAATCGGTCGTTATTTCTTTATTTACAGTAGGGATGTGGTAATACTTTTTCAGTAAGAATTCCAGAAAGGGGGTTAAAAAATATACATTTTCTAATCGGTGTTTTGGGATTTGATAATTTTTCTTTTCATATTGAAAAATTGGTCATTTTCGAGAGGTCCTTACGGGGAGGCTCATTGTACAAAGGTGGTGCAAGAAGGGCATTAAACGCATCTAAATTATATTTTATTTACGAAAAAAAACGAATTTGCACCCGCGGGAAGAAAAGATAAATTTACAAGCGAAATAATGTTGTCACCAATCTGGGGAAAAAAGATGGGGCCTTTATTCGACATTTGTGTTTAGAAGAGTAAAACTTCTAATATAGGTAACACATTTGCACTAATATCAAATGAAGTTATCCTTTAATATTTTTTTAAATATTGTCCAATTGAAAGTTTTTAATTGGGGACTAAAGCAGTATTTCTTATTTTATTATTATTTATTATTCCTTACTTCTGTGCATTTCTTCTAAAACTAGCTAAAACAAAACTTGGAGGAAATTTGACAGCAAAAACTGTTCAATTTCCCTTCTATGAAACAGTTTCCAATTGTGAGTTGATATTTGCCTTCCACTTTCTTGGTCCAAATTCCACCAAATTTCGTTCATCCTATTTTTAGAGGGAAAGCACAAGAAATAAAAAAGGCTTTAAACAGATGTCCTCATATGGGGACAGAGAACGGTAATGGGTTAATGTACATTTTCGTTAAAAAATTGGGTTTTTTTGCGGACATTTAGTAAATATTTTTTAAAAATATAACCCCGTTACTTCTCCACTTCAAAATTTGCATGGAATTGATGTGGGAATTCGCAGATATTTTTTCTCAATTTCTAGGTTGATGCTTTCATAGTGAAAACTACAAAAGAGAATGAAAAACTAACAAATAAAAATATTTGATCAGCAGCAGTAAAACTCCTAGGAAGTGAATGAAAAGCACGTGCAATTAGCTTTCAAAAAAGCCCTCTTCTTTATATTGCACCAACGCGTTTTGACACTACACCATGTTCAATGTTCCTACCTCGGAATTTTTTTCTTCATTTTTCCAACTTTCAGTTGGTCATAACTTGTGAAAAAAATTAGATTTTTTAATGTATCAAATATTTTAACAGAAGCATATACCTCGTCAAAATCATAAAAAATAGAAGCGTCAACGTATTTTTTACCAAAAACGTTCGTTTTTATATGAAATGAACGACATGTAAGCGAATGATTAATAATTTCCGCAACAAATATAACTCATACGCCACCTATGTAGTGATAGGAAGTTGCAATTTACAGCCCTTCCATTCAATTTGAAATTATGTTTGTTGTAAAATTGTCTCGATGAGTGTTCATTATCGTTATAAATTCGATAAATGGCCGTACAATGAAAAAATAATAATTTTTAAATTCGAAAAAATATCGAAAACCGAATTTTTGATTTAAATGCAGATACTACGGCCGTTCCATTGATTTAAATGCAGATACTACGGCCTGTTCTATTGACTTTGATGATAAACAATTATTTAAAGATGTGCTTTGTGGCATGCCACAACTATCATATCACCCTCGAACATCGACCAACCAACACCGACTCAATCAGCACAGCAACAAGAAAACTATCACAACAACAAACAACAACGCAGAAAATATGTGTTTGTGTGATGTGTTCCACAACATATCGAGCGAGGTACACACATCTCCTGCCTTTTCCAGGCACTGTTCGTTGTGCTTCATCAACGAATAAATTTCGTCGAAGTGAAACAAACCACCAGCCAACTTACCGGTCCGTCAGTCACTTGGTCGGCCGCAGAGTCCGTCAGTTCCACACTCGTACACAACTATTTTGTGGGTAGTGGGGTGTTGCCCTGCCCCAGCGATATGTTGCGGCAAACATGGCTAAGAAAGAAAAAACAACAACAACAACTTGAACAAGATGACAGTGAAATAAAATACACTTGCTGCCTGTTGTAGCGACTGTGGCCACGGCGACTGCTGCCAACTCACAGCCACATTGCAAGCCACAAAGACCACCAGAAACAACCAAGTTGCCTGGCAAGTTATGAGGAGGCGCCGTTAGCAAATATTCCAGACTCACTTTGGCACCCCCTCTCCGGTGCCCCCTTAGAATCCATGCTCTTCCATTGAATTGGATACATTAGCTTCAGCCAGCGAACAGCGAACGCAACGTCAATCTGACAAGGGGCGTCAACCGCAAAGACAGCGAAAAAAACGATCACTTAAAAAATGTTTTTTATTTGAGCATTTCTTTAGTGGTCGCTCTTTCACTGTGCAAACACAGTGGCTGACAACAAACTGTGGGTACATTTGTGTTCTGTTGGGGTGACAACTGATCCAATCGATGCAACGGAGCAACGCCTGCATTTAAAGAGGCAAGTTTCAGTTTGCATAGTTGGACTAACATGCACGGGAATCTGGAATGGGGATGGGGATTGCAAATGCAAAGAGCAATGATTGGGATGTAAATATAACAATACTAATGGATGTTGCGATTAGCTTCCGTGGATATTCTATGAATTGATTTGTTACTAAAGAGTGATTTTTTTGAGGTTAGGATTTTCATGCATTAGTATTTGACAGATCACGTGGGATTTCAGACATGGTGTCAAAGAGAAAGATGCTCAGTATGCTTTGACATTTCATCATGAATCGTCTTACAAACGAACAACGCTTGCAAATTATTGAATTTTATTATCAAAATGCGTGCTCTGTTAAGAAAGTTCATTGCGCGCTTCCATTTTATGGTCAGTTTAATCGACCCACTGAAGCGGCTATTCGGGCTATTGTGACTAAATTTCGCACCAAATTTACATTGTTGGACATTAAACCACCAACACGCTTACGTAGAGTGCGAACTGAAGAAAATATCGCAGCTGTATCGGCCAGTGTTAATGATGACCACCAATTTTCGATTCGTCGCCGTTCGCACCAATTGGGTCTCTGTTACTCAAAAACGTGGAAATGCCAAAATTGGACTAAGCGGATGGACCACCTAAGACGCAGCCGCGGTCAACATTTAAATGAAATTATCTTCAAAAAGTAAATGTCATGGACCAATCTAACGTTTCAAATAAAGAACCGATGAGATTTTGCAAATTTTATGCGTTTTTTTTTTTTAAAAAGTTATCAAGCTCTTAAAAAATCACCATTTATTTGGAATATTTGTATACCCTACATGGAGTACTCAAGTATTTATTAGATGTGACTTTTATGGTAAATGCTTGAAAATTCTAGAAATAATTAGACGACTTAAAGATTTCTGTCCGATTTCCGACCCTTCCTTTCGCATGAAGACCATATAAAGGCTGTACACAAATAAAGAGTCGACAATATTATCCGATCCATACACGGTTGTTTCGTAACGTTTTTAATTCATATCCAAACATCCAATCCTATCAGTGTGGTTTCAGGCCGAATATAGTCAAACATCAACCAATTCTATTAACTGCGACATATCATGGAAAATATATACGAAAATCAAATCGATTCATATCACATTTTCATCGATTATAGTCGATGTAGTTTATAAGCTTCAGTGGGACAGTTTAGTACAAATTCCGAAAAATTACGAAAATAACCCTAAATTTAATTTTAAGTTTTGACTCATTTCTGGCATTTAAGTTGAATTTTAAGTTTTGGTGTATTCAGAGAGTAAATAATTTTGTACAGAATTTTGGCCCTTAAAACCCCATTTTTATGGGTGTTTTTTACCCTTTTGCACGAAAGGGACCAAAAACCCCTAAATTGAGGAGCTAGAGAGTTAAATGTGCGTGAAGATAAATTCGGAATTCAACTAGCGGAGACACAAACGCCTCTTTGAACAGTGGGATGTGAACGGCTTAACAGAACTATGTTAAATATAGACGTACACCTTATAATATATTTTTTACTGCTTTTGACAATATATATAATCGTAATTTACAAATCATTCACAAAAAGCATAACCCTTGATACATATATTACGAATCTACTCAAAATATTTAGAGAATCTACATATATGTCAGGTATAGAGCTGAAAACTATTTTCAAAGATTTACGTCCACTGTGTCCGTATGAACAATTCTGCCCCACATATTTTTATATCAGAAGAAAGCCCTCGGTGTTCACCAGAATTCTGAAATAAAATTCTAATTTTTTTTGTGGAAGAAGTGCGTCCAGTGGCCATTTCTAACAATGTTGCCACTATGGTCATATCAGTACACTCCGAGGCGATATATATGACCATAGTGGCAGAATTGTTAGAAATGACCACTGCACACTGGTCCCAAATTCATTTTTTATGGCATAAAGTCGAAAAATAAACATACAGTGTTATAATTTTGCACATTTGCTAGACATATCATACTTAAAAAATAAAAATAAAATTGGGCCGATCGGACCACGCCCACTACCACCTCCCATCTAAACTCAATATAACCAATAACCAACATAATTATCACCCTGTATTGGTACAGGGTGACCAAAAACAAAATTTTATGAAAGCTTAAAAGAATGAAGAGTTGTTTATTTTGACGAAACGTATTTTTCTAAACATTATTACAAAAGCAAAATATAGCATTTATATACAAGACCACAATAATCATAAAATGTTAAATATAATTTTTCAACTACTAACTCCTGCCGTCAATTTTCATAATATAGTCACTTTATTATTGTCTTTTTAAGTCTTGATTTTAATTAATTTGTAAAACTGCTTTATATCAACACAAGTAAGGAAAGGCTAAAGTCGGGCGGGGCCGACTATATAATACCCTACACCACTACCTGCGTATGTACCTCGCTTTGATTACACTGTGCAACATTTTTGAAGTCATTTCAAAATAACCATATACGGACACCGCTACATGATAAAAGACCAAAAAAAAGACCCGTGTTTTTTTTTCCCCCAAAGTCATGCACTTTTTTTTATGGGCCCCCAGAGATTTGAGGCCTCGGTGTAATTTTTGGAAAAAAGTGATCATATTCTCAGGCTCATATCTTGCAAACCGTTCGGAATTTTGATTTACTCTCTGAGGCAAAGTTCTAGCTCTTGTCATAAAGAACAAAAATTGTGAACATATAAAATCAAAAAAACTTCATCTTCAAAATCGCAAAAAACTTAAAAAAATAGCATTCACTTTTGCGGCTACCTAAGCGCTACCTAAACGGTGTTAAGAATAATTCCTAGGAAGTTCATATGTTCTAGAAAGTTGTTTATTGAGATCTTAGGTACATTTTTGTAGTTGATTGTTTCCCTGAATTTTCAACGGTTTGCTACCTATGGACCTGAACAGGGGAAAAAAGGTTAAAAAAAATCGATTTTTTTTAAGTTTTTTTGCGATTTTGACCTTGAAGATGAAGTTTTTCACAATTTTTGTTCTTTATGACAAGAGCTAGAACTTTGCCTCAGAGAGTAAATCAAAATTCCGAACGGTTTGCAAGATATGAGCCTGAGAATATGATCACTTTTTTCCAAAAATCACACCGAGGCCTCAAATCTCTGGGGGCCCATAAAAAAAAGTGCATGACTTTGGGGGGAAAAAAAAACACGGGTCATTCTTTTTTGGTCTTTTATCATGAAGCGGTGTCCGTATATGGTTATTTTTTTTCGTGTTGCACTGTGTTACTAAACCCAGGTATTTCATGGGGGCAATTTTATGTAGTTCATACAAATTATATGAATATAATTTATATGCTATAAATTCATCTTTAGTCAAATTTAACGAATATGGTAATTGATCTAATTGTCCGACAGACAAATACAAATTATACAGTAGTATACCAAAGTATGGACATATGGGCATCACCCAAACAATTCTCATTGCAATTCAATTCGGTAAAAAATTTAAATCGGGAAGGATTTTTGCATCCTGTAAATGTATGTGTTTGACAAAAAATGTTAAATCGGAAAGGACATTTGTATGGGGGTATATTGAAACCAGGAACGATGTGACGCGCTTTCAACATGTCTGTTTATTGGTGAAATATAATATGTAAAATTTGGCAAAAATCGGTTAAACATTCGGGAGCAACATTTGTATGAGGGCTATATCTAAATCTGAACCGATCTTACCCAGTTTCACCATTGTTTTTAGTTGGATTATAAGATGTTGTGCCAATTTTAAAGAAAAAAAGGTACAATATGTGGATTTTAGAGCGGAAAAAGTGAATTCGGGAGCGACATTTGTATGGGGGCTATATCTAAATCTGAACCGATCTTACCCAATTTTTGCATACGTGTTTCTAGTTGCATTATAAGATGTTCTGCAAAATTTAAAGAAAATCGGGTACAATATGTCGTTTCTAGAGCGGAAAATGTCAAATCGGGAGCGAAAACTGTATGGGGGCTATATCTAAATCTGAACCGATCTTACCCAATTTTTGCATACCTGTTTCTAGTTCGATTATAAGTTGTTCTGCAAAATTTAAAGAAAACCGGGTACAATATGTCGTTTCTAGAACGGAAAATGTCAAATCGGGAGCGACATTTGTATGGGGGATATATCTAATTCTGAACCGATTTCCTCCAAATTCAATACCGTCCTTCAATACGGTCCTTGGCCAGAAAAAAAAACTTCTGCCAAGTTTCATGATAATCGGACAACAATTGCGACCTGTAGAGTGCGAACAAGCTTAGATGGACAGCAGACGGACAGACGGACGGACAGACAGACATCGGTAAATCGATTCAACTGGTGATTCTAAGCCGATCCGTATACTTAAAGGTGGGTCTAGCTCGATTATTTCTTGGTGTTACAAATATTTGGCGCGAAACTAACTTATAATACCCTAGACCACGAAGTGGTGTAGGGTATAATTAAATATTCAGTCATTAATGTTTCACCAAAAAGTTTTTTTAATTTTTTTTTGCATTGTGTAATCTGACATATTTTTGATTATATATATATTGTCTAATGCGAAATATTGAGCGAACTACTATTTTCCAAAAAGGTGCTTTAAGGAACTACTTGACGGCCAAGTGAGAGTGGCCACGTAAACCTAGGTCTTCCTTCTTTAATACGATTTTATCATGCCAGGAAGCGGCCTTAGTCGGTTTTGGTTTACCAAAAACTTAGCTAAAATCCTCCTTGACACATGCATACACACATAAGTACTTTCACATACATATGTACAAATACTCATGCATACATATTTATGGTTATTTGTAAACAAACTAATCAACTAAATGACCACGTTCCATCCTCTTTGAATCCTTCAAATTAACTCAACTTGTTCGAAACACTAGATGGACGTTAAGTTGCCTGGCCGTCATCTATCATCCTTCCTCTTCATCTTCGTCATCATTCACACATTCGATTCGATTTCCTTGAAATGTGTTCTCGTCTTCATTGTTTATTCATTGACATGTTCGCTCTGCTCAATATGTTTGTCACGCAAAATTTACGCATTCAGTTTGGTTTGGCTTCGTTTTTCTCTTTTTTTCTGCGAAGATGGTCATCCCTTCCTTCCGCCCGCTCGTCTTACGACATGGGTAGGTTGCTTTCAATTGTTGTATTGTGTGGCGAGTGTGGCATCTTTTTATTCCTGTTTCGTTCCATTTCATTTGTGACGCCGGCTCCTTACCAAGTTCTGCCACTGCTGCCACTCCACTCCAGTAGTTTTTCACATATTTTCGCAGCGCTGTTAGTTCGTGTTACGTGCGTCCTGTATCTTCAGCTTGGCTTGCCTTGCCATTGGACATTTTAGCATTTTGTTGTAGTGTTTGTTAGTTTCTTCCATCAGGCGCTCAGCATTCAGCAAAAGTGTATCGTAAGTTGTTGCGTTTTCTTTTTTTTTTCGTTGCTTCCTTCGTTCTTGTTTTTGTTTTCGTTTCTCAAGCGGTGGAAGAGCAACTTGAAAACATGATAGTGACAGACAGGAATACTTTTTGTACATATTATACACAAACATACAAGCATACATACATACATACATATGTATGTATGTATGTATGTATGTATGTTTGTTGTTCATACAGTGAACACATATTTACACATTCATTCAGTTTCACATACTGTCACACAGAGTCTCACACTCACACAAATATTAATATATCAAAATTTTGATACGAAAGGAGAACAGTTTTGCTGCCTTCACACTGGCTGCGATTTTAATCAGTGTGAAATTACAGCCAATTGGAACGCTGTGGACACTTGTAGCAATGTTGTTGTTGTGTTGCAAAAATTTATGAAATTTCAAAAGAAAATAGTCGCCGCAAATAATTTGCATTTTTGGGTTTGAAAACTATGCAGTTCTTCGGGCAGTAATGTCTCGATCGACGTTATCTGCATCAAAATTTATGTAACACTAAAAAATTTATGTAACAGAAAAAATTTCACGCGAATCGGTCCACTGGTTTGACGTCCTGTAAGCAACACACAGACATACAGACACACATTGATTTATATATATATAGATTTTCTGATCTATCTCGAAAATGATATTAAAATTGTATTAAGGATAAATTTATTATTATTATCATTTTAATTTTTACTACCGTTTTGGAAATATTTGGCCGATCATACCCGCTAATACGTTCAATTAAAGGTAATTATGTTGCTGCGAATTTCACTTTCATATAGAAACAGTGCTTTAGGAACAGTCTCCAAAATTGCAAAGAAATGATTTTTTCCAAAAAACAAAATGATTTTTACCACAAAAATCTTTTTTTTTGCCGGCACGAAATAGAAATCATAAAAAATATAAATAAATTCGGAAAAAATTGTGCTGCTCCATTTTTTTAACAGCTAACATTCTAACACAGAAAGCAATGCCTATATGTAAAAGATCAAAGAATAAATGGCCCTCTTTTTCGAATCGAAAGATTTAAAAAATATGATTTTTAACTTTTTATAAATAGCACGAGATACAAATTATTATTAGATAAAATAATATTTTATCTTACTTTGTAACAGCTGGCTTCTTAACGAATAAAAGGAGACCTAGTTTGAGTCTAAAAATAAATGTAGAAGTTATACCTTCATTTAAGCACAGTTTTGAAGATTTACTTCATATTTGGTGCAATCCTTTCATAGCATGATCGCACACCAGAAACTGATCCATGCGTGTAGGGTATGAAATGGAGCAAAAAAGGGATGACAATGGTACCATTCGAACGACGAAAAATACCGACAAAATTAGAAAGACTTACGCGAAATTAAGGGAATTTTCGAAATTCGCACGTTTATGGGGGGAATGTGGAAAAAGGGATAAAATTGAAAATCATAAGATTTGGCTAATACATTCCCCTACCAGCATAGACGTGCAATTAAAAAGGGATGAAAGGAGATAAAAATGCTGATCTTTTGATAATGGTTCTTTTAGGGTGAAAATGGGCAAGATGGTATATAATTGGTACCTAGAGTGATCAAAAAACAGGGTTTTATTCAATGTCGGTTTTTCACCTCTAAAAATAATCAAGTCCTCAATTTCATTATTCTCGTTCTCTCGAAAAGTTTTTAGTTAATTTGCTGCCCCTAATAAAAAAGTTCTGTGAGGCTTGTGATAATATTAAAAGTGGAAAAAGATTTTTTGGACTATGAAAAACCGGTTGAGACCGACATAAAAAACCCGGGTTTCCCGGTTTTCAAAAACCGCGATTTTTAAACAAACCCGACGAACGGTCCCAGATAAAAAACCCGATTGACCCGATTTTCGGTCTCGGGTTTGATCACTCTATTGGTACCGCACAAATAGCTGAAGCTAGAACTGAATAGTCGTGCAACATATCAGTAAGAAGCATATTTTGGTTGCTTCCCAAAATCTCAATTTGCATAATTCTCGCATATGAAGAAGTTATTTCGAACAACTTCTAAAAAACTGACAATATGTTAATATCCCGTAACATTTTAAGAATAGCATTTTCACAGAAGTAAGTTATCCACTTTGCATCCAGGAGGTCTCGATATCGAATCGCGGCCCAGGAAGTTTATTTATTTTTTATTTATAAGTCCACAATATTTAATTCTGTATAATTTTATTAATTTAAACAATTTTGGTCAACAATCTTACAAAAGTTATTTTTTTGCTAATTTTGTGGGACAGTCTATCACAAATTCGGAAAATGTACGAAATTAACCATAAAATGGATTTTAATTTTTGACTCATTTATGGTATTCAAGTTATGTTAGTTTCGATGTATTCAGAGTCAGAGATTTATAGTAGAATTTTATGGGAAATATTTTTGTAGTACATTTTGACCAGCTTTATGGGTGCATTTGCCTTTTTGCACAAAAGGGACCAAAATACTCCCATATTAGGGAGCTAGAGGGTTAAAGTGTTATTCGAAGTGTTTTAAGCAATATTGCAATATTCATCATAAGAAAGTGCAAAAAAATGAACACCACTCGCAAACTTTTACCCCCTCTATCAGAATCCATTTTCATAACATTAAATGGTATTAATTTAATTTAATATTTATTGCTTATTCATTTATTAGCTTATATTAAAAAATATTTTGTTAAGTTTCCTATTGTCAATTCTACCTAAAAATAGTTTGCTTCAGTTAATTCATCACTCATAACTGAGGATATCTGTGTGGTTAGAGGGTAGTAGTAGCAAGCAGAATGTCCAGTGTTCTGCCCCGGTAGCGGAGATTTTTTTAAGTCTTTCAAAATAGAGGTCATCGCTCCTATGACAACTCAAATGTAAATGTATTGGTGAAGACCTCAATTTACATTACTTCCAATCACCAGATGAACATATTTTTCACTTTCTTGAGTGCTCTCTTTTTGCTGGGTTATTTATTTTAATTAATCAAATTAATGTTTTCCCATCTTTTGTGGATTTTATTCCAATTTTTCGCATTTATATTTCTATTAATTTAATGTAATGCCTTTATTACCAAAATTATAGGACAAATATTAAAGGAATTCCAAAGATTAAAATTGGAATTTGAACAAAAAATTATGACACACAAAAAATAGCCAGCAATGCCGTGATTGGCAGAAGGAAGAGGGCTGACTTTGTTTCAAGAAAAACCAACTCACATTTTACATTCAACTAGACACTCGGACTCGAAAACATTTCAGTTTGTCCAATATCCGAACTGGATCGGCATGTTTTTTATACATGGGGGTATACTAACTTTGTCATTCCGTTTGAAACACCTTGAAATATCGACCTGAGACCCTATAAAGTATATATATTCTTGATCGTCATAAAATTCTAAGACGTTCTAGCCATGTCCGCCCGTCCATTCGTTGAAAGCACGCTAGCATCTAAACGAAAGGAGCTAGGACGTCCAAATTGTCCATAAATGCGTCTTATAGTCGTAGATCGGTTGGGATTGAAAAGGGGCGAAATCGGCCCAAAGGGAAAATTTTTTCCCTCACAAGGACTAAAAATACCCATAATAACCCCTAAGATTTTAGAGTATTTAAGCACATTTTTTCAATATGTCTGCTTGTACTTGCTTGATATTGGGTGTGCGCATTCCTCCTATAACAAAAACGTGCATCATAGAGTGATTTTTATTCGTAGGGGGGTGAAATGGGACAAAAAGGGATACAAATGGTACCTATTAAACGACAACAGCTAGAAACACTAAATTCGGTATGTACATTCCTCTAATTGAGTAGATACATAATATAAAAGTATTATTTTCAAATTCGTACTTTTAAGGGGTAAAGTGGGAATAGAGGGATAAAAATGGTACCAAACAAACGATTGTACCTAATTAGCACTTTCCCTATCCCGTACCCATTGTACAGAGGTATAAAAATGGTACCAACTAAATGGCTATAGCTAGAATGATGAAATTCGGTGTGTACATTCCTCTGATTGCGTAGACACCGAAAAAAAACGATTTTAGAAAGTCGTACTCTTAAGGGGGTAAAATAGGAAAAAAGGGGATAAACATGGTACAAACCAAATTGCCGCAGCTAGAATCATGGAATTCGGTGTATACATTCCTCCGACTGAATAGACACGCAAAATAAAAAGATTTTTCCAACTGTACGTAAGATAATGTATTTTCAAAATTTGTACTTTTGGAATCAAAATAGGATGGAAATACCAACTGTAGCACCCACTATCTAGCAATATTTATGGTATTTAAGCTTTTTTGAAGATTGCTGTCTCATATTTACTTTTTGAATTGACTTGAAGTATTATTTCGATGTATATAGTATAAACGTATTGGTAGCCTTGTCTTATAAGCATGGTTTGAAATAATAAAAGTATTACATTTATTTATACAATTATTTTTTCAATATTTGTATTTGTTTTAGTTTGGCTTCTACGAAAATCGACAGCCTCTGTGGAATGCAATACATGGTGGAGGGTACAAAAAGTTCGGCCCGACCGAACTTAACACCGTTTTTACTTGTTTTTGACTCAATTAAAAATTTAATTTTATCTTTTCGAAATGTTTACATATTTTTTGTCAATTAAATCATCAAAAATCACTCTAAAATCCATTTTTCTGAGTCAATTAAAAATAATGTTTTATTTTTCGTCTATCACTTGTTTAGACTGCCAAGATTTTGTCCCAATTAGATTGTTTTGGCCAATATTTCTTGCAGATGACATGCTGTTGTGTCTTCTCTGGACACGATATTAATCAACATTGGACGCAATTAACTGCGATGTGTAGATTTGTGTGTCCAATGCAAAGAGTTCTCAAACCTCCCATAAATTTTGTGACAGGCGACACTGACATCGCATTATGTATGTATGTATGTATGTGTGGGTGTTCTTGGTGTCTGTCAATAGTTGGACTTTTTTAAATATTACCAACAACAAACAAACTAATTATGTTGCTGCCATACATACGTCGCCGACATAACGAAAATAATTTATTTTCTAATAATAAATCAAAACAGATCTAAAAATAAGATCAGCGGTAAGAGGCAAGAGAGTTTGCCATGAATTTTGGTTATTCGAATTTGTTCCAAGAATGAATTTTTTGAAATTTCTTAATCATGCGGAACTTGGATGAACATATGAACAGCACTGTGGGTTAAGGAGGGCAAAATGTTTTGGAAGAAGGACATTTTATTCAAATTGAATTTAATCTAAATAAGTTAAATTTATTTTGATGTTAGGATAAGAAAATCTTTACTAATAATTTACACCAGATACAAGGTGGCTGATGAATGCCACAACCAAGAGAAATGCGCTGGAAGTGAATCCATTTCAACGCTGTGTGGTGGTTGCAGTCAAAACCGTCAAGGCACCTTCGAGTATTAATTAAAAAATATTTATCCATAAAAATCAATAACTTTTTCCAGTTTAAGATACCAAAAATTCATCAGCGAATGTCGTACACAGATCTTCGACTACTTTGTAGAAAACTAATGTAATATGTGACATATCCATGTCTGTATGTCTTCCCCGAAATGCTTATCATTCGAAATTCATTCATCATTTCAATTCCATTGACAAACTTGGAAAATTCAATTCGTTGCAATTGGAAGGTGTACCACCAAACCACCCACGTCTTTCACATTGAATAATACGCAAGTACTCGCCTTCGATAACTACATGAGAGTGTATGTATGTCTGAGTACGTAGGCTTTTTACCCACCACAGTTCCTATGGATTTAGAAAACCAAAACTCCAAAGTCTTTATAATTGTAAGCCAAATTAATCTCTTACCAAAATACACAAATACAATTTGTAAAATTTGTTATCTCAGACCATAAACTCGAAAAATCCAAACATAAAACAATTTGTAAACTATTTTCAAATCTCGTATAATTCTGGCAAATGTCGCTGTCATTTGCCTGCAACTCAAACGAAACGAAAACAAATGTCAAGAAATGAAATTCTGTTTAATGCTACGCCAAATTTGTATCTAAACAAACGTAGCGGCAACAGTTGCAGACTCTGCTACTCAGCTACTCAACGATGTGAATTATAGGCGATTCTGCGTCTTGTTGGCTCTCTACCCAGCAAAACTTTTGGGCAAAGAATCTAATTTGTGGCTACCAAAAATAATTCATATTTGACTAAAGAGTAAAAAAATAATCTTTATGACTTTTTAAAATATTAAAATAAAACAGAATCGGAAAAATCGGATAAGATCAAGGCGTATTTATAAAGGTGATAACAGGAGCCCAGCTGACTGAAATTGTTTTCATTCAAAAGTAACCGAAACTGTCAAATCCCATATATTTTGCTTTGACAGTATGGCTCACCATTCAAAAAATTAATTGTATTTTGTTGTTGCCGAATTTGTTTTTGCTCTGCTGCTATCACCTGTATAAATACGCCTTGGATAAGATTTTGATTTTTTCTAATAGATTAAAGTTCAAACAAAATTGTAATGAGAAAAATATTCACCGAAATTTATGATGTTTTTTTTCCTGACCATCACAAATTGGTAATTTTTCAAATATTCGCCTTCAAAAAATAAGTATATAAAATTATTGAAAAATAATATTTTTAAGATTTAGAAAAAAAAAACAAAATTCATACCACTCCTCAGTTATTCACAAAGTATAAGAGTATTCAATTCCGTCTAAAAATGTATTTTTGAACAATATTTTTGTTCAACTACTCACGAACGAAACTACAAATTCAATTTATTTTACATAAAAAACGCCCACTCTCTTGAGTCGACATGAAAAATCGCTCAATAAATGAAAAACCGAAAAAAAATAAATGAAAAATCGCTGAAACAAGAATTGGACAAAAAAATAATTAAAAAAATTAAGATTAAAAAAAATACGCACAAAAATAATTGAAAAATCATCCAAATCAAAAATGAAAAATCGTCCGAAAAATTTGACTATTTTCCATATGAAAAATCGTCCAAAATTATGATTAATTTTTAATGTGAAAACTCACACAAATGATCTATTTCTATGAAAAAATCTGTGCGAATTTTCCTGATTTGAACTATTACTTTTAAAACACTACCAAAAATGATGAAATTCGAAGCAAGTCCGTTTTTTCATGAGACCGTGCAATGTGGGACGACGGAAATGAGTTCAGTTCGAAATTCTTTTTAAATTAAATTATTAAAAAGTTATGACAATTTATTCGAGTGATAGGAAGTAAAAAAATATATAATAATTTTTGTGGCATATTCAACTACCTGAATGATACCTTCAGTAGTTTATATATATCGAGATTTCTTACAACACACACCCGATACCTTAGGCAATTTTTTATGTATTTTTGGCTTTCTAAACTCGACAAAGATAGAACATTTTATGAAAATTAAAAAAATGTGATTTTTAAAAAATCTTTTGAAGTTCATAACTTCTACATTTATCCATAGATCTTTCACAGCTATTAAAAAAGAACAAAATATTTTTTACTGTTTTTTTTCTATTTTTAACGGTGTTTTCGTGCAGCAATTCTTTTTCGAAAAAATATTTGTTTTTAATATTTTCAAGACTATGCCACAACTGCTTCCAAGTGAAAGTGAAATTCACAAAATTTGTAGCAATCATCATTAAAAATTTAGAAAGAGCATATCTCGATTTTTTCCAAAACCACCTCTACATATTATGGTCTGCCATTCTCAAATACACATCATTTCATTATTAAATTTGATGTCAATTTGTATCAAAAATGCATCAAAATTTTTAATTGTGTTTAAAATTTTTCGAATTTTTTAAGTATTTTTCTTCTCCTACAAAGAAACGAAAAATCGAGAAACGTCCTTTATAGATTAATCCAACGAAATACTAAAAGCAGCTATGACGAAATTTTGAATTTTAGAACAAAAGAATCCGCAAAAAATGTTTTAACAGATTCAATAATATGAGTACACAGAGCGTATGATTAATATTAATTTCAATATAGAGCTTGAGATAAAAGTTAATGAGTCTTGGTTTCAAATAAATACGATACGTCTGATACAGAAGTTATTGTTTGAAAAAATAAATCAAATTATATGGAAATGCGTTTAAAGTAGAGGTATGACTTAGATACAAATTTAAATCAATAAACCACATATATTTGCTGAACTCAAATCGTATGATTAATATTAATTTCATTCTAAAACTTCAGATTTGAGATAATGAGGGAATAGGTTACGCTCAAATAAATTAGATATGATCCAGAAATTGACTTTCGGAAGAATAAATATAAATATAAACAAATGCTTTCAAGGCAATATTCCTGAAGGTTCTCAGAGCGGATGAATAATATTAATTTCAATAAAGACTCGTGATTTGAGTTTTCGAATGAGCAGAGAGCGTATGATTAATATTAATTTCAGAAGGTTACATGTATGAGTCAATTGATTAGTTTGATTGAAGGCTAAACGAAATTTTAGAAACTTGAAATTGTATAAAAAAGCTCGAGGTCCTCAGACTGTATGATTTTATGATTTTATATGATTCCAATTTCAATAAAACCTAGGGTAATTGAACGAATGACTTTAAATAAATTGTATATGACCTGAAAATTCACCTCCGCAAGAAATGGTAATTTTATATGCGAATGTCTTAAAGGCATAGCGGTGATTTTAAAGAAATATACAAGTATGAAAACCTGCTGTTATATATACCCCTTTGAAAAAATATCTGTTGACTAGTACAAATATCAGAATTATCTTCGACGAAATTTGGAATTTTATTAAAGAACATAAAAAGCTTTCATGAATCGGCATGCCATGCAAACAAAAAAATTGTTTAGGTCTCAAACACCATTATTGTGTGGCAAATATTTTAGTAGAACATTTTGACCGGTTAAACTACTTTTTACGGCACTATGTTCCAACTAGGAACCACGGGAAAAAAGTATATATGTATATAACTCCTTTTTAGGGGCGTTTTTACGCTTTTACACAAAAGTGACCGAAAAGACCCCTATATTGAGGAGCTAGAGGGTTAAAATGTTCCACAAAAATGTTGCCCGTTATGTTTTAAATAATATTGCTGAACACATCCTATTCCTAACGTGTAAGGATCACAATGTTTCTTTGCCGATTCATCAGAAGAATGTGGAAAGTGGGGGAAATATTGACCTTTTCACAAAAGGGACCAAGAAGACCCCAATATAGAGGAGCTATAAAATGTTCCATAAAAATGTTTCTCCTGGTGTTTTAAGTAATACTGCTGAACACATCCTATAGCTAAAATGTAAAGATCACACGATTTCCAACACCGATTCGTCATAAGAAAGTGCCAAAGGGGAAATATTGACCTTTTCGCAAAAGGGATCATTGAAGTGCTAGAGCTGTAAACTCCTCCCACAAAAATGTTCCCTTTAATATTTTAACTAATATTGCTGAACACATCATATACTTGACATATAAGGATCTTAAGGTTTCCGCTGCCGATTCATCATAAGAATGTGCAAAAAGGGGAAATATTGATCAACCACTAAAATGACCATCATACATAAACTTTCAAAACGCCCATACACGTACAATCTTTGTTTAGTCCCTCTATCAGAATCCATTGCCAGTTCCTTGTTATTTTCATTTTGTTTCCCAGTGTAATCCATTACCTAAATATTTTGTTTATTCTTAAAAGAAAAAGCTGTTTGCAAATTCCGACCTTCACATGAGTTAACATTTTTTTTGCATGTTAACTCAAGTGAAAGCCATTTAATTCTATGTACTTAATCAGACAAGACGAAATCCCGGCCTTTAAACACGCCCCAGCCACAGAGAAAGCTAAAAAACAAATTTGCACATCCCCAGCAAACAAGCAGCCCTCAAAAGTTTTGCTGATCGCCAAGTGTGATGGCGGTGGTTTCAGTCATTTGTCTTCTCGTTTGAAGTCATAAAATGTGTGTACAATCAATCAATATTAAAAGACTTTGTGTGTTGTATCCCTCCTTTATCTTTATGGTGAATTGAAGAAAAAAATTAAACGCACAATTTTCGTGGGGGTGTTTCCAAAAATCTCTGCTGATACGCACGCAAAAGTGGCTGGCTGGCGCTCGCTTGAGCTTGAAAATCGCAACCACAATATAATGATGACAATAAAACAATTACAGCCACATGGGTGAGTAGTCATATTCGTTCATTCATTCATTCATTCTGGTGAGTAAGACGGCTGATAATAATTTTTTGGACTAATTGTTTTCCAGCCCAAAAAGGCAATGACGACAAATTGTCTCATTTGGCCAAATGCGAATTGAATTAAATGCCAACATTTTTTGTATTTATTTATTTATGTAGAGTGTGTGTGTGTATGTGCGTGAAGGGTAATCTACCCAACGCATATGACCCACTTAAATAAATACAAATACAGTCAAACATAATTGGTTTTTGGTTTAACATAGATTTGTGGGTATGTTTATGATAATTATTTGCCGAGTTTTTGGGGGTAAGGAAGGGTGACTACCGGGTTACAATATGAATATATAGATATTCAGACGCCATGTCTCCATACAACCTGACAACTAAAATATACCTACTCATATGTATATTAGAGTGTCCAGTCCGTTAGGTATTATATTATCTTAAAGTTCTCAACCAACGCATACACTCAAAAGAAGATGTTAGCAAGAACTGCTATAGATAGATAGATAGCTGAAATAGCAAACAGTTGTTTGATATTTTGGAAAATTTGTCTGATGTTTTAGGCAAATTATATTCAAAAGAATATGAAGAGCCACAAGGTATGTTGAAAAAGCTAACTATGTTTGCTGTTTTAGAAAAAATGTACTGAAATGCAGACTTTGTTGCTGTTTTAGCAAAAAATCTGCTGAAATAGCTAACTTTTTCTGTTGTTTTAGCATAAAATCGGCTGAAATAGCAAACTTTCATTGCTGTTTTTGCAAAAAAAAATCTGCTGAAATAACATACTTTGTTTGCTGTTTATCAAAAAATATGTTGTAAAAAAAATCTGCTGAAATAGCAGACTTTGTTTGCTGTTTTAACAGAAAATCTGCTGAAATAGACTTTTTTCTTGTTTTAGCAAAAACCAGCTGAAATAGCAAACTTTGTTTAGCTAATATTGCAGACTTTGTTTGCCGGTTTAGCAAAAAATCTGCTGAAATAGCAGACTTTGTTTGCTGTTTTAACTAAAAAACTGCTGTAATAGCAAACCTTGTTTGCTATTTTAGCTAAAATTGCAAACTTTGTTTGCCGGTTTAGCAAAGAATCTGCTGAAATAGCAGACTTTGTTTGTTGTGACATTTAATATTGGTCTTCTGCCCTTAGCATTATTGAAATTCTTCGCTCTAATACATATTCAAATCTTATATGAATCATTAATCGTAATCTCAGTGCCATTGTCTTCGCTTTGTCATCTTAAACTCAACTCTCCGTTTATTTTTATTAACCGTGTGTGGTCATTTATAACGTGGTAAATATGTGCTATTGTGATAGCAATTTTATTTTATTTCATTTTATTTTATTTTTATATGATTACCGCAATTTACGTTATAAACTTAATTCTGTTTGTTTAGACACAAGCCGAGTGCTGTCATCTCGAAGATTAAATGTGCTCTGTGTGTGGTACTCATAGGGTTGCCAATCTTCAGTAAATGTTGAAATAGAAACTAGGAGATACACTTTTAGTTATATTTCATGTCTGTTGGTCGCATATCTATCCCGTTTCACCCACACATTTGTCAGTCGTTGGCAATCCTTGCGTTTTAACGAACGAACGAACGACTGAGGACTGTTCAAACAAGGTACGCTTGGTTAACAACAGACCCCTCGCTTTAATGACTTTTATTGCACATTTTGCGGGTAATTGACTTGATAATATGGAAATGATCGTCATTATAGCAAGGAAATAATATATTTATAATGCGACAATTCCTCAAAAACACTATATGTATGTACACTAGGGCGAGCTATTTCTCGAGATGTTTCAAGGATTACCAAATATATCAATATTAACAAACATATTCATTAACAATTAATTAAAGGTTTATAAGACCTTTGAATATGATAGTATATGAATATTTCAGTTTTTTCGTCACACCTAATAACCGATGATGTACTTCTAACAGACAAGTAACGACGGCGTTAAGTTCAAACGGACCGAATATTATATACCCTTCACCATGGAGGTCATTTCAAAGTATTGTCTTGGCTATTTTACATAGAAGTGCAGTACCATATTAGAAAAAGTACACTGTGGAACAAAATAAAACTTCTACGATAATAAAATAGAATATACGTCTATCGGCGTTCCCCTCTTTGGACATTCTTATGAATAATCGGCATAGGAAACCTTTTACTCCCTTCATTTTAAGTATAGGATGTGTTCAGCAATATTACTTTAAACAAAAAAACATTTTTGTGGAACATTTAAAGCCTATGGATCCTCAATATAGAGGTCTTTCAGGCCATTTTAGAGAAGGTGTTGCACATTCTTATGATGAATCGAAATAGGAATCCTTGTTATCCTTACATTTTAATTAAAATATATATTCAGCAATATTACTTAGAACAATACGAGGAACATTTTAACCCTCTAGCTCCTCAATATAAGGGTCTTTTAGGTCATTTTTTTTTTGGAGTGTCAATATTTTCCCCTTTTGGACATTCTTATGATGAATCGGCATATGAAACATTGTGATCCTTACATTTTAACTATAGAAAGTGTTCAGCAATATTACCTAAAACATTACGAGCATCATTTTGTGGAACATTTTAACCATCCATCTCAATATAGGGATTTTTTAGGTCATTTAAGTGAGTGTGGTCAATATTTCATCCTTCTGCACATTCTTATGATGATTAGACAGAGGAAACCTTGTGATCCTCACATTTTGATTAAAGGATGTGCTTAGTAATATTACTTAGAGCACTACGATGAACATTTTAACCCTCTAGCTCTTCAATATAGGGGCCTTTCAGGTCATTTTAGACGGGGGATCAATATTTCCCCCTTTTGCACATTCTTATGATGAATCGACATAGGAAACCTTGTGTTCTTTACATTTTAAGTTTAGGATGTGTTCAGCACTATTACTTTAAACATTGCCAGGAACATTTTTGTGGAACATTTTAAACCTTTAGCTCCTCAATATAGTGATATTTTACGTCATTTTAGAGGGGGTGTAGAACTTGTCCCCCATTTTGCACATTCTTATGATGAATCAGCATAGGAAACCTTGTGTTCTTTACATTTTAAGTTTAGGATGTGTTCAGCAATATTATTGAAAACATAACGAGGAATATTGTTATGAAACATTTTAACTCTCTAGCACCTCAATATAAGGGCCTTTTTGGTCCCTTTTGTGCCAAAGGGTAAAAAACACCCTTAAAACGGGGGTTTAACGGGCCAAATTATTCTACAAAAATATTTGCCATAAAATTCCACTATAGGACTCTGGATGCACCAAAACTCAACACTCAACAGCCAGAAGTAAGCCAAACATAAAATCCATTTTTGGGGTTAATTTCGTATTTTTCCGAATCGGAAAAACTGAATTTTAGGGTGATGATGTGAAAGAAAAAATATTCTCTGTCAAATTTCACCATAATCACCGAATAAAAGAAAGCTGTAGATATAATGTATTTTAAAAAATATTAGTATCAGTTTGGGTATTTATGTTTTTCGTTCCACGTATTTTCTATTACCAATTCATATTTGCTGCAGCCAAATTTAATATTTTCAAAATGTCTTTAAAAAAACTCACCCTAATGTCCACATTACACGGACATATGTGTCTGTTGATGTTGCTGTTTCTGTCGCTATCATTTATTTAAATTACACAGCGTGCGTTGACAAATATTTGTAGGGGTTATTGCTTTTTTGTAAATTCATTGAGATTTTCTGTAGAAACTATTGAGGGGCGTATTTGGATAAAAACAATGAACAATGTGAAAACAAACAACAACAGCATTGTATTTTATCTATTTTTTTAAAAATCAAAAATATTATGTTAAATTTTGAACATTTTCATTATGAGCGGACACAGGGTCATTGCTCTGTTAAATGGGAAAAACAAAATTTTGTATTTTGTTAAAAAATATATAAAATTTTTCTCTGGATTCGGGGTTTTTTTCAACGTGGACTCAAAATACAAATTTAATTTACTTCGAAATTGTCTAACGTCTGACAAGTTACGATATTTTAAAGTTCATTGAAAAGTACTACCCTATGGCTTTAAGAAATAAAAAAATATTTCGGTATGTAATCAATATTTAATTTGAACTGGGATATTGTTCTGGCTCAAGGTCATTTCGCACTATATTTTATAGAAAGCAAATTTATTCACAAATGGCATGGTGACATTTATTACTTGACTTTTCTTCATTAGAATGTGAGCCATTAAAAAATAAAACAAAATAATTATTACCATATTTTTTTTTTAGGCAAAAAAAATAGATTTTTTTTAACTTTTATTTTGATTTTTCCCAATTTTTGGACACTCTTCTTAAACCACTGTTTCTATGTGAAAGTGATATTCGCAACATTTGCAGGTACCAGCGGCAAAAATGGAAATTTTTGTAAACAAATGAACCATAATTTTTAACATCGCTCTCGAGTTAAGAAAGTCTAAATACATCAGATAATGTTCTACATAGCCTTGGAAAAAAATTGTTGCATAGTGTTAAGTTAAAAACTAATTATTAATATTTATTAAAATATGTATTATTTTATTTAAATTATAATGAACTATATAAAGGGTTTTTTAATGGGGTATAGAACTTTAAGTTGGCATCACTTTTTTAACTGGCGGCCATTTTGTCAGCTGTCAAGTGATTAATATTTAGTTTGGTTTGCCATTTCATCATGAACAGGTTGACAAAAGAACAACGCTTGCAAATCGTGCAAATTTATTTCGAAATTTGGTTCAGTTCGGCAAGTTCACCGCAAGCTCCGTCCATTTTATGGTCGACATAATCGTCCATCAGAGCAATTAATTCGATGAGCGCATAATTTCGCGGAATGGACCTGTAAATTGGCCACCAAGATCGTGTGATTTGACACCATTGGATTATTTTCTTTGGGGATATGTGAAGTCCCACGTCTACGCCAACAAACCAGAAACGTTAGGGGACTTGGAAGCCAACATTCATGGCGTGGTTGAAAATTGGACCTGTAGAATTGGCTATATTCGAGCCAGCCGCGGGGGCCACATGCCCGAAATCATATTTAAACATTAATGGCATAAAATTATCCTTCCAATAATGCCAAATTGATGGACATTAAAACGATTTTCTTGTGTTTTATTTCAATTCGAAGTTGTATACCTCAATAAAAAAACCCTTTATAAACAGAACTAACAAATTATATATATATAATACACAATAATTAAGTACTTCCGTAGGAAGCACATTTTAATAGTATCTCAAAATCCAAATGTGAATTCTTCCCACTTTTGAGTTATTTTAAACCAACTTCAAAAAAGTCTATAATATATAACATTTTACGTATAGCATTTTCATAAGTGAAGGTAAGGTGTCCGCTTTGCACCCAGAAGGGTTGCTCGTGGCTCGGGAAAAACTTTTTCTTTGTTTTTTCTATTACTTTTTAAATACACAATGTTTAATTTTGTATAATTTTAACAATTAAAAAAATATTTTTTTATTAATGTCCTTTAAACGAACAAAATGACTTGTTTTAGTTATTCTGCACTCACAACAGAGGTTAGCTGAGATGGTTAGAGTGCTGTATTACCAACCAGATGGTCTGCTGCTCTACCCCATGTACAGGTATTTTTTAACAGAAATGAAATTTTTAAAATAACTTTTCAAAATAAGGGAAATCCCCCTATGACAACTGCAGTATAGAAGTTATTAAGGATTTAATATTACCCAGGATAGAGTTCTGTGGGCGGTACAAGAAGAGGCGTGGATAAAGCGTCCATTTTCCACACGAATGTAACCATTACTAAATATCAAATTTCACAGTATTCTGATCATTAGTATAGAAGTTATAACAGTTGTTATTTTACGTAGTTTTGCGTGACTTATAGTGAAATTTGACGTAGAATACTTTTCCCTCCACATTACTGCTCTAAAAGACAGCTTTGTGGGTCAATTTAGCACCAATTCGGAAAAAGTACGAAATTAGCCCCAAAAATGGATTTCAAGTTTTGACTCATTTCTGGCATTTAAATAAAGTTTTGAGTTTTAGTACATTAAGAGACTTTTCGTAGAATTATATGACAAATATTTTTGTATTGTTCTTTGACCCGTTAAACCCTTGGTTTAGGGGTGTTCTTTACCCTTTTGAACAAAAAGCACCAAAATACCCACGTTTTGTGTAGCTAGAGGGTTAAAATATTCCACAAAAATGTGTCCCGTAGTGTTCTAAGTAATACTACTGAACATATGCTATACTTAATATGTAAGGATCACCATGTTCCCTAGGCTGCATCATCATAAGAATGTAGAATAAGAATGGGGGAAATATTGCCCCTTTTCACAAGAGGAATCAAAAAGACCGATGTATTGCAGAGCTAGAGGGTTAAAATATTCCGCGAAAATGTTTCTCATAGTGTTCTAAGTAATATTGCTGAACACATCCCATACTCTAAATGTAAGGATCACAAGGTTTCCTATGCCGATTAATCATAAAAATGTGCTAAAGGGAGAAATATTTATCAGCCTCTAAAATAACTAACATACATAGACTTTCAAAGCGTCGATACACGGGTATTACTTTTCAACCCCTCATTAGAGTCCGTATTCAAAACCTTATTATATTTTTTGTTCCATATTGTAATTTGTAAAAATCGTCTAAATGCCTACTCATGTAGTCCACACTCTTGGATCGGCGTGAAGACAATTGTGAAAGTAAAAACAGAAATAAACTTTAGTTTATTTTTAGAAATTCTTTTTAATTTACAGTTTTCTTTTGTTCAGTGTCTTATAGTGAAATTTGATGTAGAATATTTTTTCCATTCACACCACTCTCCTATAATTAAATTTTGTGGGTCAATTTAACACCAGTTCGGAAAAAAGTACGATATTAACCCCAAAATTGGATTTTAAGTTTTGACTTATTTCTGTTAAATACCAGAAAGTTTTGGTGTATTCAGAGACTTCGAGTAGAATTTTATGGCAAACATTTTTGTAGAACATTTTAACCCGTTAAACCCCTGTTTTAGCTGCGTTTTTTAAACTTTTACACAAAAAGGGCCAAAAAGACCCCCGTTTTGAGGAGCTAGAGGGTTAAAATGTTCCACAAAAATGTTCCTCGTACTTTTTTAAGCAATATTGCTGCGCACATCCTATTCTTAAAATGTAAAGATCACAAGGTTTCCTGGGCCGATTCATCATAACAACGCGCAAAAGGGGGAAATATTGAGCATCCACTAAAATGACCTAAAAGACCCCTATATTGAAGAGTTAAAATGTTCCACAAAATTGTTTCTCCTTGTGTTCGAAGTAATATTGCTGAACACATCTTTTACTTAAAATGTAAGGATCACAAGGCTTCCTATGCCGTTTCATGATAAGGATAAGCAAAAGGGGGAAGTATTGTCCGCCCACTTTAAAATGGCCAGCATACGTAGACTTTCAAAACGCCGATACACGTTTGTTCTTTGTTACCCCCTCTATTAGAATCCGTTGTCAGAAGCTTGTTTTTATTTATTTTGTTGTTCCACAGTGTAAATTGTTAAAATCCCCTAAATCACATTGGATCGATGTGAAGACAATTGTAGAATTAAAATTTTATTTTATTCTCAGGAATTCTTATCAATTTTTCCTACTCCTCGACAGATTATCATTCTCCCCACCTTTTCCATTGAATAATTTCACTTTCATGGGTACAAGCGAAGCACAAGTTCATCCACCCGCAACGAGGCCCATTAGCTCAGTTGGTTAGAGCGTCGTGCTAATAACGCGAAGGTCGCGGGTTCGATCGCCTCAAGGGCCAACGACGCTTTTTTTATGGAAATTTGATTCTTTTTTATGCGCAATATTATCTGTTTTTAAATAGGGGAGGCCTCTTCTCCCTCAGCAGAAAAAGGCTAAACAGAGCAATGGAAATTTAAGCTGGTACGGAAATGAGACGGAAGAAAGTCAACAGAACAGACGCTGCTGCCATCGCACAAAGAGTCGTAGTCAGTCATAAAAAGCGATCAATGTGCTGGCCGTCCCGTCCGTTGAACGGGCATAGTGTCAGTCACTCTGCCATTGATAACGACAACGACGATGATGATGGCATTTCACTTTTATGACTGACTGTGGTGGCCACAGTCCGCACAACATGTGTCTGGCGAGGGCAACAGAAAATATAAAAACTTTTATGTTTGACATGTGTCAACGTTTCAATTTGCAAAACATAATCATCATCATCCTCATGATGAAGATGATTATTATGATGGCCGAGACGAAGACGTAGATGGTGGTGATGATGACCATGTCCGTTGATTTCCGTTAAACACGTAACTCAAGTGCCACTTTGCATTCCGGCTGCCTACTTTTTCGTTTTGTCCCTTTTCCGCCTTCGTTTTTTTGTAACCAACTGACCATTAAATTGGGCCACATGTTGGGCCATGGCGTTGAAAGCCATGGCCGTTAAGCGTTCTTTTACATGCAAAATGATTTTTGAATCTTCAGCAAAATGTTGGCCATAAATCATCTTAAAATCGTATTTGGTCCGAAGAGAAAGAAATGCGGCAAAGCGTTCACTTGCTGCCTGTCACATTACAATAAGTTTTCCTTTTGAAATTTCCCCATATGAAAAGAGCAGGCCTGCAATTCTGCTCCGTTCCGTTCAGTTCTGTTCGGTTTGATTTCTTTTGACAAGAAATTGAAATTTCTTTTGTTTGCAAGTTCTGGTTTTCGTTTGTTTTGGTTCTCTTTGTTGCGTTTGTTTTTGTGTCAAGGTACTGCTACTGCTGCTGCTCACTTATTCGTATTCTACAATATGTTATGTGATATATGAACATTAGGGTGTCTTAAGTCAAAAAAGAAACATTTTGTACACTCAGAAAAATCATAAGTCAAATGGTTCTACATCGATTGGGATCGCATATGGGCGACATTGATTCAGAGTGAAACGTTTTTCCCTAACGAGGAATGAAAATACCCTCAAAAACCCCCAATATATCTATGCAACAAAAAAATGTTTGTGCATTGATCATAAAATCAATACAGACAAATTTATGGATACATTTTTATACACTCCACGAGAGTATTATGGCTTTGTGCATTTGTTTGTAACACCCAAAAGGAAGCGGGATAGACCCATTGTTAAGTATACCGATCGACTTAGAATCACTTTCTGAGTCGATTTAGCAATGTCCGTCTGTCTGTCCGTCTGTCCATCTATTGTTGTAATCAAACTACAGGTCGCAATTATAGTCCGATCTTAACAAAAATTGGCACATGTCAGTTTTGTGGACCAAGGACGAACGCTATTTAATTTGAGCAAATCGGTTCAGATTTAGATATAGCCCTCATACCGCTCCCGATTTGACATTTTCCGCTGTAGAAACTACATATTGTACCCGATTTTCATTAAATTTGGCACAACATCTTATAATCCAACTAGAAACACCTGTGCAGAAAGTGGGCAAGATCGGTTCAGATTTAGATATAGCCCCCATACAAATGTCGCTCCCGATTTGACATTTTCCGCTCCAGAAACGACATATTGTACCCGATTTTCTTTGAATTTGGTACAACATCTTACAATCCAACTAGAACCACCTCCGCAGAAATTCGGTAAGATCGGTTCAGATTTAGATATAGCCCCCATACAAATTTCGCTCCCGATTTGACTTTTTCCGCTCTAGAAACCACATATTGTACTTGATTTTCATTAAATTTGGTACAACATCTTATAATCTAACTAGAAACACCTATGCTGAAATTGGGTAAGATCGGTTCAGATTTAGATATAGCCCCCATACAAATGTCGCTCCCGATTTGACTTTTGCGCTATAGAAACCACATATTGTACCCGATTTTCTTTAAATTTGGCACAACATCTTATAATCTAACAAGAAACACCTGTGGCTAAAGCGGGCTAGATCGGTTCAGATTTAGATATAGCCCCCATACAAATGTCGCTCCCGATTTGACTTTTGTCGCTTTAAAAGCCACATATTGTGCTCGATTTTCTTTAAATTTGGCACAACATCTTATAATCTAACTAGAAACACTTGTGGCTAAAGCGGGCTAGATCGGTTCAGATTTAGATATAGCCCCCACACAAATGTCGCTCCCGATTTGACTTTTGCGCTATAGAAACCACATATTGTACCCGATTTTCTTTAAAATTGGCACAACATCTTATAGTCCAACTAAGCAAAACTATGGTGAAAGTGGGTAAGATCGGTTCAGATTTTTTTTTAAATATAGCCCAAATACAAATGTTGCTCCCAAAAGTTCAACCGATTTTGGCCAAACTAAAGGGTGATTTTTTAAGAGCTTGATAACTTTTTTAAAAAAAAAAACGCATAAAATTTGCAAAATCTCATCGGTTCTTTATTTGAAACGTTAGATTGGTCCATGACATTTACTTTTTATACCCTCCACCTCCAGGATGGGGGTATACTAACTTTGTCATTCCGTTTGTAACACCTTGAAATATTGACCTGAGACCCTATAAAGTATATATATTCTTGATCGTCATAAAATTCTAAGACGATCTAGCCATGTCCGTCCGTCCGTCCGTCCGTCCGTCCGTCCGTCTGTTGAAAGCACGCTAGCATCTAAACGAAAGGAGCTAGGACGTCCAAATTTTCCATAAATGCGTCTTATAGTCGTAGATCGGTTGGGATTGAAATGGGGCGAAATCGGCCCAAAGGGAAAAATTTTTCCCTCACAAGGACTAAAAATACCCATAATAATCCCTACAATTTTAGCATATTTAAGCATGTTTTTTGAATATGTCAGTTTATATTTGCTTGATATTTGGTATGTGTATTACCCTTATAGCAAAAAACTGCACCATAAAGTGATTCTTATTTTTAGGGGGTGAAATGGGGCAAAAATGGGATAAAAATGGTACACATTAAACGACAACAGCTAGAAACACGAAATTCGGTGTGTACATTCCTCTAATTGAGTAGATACATGATATAAAAGTATTTTTTACAAATTCGTACTTTTAAGGGGTAAAATGGGAAAAGAGGGATAAAAATGGTACCAACCTAACGGCTGTACCTGAATAATGAAATTCGGTGTATACATTCCTCTGATTGCATAGATATGTAAAATACACGGATTTTTCAAAATTCGTACTTTTTGGGGTTAATATGAAAAAAGGGGATAAAAATAGTACCAATCAAATGACCGCAGCTATAGTCATGAAATTCGGAGTATACATTCCACTGACTGTGTACACACGGAAAATAAACTGATTTTTCGAAATTCGTACTTTTTGGGGACAAAATAGAAAAAGGGGATAAAAATAGTACCAACCAAATGACCGCAGCTAGCGTCATGAAAATCGAAGTATACATTCCTTTGACTACGTAGACATGAAAAATAAAAGGTTTTTTTCCAAATTCGTACTTTTAAGGGGTAAAATAGGAATAGAGGTACCAACCGGTGTATACATTCATCTGATTGCAGAGATAAGTAAAAAACACGAATTTTTCAAAATTCGTACTTTTTGGGGTTAAAATGAAAAAAAGGGGATACAATAGTACCGCAATCATGGTATTCCTCTGACTGCGTAGACACGGAAAATATACGAATTTTTCGAAATTAGTACTTTCAAGGGATACAATGGTACATAGGGATAAAAATAGTACAAACTAAATGACTACAGCTAGAATGATGAAATTCTAATTGCGTAGAAACGTCAAGGGGGTAAAAATGGTACCAACCACATGGTCGCAGCTGGAATTATGGAATTCGGTGTATACATAGACATGCATAGACACGCAAAATAAAAAGTTTTTTTTTCAAATTTGTACCTTTTCTATTATGGCAAAAATTGGTTGAATCATGAAGTTAGGTTATTTTGCACTATGTACGTCTGATAATGTTTTTTTGTACTTTTGGAATTAAAATAGAATGAAAATACAACCAACTGTAGCTCCCACTATCTACCAATATTTATGGTATTTAAGCTTTTTGAAAATATAAATATAAGAATATTTATTTTTTGATTTGAAATAATTAAAATATTATATTTATTTATAAAATTATTTTTTCAATATTTGTATTTGTTTTGGTTTGCCTATATTAAAAAAATTATATTTTCCTGTAATATTACTGCACTTCTACGAAAACCTACAACCTCTGTGGAATGCAATCCATGGTGGAGGGTATATAAAGTTCGGCCCGGCCGAACTTAACGCCGTTTTTACTTGTTGAAGATAATTTCATTTAAATGTTGACCGCGGCTGCGCCTCAAGTGGTCCATCCGCTTAGTCCAATTTTGGCATTTCCACGTTTTTGAGTAACAGAGGCCCAATTGCTGCGAACGGCGACGAATCGATAATTGATGGTCATCATTAACATTGGCCGATACAGCTGCGATATTTTCTTCAGTTCGTACTCTACGTAAGCGTCTTGGTGGTTTAATGTCCAACAATGTAAATTTGGTGCGAAATTTAGTCACAATAGCCCGAATAGCCGCTTCAGTGGGTCGATTAAACTGACCATAAAATGGAAGCGTGCGATGAACTTTCTTAACAGAGCACGCATTTTGATAATAAAATTCAATGATTTGCAAGCGTTGCTCGTTAGTAAGTCTATTCATGATGAAATGTCAAAGCATACTGAGCATCTTTCTCTTTGACACCATGTCTGAAATCCCACGTGATCTGTCAAATACTAATGCATGAATATCCTAACCTCAAAAAAATCACTCTTTATACACTTTATATTTCAACTATTTCGTTCCAGGTTTCAATATATCCTCATACAAATGTCCTTTCCGATTTAACATTTACAGGATACAAAAAACCTTCCCGTTTTCACTTTTTCACCGAATTGAATTGTATTCGGATAGAAAGTGGAGTGTATCATAGAGTCGGCCCCGCCCGACTTTAGCTTTTTCTTACTTGTTTTCGTTTAACATTTATTGTCATGCAACTTTGTTTCCTGTATTATTCATGTTGTCGAATGTTTTGGTCATGCAACCAAACAGGCGCAGTCCTTTTAGCACTGCAGGCAGATGCAGTGCATGACAAGAGATATGAAAATGATTCATATTCAAGGGTAAGTTATTAAGAATTGAAAATCAAAGAATGAAGCGAAAAACTACCAAAAGATTGGACAAAATCAAAAGCAAACTTGCAAAAATTGGCAACTAATGAAAAATCTTGAATATCCAAATGTATGGGTGGAAAAAGATGAACAAAATGTCACATAAAAACGAGATCTACAGAAAATTCTAAGAACATTACTCTAAGATGAATTCCTAGCCCTCGGAAATTGACTTCAAATTCGAAGTCGATCTATCCATGTCCTTTTGTCTGCCTCAAATTTGAAGTCGATTAAAAATTTGGAGTGATTACAAATCAATAGGTGTTGCGGTCTTGTGGCACGCACTGTTGCTTTAGTGGTGGTTGGCCACTCGCAAATGCATTTCAAATGTTATATTTGTAAACAGAAATACATTCATTTCGCTAAATATCATTTTTGTGTCCTTAGGATACAGCTTTTTAGGACATTGACGACTCATGTATGAGTGAGTGTTTATTGTGGACGTTGAGAGTGTGGGTGGGTGAGTCTCATTTTCAAACGACCCCATTAAAGTGAAATTCAATGTCATGTGCACATGTTTCCAGACAAAAATGCCAATGTAAGATGTGTGTATATATGTATATTCATAATGTCATGGAAAAATGTGAAAACAACTAATTTTAAAATCGAATATTTGCAATGAAAAAGTCACCCTTGACATTTGACTTTAAACGCTGGAAGCTTCCAGCGCGTCTTGCAATTGCAAATCACAAACAGTGGCAGTCTTTAAATGTTTGTGGCATTGAATTTGAAAATTCATGCTCCACACCAATTGGTCAATTGTGTGTCGCCGGTTCCGTGTTCAGGAAACCCATCTGTTTTGTTTAATTATGCAGCTGGCAACAACAAAATTCGTATATTATATAAAGCAATGCAATGATGATGTCACAGCAAACCAATCAGAACAAATTACATATTTACTTGTTTTGATTATTCACATCGCACTGGTGAAATGAATGAAATCGAAACACCTCGTTTAATTGATTGTGATTTGAATTTTAATGGAAGAAAGTAAATCATTTCGTTGACAGGAAATTCTGATTTTATTAATTGCGACGCAAATTTTGTTACAAAAGCCATTTGGCTGCAAAGTCGATCACATAAAGGCTTTTTATACAATTCCAGCATTTCACTGTAGTACAATGATTACCAAAAAGGAATTTTTAAATATTTTAATCGACTTTACACGCTGAGACAGTTGCCAGCGCGTCTTGCGTTCGTTGTGACACTAATTATATCAGAAGGACAGTCTTTGAGTGTTTGTGGCATTTTAAATTTAAAAATTCGTCTTCCTTGCAATAACACTAAGCAAATCACAGGGGTAGTGTCTTTGAGTGTTTGTGGCATTAATTTCGAAAGTCCATGATCCTTGCAATAACACTATAGAAATCACAGGGGTAGTGTCTTTGAGTGTTTGTGGCATTAATTTTAAAAATACAGGCTAGTGACACTAATTATATCAGAAGGACAGTCTTTGAGTGTTTGTGGCATTTTAAATTTAAAAAATACGTGTTCCTTGCAATAACACTATAGAAATCACAGGGGCAGTGTCTTTGAGTGTTTGTGGCATTATTTTTGAAAATACGGGCTCCTTGCAATAACACTAAACAAACCAGACTCTTTGAGTGATTGTGGAATTATTTTTGACACTTCATGTTCGTTGGAAAGAGACTAAGGAAATTATAGGGCCATTGTCTTTGAGTGTTTGTGGCTTTAATTTTGAAAATACATGATATTTGTACCACCTTGAAATATCGACCTGAAACCTTATAAAGTATATGTATTCTTGATCGTCATAAAATTCTAAGACGATCTAGCCATACCAGACCTTCCGACTTTCCGTCCCTTCAAAGCACGCGAGCATATAAACGAAAGAAGGCAGGACATCCAAATTTTCCATAAATGTGTCTTATAGTTGTAATTCGGTTGTGATTGCAACTGGGCGAAATCGGTCCAAAGGGAAAAATTTTTCCCTTACAAGGACTAAAAATACCCCTAATATTTAGAGTATTTAAGCATGGTTTTTGAATATGTTTGCTTATATTTACTTGATATTTGCTCTGCGCATTCCCCCTTTACAAAAAAATCGTGCACCATAAAGTGATTCTTATTCGTAGGGGGTAAAATGGGGCAAAAAGAGATAAAAATGGTACTTATCAAACGACAGCTGCTAGAAACACGATATTCTGTACACACTGAATATCGTGTTTCTAGCTTTCTCTAATGGAGTAGATACATAATATAAAAGTATTTTTCCCAAATTCGTACTTTAAAGAGGTTAAATGGGAATAGAGGGATAAAAATGGTACCACCAAACGACTGCGCCTAGAATAATGAAATTCGGTATATACATCCATGTAATTGCGAAGACACCTAAGATAAAGGGTCTTTCGAAAGTCGTACTTTTAAGGGTGTAAAATGGGGATAAAAATAGTACCAAAATAATGACCGCAGTCATGATATTTGGAGTTTACATTCCTCTGACTGCGTAGACACGAAAAATAAAAAGGTTTATCCAAATTCGTACTTTCAAGGGATACACTGGGAACAGAGGGATAAAAATGGTACCAACCAAACGGCTACACCTAGAATAATGAAATTTGGTATATACATTCCTCTGAGTAAATAGACACGTCAAATAGAGTGGTTTTAGAAAGCGGTACTTTCAAGGGATGCAATGGGAACAGAGGTATAAAAACGGTGCCTACCTAATGACCGCACCTGGAATCATAAAATTCAGTGTATACATTCCTGCGACTGCGTACACACGAAAAATAAAAAGGCTTTTCCAAATTCGTACAATTGGAACAGAGGGATAAAAATGGTACCAACTGAACGGCTATAGCTAAAATGATGAAATTCGGTGTGTACATTAGGGCGTACCTCAAAAAAAAAGTTCGCCGTACACCTTCGAATATGAAGTATTATTGAAAGGTAGTTTCAAAAAAAAAAATTTTATTTTTTTATGCCGAACGTAGGGGTCGCGCTTTTACATTTTTCTATATAACTTGTATTTATAAACGGATTTTAAAGTGTGATACATCGATGTACACTGTACATCCCTCTAATTGCGTAGACACGTAAAATAAAGAGATCTTCAAAAGTCGTACCTTTAAGGGGGGTCCTGGAAAAACAGGATAACAATTTTACCAACCAAACGACCACAGTTAGAATCATGGAATTCGGTGTAGACATTCCTCTGAATGCATAGACACGGAAAGTAAAAAGACTTTTCCAAATTCGTCCTTTTTTAATTTTTATGGAAAAATTGTAAAACTGATAGCGAGCAAATTGCTAGAATCATGTATTTATGCTATTTTGCACTGTGTATGTGAGAGATAATGGATTTTCAGAATTTGTACTTTTGGAAATAAAATCGGATGGGAATACAACCAACCAAAAAGCTGTAGCTGCAAATCTACCCTTTATCCCCCTATATTAAGGGTATTTAAGCTTTTTTGAAGATTGCTGCCTTATTTGTACTTTTTTGAATTGACTTGAAGTATTATTTCGATATATATGTGCCAGTTAGGATGATAGTGGTCTAAGTTAAAAACCCAAAAAATTGAGATCTGACAAGCATTTTACATCTCAGAACGGATAAAGTGTGACTTAGACCACTATCATTCTATAAATATATTGGTCTTTCTTATAAGGTTTAAAATAATTAAAATTGTATATATTTTTATATATATTTTTTATTTTTTTATTTTTATTTTTATTTTTATTTTTATTTTTATTTTTATTTTTATTTTTATTTTTATTTTTATTTTTATTTTTATTTTTATTTTTATTTTTATTTTTATTTTTATTTTTATTTTTATTTTTATTTTTATTTTTATTTTTATTTTTATTTTTATTTTTATTTTTATTTTTATTTTTATTTTTATTTTTATTTTTATTTTTATTTTTATTTTTATTTTTATTTTTATTTTTATTTTTATTTTTATTTTTATTTTTATTTTTATTTTTATTTTTATTTTTATTTTTATTTTTATTTTTATTTTTATTTTTATTTTTATTTTTATTTTTATTTTTATTTTTATTTTTATTTTTATTTTTATTTTTATTTTTATTTTTATTTTTATTTTTATTTTTATTTTTATTTTTATTTTTTTTATTATTTATTTTTTTATTATTTATTTTTTTTTTATTATTTATTTTTATTTTTTTTTTTTAATTATTTAAAATATAACATTTTCCTGTAATATTACTGCACTTTTGCAAAATCAACAGCCTCTGTGGTGGAGGGTATATAAAGTTTGGTCCATCTTTTGTTTTTATATAGAGTCTTTCAGTGTTTTTGGCATTGACAATAAACAAACACCCAAAGGACAGTGTCATTGATCATTTGTGGCATTAAATTTGAAAATTCACGGTTAATTGTATGTCGCCCGTTCCCGCGACGGAAAGGCTTCAGTTGTGTTTGTCGATAGAATTTATCTCGTGTGTAAAATTTGCCATTGATTTACTTCTGAATATTGGATATCGATGACCACTTATTCTAACCTAGAATATTTTTTAAATATTTCAGATGACTTTTCCATAAATTCAAAAAAAAAAAAAACAATAAATAAATTAAATGAAATATGGGTAGGAAAACGTCTATCGGGTCAGCTAGTTTTATTAATTTGCAAATTTTTGCAAATTATGGAATATGTTAGATTGGACCCAATCTAATGTTGGGCACACACACATGGAGTTAGATATAATTTTTTTCTTCGTGGGGTTTTTTGTGGGTGTTGTGGGTTGCCTTCTCAAAGTTTTCAACCACTTGGGCTGGGCAAAGGATATGCAGGACGTGCATTCAAGTATGTTATGCAAATCATTTGTTCATGTTTATTAAAGCAGTTGCTATGAGTCATGCCAGCATGTAGGACGGGCTAACTGACAGATTGAATGTTTGACTGACTGACTGAGTGTCACGGGACGGACTGTATCTG
This sequence comes from Polietes domitor, assembly GCA_947397865.1. Taxonomy (NCBI): domain Eukaryota; kingdom Metazoa; phylum Arthropoda; class Insecta; order Diptera; family Muscidae; genus Polietes; species Polietes domitor. The sequence goes on from OX377620.1 coordinate 128,148,012, forward strand.
TGGGTGCATGAGGCATGTAATTCAAAACTTTTAAGCACTTTAACCTCCTCGTGTTAAAGTTTGAGTTCAAAACTAAATGGGGGGTTGGGAAATTAGAATTGGCCAATCAACCCCATAAGCTGACTAATTAATTATGTAATGCCAATATTAAATTGGGTCGCATTGAACAGTGAACTCACTGAATTTTTAGATATTCTCACTGTGCCATGAACAGATTCAATGAAACCCCCATCCAAGCGCCACAGTTCTGGAACTTTCTACTATAAAACAACACACACACAAGTGTACTTAAATTGATTAACAAATAAATTAACCGAAATGACATTAAAGCTCTGCACAGCCATCCAAGACCAATACTTGGCACATTAACAATAAAAATCACATAATAATGAAATGAAATCGAAATCGAAAACCGAATTGCTGTTAAGGACAAAGTCAATGTCAACAATTAGTTTTATAGTCTCTTTTCGGTCACTCTGCCGTTGTCGTTGCCGCAGTCGCCTTACGAATATGTTTTATAGCGAAAATCGGCAGCAGCAACAACAGCAACTGCTGCTATACTTTGAATTTGACATTCAACAAGAAAATAACAGAAATTAAAACAGCAACCGCAGCAGCAATAGCAAATTAAAATACACGTCAAATATTCGAGTTGGCGTAAAATTCATAAAAAAAAACACAAAAACCAAAACCAAACAAACAAAAATAAACAAATAAACATTTGAACATTCGCACAGTGGTCCGTAATCGATTTATCGAAACTATTTGTCATTGTTGCTCTATAGTGTTGGTGTTGGTTGCTTTGTCTGTTGCTGCTGCTCGTCGTAGTCGTCGTCGTCTCCGTTGTTTATTACACGTACGTGACCAAAAGAACACCTTAGCACTCGCCATAAATTCGAAATTGTAAACGAAGAGTAACACATTTTAATTTGCATTGCATGTTTTAGACACACCAACAGCAGCAATAACAACAACAAATAAAATCCAACAGTTTATTTTATTGGATTGAAACTCGCCATTAAACGATGATGATTCCATATGCAAAAGTCACTCGCAGAAGTGTGATAAAATTTACAAAAAAAAAAAAAGAAAACAAAAATATTTGAATTATTGAAAAATTGAATTGAATAATTAAAAAAAAAATAAATAAAAAATAATAAATTAAATTAAATTAAGAAAAAAAAAAACAAAATCCATAAAAATTAAAACAAGTAAAAAAGGCGTTAAGTTCGGCCGGGCCGAACTTTATATACCCTCCACCATGGATTGTTTCCACAGAGACTGTCGATTTTCGCAGAAGTGCAGTAGTAGTATTTTTTAATATAGCCAAACCAAAACAAATACAAATATTGAAAAAATAATTTTATAAATAAATATAATATTTTTATTATTTCAAACCTCGCTTATAAGGCAAGGCTACCAATACGTTTACATATCGAAATAATACTTCAAGTCAAGTCAAAATAATAAATATTTATACTTTCAAAAAGCTTAAATACCATAAATATTGGTAGATAGTGGGTGCTGCAGTTGTTTGTATTTCCATTATATTTTAATTCCAAAAGTACAAATTTTGAAAATTAAGTTTTGCCATAAAAGTAAAAGTTACGAATATGGAATGTATACACCGAATTCCATGATTCCAGCTGCGCCCATTTGGTTGGTACTAGGGTTTGCATCCCGGGATTTCCCGCGGGAAAATTCCCGGGAATTCAAATATTTTTAATTTCCCGTGTCCCGGGAAATTCGTTCGGAAATCCCGCGGGAATTCGATAGAAATTTTTACATATTTCTTCGTATATGTTTACCATCATTTCCACAATAAAAATGTTGTACAATAATTTAGCTCATATCGATTTTAATTTGGTATGTCAAATATAGCAGTTCGATGACAAATACGTTCGGATATACACCCAAAATTCACTTTTCCGGGGTTTGCCTGTCAAACTCAATATGAAAAATTTAAAATCCCAGAAAAAGTCGATTGTGGGCGTGTAATGGAACACCCAAAATAAATGAGGTCAATCGTTTGAAAATATTTTAAACAATGCTATAGAAAATGTGAACGATCGTTCTCCGTCACATCCACATCCAAATAAGAAATATCTGATGACATCATAAATGCATTGTCTGCTCTTAAATTTCACTTTCAAATTTTGACTGCAAACATTTAATTAATTTTTAAACTTGGAAGGATGTTTGAGTTGAATTCTGTAACAAGTTCGTTGAGAAATACATTTTTATTATTCGCAGCAACTTTTCAACAACATACCCGGCCTTTTTTTGTAATGATTTTCACAAACGAATGAGAAGCATAACTCACTTGCCGAATATCCGTTCAAAAAATTGCACACATTTTGCCATTTTTACCCCCTTGACATTTCTACGCAATTAGAATTTCATCATTCTAGCTGTAGTCGTTTAGTTGGCACTATTTTTATCCCTTTGTACCATTGTACCCCTTGAAAGTACGAATTTCGAAAAATTCGTTTATTTTCCGTGTCTACGCAGTCAGAGGAATGTATACTCCGAATTGCATGAATCTAGCTGCGGCCATTTGGTTGGTACTATTTTTATCCCCTTTTTCATTTTAACCCCAAAAAGTACGAATTTTTAAAAATCCGTGTGTTTTACTTGTCTATGCAATCAGAGGAATGTATACACCGAATTTCATTATTCTTGGTACAGCCGTTTGGTTGGTACCATTTTTATCCCTCTATTTCCATTTTACCCCTTAAAAGTACGAAATTGGAAAAAATACTTTTATATTATGTATCTACTCAACTAGAGGAATTTACACACCGAATTTCGTGTTTCTAGCTGTTGTCGTTTAATATGTACCATTTTTATCCCTTTTTTGCCCCATTTCACCCCCTACAAATAAGAATCACTTTATGGTGCACGTTTTTGCTATAAGGGGAAAGCGCATACCAAATATCAAGCAAATATAAACAGACGTATTCAAAAAAACATGCTTAAATACGCTAAAATATTAGGAATTATTATGGGTATTTTTAGTCCTTGTGAGAGAAAAAATTTTCCCTTTGGACCGATTTCGCCCCATTTCAATCCCAACCGATCTACGACTATAAGAGAAGATGGAAAATTTTAACGTTCTAGCTCCTTACGTTTAGATGCTAGCGTGCTTTCAACAGATGGACAGACGGTCAGACGGACGGACATGGCTAGATCGTCTTAGAATTTTATGACGATCAAGAATATATATACTTTATAGGAGCTCAGGTCGATATTTCAAGGTGTTACAAACGTAATGATAAAGTTAGTATACCCCCATCCTGGAGGTGGAGGGCATAAAAACAACAAAATGTTCTGTGTTCTAATTTATAAAACTGTTTTTCGCGCTATTTAATCAAAAATTAAAAAAAAATCACGAGGGCCATAATTTACTTCTACATTTAACAACAGATCTTTTACATATACCTACATTATTTTCTTTGCTAGAATAGAAGATAAGCTATTAGAAAATAAATCAAAATATTTTTTCTATTTTTTATGGTTTTTTGTCGTAGGCAGAAAAGATGAAAAAAAAATATTTTTTTTTTCACAATTCTTTGGAGACTCTACCTAAACCACTGTTTTTATGCGAGATTCACAGCATTTTTTAGCCATCATTAAATATAACCGGGTGTTATCGGACTATTATTTCCAAAATGAGAGTACAACTAGTACAAAATATTTGTTAGGTCTCGGACATATTTTTTTATTTTAATTTATAATTTGCATATTATTTGCAATCAAATATATTTTTTGAAAATTTTAAAATCCTGACAATTTATCTAACAAACTACTATCAAGTTACTCTTGTTTGTAACTGAAACACACCAATTATTTAAAATTGTTCAATGCCTTTGAACTTCTACTTCCAGTTGCTGGATTCTATAAGAATCCCTTCTCAAAATCTCCACTAGAAATAATTGATGAATGTATAGCCAGCCAGCCAGCCAGCCATCCAGCCAACCCTTGGCATAATTTCATATGCAAAGTATGGCATTAATAGCATTTCATTAAGAATTTATAACTTACTTGCACATGACAACGATAGACAACAAATTCACGAACTCAGGAACACATACCTGCAATCAAAATGAAAGGAAGGAAAGCAGGACAATAGGGATTAGTAACTGGTAGTTTGTAGTTCTTAAATAAATTATTAAATTGTTGAAATATATTTGTGGGTTAACGAACACATGGGGATATCATCCTTAGTGACACATATAGGCCATAGGCCACTGTACGAAGACAGCATATATTTATGCAGACAGACACACAAACACATATATGTATACATATGTACATGTATATATTTGAATATGTATTTCTATGAAAGGACAGTAGAATAATATAAACTAATAGAATGGAAAAATGTAGGTAATCTTAGGGTTAATGAACTGGAAAAGATATAACGCACACATAAATATATAAGTGTGTATAAGGTTAGCAAAGAGGAGCTATATATTAATATTTATAATATAATATTTTAATAAAATATATATATATATATATATATAATATATATATATATATATATTATAATTTATGTATTTTAATATTAAATATTATAATTTGTCTACCCTCCGCCTCCAGGATGGCGGTATGCTAACTTTGTCATTCCGTTTGTAACACTTTGAAATATCGATCTGGGACCCTATAAAGTATATATATTCTTGATCGTCATAAAATTCTAAGACAATCTAGTCCATGCACCATCTAAGCGGCCCTATGCTCCTCATATATATATATATATATATATATATATATATATATATATATATATATATATATATATATATATATATATATATATATATATATATATATATATATCGGTTCAAAGGGAAAAAAATTTCCCTCACTAGGACTGAAAATACCCATGACATTTAGAGTATTTAAGCATGTTTTTTTCCAATATGTCAGCTTGTAATTACTTGATATTGGGTATGCGCATTCCCCCATAACAAAAACGGGCACCATAAAGTGGTTATTATTTGTAGGGGGTGAAATGGGCCAAAAAAGGGATAAAAATGGTACCTATCAATGAAATCAGCTAGAAACACAAGATATATTCTGTGTATATTCTTATAATTGAATATATACATAATATAAAAGTACTTTTTTCAAATTCGCACTTTTAAGGGTAAAATGGGAATAGAGGGATAAAAATGGTACCAACCAAACGACTGCACCTAAAATAATGGAATTCGATGTATACATTACTCTGTTTGCGTAGACACGTGGAGTAAAGGGATTTATCGAAATACGTACTTTTTGGGGTTAAAATGGAAAAAGGGGATACAAATTGTACCAACCAAATGACCGCAGCTAGAGTCATGAAATTTGGTGTACTCATTCCTCAGACTGTGTAGACACGACAAATAAAAGGTTTTGCCAAATTCGTACTTTCAAGGGGTACAATGGGAACAGAGAGATAAAAATGGTACCAATTAACCGGCTACAGCTTGAATGATGAAATTCGTTATGTACATCCCTCCAATTGTAGACACGTAAAATAAATAGATTTTAGAAACTCGTACTCGTAAAGGGGTAAAATGGAAAAAGGGGATAAAAATAGTACCAACTAAACGACTACAGCTAGAATGGTGAAATGCGTTGTGTACATCCCTCAAATTACGTAGACACTAAAATAAAATATTTTTTCAAATTCGCACTTCGCACCAACAGTAGCACCCACTATCTACCAATATTTAAGTTTTTTTTGAAGATTGCTGTCTTAGATTTACATTTTGAATTATTATTTCGATATATATATAGTATAAACGTATTGATAGCATTGTCTTAGCGTGGTTTGAAATAATACATATATATATATATATATATTTATAGTCCTGGTAGTAGCTGGTCTGATTTTCTTTTTACAGCGGGTCAAAGTTTTCATTTTTTGGTCGAAGGGAGTGAAAAAAGTGTTGTAAGTGAATGTCTGAGAGAATTCTTATTGTCACAACAATATTGTGGAATTTTATAAGGATTATGTTTGTGGAAGATCTATACACTTTACCTCATTTCTTAATGGTTACTCAAAAACGTGGAAATGCCAAAATTGGACTAAGCGGATGGACCATTTGAGGCGCAGTCAAGGTCAACATTTGCATGGAATAATCTTCAAACATTAAATTATATGGACCGTACTATCGATTCAAATAAAGATTTCATGCATTATTCTGAATTGTATGTGTTTTTTTTTTTGCAAAACTTTCCTATAGCTTTTAAAAAATCACCCTTTATAACAAATATTCCCTATTTAGTCAGCAATCATATACCAAACAAATATTTGGTATTCTCTATGCGATAGAAAGATACGCGGTTTTTCTAAAGACGTTATTCACAATTTGTGTCTTTACAGCCAACATTTATCCAATTTCACTCGCTATTCTGTTCCATTCAAAAAGTCTTGATTTGAAGGACTGCGTTATTATAATATGATATTGGAGTTAAGTTCTTCTGTGCAAAAAATCTATAGTCCTAGTTTTATAAGCCTTTAAATAGTTAAATAAAGTCTATCAAGTGCATAGGAATGCGTGCACATGTTCCATACAAAAGGTAACGGCAACAACGCGCTAACAACTGCAACTGCAACAGACACTGACACCGAACACGCACAAACACACACACGTACACACACTAGTTAACAAAAGTTACATAAAAGTGTCGTCTTGTGTTGCAGACAGACAACCATTCAACCACCATCACCACGAGTAAAAACAACGCGCGACCGATACAACCACCGAACGAACAAACAATGCAGTTACGAACGCCATACGAGTCCTTACAACGAACAAACTTGTGTACAAGCATGTGTGTGGATATGGTATGGCTGCTTGTCTGCACATGTGCTTATGGTGTGTGTGTGTGCGTTGTCCCTGCATAACAAGTGATATGGTTGTGGTTACATGTTCATACCTGTTCGTACAAGTGACTGTCTGTCGTATGATACTAACTTATGCATGCATTTAAATGGATATGGCCTAATGTATGTGACGGTGTGTGTGTGTGATAACACTAACTAAAATAATTTTGTATGTATAAGTGTCACAGCATAGTCCCTGCACATAAACATAAGCGCGCACACACACACAAAGGTAAATAGACTCATAAAAATGAAAAGGATACTAAAAACAATCATAATAAAAACCGCCAATGTACTGCATTGAGAGAGACAGACAGACAGTCAGCGAGACAATAGCACCGCCAGCCACCAGCACCGGTTGTCCCAGCAAACTTTTCTATGGGTATTGTTATAAAACTTGATAGAAAATCTTTCACTGCATTCGAATTGTCAACAAAAGAGAGGTGCTCAAACAAATAAAAAAGTTTTTTATCCCAAATTATTTAATCAAAAACTAAAATAAACAAGGAAAGGCTAAAGTCGGGCGGAGCCAACTATATGACTATATTCTATAAACAAATCCGGATTGCTAAAAATGCCATTGAAAATATAACACAACACACTGTGCCAGATTTTACCCAAAAAAATATGAAATCTGTGGGTCTAGGTGGCAAGAAACCAAATTGGGATTGGACATTTGTATGGAGGCTATACGAAAACATAGACCAAATGTGATCCAATTCTAACACAGATGTTCCCAGGTGAAATGATATGGTATGGTATAATGGTATGTGGGTATTTCCAGGTTCTCGAACATTCATTCGTACGCCTTTGAAGTGAAAAAATAAAGAAATCTAAAAATTTCTTTTTTCCATTTTTCGATAGCTTAGTTTAGTGCAATTGCTGTTTAAAATATATTAACAATAACCATCCCCAACGCGACAAGAAAAAATCAAAAATCTTCGAATTGCAACATAGTTTTGTAAAGCTAATGTTTCTACTAAAATGGACTTATGTGGCTTTCTGTTAAAAACTGTCATGTTAAACTCAAAATTGCATTATTTATTTAAGGCAAGGTCACAACCGTGACGATCTAGTTTATGGTATACCTCCAATATTTAAAACACTATGTCATATTTATATTTATATTCCGTTTATACAGATTTTATCAATTGTAAATATCGTAAAAATCACAGTCAATGAATGTGGAATATTTTTAAACCTATTTAAACGTTATGGCTGGTCCATGGTCCTATGTGAGACAGTTTGTAGCATGTTTGAACAAATTATCTGACGCCCGTACCTTCTAGTGAGAAATACAATCAGGCAGATTCTAGTGGGAAATACAATCCCCAGTTTATCCCAAATATAAAAAAGTTTTTATACCCTCCACCTCCAGGATGGGGGTATACTAACTTTGTCATTCCGTTTGTAACACCTTGAAATATCGACCTGAGACCCTATAAAGTGTATATATTCTTGATCGTCATAAAATTCTAAGACGATCTAGCCAAGTCCGTCCGTCTGTTGAAAGCACGCTAGCATCTAAACGAAAGGAGCTAAAACGTTCAAATTTTCCATAAATGGAGTGAAATCGGCCCAAAGGGGCCGATCACAAGGACTAAAAATACCCATAATAATCCCTAATATTTAAGCATATTTAAGCATGTTTTTTTGAATATTTCTGTTTATATTTGCTTGATATTTGGTATGCGCATTCCCCTTATAGCAAAAACGTGCACCATAAAGTGATTCTTATTTGTAGGGGGTGAAATGGGGCAAAAAAGGGATAAAAATGGTACATATTAAACGACAACAGCTAGAAACACGAAATTCGGTGTGTACATTCCTCTAATTGAGTAGATACATAATATAAAAGTATTTTTTCCAAATTCGTACTTTTAAGGGGTAAAATGGGAATAGAGGGATAAAAATGGTACCAACCAAACGGCTGTACCTAGAATAATGAAATTCGGTGTATACATTCCTCTGATTGCATAGACAAGTAAAACACACGGATTTTTAAAAATTCGTACTTTTTGGGGTTAAAATGAAAAAAGGGGATAAAAATAGTACCAACCAAATGGCCGCAGCTAGATTCATGCAATTCGGAGTATACATTCCTCTGACTGCGTAGACACGGAAAATAAACGAATTTTTCGAAATTCGTACTTTCAAGGGGTACAATGGTACAAAGGGATAAAAATAGTGCCAACTAAACGACTACAGCTAGAATGATGAAATTCGAATTGCGTAGAAACGTCAGGGGGGTAAAAATGGAATTCGCTGTATACATTCCTATGACTGCATAGACACGCAAAATAAAAAGTTTTTTTCCAAATTCTTTTACGTCAAAAATTGGTTGAATCATGAAGTTAGGTTATTTTGCACTATGTACGTCTGATAATGGATTTTCAAAATTTGTACTTTTGAAATTTAAATAGAATGGAAATACAACCAACTGTAGCACCCACTATCTACCAATATTTATGGTATTTAAGCTTTTTGAAAATATAAATATAAGAATTTTATTTTTTGATTTAAAATAAATAATGGTTTGAAATATTTAAAATATTACATTTATTTATAAAATTATTTTTTCAATATTTGTATTTATTTTGGTTTGGCTATACTAAATTTATATTTTCCTGTAATATTACTGCACTTCTACGAAAACCGACAACCTCTGTGGAATGCAATCCATGGTGGAGGGTATATAAAGTTTGGAACTTAACGCCGTTTTTACTTGTTTTTTTTTTCAAATAATTCGACCAAAACAACAACAAATTGTGAATGATTCGTTGATTCGTCAACAATCATGGAATATTTTGATCATATCTTCCACAAATTAATCATGAACAAGTAAAAACGGCGTTAAGTTCCAAACTTTATATACCCTCCACCATGGATCGCATTCCACAGAGTCTATCGATTTTCGTAGATGTGCAGTAATATTACAGGAAAATATAAATTGTTTTAATATAGCCAAACCAAAACAAATACAAATATTAAAAAAATAACTTTATACATAAATATAGTATCTATATCCCAACAAGCAAAGCAATAAGAAAACGATGGTAAACGATCGTCTAGAAGAAAAATAATATTGCGGCAGCTATCATATTCGTATTGCGGAAGTTACCTCAATTGGAGAAGATTGTGCGGCCAGGGCGATACGCCAAGGCAATACAAAAGCAATACATCCGGATGTTAAATCGGCGATATTGCCAGATTATCATCCGCAAGAAATCTAGATGATATCGCCATAATATCACCTGGAAGATAAAAAATGGGATATCGCCAGATAACCACCTAGAAGACAAAAACGCAATTTTCCATATTTTATGTTTTTCATATTTCAAAATTGATATTTACATGAAGTGGTGAATAAAGAAATACAATAACCTCATAAATGATAAGTAAATATAAAAGAACTAAGAGTTAGAAATTAAATAGATGGACATCACTGCTGTTTTCGCCTTATGTTCTTTATTATTTCGGTCTTTCGCATGTTTCTGGTTAATCAAATTGAAGTTTTTTCACTTAGGTTTGCAAAACAACCAAAGCATATACCTGAAAAGAAGACAAATAAAATGCATATGATGCAAGCTATATTATTCAAAATTCCGCTTAAATACCTTTAAATGCAGAAATTTTATAATTTTGAGTCGACGGCTTCTCCTTAATTCCCATCCAAGTATATTTGTTGACCAAGCGGTCAGTTAAAAGCTTTTTGAGAGTGTGTCTTATCAAAACTGCATGCCACGCCTCTAATTCATTTTGAAAACATTGCCTTTGTGAAATACAAAAAAAATCTTAATGTCCACTAAAATTTTGTATCCAAAAGATCTGCATCAATAATCAACTTACCAGTTGGCTTTTCATCACATGCTACTGATTTCATTTAGAACTTGAACTTGTAGCTTCTCTTTTACTTATTGCGTGCTATTCCATTTTGCAATGCACCAACAAAATATGAAAAGAAACACGAATTTCTAATGAAACATATATTTTCTTTTATTATTTCCGAAACATTCACACGAAATGATGACAACAGAATCAATATCGCCAACATTTCTTCCAAATGATACAAGGGTGATAAGAAAATAGTTATTTTCATGAATTTCATCAAAATGATAAATGGAAGATATTGCCGCAATATCTTCTTGATGATATATCATCCAAATGTTTATAGGGATTATTTCAAACCACGCTTTTAAGACAATGCTACCAATACGTTTACATAGCGAACTAATACTTCAAGTTAATTCAATAAATAAATATTCTTATACTTGTATCTTCAAAAAGCTTAAAAACATACATAAATACATAAATATTGGTGGATAGTGGGTGTTTCAGTTGGTTGTATTTTTATTTTAATTCCAAAAGTACAAATTTTGAAAATCCATTATCTCACGTACATGTGCAAAATAACCTAACATCATGATTCAACCAATTTTTGCCGTAAAAGTAAAAAGTACGAATTTGAAAAAAATCTTTTAGTTTGCGTGTCTATGCAGTCAGAGGAATGTATACACCGAATTCCATGATTCTAGATGGGGCCATTTGTTTGGTACTATTTTTATCACCTTTTTCCTATTTTACTCCCTTAATAGTACGACTTTCTAAAATCTCTTTATTTTACGTGTCTACGCAAACAGAGGAATGTATACACCGAATTTCATCATTCAAGCTGTAGTCGTTTATTTGGTACTATTTTTATCGCATGTACCCATTGTATCCCATGAAAGTGCGCATTTAGAAAAAACCTTTTATTTTTCGTGTCTACGCAGTCAGAGAAATGTACACTCCGAAATTCATGACTCTAGCTGCGGTCATTTGGTTGGTACTATTTTTATCCCCTTTTTCATTTTAACCCCAAAAAGTACGAATTTTGAAAAATCCGTCTATTTTACGTGTCTACGCAATCAGAGGAATGTATACACCGAATTCATTATTCTAGGTGCAGCCGTTTGGTTGGTACCATTTTTATCCCTCTATTCCCATTTTACCCCTTAAAAGTACGAATTTGGGAAAAATAATTTCATATTATTTACCTACTCAATTAGAGGAATGTACACAACGAATTTCGTGTTTCTAGCTGTAGTCGTTTAATATGTACCATTTTTATCCCTTTTAAATTTCCCGAAAAATATATTTTGTTTTATTTTGAACACTAATTTATTTTTACTATATAAATAAGAAATTGTAGATATATTTCAAATACATATATTTACATTACTGACAATAATAATGTCCACTTTATACTATGGCAGACATAGTGCCAATACGTAATCCCTCGTGCTATCTTGTTTAACTTTAAATTTCTTGTTTTCACAGAAAAATCGACGAAATAAAGGCAAAATCTTATCAACGAAGAATTTACTTTACATATGAAACCATTAAGAAATAGTATAAAAATAGGAATAAAATTAAAATTGTCATCTGGGAACTTTCAAGAACTAAACTGCACTATTTCAATATTTTTTATTAATTTATTTAATTAAAAGAAACCTTTTTTAATGTTTCTATTGCTTTTGCAGTTTATAATATTTTCCTCCTGTTTCTGTAAAATATTTTCTTCTATACATGAATGAATCTTCTAAATTGAAGACGCCATGACATTCTCAATCTCTCTTTAAACATTTTTTGTACACTCCACGAGAGTATTATGTCTTTTTGCATTTTTTGTAACACCCAAAAGGAAGGGAGATAGACCCATTGTTAATTATACCGATCGGCTTAGAATCACTTTCTGAGTCGATTTAGCAATGTCCGTCTGTCCATCTATTGATGTAATCACGCAATTGTCGCCAGAACCAAACGAAACTTTGCACAACGAAGTTTTTCGGGACAAGGACGAACGCATTTAATTTGAGGAAAATCGGTTCAGATTTAGATATAGGCCCCATACGAATTTCACTCCCGATTTGACCCTTTTCACTCTAGATACCACATATTTCAACAGATTTTCTTCAAAATTGGCAAAACATCTTATAGTTCCACTAGAAACACCTGTGGTAAAAATGTGTTAGATCGGTTCAGATTTATATATTGCTCCCATACAAATTTCGTTCCCAATTTGAATTTTTCCGCTCTAGAATCCACATATTTTAACAGATTTTCTTCAAAATTCGCAAAACATCTTATATTTCCACTGGAAACACCTGTGCTAAAAATGTGTTAGATCGGTTCAGATTTATATGTAGCTCCCATACAAATTTCGCTCCCAATTTGAATTTTTCGGCTCTAGAATCCACATATTTTAACAGATTTTCATCTAAATTGGCAAAACATCATATATTTAAACTAGGTACACCTATGGTGAAAATGGGTTACATCGTTTCAGATTTACATATAGCTCTCATACAAAATTTCGTTCCCCCAGAAACCGTGTATTTTCAGAGAATTTCTTAAAATTGAGCTTAACACGTTATACTTCAACTAGAAGAACTTATTGTGAAAGTTAGTCACTTCATTCCATGTTTGGATATAGCCCCGATACAAATATTATTCTCGATGTGACAAATTGGTCCAGGTCATATTAGTCTGTGATTAGGAAACATAAAAATTTTTTTCCCGTTTTCACTTTTTTACTGAATTGAATTGTATTCCGATAGAAAGTGGAGTGTATCATATAGTCGGCCCCGCCCGACTTCAGCCTTTCCTTACTTGTTTAATTTTGAATCTAGTGTACGTGTCAGTTCACTTGTGCTTGTGATTTCAATGTCCGATATTATGACTTCTTCAATTCTGACTATTTGCCTAGAGTAAAACATTTGAAACATGAAAAAGAATTTCTTAAATATTTTGCCAATAACATTTGTCTTTAATTTGCAATATCTCAGTATTTTAACCTATTAACACTAATTCGTTTATTTATTTTCAATTACTTTTGTAATAACAAATACAATAATAAAAAAATATTTAATTTTATATTAATATTATTTTGTTTTGTTCTTCTCGATCACTTGTGCCATATAGTTTAATAACCAAGAATTGTATGGACATGAACGGTGGGGGTTAATGGGTTAAAAAACCTAACCCGTTACTAAATGTTGATTTTTTAAACCACATTGGACAAATCTAAAATAAATTATTTTTTCCTGGGAATGAACATTTTCATTCCCGTTTTCCCGGGAAATGAAAAAAGTCCGGGAAACCCCAAACCCTACTCAGAACGGATAAAGTGTGACTTAGACCACTATCAATCTAACTGGCACATTTAATAGGTATCCTCCCAAACGATGTCTACAAATGTTGCGAAGTTAACTTTCACATAGAAATATAGGGATAGGAACAATCTCCTAAAAATTGGATTTTTTCGAAAGAAAAAAAAAACATAAAAATCGGAAAAATAATTTTTTGTTTTATTTTTTAAAAGCTAACATTCTAAGAAAGAAAACAGCATCTAGACTTAAAAGATTTACGGATAAACGTAGAAGTTATGACACTCTTTATAAATGAAAAATAATTTAAAAAACACGATTTTTGAACTTTTGGGAAATGTTAACCAAAAATTTAAAAAATAAAAATCTTTTGCGCCTACAAAGAGATTCATAACTTCTATATTTAGACATAGATCTTTTACATATTGACATTGTCTTCTTTGTTAAAATGTTGTTAAAAAAACAAACAAAAATCTAAAAAAACGTTTTCATAACAAATCTGTTTGTGTTGAGTTTATTGATCAGTATAACAAAAAATAAATTTTTAGCTCTGAGACATACAATTTTTATTATGAAATTATTTTAGATATGATGGTTAAAATAAACTTTAAATCGTTAAAATAAACTTTAAAACTCTTGCAAAGATGCCTAATAAAAGATGTGACATTCCTAGAATTTTACCTTCACCTCAATTTCATTTTTTAGGTAGCATTTTCAGTAGTGAAAACAATTTTGAGTTGTCCTTCCTTCCTTTTGAAGGATCTATCCCTTCACAATCGACGAAAAGTTATGTGGGGTTATACACGTCCACTGTACGTTCGGCAAGTACAGATGACAGATATTATGAACACTTGTATTTCCTATTATCCTTAACAATAAGCCTGTTAGCGCTCGCCCGGCATGGTCCTTTGCCGGTGTCTGTTTTTGTTTCTGTGTCTGTTTCGGCTGCCAATGCCAGTGCCAGCTCACAAATGCGGCCATAAATGTTAACGTGTTTATTTTAGTATTACTTTAGCCGCAATTTGCATCTGGTGTTTGTGTTTGTTGCTGTTGTTTTGCTGTGTCTTTCCTTTGCGGACTCTTTAATGTGACATAGCTTAAATCTATTGTCCTCAAAACGAGTATTTGTTAGCCCACCGGACCCCTTCCTCGACAAAAAAAAAACCAAGCCAAGTGTTTGTTCGGTGAATAAACTTTAGCTGTCCATTGATGTTGCTGTTGTTGTCGTTTGTCACTTGCTTTATTGGGTTATTGTTTCTGCTCTCGCAAAGGACAATGGCACAAAACAAAATCCAACACCGGGTATTATGTCGTAGAACACGAAGAAGCCGAAGAGTAGGAGCAGGAGCCAGAGCAAGAGTAGGCACAGGTAAGGATGTCGATGATGATGACGACGATGATGACCTGTTAGCTATTTCGAAATATGACACGTACAAGGTGTTATTGACAGAGAACAGAATGTTGGGGAGGCGATGGCGATGCTGGCAGCTGATATTGATGTCGACGTAATTGTAGTGACACATTCCGTAAGCCCCAATGCTGCTGCTGCCACAGAGGAATGAACGATATCGCCGCCTTCAATTAAGTCAGCCTTAACACTAATTTTCGTTTCTTTTCTTGTTACTTTTGTTGCCGTTTTCGTGTTAAGGTGAATTTAAAAGAGTTATTGCGATAAAAAAGGCTTAACCAGTACAATTTCGCCCAAAATTATGAGTGCTCACGTTCGTCGAAGACGTGTGGCCTTTTGGAGATGTTATTGCGAGATTAGTTTTAAGTGTGAAAGGGTACAAGTGAGAATTGAACAGTTTGCAACGAGTATATAAAATATTGTTGGAATTAATTCAAATTACTCAAATGGAGAAGAGAAGAAATGAATAAATATTTCATTTCATTAAAGTATTCACTTTACGTTGGTGGTGGGCTATGTTGTGAGACAAAAATGAAATTTCGAAATAGTTTTGCAATCACGAAAAAAAAAACATTTAAACAATTTTTTACCAAATGTACTAAAGCTATAGAAACGATTGTAAAAACATATTCGAAACATTTGTAGATCTCTATATCACCAAATATTGTCAAAATAATGAAAAATTTAAATTTAAACAAGTAAAAACGACGTTAAGTTCGGCCAGGCCGAACTTTATATACCCTCGCCCATGGATTGCATTCCACAGATGCTATCGATTTTCGTAGAAGTGCACTAATATTACAGGAAAATCTATTTTCTTTAATAAAGCCAAACCAAAACTAATACAAATATTGAAAAAATAATTTTATAAATAAATATAATAATTTTATTATTTTAACCCATTATTTATTTCAAATCGAAAAATAACTATTCTTATCTTTATATTTTCAAAAAAGCTTAAATATCATAAATATTGGTAGGTAGTGGTTGCTACAGTTTCTATTTTAATTCCAAAAGTACAGATTTTGAAAATCCATTATCTCACGTACATAACGCAAAATAACTTATCTTCACGATTCAGCCAATTTTTGCCGTAAAAGTACGAATTTGGATTTGTTATTATGCGTGTCTATGCAGTCAGAGGAATGTATACAACGAATTCCATAGTTCCAGCTGCGGCCATTTGGTTGGTACCATTTTTTCTCCTTTTTCCAATTTTACCCCCACAAGAGTACGACTATCTAAAATCTCTTTATTATACGTGTCTACGCTATTAGAGGGATGTACATACTAAATTTCATCATTCTAGCTGTATTCGTTTAGTTGGTACTATTTGTATCCCTATGTACCCATTATATCCCTTGAAAAAATGAATTTTGGAAAAAACTATTTATTTTTCGTGTCTACGCAGTCAGAGAAATGTATACTCCGAATTTCATAACTCCAGCTGCGGTCATTTGGTTGGTACTAATTTTATACCCTATTTTCTATTTGAACCCCAAAAAACCCCGAATTTCGAAAAATTCTTCCATTTTACGTGTCTACGTAATCAGTGGAATGTATACACCGAATTTCATTATTCTAGGTGCAGACGATTGGTTGGTACCATTTGTATCCCTTTATTCCCATTTTACCCCTTAATAGTACGAATATGGACATATTCATATTATATTATGTATCTACTCAATTAGAGGAATGTACACACCGAATTTCGTGTTTCTAGCTGTTGTCGTTCGATAGGTACCATTTTTATCCCTTTTGCCCCATTTCACCATCTACAATAAAAAATCACTCTATGGAGCACGTTTTTGTTATCAGGGGAATGCGCATACCTAATTTCAAGTAAGTACAAGCAGACATATTGAAAAATATGTGTTTTTCAGTCCTTGTGAGGGAAAAATTTTTCCCTTT
The DNA here is from genome assembly GCA_947397865.1 of Polietes domitor. Taxonomy (NCBI): domain Eukaryota; kingdom Metazoa; phylum Arthropoda; class Insecta; order Diptera; family Muscidae; genus Polietes; species Polietes domitor. The sequence goes on from OX377620.1 coordinate 128,165,362, forward strand.
TGGCCGATTTCGCCCTGTTTCAATCCCAACCGATCTACGACGCATTTATGTAAAATTGGGACGTCCTAGATCCGTTCCTTTAGATGCTAGCAAGAATATATAGAGTTTATAGGGTCTCAGGTCGATATTTCAAGGTGTTACAAACGGAATGACAAAGGTAGTATACCTAGGGTATAAAAACTATCAAAAAGGTCTCGAAACTACCTACAACGAAAAAATATTAAATTAAAAAAAAATCTCAATATTTTTTTGAAAAACTATGGCAAAACTTCGAGATTTGAATATATTTATGAAAAAATGATCTAAATGTTATCGTTTAGTTATCGAGTTATCGGAGGTTAAAATTTGGAAAATGGTCAAAATGGAAAAATAAAATAAAAAATGTCGATAACTACCTTAGTTATCGAAATTGTAAAATTAAAAATCGTTTTTTATTTTTTTATTATTTTCAGTTCATTTGAAAAAGAGCGAAACAAATAAACATCTAAATTCCCGATAACATACGAGTTATCGAAACTAAGAATATTGCAAAAGCTGAAATTAAAAATTTAAATGATTAGCCCAAAAGCAATTCAGTATGCCATGCAATTGTAGTAAAATCGATATTGCTACATTTGTTTAAAAATAGGCCGAATAAAAGATGCATCCTCGTATACATCCACTTAAAAAATCTCTTATTGAATCATCTAATTCTTTGACAATATAGTTTCTAATTATTTAAAAAATCGTGCGATATTTTTAAAATAATTTTTAATTTTTTAGTTTTCTTTATAGTGCATGTAATAATTATTTTGTATACCATCCACCTTAGGAGTTTGTAACAACTCGAAATATACATCGGAGACTCCATATTATGGGTCGTGGTAAAATCCATCTATCTGTTGAAAACACACTAGATGCCGAACGAAAGAGGTTCAAATTTTCCGTAAATGTGTCTTATGGTGCTGATCGGTTGGGAGTGGGCGAAATCGGCCAAGAGGGAATTTCATTCCTAACATGGACTGAAAATACCCCCTAATATTTAGAAGATTTAAGCAAATTTTTTTTTTTGAAATTTTCTGCTTGATGAGAACTTAAAATGTACTGCTTACATCCCTCTTGTAGCCTGAAAGCACCAACAAGTAAAAAGCTTAGCGCCTAAAATGGTACAAAAAGGGATACAAATGGTACCAAAGACACGAAAACATCTAGAATCATGAAATTCGGTGTGTACATCACTTTAATTGCGTAGTCACGTAAAAAAGGAATTTTTCGAAATTCGTACTTTTGGAACGAAAAGGGATAAAAATGGTACCAATGATACGCCAACAGGTAGAATCGTGAAATTCGGAGTTTACGCTCCTCTAATTGAGTAGACACGTAAAAAAGGAATTTTTCGAAATTCGTACTTTTGGGACGAAAAGGGATATAAATGGTACCAATGATACGCAAACAGCTAGAATCGTGAAATTTGGAATGCACGCTCCTCTAATTGCGTAGAAACGTAAAAAAGGAATTTTTCGAAATTCGTACTTTTGGGACGAAAAGGGATCAAAATGGTACCAATTATACGACAACAGCTAGAATCGTGAAATTCGGAGTGTACGCTCCTCTAATTGCGTAGACACGTAAAAGAGGAATTTTTCGAAATTCGTACTTTTGGGAAGAAAAGGGATAAAAATGGTACCGATGATATGCCAACAGCTAGAATCCTGAAATTCGGAGTGTACTCTAATTGCGTAGACACGTAAAAAAGGAATTTTTCGAAATTCGTACTTTTGGGACGAAAAGGGATCAAAATGGTACCAATTATACGACAACAGCTAGAATCGTGAAATTCGGAGTGTACGCTCCTCTAATTGCGTAGACACGTAAAAGAGGAATTTTTCGAAATTCGTACTTTTGGGAAGAAAAGGGATAAAAATGGTACCGATGATATGCCAACAGCTAGAATCCTGAAATTCGGAGTGTACTCTAATTGCGTAGACACGTAAAAAAGGAATTTTTCGAAATTCGTACTTTTGGGACGAAAAGGGATCAAAATGGTACCAATTATACGACAACAGCTAGAATCGTGAAATTCGGAGTGTACGCTCCTCTAATTGCGTAGACACGTAAAATAGAAGCATTTTTCGAAATTCTTACTTTTAAAGAATACACTCAAAAAAGAGGGATACATACGGTACCAAACAAACTGCTGAAGTTGCAATCATGAAATTTGCTGTATACATTCATCTGACTGTGAAGATGCGAAACAAAAAGGATTTATTCGAAATTTGTACTTTTAAGCGAAAAATGGGGCCTACGGGGATAAAAATGGTACCAACCAAACGGCTGCAGCTATTATAATACAAATTCTGTGTATACATTTTATAAAATATTTTTATGTGAAGAATACATACACAGAGTTTCGAAACAATCCGAGCTATCGAGGTAAACAATCGTACCACTTGCCATGGAATGGCTAATATATGATCTGATGCATTTTTTCCATGTATTGCCAACGGAACGAAAAAGTAAATAGAAAATCTCTGGTAAAGGGTACTCAAAATAAATATTTTAATTTATAATACATTGAAATATCACTTTTTTATCTAAAAAACTCCCCCCAAATCTAGCTTTTTAATTTCACAAATCACTTTTTTGACAAAAACAGAGATATTATCACGTTATCCATACACCGAAATTCAGCCATTTGGTATTATTTGTATTCCTACTTTCCCATTTTACCCCTTAAAAATTAGAAAAAAATCCCTTTATTTCAAGTGTCTAAACAACTAGAGGTATTTACACACCGAATGCAAATTATGATATTTGTAATGTCCACTTATAGGGTTGTGGCATATGCACTCATTTTAAGGGTGATTTTCATTAAATTATTATTTACATTGTGATAATATTTTGAAAAGCCCTAATTCCACTTATTCCACAATTTAAAAAAGGCACACACCTCTAATCGTTTGCACGCATCTGTCATGCGATTGAATGAATCCGTCAAAGCCTTACACGACCATTACGGCCTCACTAAAATAACCACAATTTAAATGGCCGTCTTGATTTAAGGTTTGTGCACTTGTACTTGCAAAAAGTAATTGTACCTCTAAACGTTTCTGGTCGGATGTTCTTAAACACTGATTTATGCGATAATAAAACTCAGGCCACAAAATCCCAGAGTAAACATAAATAAACGTTAAGATTAGGGGACTTTTCAAAAGCAACATGCTACCAAATACCCGCAATTAAATCATAAATTGTGATAGCAATGCAGAAACAAGAGCAGAAACACCGCGATAACAAAATTATTAAAATATTGAAAATAAAACCGCCCACTTATAGCCAAAGTAATTGTAAAACCAATCGCGATATTATTTAATTAACAACATTCTCTCTCAGTGTTCGCTTGGAACTAGGCCTCTTTTTACATACTGTCTTACTTGCATTGCAGTCTTACTGTCTGACAAGCAGTTTGACTGGAATGAAAATATTCAACAATTTTCGCATAGATTAAATGGCATTTTAATTAATGATGAAAAATCCCATTGATCACTGTGCAATGTACAATGTACTTCAAGTCACCACCCAACACATGTAGGACAGCTAATGTCCACGTAGTTTGAGTAATATTTACATTAATTACCCGTATATCAAATCATAAGCACTCGCACAATCGATACGTTATGTATTTATGTAGACGATACGATACGATGATTGAGATGGGGGGATCCGTTTGGTATGACAGAGATTTTTGAAGAAAAAATATGGATTTCCTAATTTCCCCTAAAACTTCTAATATTTCAAACGACAAGAGTCAGAAACGTGAAAGTTGGTATGTACATCCCTCTGAACACGCATACATGTAAAATAAATAGATTTTCCGAAATTCGTACTTTTAAGGGGGGCTTTTAGAAAAAGGGATAAAATTAGTACCAACTAAATGACTGCAGCCAGCATCATAAAATTCGGTCTATATTCGTGTAAAATATAGAACATTTTCGAATTTTTTGTACTTTCAGACAGAAAGCGGGTCAAAAGGGATAAAAACGGTACCAATCAAACGAATACACTCAAAAGCAAGAAATTCGGTGTGTACATCCTTCTGATCGTGTATTCACGTAAAATAAAGAGATTTTTCGATATTCGTACTTTAAAGGTCAAAACGGAGGAAAGGGATAAAAATCGTACCTGCCAAATGGCTGAAGAGACAAACATAAAATTCGCTGTGCACATTCCTCTGACTGTATAGACGTGTAAAATATAGAAAATTTTCGAAATTTTTTACTTTCAGACAGAAAGCGGGTCAAAAGGGATAAAAACGGTACCAATCAAACGAAAACACTCAAAAGCATGAAATTCGGTGTGTACATCCTTCTGATCGTGTATTCACGTAAAATGAAGACATTTTTCGATATTCGTACTTTTAAGGTCAAAATAGAGAAAAGGGATAAAAATCGTACCTACCAAATGGCTGAAGCGAGAAACATAAAATTCGCTGTGCACATTCCTCCTCATAAAATTTGGCGTGCACTTTCCTACGACTGCAGTGATGTGTAAAATATAGAAAATTTTCGAAATTTTTACTTTCAGGAGGAAAGCGGATAAAAGGGGATAAAAATGGTACCAATCCATCGGCTGTAGGTGGAATAATGAAAATCGGTGTATACTTCACACTTTCTGCATAGATTCGAATAATAAAGGCAACTTTCGATATTCGTACTTTTAGGGTCAAAATGGACAAAAAAGTAAAATTTGTACCAAATTTGTATTTGAAGGGGTAAAACGGGACTAAAGGGGATAAAAATAGTACCAATCATACGGCTACGGGTAGAAAAGAAAATAATGAAAATCGGTGTATACTTCGCTCTGATTGTGTAGACTCGAAAAATAAAATTATCTTACGATATTCGTACATTTTAAGTTGGAAATTTCCATATAAGGGATAAAATTAGTACCAACGAAATGGCTGAAATCATAAAATTTGGTGTGCACATTCCTCCGGCAATATAGACGTGTAAAATAAAGAACATTCTTGATTTTGTTACCATCCACCTCCAGGATGGGGGTATACTAACTTTGTCATTACGTTTGTAACACCTTGAAATATCGACCTGAGACCCTATAAAGTATATATATTCTTGATCGTCATAAAATTCTAAGACGATCTAGCCATGTCTGTCCGTCTGTCCGTATGTTGACAGCACGCTAGCATATAAACGAAAGGAGCTAGAATGTTCAAAATTTCCGTAAATGCGTCTTATGGTCGTAGATCGGTTGGGATTGAAACGGGGCGAAATCAGCCCAAAGGGAAAAATTTTTCCCTCACAAGGACTAAAAATACCCATAATAATCCCTAATATTTTAGCGTATTTAAGCATGTTTTTTGAATATGTCTGTTTATATTTGCTTGATATTTGGTATGCGCATTCCCCTTAAAGCAAAAACGTGCACCATAAAGTGATTCTTATTTGTAGGGGGTGAAATGGGACATAAAAGGGATAAAAATGGTACATATTAAACGACAACAGCTAGAAACACGAAATTCGGTGTGTACATTCCTCTAATTGAGTAGATATATAATATAAAAGTATTTTTTCCAAATTCGTACTTTTAAGGGGTAAAATTGGAATAGAGGGATAAAAATGGTACCAACCAAACGGCTGTACCTAGAATAATGAAATTCGGTGCATAGACGAGTAAAATACACGGATTTTTCAAAATTCATACTTTTTGGGGTTAAAATGAAAAAGGGGATAAAAATAGTACCAATCAAATGAACGCAGCTAGAGTCATGAAATTCGGAGTATACATTCCTCTGACTGTGTAGACACGGAAAATAAACTGATTTTTCGAGATTCGTACTTTTTGGGGTTAAAATAGAAAAATGGGATAAAAATAGTACCAACCAAATGACCGCAGCTAGAGTCATGAAAGTATTCATTCCTTTGACTACGTAGACATGAAAAATAAAAGGTTTCTTCCAAATTCGTACTTTAAAGGGATACAATGGGTACGGAGGGATAAAAATAGTACTAACCAAATGGCTGCAGCTAAAATCATAAAATTGGGTCTGCACATTCCTCTGACTGTATAAATCTACTTTTATGGAGAAAATGGGACCGAAAAATTCGAAGGGGGTACAAATGGTAACAATCTAACGGCTTTGGCTAGAATCATGTAATTCGTTTTATACATTTACCTGCATTTACTGCATAGACGGATAAAATAAAGAATTTTTTCCAATTCGTATTTTTAGACACAAAACGGGCTGAAAGGAATAAACTTAAATTTTGAAGAAAATCAAAATATTTTTCCACCCCAATTTCATAAATAGTTTCGAAAACACTCATGAGAAGGCGTTAAGTTCGGCCAGGCCGAATCTTATATACCCTCCACCACGGAGTGCATTCCACAGTATTACCAGCAGATTAAAGGATGTCGACTTTACATAGAAGCACAGTACCATATTACGAAAATTGTGATATTTGTATGCACATTACAATATTTTTGTTTACTATTTCAAACTATAATGTATACTTATGCGCACTGTTTAGAATCGACTACTACATATAAATAAAATGCTGAAATTGTGAAAGTGAACATGCCTAAATATTAGGCGATTGTCAGTCCCCATTAGAAAGAAGCATTTTCAGATACAGACAAAGTGATAAGAAAAGTATAAATTTTAAAGATATCCCCACTCGCCCCATTCTCCGCCCAAATATACAAATTTCGAAAACCATTTTTGCCTTCATAGTCAGAATGTATACACCGAATTCCATGATTCTATCAGCGGCCATTTTGTTGGTACCATTTTTATCGCCTTTTTCCAATTTTGGCCTCTCAAGAGTACGACATCTAAAAGTACGAATTTTGGAAAAAACGTTTTATTTTTCGTGTCTACGCAGTCAGAGGAATGTATAACTCCGAATTTCATGATTCTAGCTGCTGTCATTTAGTAGGTACTATTTTTATCCCCTTTTTCCATTTGAACCCCAAAAAGTACGAATTTTGGAAAGATCTTTTATTTTACGTGTCTACGCAATCAGAGGAATGTATATATCGAATTTCATTATTCTAGGTGCAGCCGTTAGGTTGGTACTATTTTTATCCCTTTATCCCCATTTAACCCCTTAAAAGTACGAATTTAGAAAAAATACTTTTATATTATGTATCTACTCTATTAGAGGAATGTACACGCCAAATTTCGTGTTTCTATCTTTTTTTAACCCTTTTTGTCCCATTTCGCCCCCTACAAATAAAAATCACTTAATGGTGCCATTTTATGTTATAAAGGGAATGGGAATTGCAAATATCAAGTAAATACAAGCTATTAAGTTCAAAAAACATGCTGAAATACTCTAAATATTAGGGGTATTTTCTCTGGACCGATTTCGCCCACTTTCAATCCCAACCGATCTGCAACCATAAGACACATTTAGGAAAAATTTGAACCTCCTAGCTCATTTCGTTCGGCCGCTATCGTGCTTTCAACAGACAGAAAGACGGACAGACGGACATGACTATATCGTCTTAGAATTTTACCACGACCCAGAATATATATACTTCATGGGGTCTCCGATGAATATTTCAAGGTGTTACAAACGGAATGACAAAGTGAATATACCCCCATCCTGAAGGTGGAGGGTATAAAAATAATGTGAATACGTCTTTCCTACTTGTGGGAGATGCTACTAAAAACATCGACTTTTTGGAGGCTATTTATTTATTATTGTTTTTTTTTTTTGAAAAACAACTTCAACCTTATCAAAAACAATTTAAAACTTTAAATGAAAGAAAACTCTTTCCTAGCGTAATTAATAAATTATATTTTAAGGCGTATATTTCACATGTATTTATTTTTCAATTCGAACACTTACGTGTGTATTTTTTGCCACCACCTTGTCGTTACTAATATTTAGTTAAAAGAGTTCCACAAATATCAATTAAAATATATCAATTAAAAATGTGTTAATAAACATAACGCTGAAAAAATCAATCATCCAGTTGAACCACCTTTTCAATCAGCCAAAATAAATTTTCAATTACAACGACAGCTACCAATAACTTGTACGTACCGGCTTTATGGCATTTTAAACGGCTTCAAAATATATAATTTGAGCTAAACTCGTTTGTATGCTGCTGCTGCTGCAAACCGCAGCGAATATCAATTAAAAAATATGTTTTCTTGTTTAAAATTAACTGCATAAACACAAAGTAAAACATTTGAAAACAAATCATGCATTTCAATCATTTCCACAGATGTACGGGTGGATGGATGGATGTCTATCCGTCAAAAGTGTGAAAATCTCTTCGTTACTTTTTAATGACCCCAGCCCTCAAGACGCCCACAGGGGCAAACAAAAATATTATTTTTTCTTTCAAAAAATTAACGCTTAAATATAAACAATTGGGAATGAAGCATGAATGTGTGTGTGTGTGTGGGAATTATATAAATTCTACCGCATAATTTATGGCTTTTCCGTTTGTTGGCATGGACGTTGTTTTTTTTTTGGGTGCAAATTACGACGCAATCTCATAAAAATTCCATTATAAATCCGTAAAAGATTTGCGATCGAAAATATTACATATTAAATAACGAATTCACAAATTATGCAAATAATTTAAATTAAACCATATGTGGTCCGGATTTTAACGCAAGCGGAGCACTCGCGTGTTCTTCCTTTCAGCACAGCATGTTGTGCAGATGGGCCATGTCCGTCCGTCCGTCTGTTGAAAACAAGCTACCATCTAAACGAAAGGAGCTAGAACGTTCAAATTTTCCATAAATGCGTCTTATATTCGTAGATCGGTTGGGATTAAAACGGGACGAAATCGGCCAAAAGGGAAAACATTTTCCCTCACGAGGACTAAAAATACCCATAATAATCCCTAATATTTTAACGTACTTAAGCATGTTTTTTTGAATATGTCTGTTTATATTTGCTTGATATTTGGTATGAGCATTTCCCTTATAGTAAAAACGTGCACCATAAAGTGATTCTTATTTGTAGGGGGTGAAATGAGGCAAAAAGGGATAAAAATGGTACATATTAAACGACAACAGCTAGAAACACGAAATTCGGTGTGTACATTCCTCTAGTTGAGTATATACATAATATAAAAGTATTTTTTCCAAATTCGTACTTTTAAGGGGTAAAATGGGAATAGAGGGATAAAAATGGTACCAACCAAACGGCTGTACGTAGAATAATGAAATTCGGTGTATACATTCCTCTGATTGCATAGACATGTAAAATACTCGTATTTCTCAAAATTCGTACTTTTTGGGATCAAAATAGAAAAAGGGGATAAAAATAGTACCAACCAAATGACCAAACCTAGTGTCATGAAATTCGGAGTATACATTCCTTTGACTACGTAGACATGAAAAATAAAAGGTTTTTTCCAAATTCGTACTTTCAAGGGATACAGTGGGTACGGAGGGATAAAAATGGTATCAAACAAACGGCTGCACCTGGAATAATGAAATTCGGTGTATACATTCCTCTGATTGCGTAGACACTTAAAGTAGACAGATTTTTCGAAATTCGTTAAAATGTTAAAAAATTAAAGGATAAAAATAGTACCAATCAAATGACCGCAGCTAGAGTCATCCTCTGACTGCGTAGACACGGAAAATAGACGAATTTTTCGAAATTCGTACTTTTTGGGATTAAAAAGGAAAAATGGGATACAAATAGTACCAACCAAATGACCGCAGCTAGAGTCATGTAATTCGGAGTATACATTCCTCTGACTGCGTAGACACGGAAAATAAACGGATTTTTCGAAATTCGTACTTTCAAGGGATACAATGGTACAGAGGGATAAAAGTAGTACCAACTAAACAACTACAGCTAGAATGATGAAATTCTAATTGCCTAGAAATGGGGGTAAAAATGGTACCAACCAAATGGCCGCAGCTGGAATCATGGAAATCGGTGTATATATTTCTCTGACTGTACACGCAAAATAAAAAGTTTTTACCAAATTCGTACTTTTTATTTTACGGCAAAAATTGGTTGAATCATGAAGTTAGGTTATTTTGCACTATGTACGCCTGATAATGGATTTTCAAAATTTGTACTTTTGGAATTGAAATAAAATGGAAATACAACTGTAGCACCCTCTATCTATCAATATTTATGGTATTTAAGCTTTTTGAAAATATAAATATAAGAATATTAATTTTTTGATTTGAAATAAATAATGTTTTGAAATAATTAAAATATTGTATTTATTTATAAAATAATTTTTTCAATATTTGTATTTGTTTTGGTTTAGCTATATTAAAAAAAAATAAATATTTTCATGTAATATTAATGCACTTCTACGAAAACCTACAACCTCTGTGGAATGCAATCCATGGTGGAGGGTCTATAAAGTTCGGCCCGACCGAACTTAACGCCTTTTTTACTTGTTTTTTTTTTTTTTATTTTGAGAAGAATGAAAGTGGTTTAAGTGTAAATCCTCTGTAAATTTATCCTACGGTTGCAGATCGGTTGGTATTGAAAGTGGTCCAAATCGGCCCAGAGGGAAAAATTTTTCCCTAACAAGGACCCCTAATATTTGGACTATTTACACACATTTTTCGAAAAGTTCTACTTTATATGCACTTGAAATTTGTTGTGAACATTCTCTTGTAGAATGAAACCACCAGAAAGTAAATAAAAAATTTAATGGGACAAAAAAGGGAACGACCAAACGGATACATCTGGAATAATGTGTTCAGCTATGTATTTACTTAGTATTTGGTAAGTTCAATCCTTTTATTGCGTGAACGCAAATGGGGAGAAAGGGATGAAAATGGTACCAATCAAACTACAATAGGTAGTGAACTGAATTTCGGTATAATTCAGCTAAAATAAAGTAAAGTAAAATAAATGACAACACATACAACATAACAGACCAACAATACATACAAACAACATTATTAAAAATTTTAATATTTTTAATAGTGAAAATCCGACTACGCCCGTTTAAACGAAAATTATATTATTATTTTTTTGGTGAAGAAAAATAGCTTTATTATACAAGGTTTCATCGGCAGAAATTAAGCTTGTCAGCACTTCATCCATGTATATCTACGTGAAATTTCATAAAAATCGGTTAAACCGTTTAGGAGTGTAATAATTTTATCATGTTTTTTTTTTGTTATATGCCCCATTGTGCGTTGACGATGTTAGCTCTACTACAAGCCATGCATATGGCAGAGATTAAATGATTAATAATGGATAATAATTTTTCTTCATCCGTGATATATATGCTATATAAAACATACCTATACACAGACAATTAGCTAAATACACAACCACACACTCGCACCAACACATCTAGACTCGATAAACAAATACTTATACACAATTTGTGGTGTGTGTGTGTGCAATGTCTTTGCTGTGAGCTTCCTTCCTTCCTTAAGGATAGCCGGTGCGACGTGCAAATAATAACAATTGTGTTTAACTACCGCAAAGTTTAATATCTTTAAAAAGACAACAACAGCAAAACTTAAGGTGAACATCTGAACTGAACTGAAATCGTTGTCATCGCCTCGAAGACCGACAGAATTTATGAAGCATTCCTGATATCCTATCAGACCGTTCACAGTTCATCGAGGTTCAATAACACTTTCGGCAGGGACATCGAGTTGAGTGAACTTTTTAATTAAAAGTAATTGGCTAAATGAAAAAAAAAACGTCAACGACAGCAACAACAACAGTGCAAATTTATGGGGATGTCTTGTGCAACTACTATTTTGGTAAACAATTACTTCCAGGCATTGAATCAGCTCAAGGAACATTATCTGTGAAAAAAGATGTATTTATGTACAAATAAGTGATTTTGCAAACAGAAATGCCAGGACTTTTTTTAATGGGTGAGTGGTTAAGATTTCCTAGCAGACTTGTGGTATACATATGGTCGTATCCCTCTCTTTCCCGTTTCTCCCTTTAAAAATACTAATAGTACGAAATATACATTTATTTTACAAATCTAAGCAATAATAGGGATATATAAACTGAATGTTTCATGCTTCTACCACAAAGGTATCTTCTTACGGATTTATAAAAATGAATTTGAATCAAAAAATATTTTTTCTTGACAAATAAATATTTTTTATGAACATCTATTCGATTTAAATTATTTTTTCTCTAGAAGTTGCCCAATGTGTTTTCTTTCAATTTCAAAATCTAAATCAAAGGATCTCACACGAATCGGAATTTATAGAGAAATATAAATATTATTTTTCACATATTTTTTATAATTTATATATCCTTTAGGAATTACCCTTAAAGGTAAAAAAACGAACATCCCTGATATATTCTCTCCCAGTTTTCCATTTTTTTTTTTTTTGCAAAAATTCTCAGATCGCCAGGCACCGATTGGAAAGTATTTAGTATAGTTTTTTTTAATTCATACTTCTAACACAGAAAGTATTTATAAAAGGATACTAAACCACTGTTTCTATATGAAAGTGCAGAAGAGCCATTCCGAGGAATACATTTCTTCATTTTGTCAAGATATCTTTTTCAGTTCAAAAGTTTCCGAATTAATTCCGGATTTTTTAAAATTCGTACTTTTAAGGGGTAAAATGTGAAAAATTATAAATACGGTACTAGTCATGCGGTATATGGGCAAATCTACGGTATAGTACGATTCCATGTCACTCAGGCTTCTAACCACTTTAAGAGCAATATATAATATTTCTGAAAGTGTCATAATTTTCAAAACGACGAGTTTAACCTCGCCAACATCCTAAAGTTTTAAAATTATGCTGTTAATGTAGTCTACTGAGCTAAGGTCTACCCTAATTTACCCTAATTTTGCTTGTAACTTTCGAAAGTTGTTCAACTCTTTTGGCTATAACTTTTTCAGCATAAAAGAAAATCATTCTAATCTTTTTGTGGATGATAGTAATGATGTTGCAAAATCTTCTATATGTTGAAAAAAGCATGTGCCATTACTGAGGAATAAATGGTAGCTCTTCAAAATCTGTCACTCTGTTTTTGCATAAAACGAAAATTAATACAATTTTCTTTTTTGCGCTTTCAGCGTGAACGTAATTGCAAATTTTTTAATATTGGATTATAAACGACAAAGATACTAACAAAAGGCGACCAAACAATTTAGTGTGCCTTCAGCAACAAAGAAATTATGACAGTACAAACATCATCAGGTCGATGCGTGCAGATCATGAAATTTCATATTTTTTGAAGAGCACATCCGCAGTTTGAAAAATAACTAGTGGCAACCCTGTGTGATCGGTAAATATGAGTACTACTAATAATGTGTGTAAGTGCTAAATAGATCGAATTATTATTTTGGTACCGAGAGCCATTTTAGGTTAAATTTTGTTGATTTTCATAGGGTTTTCAAGCTTAACTTGCAATAGAACCAAAAGGGACAATCCGATCATTTTAGCACTTTCACAAAACAATAGTGCCTATAAACTCTATGATATAAGCCAAATTTCAACCTTTAATTCTTTAAACTGCGGATGTGCCAATCAATTAAAAAAATAATTTTTAGCGTCCTGTTGAGTAAAAAGTACCGTAAAGGTAAGAACGTCATCCGATCTATTTAGCACTTTCACATAATAATTGCATTGATCATACGGAGAATTTAAGATATATTGGATGCTATAATTCTCAAAACTGCGGGTGTGCCTTCCATTTTGAATTTGCCTTTCAGCGAATTTTGGAGAAAAAACTGTTGTAGATAATTCAATGTTTTACGGATCCATTTTGCACTTTCACATAATAATTGTCATGTTAATATCTACCATTTAAAATATATTTGACCCAATAATTGTTTAAACCGCTGATGTGCCACTCAATTTTGTTCTGTATTTTTTGATAATTTATAGAACAAACTTTAACATTTTCTAATATAAAAATAATATAAATATTATTTAATATTTATTTATATATCGCACATTCCTTCCAGTTCCAAATACAACAAAGGTTTTTCAAATTGTGTGGTCTAAGAATAACAACAAGACGCTGTACTTAAACCATTTAAGCTGTTCTTATTGCGTTTTTAATGGGGTTTATAATCATTACACTGTAAGACAAATTTAAACTTTTGGCCTCACCCACGATCAAACTGACCAGATTCTGAAAATATAGCTCAAAACAAAATATACGTATCTCCCAGTTTTTCTAGATCAATTCATTTAAGTTTTTTACGAGCAATTCAATTTTCGGAGTAAGCAGACAGTATATACCTATATATGTTTAATGTCTTGGGAACCCTACACATTGATGTTCAAGTTTATTACAAATATAAAAATTAAAACTAGAATTAAGTTTAAAAAATTAAGCATTAAAAATTAAAAATGCAAATTTTATAGTTGTAAATTAAAAGCTAAAACTTAAAAGTTAAATTAATTTGAAAATTTTATACGCTTATTTTGACGTTTGTACATATCGGTTCTTGTCTCACGGCAAAGTGACCAGCAGTATTGAGCCAGCATATACCTCATGTCTTTGCCTTTGTACCTCTTTTCAATTTCCGCGATATCTTGGTGAAATCTTTCACCATGCTCGTCGCTGAAGTCGCCAAAGTTTGGCGGGAAAAAATTCTGAAGGAGATGGTTCTCTTATCGACAATGATTCAACTTCAATTTCCTGGCAAGCTATATTCTCTTCCGAAGGAGCTGTTGGAAATTGTGTGCATCTAATTTGTGCCCTTATAACTGATTGAAGGTTAGGGTAAACAATTTTTTTCGCGTGTGTTATAACGGAACCCACGAGTCTCTGTTAAACAAAAATAACATTGTTCAGATGAGTGCTCAGTCCGTCGTAACCAAATTGTAGGCCGGGCATATTTCATTTTATGTACAACCGATCCACTTTTCCATCCATTTAAACACCGATAGCAATAATCGCAGATTACTTCTGGCACGTACCATAGGTTTGGAACATACGAAACAACGAAATACTCTTTAAAACCTTTTTCAACACTTGTATTAATACATCTTAAATGTTTTGGAGGTGCAAAAAAGCCACAAACGTAACAAAATTTATTTTTATTTGGACACTCCATTTCTTAACCGTTTGAACACTTACGCACTGTTTCATTAAAACTGAGTTTTGCAAAAAAATTATCTACTGTCAAAACAGTTGTCACAAAAATGATAACATCAATGTTTTTAATATGTAGGGTTACCAAGACATTAAACATATATAGGTATATACTGGCTGATTACTCCAAAAATTGAATTGCTCGTAAAAAACTTAAATGAATTGATCTAGAAAAACTGGGAGATACGTATATTTTTTTTTGAGCTATATTTTCAGAATCTGGTCAGTTTGATCATGGGTGAAAAATCGTGTCGTACAGTGTTATATGTGCTGTCACTTTCCTTTAAAAGAAAATAAATGGTCTTTTGAGGACAAAAATGCTGTTACTTCTAAAAAAATAAAAATAAAACACTAAAAAATTAACATTATTATATTTAAAAATAACTATTTATTTTTCATTTTACAAAATTTTACATTCTAAAAATTCTGGAATTTTTCGATTATAACTTCTTCAGCACTTGAAAAAAATGATGCACGCGAGCACATTATTTATATTTAATGTATTTTTAACAAGTTGACGCTAAAATAAAACGTGTGCCTAGGGTTTGGGGTCCGGGAATTCCCGAATCGTTTTTCCCGGGAATTCCCGGAAAAATTTGGACGGGAATTCCCGGGAAAAAATTTTAAATTTCCCGGGAATACGGGAAATATTAAAAAATATTTTATTGATTATTTTGAGCACTAATTTAGTTTTACTGTACAATTTGGAAATTATTTTTTATATAATTAATTATATTTTATATATTTAATTATATTTTAAATTCATATATTTACATTATTGACAATAGTAATGAACATTTCTTTACATCATATTACTGCAAAAAAAACTTTTTAAATTCGCTAAGTCGCTATTTTTTGCTAGCTAGGGGAATACACACTTCTTATTAGGATATTTGCAGGATTTTTAATAAAGGGTGATTTTTAAAAGCTATAGGAAAGTTTAAAAAAAAACACATAAAATTCAGAAAAATGCATGAAATGTCTATTTGAATCGATAGTACGGTCCATATAATTTAATCTTTGAAGATTATTTCATGCAAATATTGACCTTGACTGCGCCTCAAATGGCCCATCCGCTTGGTCCAATTTTGGCATTTCCACGTTTTTGAGTAACAGAGGCCCAATTGCTGCGAACGGCGACGAATAGATAATTTATGGTCATCATTAACACTGGCCGATACAGCTGCGATATTTTTTTCAGTTCGCACTCTACGTAAGCGTGTTGGTGGTTTAATGTCCAACAATGTAAATTTGGTGCGAAATTTAGTCACAATAGCCCGAATAGCCGCTTCAGTGGGTCGATTAAACTGACCATAAAATGGAAGCGCGCGATGAACTTTCTTAACAGAGCACGCATTTTGATAATAAAATTCAATAATTTGTTGATCGTTTGTAAGACGATTCATGGTTAAATTATAGACCAAACTGAAGATGTTTGACAGTGAAACAAAACACGAAACGTGCGTCAGCTGTTTAAACCAGTGTTGCCAAAAAGATAATGGCTAAAAAATCACCATTTATAAATCGAAAATATCATACTGACAACGCTATGGCTGACATAGTGTCAATACCTAACCCCCCGTGCTATCTGGTTTAACTTTAAATTTCTTGTTTTACCGGAAGAACCTACGAGATAAAAGGTGAAAATATTCTTAATGAAGAATTTATTTTACATATGAAGCCAGTAAGAAATATTATAAAAATAGGGAAAACATTAAAATTGTTCACCTGGAAACTTTCGAGAGAAATCTAATAGGAATAGAAATATGTTATATCCTACCGTATATTTAAATGACCTTCTGTAAGATCTAATGACTGGACTACTTCAATGTTTTAATTTTTAATGAATTTATTTAATTAATATTAATTTATAATGTTTCTATTGCTTTTACAGTTTAGAATATTTCTCCCCGTTGCTTTTAAATGTTTTCGTCTCTAGACGAATGAATCTTCTAAATTAAAGACGTTCTCAGCCATACGAGTTATTGTTGTCAGGCACTTGTGCCTATGATTTAAATGTCCAATTTTACGACGACAATTAGTCTAGAATAAAATATTTGTAAAATGTAAAATATTTTGACAAACACATTCGCTTTTAATTTGTAATATGACAGTATTTTTAAAAAGCACAGTCGATACTAAATATTGTTATTTTAAACCATATTGGACATACCTAAAATAAATTACTTTTTTCCCGGGAATTCCCGGGAATGAAACTCCTCATTCCCGTTTTCCCGGGAAATGAAAAAAGTCCGGGAAACCCCAAACCCTACGTGTGCCTCTAATTTGAAATTTTTAATTTTTCAAAATTGAAATCGGACTATTTTGTAGATTTTCCCATATACTTCGTTATGGCTGTGTAGACTCGAAAAGTTATCGATATTCGTACTTTTAATGGTCAAAATGGACAAAAAGGGGTGGAAATGGTATCAATCCAACGGCTGCCGACAGAATCATGAAATTCGATTTATCCATTAAAAACAAACAAAATCAAAAACAAACAAATTAAAATTAAACAAAACAAAAAACTTTCTCGTTTGAACTTAAAGGACAAAAAAGGTCAAAGGGTGACGAAATTCGTACTTTTAGGTGAAAATTAAAATAAACCAAACAGCGGTAGATGGAACCAAAAAACATTTTCGTAGCCTCGGTGGGGCGTGGATTTTAAAATTAAATAATTTCTTTTTATTCAAAATTATAATAATAACACCATGAGGCAATTTTATATATTTTTTTGAGCTGACCAAGACCATATATATATGACACTATAGAACGTATGTAGAAAAACTGTGTACTTATTTTTTCCATTTGCTGATCTCTGGTTCTCTTTATAGGACTTTTAATTTTTAAAGGATACAGATGTTTTAATAATTTATTTTCATACTTTTGCGTGTCATACAAAGGTGATATGGACATCAAGTGCAAGTGAAAAATATTTTTTAAAAATACTTTAAAATCCATGCTTCTATCTCTACAAGTTTATACTTAAGAATCGTTTAAAATTCCCCACTTAATTTATTTAGTTTATTCATGTTTTACTTTTTAAGGGGGAAATTTAAAATTGTTGTTAAAGCTAAACTAATACAGATAGAAGCATGAAATTTTAAGTATTTTATAAGAAGAGTATCTGCTAAAAATACTTTAAACTTTATGTTTCTATCTCTATTAGTTTAGCATTAACAATCATTTCATATTTTACCATTTAATTTATTTAGCTTATTCATGTTTTACTTTTTAAGGAGGGAAAATTTAAAATTGTTGTTAATGCTAAACTAATACAGATAGAAGCATGAAATTTAAAGTATTTTAAAAGAAGAGTATCTGCTAAAAATACTTTAAATTTTATGCTTCTATCTCTATTAGTTTAGCATTAACAATCATTTCATATTTTTCCCATTTAATTTATTTGGTTTATTCATGTTTTACTTTTTAAGGGGGGAAATTTAAAATTGTTGTTAATGCTAAACTAATACAGTTAAAAGCATAATATTTAAAGTATTTTAGCAGAATTTTATCTGTTAAAAATACTAAAATTACATGCTTCTTTCTTTATTATTTTAGTATTAACAGACACTTCTAATAGCCTCCTTAATTTATTTTGTTTATTAAAATTTTTGTTTTAAAGTTGGGAAATTTTTAAATTGTTGTTAATTCGAAACTAATACAGATGGAAGCATAACATTTAATGTATTTTAACAGAAGAATATTTGCTAAAAATAGTTAAAATTTCACGCTTATATCTGTATTAGTTGAGCATTAACAATCATTTCAAATTTCCCAGTAGTTTATTTAGTTTATTCATATTTTACATTTTAATGGAGGAAATTTGAAATTATTGTTAATACTAAACTACTACAGATAGAAGAATGAAATTTAAAGTATTTTAGCAGAAGATTATTTGCTAAAAATATTTAATATGCCTTGCTTATATCACTATTGGTTTATCATTAACAACCATTTCAAATAGCCTCCTTAATTTATTTTGTTTATTTAAATTTTTGTTTTAAAGGGGGAAATGTGAAATTGCTGTTAATGCTAAACTAATATAGATAGAAGCATAAAATTTAAAGTATTTTATCAGAGGAATATCTGCCAAAAAATCTTAAAATTTCATGTTTCTGTCTCTACTAGTTTAGCATTAACAACCACTTCCAATAGCCTCCTTAATATATTTTGTTTATTTAATTTTTTGTTTTAAAGGGGGGGAATTTGAAATTGCTGTTAATGCTAAACTAATATAGATGGAAGCATGAAATTTAAAGTATTTTATCAGAATAATATCTGTTAAAAATACAGTAGATTACATGATCATATCTCTAGTAGTTTAGCATTAACTACAATTTAAAACTTCCCCCCTAATTTATTTAGTTTGTTCATATTTTACTTTTTAAAGCGGTAAAATTGAAATTGTTATGAACGTATATTTTAAGAAAAATATTTGTAAAAAATACTTCAAATTCCATGCTTCTATCTTTATTAGTTTATCATAAACAATCATTTCAAATTTCCCCCTTAAATTTTTTAGTTTATTCATGTTTTATTTTTATGGGCGGAAAATTTGAAATTGTTGGTACTGCTAAACTAATATAGATAGAAGCATGAAACTAAAAGTATTTTAACAGAATAATAACTGTTAAAAATACTTAAAAATTCATGCTTCTATCTGTATTAGTTAAGTATTAACAATCATATCAAATTCCCCCTTAATTTATTTAGATTCTTTATATTTTCTTTCTTTTTCAAAGGATGACAATTTTAAATTGTTGTTAATGCTAAACTAATACAGATAGAAGCATGAAATTAAAGTTATTTCAACAGAAGAAAATATGTTAAAAATACTTCAAATTCCATGCCTCTATATCTATTAGTTTATCATTAACAATTATTTTAAATCCCCCCCTTAATTTATTTAGTTTATTCCTGTTTTACTTTTTAAGGGGAAAAAATTAAAATTGCTGTTGATGCTAAACTAATACAGCTAGAAGCATAAAATATAAAGTATTTTTTAAGAAGAATATTTGTAAAAAATACTTCAAATTCCATGCTTCTATCTCTATAAGTTTATCATAAACAATCATTTCAAATTACCCCCTTAATTTATTTAGTTTATTCATGTTTTATTTTTATAGGGGGGAAAACTTGAAATTGTTGGTAATGCTAAACTAATATAGATAGAAGCATGGGATTTGAAGTATTTTTACACAAGACAATCTGTTAAAAATACATCAAATTCCATATTTCTATCTATATTACTTTAACATTAACAATCATTTCAAATTTCCCAATCAATTTATTTATTTTATTTATGTTTTACTTTTTCAGTGGAAAAAACTTAAAATTGCTGTTAATGCTAAACTACTACAGAAAGAAGCATGGAATTTAAAGTATTTTTTAGAGACATTCTTCGCTTTTATTTGATACCCATCTTTGTTTGGCTTGCAAAAGTACGAAAATATGTTATGAAAACCTTTATATCCTTTAAAAATTAAAAATCTTGCATAGAGGACAAAAGATCGCCAAATGTGAATCTGAGTACACAGTTTTTCTACACACGACTCATAATCTATTGGTCTTTATGTAAACTCATTATTTTATTTAAATTTAAAGTTGTAGATATCTAAAGAAGCACCCTTTATTTGTATATATAAATGTTTCTGCCTCGCTCTCTCTTTGTATGATGTGTGTGTGTGCGTTTGTTTATCAGCGTATAAGTATTTGCAAGTCACCAGCTCTAAGGAACCGAGATTGCCGCATACATACATATTTCTAGAATGTTAAGTGTTTTTCATAATTTTTTTTCTCCTTGTCTTTTGTTTTTTCCTCCTGTGGTTTAAGGCCAGGAACGATAGTATAAAGCACAACAAGGACAATAGCAGGCAGGCAGCAGCAACAAGAAGATTGTATGTCTGCAGTGTCTTTGACCAGAGACTGTGGCAGTGCAGTGCAGCTGTATGTCAGCATGTCCTTTGGAATGTCCTTAGAAATCGTTTGAATATTTAACTTAAAATAACATTCTGCTGCGGCTATTCTCGGCTACGGTCTGGTGAAATGTGGCTTATTTCCTATGGACATCGATGATATACATGCAAACATAAATGTATTGAGATTTTCCTTTACACAAAGAACAATTGAATGAATGAATCACAGTTTGATAAACATTGCAAAAGATAAGACAAAAGATAAGAATGACGATTGCAACTGAGTCCGATACTAGACTGCAATGCAATTATAATGGGATTATAATTCATAAAATTGAAAAAAAAAAAACAATCCAGGCATCAGATCAAAATGTGCCGATCATTTTCTCAAAAAAAGAAATAATTTCTGTATTTTTAGACAACTCTACAGACCTCAACTCGCAGGAAATTGTATTTTTTAAATCGAAAAACCCGAAACTCCATTCCTTGATGTTCAACCATTCAAAATATCTTCTGAATGACCAGGAATTACGGTCTGTTAATTGCCAGTCCACTATTGTTTAACAATATCTATCTTACAAACTTACTAATTACAGACCATTGCCTTTCCAAATCGATAACAAATTTAAAGTCATTAGACTGAGAGATGCATAAAAAATTTCCTACATTTTAAACGAAACAATCAACAACAAAATCTCCATTCTTACAACGCACTACGACGCACAGGGTTGATGCCTTGCGTTATCACTCATCAAAATTCTATCAAAACAAAATTTCCAATTTTCAAAACACCACTAACGTCGGAGATGGTGGGGTTAGAGGCACATTCTCTGGTTAATAAGCGTAACAAGCAAGCGAGCAGGCAAAACAACAATAATTAATTAATTAATTTTGTTAAATACGCAACCAAAATCATCACACAAAATGCGAGAGTATCAACAAAATATCGCAGACAGACATGAACGAACAACTGAAGTACACACACAGTGGTGGCAAACGCAAAACAATGTGCTCAAAATTTTGAATCTTCGAATTAACTGGACTAGAAGCAGGGTCATGACTTCGATTAGAATAGATTTTCTTCAAATAGGCATTGTTTTCCTCGTTAAGATAAAATAATTTTCTATATATTCTGTTACATAATTTGTAAAAGGGTTTTAGCAACAAAAATTAAAAAAAACCTGATTTGAACTGGGATATTGTCCTGGCTCAAGACCATTTTGCATCTGTATTTAATAGAATGCAAATTTGTTTACAAATGGCATGGTGACATTTATTACTTGGCTGCAGACTACCACGTTCATGATTTCGACTATGTCAAATGGTCTTTTTCGTGCAAAAAAAAAAAACGAAAAAAAAATCTCATTTTGAATTAAATTATCCATAAAAAATTAAGTTTATTCTCCTCTTTCTCTGTGATTCTTCGTTAAGGTAATTATTTAACTAATTTGTATAGAGTAGTTTTTATAATAATTTCAATTATTAATTCTTGATGTGAAAAGTAATATTAATAATATAATTAGATAATTAATATTAGGAATTAATAAAGAAACAATTTTGTCAACAGCTACTTCAAAGACATTTCTATACGATTAAGTTTATGATTATTTAATTAGTTTATATTTCCATCATTAATTCACTGACCACAACAGCCCAATAACGAATTGAAAAATAAATAATATGGTATCTTAGTCAATAACCAAATCTAATTAAAAATTAATATCATTATCAAGTTAGAAAGCCCAAATACATTAGCTAAGGTGACACATAGCCCTTGGACAAAGTGTTTGTAAATATTGTAAACGTAAAAAATTTAAAAATATAAAGAGGGATAAAAAACGGATTATGATACAGGTGTTACAAAAGAATAAAATTAAAATTAAATTAAAAAGAAGTCATTTTAGTGGGGGGTGTCAATATTTCCCCCTTTCTTCACATTCTGTTATTTACATTTTAAGTATAGGATGTATTCAACAATATTACTTAAAACACTATGGGGAAAATTTTTGTGGAACATTTTGACCCGAGCTAGCTCCTTAATGTAGGGGTCTTTTTGGTCCCTTTTGAGGGGTAAAAACACCCAAAAAAGTATTTTAACGGGTCAAAATGTTCTACAAAAATATTTGCCATAAAATTCTAATATAAGTTGCTAAACACACAAAACTCAACTTAAATGCCAGAAATAAGTCAAAACTTTAAATTTAATTTTCTTTAATTTTTTTACTTTCACCGAATACGTCAAATTTCACTATTTACTGACTCTATTAACTGTTAAATAATATTTAAAAAATAGAAGATGTTCTTAAAAAATAAAAAAAATAGGATTTGACAATTTTTTATAAAAGTATTAAAAATTAAATAATTTCTTTTGGCTCAAATAATAATAATTATAATTTTGCATATTTTTATTGGCCCTGCAGCTGTATATGGTATACATATGAAATTTACATAACGTATGTAGAGTTGTGTATTCAGTTTTCCATTTGGTGATCATTTGTTTTCTTTAGAGGACTTTTAATGTTACAAGGATATCGATGTAGTTTTACAATTTGATGCCCATCACGCAAAAGTAAAAATAAAACAAGTAAGGAAGGTTAAAGTCGGGCGTGGCCGACTATATGATATCCTACAGTTAGTCATTATACCATATGGTGCGGGTATTTACATTTGAACCGGGTGATATACGATGCAGCTATAACAGGAGAATATACTACAAATTCTGTATTTGTAAGAAAATTTGAACACAAACTTTGAATGGGAGCTATTTACAAATCGGAACCGATCTAATCCATGTTTAGCAAAGGCTTTCTAGTTGAAATATTAGACGCTTTCCCAAATTTAAAGGAGTGTTAAATATGTGGTTTCTAGAGCGGAAAGAATCAAATCGGGAGCTATATATAATCTGAAGTAATTTCTATTTTAAACATTAGCTGATGCACCGAATTAGAAGAAAATCAGTTCAAAAATGCTATATCTAGAGCGGAAATGATCTATTCAGTAGCGAAATTTGTAATGGAGCTATATATATATATATATGAACTCATCTGACCCATTTGCACCAGAGCTGTTTTTAGTTGAAATATAAGCTGTTTTGCCAAATTTGAAGAAAATCTGTCAAAGTTTGTAGTTTCTAGAGCGGAAAGAGTCAAATCGGAAGAGACATTTGTATGGGAGCTATATATAAATCTGAACCGATCTATACTATTTTTTGCACCTATGCAAATTTATTTACAAATGGCATGGTGACATTTATTACTTGGTGCGATTTTTTTAAACGCAAATTCGGCAAGTGAGTTGTGCTTCTCGTTCGTTTGTGTGAATCATCTGCTTATAGAGGCCGGGTTTGAAAAGATTTAACATTTGAAAGTACAACAAGTAAAAAAGGCGTTAAGTTCGGCCGGGCCGAATCTTATATACCCTTCACCACAGAGTCTACTCTGCAGTATTACCGGCAGATTTGAGGCTGCCAACTTTACATAGAAGTGCACTACCATATTCGGAAAATTGTGATGCTTCATTATTATAATATTAATAGTCTCCTAAAATATATAAAAGTAAAACTTCAAGTGGAATCAAAAAGAGAACATTAGACAGCAATATTCAAAAATGTGCCCTAATTAGCTAAAAACAATTTCCCTCAAGCCCGATTTTCCCCATTTGCAATTTCTTGATTCCAGCTACAGCCTTAATGTCTGTACCA
Organism: Polietes domitor; assembly: GCA_947397865.1. Classification (NCBI taxonomy): domain Eukaryota; kingdom Metazoa; phylum Arthropoda; class Insecta; order Diptera; family Muscidae; genus Polietes; species Polietes domitor. The sequence continues at coordinate 128,190,036 of OX377620.1, forward strand.
TTTTGATAGGAATAGTTCTAATATTGAAGAACCAATATATCACCTAATTTCATGATCTTAGCTACAACCGTTTGCTTTCACTACCTTTTCCATTTTGACCCTAAAAGTACGAATTTAGAAAAATTCGCACCTCTTAATGTCCGCGTCTACATAAACAGACGAGTGCAAATACTGAATATCAAGGTTCTACCATTTAATTGTAGCCAAATGTAATTCCATTTAGATCCTGATGCTACGAATACCGGAAGATCTCTTTATTATTTGCGTCACCGCAGTCAGATAAGTGTACAACGAATTTCATTAGTATAGCTGCAGCCGTTTGATTGGTACCATTTTTATCTCCATTCGCCCCATTTTCCGCCTAAAAATACAAATTTCGACAAAATCGTTTTTATTTCGCATTTTCACAGCCACATGAATATACACACCGAATTTCATTATTTTATCCCCATTTTCCGACTAAAAGTACAAATTTCGAATAAATCCTTTTTATTTCGCCTCTTCAAAGTCAGATGAAAGTGCAAGAGGGATTTACATTCCAAATTTCATGTTTCTAGCTGTTATCGTATTATTGGTACCATTTTTATCCCATTTCGTCCGCTGAAACGTGTATCTACTTTTTGGTGCTTTTACGCTACAAGTGGAATGTACGCAACAAATTTCAAGTGCATATAAAGCAAAAATAACATGCTGAAGACTTCAGCACAACCAAAATAAATGACAACACATACAACATAACAGACCAACTATACATACAAACACCAACAATACACACGAGGTACAGTGAAGGTACCGTACAACAACAACCTTTGCATTGTTGCGAGCGATGCGAGCACATGCATAACATTGAATTGGCAAAGTGAGATTTTTAGTGTGTTGACATAGTTCGGTGGAATATTTTGTTTATCAGCGCTTCTCATTTGTCATATGTGGCCGCTGGTACTAATATGAACCCTGATTTAAGTCAAAGACATACATTCGTTGCGAAAGTTCTGACGAGATGGGGTAGCGCCCATCGAAACTGCGCAGTCAACTTTTAGCTGCAACAATAAAGGTGAATAAATGACAACACATATCGCTTAAATATTCTAAATAATAGGGGTAGTTTTAGTCCTTGTGAGGGAAAAAAATTCCCTTTGGGCCGATTTCGCCCACTTTTAATCCCCAACGATCTGCAACCATAAGACACATTTAGGGGAAATTTGAACCTCCTGGCTCCTTTCGTTCGGCCACTATCGTGCTTTCGACAGACATAGAGACGGACATGGCTAGATCGTCTTTATGGAGTCTCCGATGAATATTTTAATGTGTTACAAACGGCATGACAAAGTGAATATACCCCCATCCTTAGGTGGAGGGTATAAAAGGGAGATAAAATATAATATGCATGATTGTCACTATTTTTCCTTTGTTTTTACCCTCACACTTCGGTTTGAACACAAAATCTAGATCTTTTAAGATGTTATCCGTCTATCAGCGTTTTCAATGCATTGCCTTCTTTTTATGTGAACCACTGTTGTCGCCATTGTCTTGAGCGCGTCAACTAATGCAATTAGTAGACAATTTGTAAATCATCGCTCGTTTGTTTTGTTTTGTGTCCATCCGTTCGTCCGTCTGACCGGCTGATGATTAATTTTGTATTTTATTTTTATTTGGAGTCGTTGGTCGATTCCATTCCATTCAAACAATTCAATCCAATCAATTAACAGAAAATGTAACATTTTTTTCATTTAGTCCGTCATTCATTCATTCATTCACTGAATCCACGCGATTATCCCATAATGACGACAACGACAACGACGACTATAAGGATGATGTTGATGTTCATGTTTTCGATGGCGAGCAAATATTGTTAACACAATAACAATAACAAAATGTTATAAACAAATGTGCAAATAATAAACATACAAACATAATTAAATGTGATAAACATCTTTTCAACAATCAATTTTCACTTAAACAAAGTGTTAATTGTTGTGTTCAACCGCAGAATTAACATCGCCATTGTCCGCCAACAGATCATTGTGCACAAGTACACAATTCGTTAAATATTTAAACAAACTTATTCTGCGTGTTTGCATTTATTTGTTGTTCCTGTTTTTTTTTTCTTTTTGAATAATTAAATTTTGTTCAATTATATTCAGAGCAAACGGAACAATTAGCTGGTAACATAGCTCAGAAAACAATTGTTCAGAAATAAATACAAGAAGACCTGCGGATTCTCTTAAACTACCTTAAATTAGACTAAGTATGATTAATCGTTAGCAAGGACAAGAAGTATATGCCCTCTTTATTTATGTTGGACAGCTTGAATTTAAAAAAGAAAATATTTACCTCTGGATAACTTAGAATTTTCAAATATCGATCTCTTGTGTTGACCGATCACAATGACCGATTTGCAGAGAAGTCACAGCCACAATAGACTACAGCGTATGGCAGAACTTTTTGGACCTAAACAAGACCATATACACATAGAACTAGAGATCGTGCGTAGTAAAACGGAGCTCTCATTTACAGGTTTCTCTACAGGACTTTTAATTTCGAAGGGATATAGATTTTTTATTAGTATTATTTATTTCGTATTTTTGCGGATCATAAAAATTTATTTATTTTCGTACTTTTCCGAGTCATACATAGACGATATGGGTATCAAATGAAAGATAAAAATATCAGTTAAAAATACTTAAAATTTCATTCTACTATCTGTATTAATATAGCATTAAAAATCATTTCAAATTTCTCCCTTAACTTATTTAGTTTATTCACGTTCTTTTGGTTTTTAATGGGGGGAATTGAAATTGCTTTTACTTTTCAACTAATACAGATATAAGCATAATATTTAAAATATTTTAGCAGAAGAATATCACTTAAAAATACTTCAAATTTCATGCTTAAATCTGTATTAGTTTAGCTTTAACAACTATTTCAAATCCCCCCTTATTTTTTTAGTTTATTCGTGTCTTAATTTTTAATGAGGGGAATTTGAAATGGTTGTTAATGCTAAACTAATACAGATAAAGACATGATATTTAAAGTGTTTTTAACAGATATTCTTTTCTTTCAGTTGATACCCATATTGCCTTTGTATGACTCACAAAAGTACGAAAACAAATTATTAAAATATCTATATCATTTGGAAATTAAGTAAAGTTCGGCCGGACCGAGCCGATATGATTTTTTAGATATTTAATAATAGAGATATTTATTAAATAAATTATTACATTTTATTATAATAATTTTAATATAAAATTTATTAATTTACACTTATAGGGTCAGCCTACAGAAATGTGTTTTAGACTGTAATATTCCTTGACTATATGTACCTAAATAATACTTCAAATGTAATCAAATCAAAACCTTCAAAAAATATGCTTAAATACGCTAAATATTAAAGATTATTGGCGGTATGTATTTATATTTTTAGTTAGAGAAGAAAGTACTCCCTTTGGACAGAATTCGCTCATTTTCAATTCCAATCTTCCGCAGCGTCAGAGGAGCATGTATAGGGTGGCCCATTTAAAATTTTAAATTAGAATCGTTGATAGTACTGATTATTTTTTCAAATTTCAGGTTTTATTGGAAAGGTTGAACATTTTCATTTAATAATGAAACACAATATCATTCATCATTCCACGGCTGGCTCGGCAATACCTCATCCGAGCAACCTAATTTTTCAATACAGCCCAAAATACACACCAAACAGTGACTCGTTGTGGATGCATTGGCTTCTCAATAGTCACGTTGAGGTTCTCTGAACCCCAATATGCGGCAATTTTGCTTATTGACATAGCCACCGAGTTGAAAATAAGCTTCATCTGAAAACACGGAAAATTTCCACGTAAATTTCTTAAAGTTTACCTTAACGACTCACTACGTTGGATGTAAGTTTTTAATATTTCCCAATTTTGTTCGAGCGTATAGCGTCCCATTTTGCAAATGTCAAATATAAACCTGAAAATAAAAATAAAATGTAATGTCCTTCTACCTTTCAAAGGCAAAGTAATCGATAGTTCAATTTTAAACTGAACCACCCTTTATTAGAGATTATTGGTGGTATTTTCATTCGTTGTTAGAGAAGAACGTTTTCACTTTGGGCCGATTTCACCCATTCTCAATTCTAATCTTCTCCAGAGCCGAATTTCGTTGCAGCTACAGTCAGTTGATTGTTTTCATTCATTATCCACATTGAAATTTGCACACCCTATTTTACGCTTCTACCAACAGTCGTTGGCTTGGTACTTTTACGTCTACGAAGTCAGAGGAATGTACACATCGAATTTCATGATTCTAGCTGCAGCCGTTTGATTGGTACCATTTCTATCCCATTTCGGCTCGTTTCTCCCTAAAAGTAGAAATTTCGAAAATTTGATACCACTTTTATCCCTTTTACCCCATTTTGTCCATAGAGAAGTACGAATTTGGAGAAAACCTTCATTCGGAGAAAACCTCCATGAAGTCAGAGGAATGTATAAATCGAATTTCATGATTCTAGCTGCAGCTGTTACCTAGGTACCATTTTTGTCCCTTTTCGTCCCCATTCTTCCTAAAAGTATAAATTTAGAAACTTTCTTTTATTTTGCACGTCTATACAATCAGATAACTGTACACATCGGCTTTTATAATTCTAGCTGCCGCCATTTGATCTATACCAATTTTATCCCTTTTCGCACTGTTTCTGCCTAAAAGTATAAATTTCGAAATTTTGGCACCAGTTTTATCCCTCTTATCCCATTTTGTCCCTAAAAGTACGAATTTGTAGAAAACCTTTATTATGTGCGTCTACGAAGGCAGGCAAATATATAAGTCTAATTTCAAGATTCTAGCTGCAGCCGTTTGATTGGTACTATTTTTATCCCCTTTCTCCACGTTTCGCTCTAAAAGTACAAATATCAGAGAACTGTACACATCGATTTTTATAATTCTAGTTGCCGCCATTTGATCGGTATCAATTTTATCCCTTTTTTACCCATTTTGACTCTAAAAGTGTGAATATCGACAAATCGCTTTATTTTTGAGTCTACGCAGCCACAGTGAATTTTGTGATTCTTGCTGCAGCCATTTGGTGGTTACCAATTTTATTCCTTTTACCCCATTTTGTTCCTTAAAGTACAAATTCGTCGCGTTTCTTTTTAATTTTTCAATGATTCTAGCCGCTGACATTTGAAGGGTCCCAATTTTATCCCTTTTGAACTTAAAAGTGCGAATATCGAAAGATTTATTTTTCGAGTCAACGAAGCCACACCGAATTTTCTATTCTAGCTGCAGTGGTGTGATTGGTACAATTTGTATCCCCTTTCGCCCCGTTTTTCCATAAAGCTGTAAATTTCGAAAATTTATTTTTATTTTGTACATCTATACAGTCTGCTGCATGTTGTCGGTACCTTTTGGTCCATTTTGACCCAAAAAGTGCGAATATCGAAAAATAGCAATATTTTTCATGTCTACGCGGCCAGAGTGAAGTATGAACCAAATTTCATGTTTCTAGCTGCAGACGTTTGATTGGTACTATTTGTATCCCCTTTCGCCCTTTCTTAAAGAAAAAATTTAAAAATTTTTCTGTATTTTATCGAATTTTATGATTCTAGCTACAGTCATGTGCTCGGTTCCAATTTTATCCTCTTTTCCCCCCTTATAAGTAAGAAGATCGAAAAATCCCTTTATTTTATGTCTATATGCAATTAAAGGAATGTACACCCCTAGCCTTACTAGCTATTGTTATTGTCGTTTCACTGGCACCATTTTTAACCCTTTTTGTCCCATCTCGTCCCCTAAAAGAGATGATCTTTCACGCTATAAAAGGATTGAACTCACCAAATATACACAAGGCAAAATTCTTAAAAAAATGTGCTTAAATATTCGAAATATTAGGGTTTATTGTGGGGATTTCCAGTCCTTGTTAGAGAAAACTTTTTCCCGATAGTTCGATTTCGCCCATTTTCACTCCCAACCGATTTACAACTATTGGATGTATTATTGGAATATTTGGACGTGTTGGGGTACTTTCGTTTACTATATAGATGGCCATAGCTAAGTCGCCTTAGAAATTTATGACAATCAAAAATATATAAAAAAGGTGGATATTTCAAATTTAGTATATCCCCATCCCATGGTGGAGTCTACGAAAATGTGACATAAATCAAGGATACAGCCAACATTTTCAAAAATGAGGAGCACTACGAGTATACTAACGATATTGGCTCTAAAAGATAGGGAAGAAGTTGACAATTATGGGCTAAAGTCCAGTGACATTAATTTCCATGAAGCTATGAACTTGTTTTTTACTTTCCGGACCCCATCATCAGCATCAATTGTAGCCTTAATTTAATTCTAATTTATCATCAGTTTCTTGTTCTGCTCTGTGTTCTATTGTGTTTTGTGCTGTTGCGTTTCGTTTTGTTTATTTTATTTTTATTTTTAATTCGCTCTAGATTGTTAATTGATATAATTGCACAATATCACACAATCAATTAACATTATAATTGTTGTGTTGGCCACCACCGAGCCACCACCAATCGACTTATTTATCGGAAAACGAGTGTTCTTTTTTTTCTCATTCTCAAGCTCCAGTGTTTATTCATATTTCATTAATTTTATTAGCGACTGTATGTTAATAACTTTATGATTCACTTCACGTTGAGTGGGCGGCGGCGACGACGACGGCGATGTTATTATTAAATTTGTATTTGTATTTGTATTTATGTACTTGTTCCTCTTTGTTGTTGTCGGTGGCCGGCCTGATTGTTGTGCAGCAAAGATTATTGGAGAAAATTGGCAGAATTTTAATTTGTAGTTAATATCGAAAACAAATACTTAAATAATATTAAACAGATTCCACTGTCCACCGACATTATTTATTAAGATAACAAATGTAACACACCCACCCAAGAGTCATGTACATGTTTTTGACCACACTAGGAATGAAAATTTAAATTGAAAGGGTAATATGTCAAAAGAGGGATAAAAAGGTACCAACTAAACGACTGAAGGTGACATCATGAAATTCGCTGCATCTATTCCCCCAAATGTGTAGTTGTACAATATAAATGATTTTTCCGAATGTTGTACGTTTATATATATATATATTAGTCCGACTGTTTAGACGGGTAACATAAAAGATGTTTTCGAAATTTGTGCTTTTAGAGGGAAAACGGGGCGAAAAGGGATAAAAATGGTACCAACCTATCGGACCTAGCTAGAATCTTGAAATTCGATTTACACATTCCACCGACTGCGTAGACGCGCAAAATAAAAAAAATTATCAAAATTAGTACTTTTAGGGGGAAATGGAAAAAGGGATAAAAATTGTACCAAACAAACTGCTGTAGTTGGAATCATGGAATTTAGTGTATATATTTATCTGACTGTACAGTCGCACAACATAAACGATTTTCTCGAAATTTGTACTTTTAAAGGGAAAGCGAGCCAAAAAGGGATACAAATGGTACCAACATATCGGCTGTAGCTGGAATCTTGATATTCGATTTACACTTTCCACCGACTGCATAGACGCGGGAACTAAAAGGATTTATCAAAATTCGGGGCAAATTAGGGGCAAAATTGAACAAAAGGGATAAATGGTACCAACCAAACGGCTGTAGCTAGAATCATAAAATTCACTGTATACATTCCCCAAACTGTATAGACGAGCAAAATAAAGGATTTTTTGCATTTATACTTTTAGAGGGAAATGTTAGAAAAGGGATAAAAATGGTACCAAACAAAATGCTGTAGCTGGAATCGTAAAATTTGGTGTACACGTTCCACAGATGACATAGATGGCTAAAATGAAAGGAGTTTTCAAAATTCATAATTTTAGGGGGAAAATGGGGAAAAGGGATAAAAATTTTACCAAACGGCTGTAGCTGGAATCATGAAATTCATTGTATATATTCCTCTGACTGTATAGTCGTACAACATAAACGATTTTTTCGAAATTTGTACTCTTAAGGGGAAACAAGCAGAAAAGGGATAAAAATGGTACTAACCAAACAACTGCAACTAGAATGTTGAAATTCGTTTGATACGTTCCACAGACTGCTTAGACGCGAAAACTAAAAGAATTTTCCAAAATTCGTACTTTTTGGGCCAAATTGGAAAAAGGGATAAAAATGGTACCAACCAAACGGCTGTAGCAGGAATCATGAAATTCAGTATATGTATTCTGTTCTATTCGAACTGTATAGACGATCAACATAAATGATTATTTCCAAATTTGTACTTTTAGTGGGAAAAAGGGGGCAAAAAGGGATGAAAGTAGTACCAACCAAACTTTTGCAATTAGAATCGTGAAATTACATGTATACGTTGCACAGACAGTGTAGAAGCGCAAAATATTTTTTTCTTTAAAATTCGTGCTTTTAGGGATAAAAATGGTACCAACGAAACGGCTTCATCTATAATTTTGAAATTCGGTTTATACATCCCATAGAATGGTTTTTCAGAATTCGCACCTTTAGGGTCAAAATGGAAGAAGGTATAAAAATGGTAACCACCAAACGGCTATAGCTGGAATTATGAAAATATAAATATTCCTCGAACTGTATAGACGATCCACATAAAAGATTTTCACGAAATTTTGTCATTTTACGGGGGGGGGTGAGTGTGGGTGAATCGGCATAGGAAACCTTGTGATCCTTACGTATTAAGTATACGATGTGTGCAGCAATATTACTTACAACACTATCACGAATATTTTTGTGGTACATTTTAACCCTCTAACAACTCAATATATGAGTCTTTTAGGTCATTTTAGTGAGTGTAGTCAAAATTTCCCCCTTTTGCACATTCTTATGATGACTCGGCATAGGAAAACTTGTGATCCTTACATATTAAGTGTACGATATGTGCAACAATATTACTTAAAACACTATCACGAATATTTTTGTGGAACATTTTATTCCTCTAACACCTCAATATATGGGTCTTTTAGGTCATTTTAGTGAGTGTAGTCGATATTTCCCCCTTTTGCACATTCTTGTGATGACTCGGCATAGGAAACCTTGTGATCCTTACATATTAAGTATACGATGTGTGCAGCAATATTACTTACAACACTATCACGAATATTTTTGTGGCACATTTTAACCCTCTAACAACTCAATATATGAGTCTTTTAGGTCATTTTAGTGAGTGTAGTCAATATTTCCCCCTTTTGCACATTCTTGTGAAGACTCGGCATAGGAAACCTTGTTATCTTTAAATTTTAAATATGGGAAGTGCTTAGCAATAGTACTTAGAACACTACGAGGAACTTTTTTGTGGAACATTTTAACCATCTAGCTATTAAATATAGGGATCTTTCAGGTCATTTTAGATGTGGTGGTCATTATTGCACTTTCTTATTATGAATCGGCATAGGAAACATTGTGATCCTTACATTTTATGTTTAGGATAATATTACTTAAAACACTACGACAAACATTTTTGTGGAACATTTTAACCCTCTAGCTGCTCAATATAGGGATCTTTTTGGTCCCTTTAGTGCCGAGGGGTAAAAAGCATCCCTAAAACAGAGTTTTAGCGGCTCAAAATGTTCTACAAAAATATTTGCTATAAAATTCTACTGTGAGTCTCTGTATACACCAAAAGTCAAAATTTCACTTAAATGCCAGAAATAAGTCAAAACTTAAAATCGATTTTAGGCTAAATTTCATACTTTTTCCGAATTGCTGCTAAACTCTGCCACAAAACTGAATTTTAGGGGGGTATTGTGAATGGAAAAAATGTTCTATGTCAAATTTCACTATAAGTCACCGAACAAAAGAAAGCTGACGATATAATATATATAAATATAATAATACTATCAATTTGGGTATTTAAATAAGAATTTTATTATTAAAATTTTCTTTTATGTGATTTTTCGAAATGAAAATTCGCACAAATGCCTGATATGACAAATATGAATAATTATGATTTTTCGTTCAACCTCAACGAAATCGTTGTTGAATCTACGTCTGTGCGACAATAGCCAAAAACAGGGTAACTCATTTTGTAAAATTTTTCCACGCAAAAGCGAAAATAACGCACAAATTATACCGCGCGTCAGTACTTTTTGGACCTGAACAAGACCATATACACATGAAACTAGAGATAATATCTAAAATAACTGTGTACTCAGTTTATCATTTGGTGATCTTTTATCCTTTTTACAGGACTTTTAATTACCAATATATTTATTTGGCAATAATTTATTTTCATACTTTCTAGATATGGGTATCAATTGAAAGATAAGAATGTCTGTTAAAAATAATATAAACGCCATGCCTCTATCTGAATTAGTTTAGCATTAACAATCATTTAAAATGTTCCTCCTTAAATAGTAAAAGATGAATAATTTAAATAAACAGACGGGGATTTGAAATTGTTGTAAATACTTAACTAATACACATAAAATAATTAAACTTAATGTATTTTTAACAGATATTCCTCTCTTTCATTTAATATCCATTTCGCCTTTGTGCGACTTGTTAAAGTATGAAAATAAATTGTTTAAACATTTATATCCTTTGGAAATTTAAAGAGCTGTAAAAAGGAGAAATGATCAAATCAAATGAAAAATTGAGTACACAGTTTTTCTACATACGATCTCTAGTTTCACATGTATATTGTCTTGCTTAGGTCCAATAAAATAAATGTAAAATTGACGTACGGTGTTATACGAGATAAAGGGTGATTTTTTAAGACTTTTTAAAAAAAAAACGCATAAAATTTGCAAAATCTCATCGGTTCTTTATTTGAAACGTTAGATTGGTCCATGACATTTACTTTTTGAAGATAATTTCATTTAAATGTTGACCGCGGCTGCGTCTTAGGTGGTCCATCCGTTTAGTCCAATTTTGGCATTTCCACGTTTTTGAGTAACAGAGACCCAATTGGTGCGAACGGCGACGAATCGAAAATTGGTGGTCATCATTAACACTGGCCGATACAGCTGCGATATTTTCTTCAGTTCGCACTCTACGTAAGCGTGTTGGTGGTTTAATGTCCAACAATGTAAATTTGGTGCGAAATTTAGTCACAATAGCCCGAATAGCCGCTTCAGTGGGTCGATTAAACTGACCATAAAATGGAAGCGCGCAATGAACTTTCTTAACAGAGCACGCATTTTGATAATAAAATTCAATAATTTGCAAGCGTTGTTCGTTTGTAAGACGATTCATGATGAAATGTCAAAGCATACTGATCATCTTTCTCTTTGACACCATGTCTGAAATCCCACGTGATCTGTCAAATACTAATGCATGAAAATCCTAACCTCAAAAAAATCACTCTTTATTATTATATTTTTATGGCTACCTTTTTTGCAACTGAAACCACTGTGAGCATCGCATAATTCGCTTTCGGAATAAAATCACTTATCGATGACATATTTAAATTTAGAATGTAATTTGTTTAGGATATTTATCGGCATTCGAAAACAGACCCAACTGATTAACAATTCAAACTGTCAAACAGATGTCATTAAACAAAAATAAATTAATGACACTGTCTTCGAACAGTTCGGTATAAACGAATACAAACAAACAAATCCATTAAATGCGACGAAGACTTTGTGACGTTAGGGAAATTATGAAAGTAGTCCACAGACCCCAATCGTTACCACTCATAAAGAGAGAAGGAAAGAAAGACAGGTTTCCCTATTCACAACAAATTAAATATTTATTTATTTCTTAATTACACCCCATTATGGGCTGAGATTTTATGAGCCCATAAAGCTGCTGGAAGTTTGGGGATATCTTAATTGGAGTCGACAGCTTGTGGCGATCACGATCCACTAGAGAAAAGGAAACGGAAATTGAGGTAATCATTTTTAAAAATCGTTTTGAAAAATAATTATTAAAATTTCCAGGTATTTTGGGCTTTGGTCAATATCGGCGTGCACAACCTAAGTTCGTTTACAAACACATTTTGAACATATTCTCGAAATTCTTGATCATAAATCTCAAAAGTGAAAACCCCAAACACAAACAAGTGTATGTTTGTTGTAACCAACACTCCCGTGGACACCTTCCATATTCCCCCTGAATTTCCCCCTCAAAAAACGCATATAGGCTACGCCTATCATCAGCTCATTTTAAAGCACTTCATTTAAATTATTTTCTCTTTCTCATATTCCAATATTGGAACACATTCACACATCATATCATATCGGTGATGGAGAGTGTAATGTGTGCGGTGTGTTTTGTAGATGATCCAATAATAATTTGTGGCGAACTAATTTTATTTTTATTTTTATTTCATAGGAACACTCATGCATCACATCATACCATACCGACGCATGTTATATGGCCCACTGATGGAAAAACATTGATAACAACACATTCATTCCAACGACGACGACAACGACAACATCATCAGCAGCAGCAAACTGCCACATAAATTGTAACGAACGAACAGTGAATGAGATGCATGGTGATGTTTTTTAGATGAAAGCGAGAAAAAAATACTGGAAAAAATAGAATCGAGTATATATAAAATCAAGATAGCCACCTAGCCGACTGCACAGGGTGTTGTGAGAAGGTGTGACCAGATCAAGAGACTTCAATTATTAAATTACACGAGATTACAAACGTTTGGCCGAACGACTGTGTTGAGATTTTCTGGTGTATATTAGGGCGTACCTCAAAAAAAAAGTTCGCCGTACACCTTCGAATATGAAGTATTATTGAAAGGTAGTTTCAAAAAAAAAAATTTTAATGCCGTACGTAGGGGTCGCGCTTTTACATTTTTCTATATAACTTCTGCATTTATAAACGGATTTTAAAGTGTGATACATCGATGTTTTTGTCTCGACGAGGCCGATTTTTTTGTCTTTGAAGTCATCGAGCTCAAGCACCCCCTTCTGGTACTTACCCATCATATCTCAGTTGCTACTACCCTAATGTACCACTCTAATATCAGAAAATTAAAGCTCGCATAAAATCATGAAACTCTTTCTAAGGAAGTATGTCGATTTTCAAAAAAATCGGCCTCGTCGAGACAAAAACATCGATGTGTCACACTTTTAAATCCGTTTATAAATGCAGAAGTTATATAGAAAAATGTAAAAGCGCGACCCCTACGTTCGGCATAAAAAAATAAAAAAAAATTTTTTGAAACTACCTTTCAATAATACTTCATATTCGAAGGTGTACGGCGAACTTTTTTTTTTACTTGTAACCTGGTACGCTCTAGTGTATATGTATGTAAATTAACAAAAATGTAAATAAATCATGATTTTCCCGTGCAATATTTTTTATGTTGCATTTTTGAATTAATAGACCATTGAAAGAATATAAATTTTTGTCTTAGAGTAGATTATTGGTCGAATTATTGGACCTTTATAGAAATTTGTTGTGTTTTTTCATAGTGACAAATGAAAACTTTTCGAATTGGGTGTAAATAATGCCTAAATGATGAACATCGGAAGGAAATTAAATTGAAAATGTTGGCTCTGAACGCCATTTTTGGTCCGATATTCATCATTTATGGTTCCTTCGAAAAGTATTTCTTCTTTATATTATTCATAAACACATTTTACAAAATGTTTCCAAGAAGTATGCCACTTTGAAAACCCACAAAGAACAATCTAAACATCCAATGATACGACCAGTGAGTTATTCTAAGTTAAGAATAAAAATTTATATTTAAAGTGCTTTCCAGGGTCTATTAATTCCGGAAAAAAATTGGACAAAAAAATTCTCATCCCGCATTTTTCAAAAAATGGCTCATTTCGATTTTGCATTATTTTTTTGGTTTCGATTTTTCGTTTGTCGACAATGAATATTTGTGGATGGCGACTAAATAAAGGTGCTGCTCAAAATTAAAATGTTCGATTTTATTATCATCTGTGTAGTTTAATCCCGAAACTCTTTAATTGTGCATTTACCGTTAATCATAAATACGTTTAGTTTTTTTGATATTGAAAACAATGCTGCATTACGGACGTTACGTTATTGACGCTACAAAATTTGCATCTTCATATAAAAATCGATTCTCCTAAAATTTTTAATGATTGTCTGGGAGTTATAGTAGGTTATGTGTTTCTTTAATACTTGAAATGAGCGTGGCTCATAAATAGATCTTTAGTTTCATTCTAAATAAATAGAGTACTGTTTTCAAACTTTTTGTGAATGTTTCAAGTAGCAACGATCAAGTGGAGCAATATTAGCGGAATTGAAGAGATGGGCGTACCAACTCCCACATCAATTAACACTTTTAGATCTATGACAATAAGAGAACTGAAATTTTATGAGAGTTTATTAAGTATTATAATATCGGTAAGATGGGTTTGACATCTTCCGTTTCAAGTGTGTATTAATCATAATATTTCCTAAGTTTTGTGATAGTGAGTGTGGTTAGTCCAAAAATGTGTGAGATTTAATGAAGACTCTCTGACAGGCCACATTTTCAAATTTGCTCATTTGACAATTGCGAGTATGAATGATTTCACGATATCCCTGGCAGAAGTTACTCAACACCAATTTACAAATTTCGGGCAACAAAAACCTATTGGGCTCTCAAAACTGTTCTAATAATAAAAATATAAAGAGTGATTTTTTTGAGGTTAGGATTTTCATGCATTAGTATTTGACAGATCACGTGGGATTTCAGACATGGTGTCAAAGAGAAAGATGCTCAGTATGCTTTGACATTTCATCATGAATCGTCTTACAAACGAACAACGCTTGCAAATTATTTAATTTTATTATCAAAATGCGTGCTCTGTTAAGAAAGTTCATTGCGCGCTTCCATTTTATGGTCAGTTTAATCGACCCACTGAAGCGGCTATTCGGGCTATTGTGACTAAATTTCGCACCAAATTTACATTGTTGGACATTAAACCACCAACACGCTTACGTAGAGTGCGAACTGAAGAAAATATCGCAGCTGTATCGGCCAGTGTTAATGATGACCACCAATTTTCGATTCGTCGCCGTTCGCACCAATTGGGTCTCTGTTACTCAAAAACGTGGAAATGCCAAAATTGGACTAAGCGGATGGACCAACTAAGACGCAGCCGCGGTCAACATTTAAATGAAATTATCTTCAAAAAGTAAATGTCATGGACCAATCTAACGTTTCAAATAAAGAACCGATGAGATTTTGCAAATTTTATGCGTTTTTTTAAAAAAAAAGTTATCAAGCTCTTAAAAAATCACCCTTTATTTCTTTTAAATTTTATTGCTCGATATTTCCTGTACAAGATACGATATAGAAATGAGAGGAAGATTTCAGATTTGGCAAAATATCTTATATTTTCACTAGAAACACCCATGGTGAATATAGGTCAGATCGGTTCAGATTTACATATAGCTCTCATACTAATTTCGCTCCCGGATTGACTTTTTCCGCCTCAGAAACCACGTATTTTCACCGAATTTCTGCAAAATGAGAATTATTGTGGAAGTTATGCACATCATTCCATGTTTGGATATAGCCCCGATACAGATATTCTTCTCGATTTGACACATTGGATCAGGTCATATTAGTCCACACTGAAAGACATTTCCTTCATAATATTTATGAAGCGATTTCATAAAATGTTTTTCATAAATTTAGTGAATTTTTTGTAAATATGTATAAAAAATTCACAAATAGCATGAAATGTTTCATACATTTTTTTATATTTCATATTTCATAAAACAAAATTGTTAAATTAGTGAAACTTAGATTCATAAGATCAAAGAAAGATTTCATAGTATTAAAGAAACATTTCTTAACTATGTCATAACCAATAAAATATAATGAAGGATATCATACTTTTTATGAAATGTTTCATAACCTACAACTACACTTTTAGTGTGTCGACTTTATACGTTGAATGCTAGCAATTCTCATTTGTACTCTGTTAACTCTGACATAAGAATGAACCCTGTTTTAGGTGAAAGACATATTCATTGCAAAGACTCTCGCAAAGATGGTGTGTGTTGATTGGTTAGTCAACGAGTCAGACTTTTTTTGTTTTTTTTTATTATATTGGAAACTTCAGCATAAATCATTACTATTTATGAAACTCTTTCATAAAATTAATGATGTTTCTTCATAAAATCTATGAAAAGATTCATCAATCATATTACAAACAATAATGAATTTTGATGATAAAAGTTCTTCGAACGAATAACTGCATTTCATAGTTTCTAAGAAATGTTTCGTATAGTCGGCCCCGCCCGACTTTAGCCTTTCCTTACTTGTTTTATGTACAATTAAATTAATTAAAATGGCTATAAATGTTTAGAATTTTCATTTTTTCACTTTTTCGAAAAAAAAATATAGTGTTAGTGTGCAGGCAAGTAATAAATGTCACCATGTCATTTGTAAATAAATTTACATTCAAATGAAATACAAATGAAGTGCAAATTGGTATTGAGCCAGGAAAATATCCCAGTTCAAATCAAATTAATCATATAAAATATTCCTGAGGATGACCAACAACGTTCGTCAACATATTTTAAAATTTAAATAAAAATAACAAATTATTTGTGCCGAACAATGACAAAATAATGAAATATATAAAATAATTTCATATGAAACAAGAGCAAAATTTAACTAAAATAAATAACATACATACATATGTAGATGCTTGTGATATCTCAATCGGAATCTAAAGTCTTAGGTTATGTTGTTAATTTTTTTGTCCTTTGTCCAAGGTTATTACGTTGTTTTAAGAAGCTATGATTTAAACACAAACTCTTTCTCAGTTTTTTCAGTTTCTTTGTTTTCTAGTTAGGGTTGCAATGAGGGGGAGGGGGAGTTAGTTCTCGATCATTGCTTTGCTATTGTTTCGTCCCACTAAATTTGGTTTTTGGGTGACTCCATGATGATGATTTATATTGACGAATTTTTTAAAAAACATATTGCCATTTTACTCCTTACTAAACGTGCATTGTTGAACAACCGTATATAATTACCAAGAGCTAAAAGAAAAATATAATATAAAAATTCTTGTTTAAATACACAAATTGGTACTGATATTTTATTTACAGCTTTCTTTTGTTCGGTGACGTATAGTCAAATTTAATGTAGAATATTTTTTCCATTCACATCTCACCCTAAAATTCAGTTTTGTGCACCAATTCGGAAAAACTACGAAATTACCCCAAAAATAGATTTTAAGTCTGGACTTATTTCTGGCATTCAGGTTGAGGTTTGAGTGTTATTATAGTCAAAGACTTATATTAGCATTTAATGGCAAATAATTATGTAGAACATTTTGGCCCCGTAGAACCCTGTTTTAGGCTGTTTTTTTAGCATTTTTTACAAAAGGGACCAAAAATATCTCACATAAATGTCCCTCGTACTGCTTTAAGTAATATTATTGAACCCATCATATACATAAAATGTATGGATCACTAGGTATCCCATGCCGATTCATCATAAGAGTGTACAAAAGGGGGGCATAATGATCCTCCCTTTAAAATGTTCTCAATACGTAAACTTTCAAAACACCGATACACGTATATTCTCTTCGTATCCCCTCCATTAGAAGCCGTTGTGATATCGATCTCTCCGTTTGTTATTCAGTACTTCTCCTAAGAAATTTCTATCACCCCAATTGAAGAGTGACAGAATGCTACGCATACATTTGGGTGCCTATAAAAATCACATAAATTAAATCATTGGCAATATCTATCAGAGAGAGAGATACGGCGAGAAATGCAAGTAGAACTACTATAAAATGCATTTCATACATTTTTGTTGCTCGATGGATGTTTATGTAGATGTGGAGTATCAGCTGCAGTTGCTGCTGCTGTGGCAGCAACATCAGATAGCGCTTCCATGAAAACAAAAAAAGCAAAACCATGAAATATCAACAAAATCAACAAATGAACGAACGAACGAACGCCAAATGAATGCGTGTTCTGAATTTAGGTCAACACACGGAGTCGTTGCCACTGCCACTGTGCGACACGACTCGATTTGATTCGACTCTACTCTGACTCTGCTCTACTCTCAGATACGACATCAAACATAATGTGATATGTTTGTTTGCTTTTGACAACATTTGTATGCACTCAGGTAATGGGTTATTAAATAGGGGGAAAACATTCGAAAGTGTTTTTTTATTCCCCGTAAAAATGGATGTTGTTCTCAGAGGTAATTGGGCCAAGCAATATATATCTTCATCTCCTGGTAATTTCTAAAACATCCCCGAAGGAACTGGGTATAATTTCGTCCCCACTGAAAGGGACCTACTATTTGGAGCGGCTAATGGCAAATATTAAATTTATATTCATAAATATACACCGAAGAAAATGCTGGTATCTTTATTTCCATTTAATATTAAAAAAATCTACCGCCCTTTTCTGATAACCCTTTTAATTTTTATCTAAATTCACTAAACACACAGACACATGTAGATTATTTACAAATGCGTCTTTCTATTTGTTGGTCACAGTGGCGGCTAAACGGCTGCCACCAGCCACAAGACCCCAACCGGCAACCAGCCCAGACCAGTCCAGTCCCAACCAACCAACCAAGCAATGCGCTGCGTGTTGTACAGATGCTGACAATGTTGTTGTCTCTGATGTCACTGCCATTTGAGTTGGCTTGGCTTGTAAGCCAACAGCCGCCTCAATAAAATTCAAAGTATTTTGTTGGTATTCACTTGGCATCCACTCATCCCAGAGAACGTGTCTGAATTTAACAACAACAAAATTAATTTTTTCCCCCAAATTATGGTCTCTAATCAGGCGTTTATTCATTCACTCGCTCGTTCACTTTCTACAAAATATCCCTTTGGTCCATAAATTACGATTTGTTTTTGTTTTTTCTTTCTTATTTTATTACGCGAAACTTTTTTATGTCACTTCGGCGTTGTCGCCGTCTGCATCTCAGTTTTTTCAGTTTCTTTGTTTTCTAGTTAGGGTTGCAATGGGGGGGGGGAGGGGGAGTTAGTTCTCGATCATTGCTTTGCTATTGTTTCGTCCCACTAAATTTGGTTTTTGGGTGACTCCATGATGATGATGCCACCACCCGTTAATTTGTTGCATTGTTTGGCCTCGTTGGCTTTGTTTGTGTGAAAAGAATTAAATGGAGTTTCTTGGTGGAGGATGCTACAGAGATTACAAAAATTAATTTTCTTTACTTTATTGTTTACTTTAGAATTAATGAGTTTATTTATTTTACACGGACTCCAGTTGTTGCTACACAACAAAATGCGGCATCATCAAAAGCCGGCTAACCCGGCGTAATACATGGGGAACGAGTTGTCACAAATAAAATATGTAAACAAAATAATAAATATTCTCACGGACCAAAAAACAGTTTATATTATGAATATAAACAAAATAAAAAATATATTTTTTCTTCTAATTTTTAAAATTAGTCGCAAAATTTTGCGACTATAGCTGCAATAGAAGCCGAATATAAATGCATTTTGTACTTTTAAGGGTTGCGCGGGACAAAAAGGGATAAAAATGGTGCCAATTAAAGTATTGCAGCTAGAATCTTGAAATTCGATATGTAAGTTCTTCTGACCATGTAGAAGCGCAGTAAAATTGGATTTTTCGAAATTTATAGTTATAAGAGGTTAGCGGGACAAAAAGGGATAAAAATGGCAGCAACTAAATTAGTATAGCAAGAATCGTGAAATTTGGTATATAAATTCCTCTGACCATGTCGAAGCGCGTTAAAATTGGATTCTTCAAAATTTTTACTTTTAACGGTTGCGAGGGACAAAAAGGGATGAAAATAGTACTAATTAAAGTATTGCAGCTATAGTCGCAAAATTTCGCGACGAATATAAATGCATTTTGTACTTTTAAGGGTTGCGCGCGACAAAAAGGGATAAAAATGGTACCAACTAAAGTATTGCAGCTAGAATCTTGAAATTCGATATGTAAGTTCTTCTAACCATGTAGAAGCGCAGTAAAATTGGATTTTTCGAAATTTATAGTTATAAGAGGTTAGCGGGACAAAAAGGGATAAAAATGGCAGCAACTAAATTTTTATAGCAAGAATCGTGAAATTTGGTATGTAAATTCCTCTGACCATGTATAAGCGCATTAAAATTGGATTTTTCAAAATTTGTACTTTTAAAGGTTACGAGGAACAAAAAGGAATAATAATGGTACTAATTTAAGTATTGCAGTTATAGTCGTGAAATTTGGTGTGTAAATTCCTCTGTCAAGGTAGAAGCGCAAATCCTAATCGATTTTTTTCGAAATTTGTACCTATAAGGTGTGAGCGGGACAAAAAGGGATAAAAATAGTACCAACTAAAATATTGCAGCTATAGTCGTGAGATTTGGTGCGTAAATTCCTCTGACAACGTAGACTTGCAACATAAATGGATTTTCAAAATTTGTACTTTTAAGGGGAGAGCGGGACCAAAAAGTACAAAAATGGTACCAACATTAGGATTACAGCTAGAATCATGAATTTTAGTATGTAAATTCCTCTGACCATGTAGAAGCGCCATCAAAAGGTAATATTTTTCGAATAAAAGGCTCTGCGGTTGTAATTTTTTGTTAAAAACTGGGTAGAAAATGATAACAAATGTATATACGAAGGGAGTTCAGCCAAAACAGTGCACATCGACAAGCAAATTCCTTTGACTGTAGTGCTATGTTTCCAATTTACTATTTTATAAAAGAATATCAAATAAATACTATCCTAAAACAGAGACGGATAATAACAAAAACCTGGCTTTTTCGCGTGCGAACCAGCGGGTACTGCTAGTACATGCATATACACATACTTACATATGCAACTCAATGAGATGCTTGTAAGATGGTATGTGTGCTTTATTACTTGGTGCGATTTTTTTAAACGCATATTCGGCAAGTGAGTTGTGCTTCTCGTTTCGTTTGTGAGAATAATTTACTCTAACAGGCCGGGTTTGATGTTGAAAAGTCGCTGCGAAGCCACCTGAACGAAACCTTTGACATGGTCGAAATCATGATCGTGGTAGTCTGCAGCCAAGTAATAGATGCCACCATGTCATTTGTAAATAAATTTGCATTCTATAAAATATTGAAGCAAAATGGTCTTGAGCCAGGAGAACATCCGTGTTCAAATTAGGGTTTGGAAACGGGAATTATTTTTTCAATTTCCCGGGATCCCGGGACAGCACGGGAAATCGTCAACATACTGTTTAGCATGAGTTAAGCTTATTTTTTCCAATGAAACATTCACATTTTATTAAAGTAAAATAAATATATATTTCACAACGAACCTGTTACAGAATTCATATACTAAAGCGCAATGTGAGATTAATCCAAACATCCTTTCAAGTTTCAAAATTAATTAAAGATCAGATATATCTTATTTTATTGGAAAATGTGGACACGACTGAGAAGATCGTTAACATTAATAGTGAGTAGTGCATTAAATGAAATGTTTGTTCTTTGTACTGTCGCTTCGAATTTTTTAACTTTTTTTGGCGTTCGGATACAAGCCCAAAATCTATTTTTCCCGGATTTTTATTTTTTTTTTCATATGGAGCTTGACGGGAAAAATCCGAAAAAGTGGATTTTGAGTCTATATCCGAACGCAGCTTAAAAATATTTTGTCATCCAACTGCAATATTTGACATACCTGAATAAAAGCTATGTGATCTAAATATTTATACAACATTTTAAATTTTATTGTGGAAATGATGGAAAAAATATGCAAAGAAATATGTAAAATTTTCTACTGAATTCCCGCGGGATTCCCGTACGAATTTCCCGGGATACGGGAAATGAAAAATGTGAGAATTCCCGGGAATTTTCCAGCGGGAAATCCCGGGATGCAAACCCTAGTTCAAATCAATTAATATTTTTTTTAATTTGTTGATTATAAAAAAAATAAAAAATATTATATGATAGGGTCATAACATCTACATTTATCCATAGATCTTTTACATATAGACATTGTGTTCTTCCTTAAAGTGTTAGCTAATGAAAATAGAACAATTTTTTCCTATTTGTTATGATTTTTTCGCAATTTTTAGGAGACTGTCGTAAACCACTGTTTAAAAGTGAAATTCACATGTAACCATCATAATTCCCTTTAATTGAACATATTAGTGGTTGTGATCGGAATTATATTTTCAAAATGAGAGAACAAATCTTAAAGTAAAGTAAAGTTAAAGTACCTTCAGCGAAAGTTAGAACTTTAGTAAAAACAAGTAAGTACCCTACACTTCGTCGTTATACCTTGTGGCGTAGCGTATAATAAGGTCGTTACATTTGAACCGTGTGATATACGATACATCTATAAGAGGAGAATATACTACAAATTTCATACTTCTATCTGTATTTGTAAGAAAATTTGAATACAAACTGTGAATGGAAGCTATATATAAATCTGAAACGATCTGACCCATTTTTAGCATAGGGTTTCTAGTTTAAATATAAGACGCTTTCCGAAATTTGATAAGAATCTGTTAAATATGTGGTTTCTAGAGCGGAAAGAATCAAATCTGAGGCGTCATTTATATGGGAGCTATATATAAATCTGAACCGATGTGACCCACTTTCGCCATAGATGTTTCTACTTGAAATATTAGCTGATGAGCTGAATTAGAAGAAAAATATCAAATATGCTTTTTCTAGAGCGGGAATTATCAATTCATTCGCTAAATTTGTATGAGAGCTATATATATATCTGAACCGATCTGGTCCATTTTCACCAGAGCTGTTTTGAATTGAAATATAAGTAGTTTTGCCAAATTTGATGAAAATCTGTTAAAATATGTGGTTTCTAGAGTGGAAAGAGTAAAATCGGAAGCAAAATTTGTATGGGAGCTATATCTAAATCTGAACCGATTCAAATAAAATAGCGTTCGTTCTCAACCCATAAAATTTCGTTGTGCAAAGTTTGTGCATTTAGTTCTAACAACAATCGCGACCTGTACTTTGATTACAAGAATAGATGGACAAACGGACGGACGGACATTGCTAAATCGTCTCAGAAAGTGATTCTAAGTCGATCGGTATAATAAACGATGGATCTATCTCGTTTCCTTTTGGGTGTTACAAACAAATGCACAAAGATATAATACTCTCGTGGAGTGTATCAATAGGCATATTAACTGTTAATTACAATTTAGAATTGAAGATCAACTTTTTTTGTTTAATAAAAAGTTACAAAAATTACAATATATATATTTTATATATATATATTGTAAATTCGCCCAAAAATATCTATTTTTTATCTATACCAGAATAAATACGATTTTCCTGTAAATTCGCTCAAAAAAACTATTTTTATATCTCCTAGCAGAAAAGAGTTACGGGTTTGTTTAAATTACCTTATCATCTGCTCTTCGATCCACCCTAATATCCACAATTTCATTTTTTTTTTTTTTTGAAAATAGGGAAATGCAGTTTTATTTTCCTTATTCAGAAGTTCAAATTTGCAAACTTTCATTTAAATTGGAGAACACACAAGCAAAATTTCTGTTCCGTTTCGCATGGAATTAATCTTTATTATGAAATACCTCATTTACAGTTGATAAAATACCTTGTTTGATTTGTTTACACTCGAATAAATACTTAATAACCGCTGGTAATTTGATCGTATTTGATTGTGCTGTAATGACTCTGTCTGCTGTTAATTGTTGTTAATTTTTTAATTGTTGCCTTCATTACACTACACAACTTAAATATTGTCCATATTCCATGCGATTGTGACTTCTATAAATGCATTGTCAAATATAGAAGTTGCAACAGCTTTAATTTTAGGTAGGTTAGGGTGATTACTAGAAGGGGCGTAGCAAAATCCGCCAAATGTTGTGCTAATAAAAAAATATAAAATAAGTATACGAAATTTTATTTTGTATAACTTTTTTAATTTTTTTTGCTAAAACACAAATTTTCTTCGAAGGCAACATTAATATTCCTACTTTCAGTTTGGAAACATAGATCCGACCACACCCGCTAATATGTTCAACTAGCAGTACCCGCTGCTTCGCACGCGAAATAGCCAGTTATTTGTTATTAGTTTTATCCATCTCTGTTTTTGGATAGTATTGATTTTCTTTTAGTGGATATAGATAAATCGAACTATTTTCACCATTTTAACTGAACTTCTTTCGTATGTCTAATCTTTATAATTTTTCTACCGAGTTTTGAACTTTATATTTTTTTGAACCTTTTTCCCAAAAAATACACATTTTGAAAAATCACTAAATATCACAAATATGTACTTTATTTTGTACCACGTTACCCTTGTCGTCCCGCATCCTCCTTATAAGTAGAAATTTTGTAATATTCATTTATGTTCCGCGTTTATGTAATTAAAGGGTTGTACACCATTTTTATTCCGCGGGGTGTACCTTAAAAGTACATATTTCGACAAATCCAATTTGATTGCAGAGGAATTTACATACCGAATTTCACGATTCTAACTGTAATACTTAAGTTGGTACCATTTTGTACCCTTATAGGAAAAAATTTCGAAAAATCAATTTTGATTGCGCTTCTACATGGTCAGAGGAATTTACATACCGAATTTCACGATTCTAGCTGTAATACTTAAGTTGGTACCATTTTTATCCCTTTTTGACCTGCTCACCCCTTAAAAGTATAATTTTCGAAAAATCCATTTATGTTGCAAATCTACGTTGTCAGATAAATGTAGATACCGATTTTCACGAATATAGCTGCAATACTTAAATTGGTACCATTTTTATCCCTTTTTGTCTCTTTCCTACCTACACGGAATTTCATGTTTCTAACTACTGCCGTTCAGTTAGGACGAAGGTTCGACGTTTATCCCCTTTTGTCCCATTTTATCCCCTAAAAGTACGAATTCCGTAGTCGACGTTTACGTCATATTTAGAAACTGCACTGAAAATTGCATGACCCTGGCTTCAGCCGTTTGGTCTGTGGGCTGCTCAATGATAAGTCAGTCAGTCAGTACCACAACCTTTTATATATATATATATGATTTTTTTATGATTTTTAATTTTTTATAAATAGCGCGAAAAATTCCCTTTACAGATTAGATAATAAAAAATATTTTATTTTATTGTGTAACAGCTGACACCAGAACGATGAAAACAAGGTCTACACCATTTTCAATTGCAATTCAAAAGACATCACTTGAAATTCAGAAAATATCAATTGAAATTCAAAAATTCCATTTGAATTTCAAAAAATGTCAATTGAAATTCAAAACTCGTCATTTTTAATTCAAAAGACATCATTTGAAATTCAAAACTCGTCATTTGAAATTCAAAACTTGTAATTCAAAATACACCATTTGAAATTCAAAAAATGTAAACAAAATTATTTAAGAAAAATATACATTAGGTGGGGTAGCATATATTTTTTTCTGACAGTTTTGACAATTTTTACAATTTTTTACGTATTTGTTCATAATTTGCATACAATATACAGATTTTCATATTTTTCAGATTTTGCAAATAGTCGAACTGTTTCTTCCACATATTTTTTATTAGAAATTTCTAGCTCTATATGGTGTTATAATTGTGTTTATGCCAAATGTAGTTTGGTTGTAGTAAATATTTAAAAAAAATATATTACTTTGGGTCAACATAACTTATTTTCCCCCTTTTGTTGCCTAGTGTAGTTTAGTAATATATAGAGAAAATTACCCTACATTGTGTTTAAGTGTTAAATTAGCTGCCAACAGATAAAATAACCTCTTGACTTACGTGTAATGCAAAACAGACAGACATGCATACTGATTTACGAGGACCAGTTAATGTTTTGAACTCACCTGAAATGAAAAAAGAACACGGAAAATTACAAAATTAATATATTTAAAACACAAAAGAAATATAGAGAAAAAATATAAAGATGGAGATTGCAATGATTTGAATAAGCAAACAAGTCAAAGACTGAAAATATTTCTCATACTCGAAGATTTTGTATTTCTGTAAAACACAAAATATATTTGCTGGGTTATACTCCCCCTGCCGGTAAACTTTGCTGCTTTGGTGCATACAACAACTAAATGTTTGTATAGATAACAACAACAGCAACATACTATGGGATATTCCCGACATCGTTCTTTGGTCTACAACAATTCTCTGAAATGCATGCCGCCTCCGAGTATAGTATGAGCTGCAAACCACCTTCTTTCTTTGGTGCTCTAGTATCCACATCAGATAAGATTGTTTTATTAACTAATGAAAATATCTTACTGGCATCGAGATAATAAATAAAACGCCTTTTTTCATCTTTGCCCTTTGGAAATAAATACTGTATAGAAGGGTGAAACGTCTACTACTACCAGGTGAAAAGTAGAATAAAAAAGTTTATATATTTTTCTAATAAATATGAGATTAAATTCCCTTCTTTCCCTCCCACCTGTTTAGCATTCTTGACATCATAGTTGAAGCAGATTGAATTCGCAACCACCAATTGAAGAGCTGCTGCATGTAAAAAGCCCCATTCAAAGAGTTTAGCTGCACTGCTCCACAGTTCCTCACGTTCATAGCAATTGTGAGCTGGTTGAATTGCATTTCCTGCCTCAATATTGAACTTTCACTGCTTCGCTTCGCTTTGATAAGAAGGAATGAAAAAAACTATTCAATTCGCTTGTTGTCTGATTAATACTAAAAGTTTTGACACAAAGCGCCACCTACCATTTCAATTTTCTTTTCTTTCACTCCCGCTTTTTATTATGCAACTCAAATAAAACGTGTGTATGGCGCGAAGAACGCCCCATTAAAAACGGCGGAAATTCAGCGATGACGAATCGCATATACCCTGCACTGTTGATCATTTCAATTGAAATTGATAGTTTTTAAATTTCAAATTAATTCTTTTAAGATTATCGACAGAATTTTATGTGTTTTTAATGTAATACCTTCGAATTCCAGATATTTCGATTAAGTATTTTCTTCTTGCGAAGGAAATTTTGTTTAGAGACTGCATTTTCATATATATTCATTCATGTATATTCAGTTTTCCATTTGGTCATCTTTTCTCCATTTTACAGAACTTTTAATTCCCAAATGATGTTTTAAACATTTATTTTCATACTTTTGCGAGTCATACAAAGTCTATATTATTATCAAATGAAAGAGAGGACTATCTGTTAAAAATAGTTAAAATTGTATGCTTCTAATACGGATTAGTTAAGCATTAACAACCATTTCAATTTCCCGCCTTAATTTATTTATTTTATTATTCATATTTTACTTTTTAAGGGGAACAACTCTAATACATCTAATACAGATAGGATCATGGAATTTAATGTATTTTTAATAGATATTCTTCTCTTTCATTTGATACTCATATAGCCTCTGTGCGACTCGCAAAAGTATGCAAATAAATTACTAAATGTTATGTTTCGATTAATTTTAAATCAAAATGATAATAAAAGATATCTTAACTATTCGACAGGGACCCCGAATAAGAGGGAGACCGCCAAACACCTCAAAAGCAGGAATGACATGGAGAGAGATAAAATCATTAGCCACAAATAAGCAAAATTGGAATTATTTTTTACGGCCCTGTGCTCCTCCTAGGATCTATTGGAAAGTACATATAACCGTACCCAAAATTTGAATTAACCCAGCAAAAAAACTGAGAAATACTTCCAATAGAAGTGCCTTTAAACGCATCCTAAGATTCAGAATGAACATATTTTCCACTTCTCAACAATTTTTATACCCTCCACCTCCAGGATGGGGGTATATTCACTTTGTCATTCCGTTTGTAACACCTTAAAATATTCACCGGAGACCCCATAAAGTATATATATTCTGGGTCGTGGTAAAAGATATGTCCGTCTGTCTTCCGAACGAAATGAGCTAGGAGGTTCAAATTTTCCCTAAATGTGTTTATTGGTTGCAGATCGGTTGGGATTGAAAGTGGGCGAAATCGGCCCAGAGGGAAAAATTTCCCTCACAAGGACTGAAAATAGCGTATTTCAGCATGTTTTTTGAACATAATAGCTTGTATTTACTTGATATTTGCAATGCGCATTCCCTTTATAGCATAAAAGGGCACCATAGAGTGATTTTTATTTGTAGGGGGTGAAGTGGGACGAAAAGAGATAAAAATAGTACCTATCAAATGACAACAGATAGAAACACGAAATTTGGCGTGTACATTCCTATAATAGAGTAGATACATAATATGAAAGTATTTTTTCTAAATTAGTACTTTTAAGGGGTTAAATGGGGATGAGGGATAAAAATAGTACCAATCTAACGACTGCACCTAGAATAATGAAATTCGATGTATACATTCCTCTGATTGCGTAGACACATAAAAGAAAGGACATTTTCGAAATTCGTACTTTTAGGATGTAAAATGGAAAAAAGGGATAAAAATTGTACCAAACAAATGGATGCAGCTAGAACCATGAAATTCGCGGTATACATTCCTCTGACTGAGTGACACGAAAAAAAAAACGTTTTTTCCAAATTCGTACTTTCAAGGGATTCAATGGGAGCAGAGGGATAAAAATGGTACCAACTAAAAGGCTACAGCTAGAATGATGAAATTCGGTGTGTACATCCCTCTAATTATGTAGATACGTAAAATAAAAACAAAAGAGGGATAAAAATGGGACCTACCAAACTGCTGAAGTTGAAATCATGAAATTATGTGTATAAATTCTGACTATGAAGACTCGAAAAAAGGGGTTTTTCGAAATTTGTACATTTGGTCGGGGAATGGGGCGAATATGGGGATATCTTTAAAATTTATACTTCTACTAAAATGTATACTTTTTTCTAATGGCGACTGACAATCGCCTAATATTTCATGCATGTTCACTTTCACAGTTTATATATAGTAGTAGATTTTAAACAGTGCGCATAAGTATACATTATAGTTTGAAATAGTAAACAAATATAATAATGTACATAAAAATATCACAATTTTCGTAATATGGTCTGTGCTTCTATGTAAAGTCGACATCCTTTAATCTGCTGGTACTACTGTGGAATGCACTCCGTGGTGGAGGGTATATAAGATTCGGCCCGGCCGAACTTAACGCCTTCTTACTTGTTATACTTGTCATTCCGTTTGTAACACCTTGAAATATTCAACGGAGACCCCATACATATATATACATATATAAGGTATATATATTCTGTATCCTGGTAAAATTCTAAGACGATTTAGCCATGTCCGTCTGTTGAAAGCACGCTAACTTCCGAACGAAATACGCTAGCAGGTTGAAATTTTCCGTAAATGTGTCTTATGGTTGCAGATCGGTTGGGATTGAAAGTGGGCGAAATCGGCCAGAGGCAAAAATTTATCCCTAACAAAAACTGGAAATACCCCTAATATTTAGATTATTTAAGCAATTTTTTTGAAAATTTCTGATTTTTATACACTTGACATTTGTTTCGTACCTTTCTCTAGTAACATGTTATCACCAAAAAGTATAAAAAAGATTTTTCGAGTGAAATGGGACAAGAGGGATAAAAATGGTACCAAAGATACGACAACAACATGAAATTCGGTGTGTACATCCCTATAATTACGTAGACACGTAAAATAGACAGATTTTTCGAAATTTGTACTTTAAAGGGATACAATTGGAAAAAAAGTAGTACCAACCAAACCGCTGAAGATAAAATCATGAAATTCGGTGTATGTATTTATCTGACTGTGTAGACGTGAAACAATACGGAATATTTCGAAAATTGTGCTTTTAGGCGGAAAATGGGGCGAAAGGGATAAAAATTGTACCAATCAAACGGTTGCATTTAGAATAATGAAATTCGGTGTGCACATTGCTGTAACTGCGTAGACACGAAAAATAAAGATATCTGCCGATATTCGTACCTTTATGATCAAAACGGAATAAAATTGGCACCACGCAAACGGCTGTAGCTAGAATCATGAAATTCAGTTGTTATACTCATCTGTCTTCGTAGACACGCACAATATGAGTATTTCTCCAAAATCGTACTTTTAGGGTCAACATTTTAAAAAATGTTGAAAGTGGTACCAAGCTAAAGGATGTACCTAGAATCATGAAATTAGATGTGTGGATTCCAATATGGACGCGAAACATAACGGATCTCTGAAATTTGTACTTTTCTTATCAAAATGATACATTCACTCTGTTTGTAGCCGAATCAAGAAATTGCAAATGGTCCTGAGGGAAAATGTTTCTCCCTAATGACGACTGACAATATACCTAATATTTAGAGTACATTTTTACAGATTGCTCCCTAATGTTCACTTTCTGAGTACAATTGCAGTATTATATATATATTATTTTTTTTGACTTCAGTCACTTTTCTAATTGTTGTAGAGTAACTTCCATGAACTCCATCATAAATCTTATGGACCATCTTGTCGACACTATTAGCTGTTAAAAATAAAGAGGACCGTTTTTATTTATTTAAAAATTACAAGGAATTAAAAATACAAAAAATATATATTTTTTTAAGTTTTTACACTATTAGCTGCTAATAAATAATTATTTCAAACAATAAGATGCCTTTTCTATTTATTTCAAAATTAGAAGGAAATAAAAAAATACAAATATACTTTATTTTGGTGTGTAATCAATATTTGATATGAACATCCTAGTTCATTGTCCTGGCTCAAGACCATTTTGCATCTATTATTTATATAGGGTCCGCCATCTAACGTTTTTTTTTCAACTATTCAACCGTTGGACTATTATTTGTGGGGTGCCCTCAGCAGCCATTTGAATGAAATTATTTTCCATTATTAACCGGAAGGATTGTACTTTCAAATAAAAAAAGAAATTTGAGAAAATATTCAGTAGTTTTTTATAGCATTTTCAAAAAAAAGTTATTTGGCGGACCCTATATAATGCAATGGCATGGTGACATTTATTAATTCACTGCACACTACCACTATCACGATGAGAGTTTTTCTCAGGTGTCTTCGCAGTCAAAAAATCGCAACAACTAATAAAGCACGCATACCATGTCACCGTGCCATTTGTAAATAAATTATCTTTGCATAAAATAGGGATGTGAAATGATCATCCGCCACGACAATACCCCACTTCAAATCAAATCTTTATTTTTTATTTTTTAATAAGAAGTTATTATTTTTAATTAAATATTTTTAATTTCAACTGGAATCATTTTTAAAATCACAAAGCTTATGGATCGCGTTACTGACACTATCAGCTATTATTTTTTTAAATCGGACATGGTCGTTTTCCTTTATTTAAAAATTACAAGAAAATATCAAAATACAAAATATATTTTTTTATGATTTGATAATTTTCTTTAAATCTAGAAACGGTTTTCAACAAATTCGAAAAAATGTATATTATTATTTCCATCCACAAAAAAAGTTAAGAATATTTTAAAATTACCTTAAGACAAAATTCTTCATTTTCTATCCGCCCATTGTGTACAGTTTCATACATTTGAAAATCGAGAAATGCAGCTTTATTTGCCATCTTCAGAAGTACAAATTTGCAAAATTTCATTAAAATCGGAGAGCTCCCATAAATTATATATCGCCATTTACAGAGTGGTGACACGCATCATCTTATCCAAGATGTCGCAAAACGTTACCATAAACTTAATATGCACTCCACCTATAGCGGAAGGTATGAATACCATGATTATTTTTATGAATAAACTTTTTGTTGTGTTTATTACGAGTAGCATTGTGTTGTTGTTGTGGCAGTGGTGGTGGTGCATGTGCATGTGCCGCCGCAAATGGTTCCCATAACAAAAGAGGAAATTCAGGCATATCCCACTTGAAATGTGGGCGTTAAACGTTAACACATCCATACAAACATGTATGTATGTATGTATTTGCATTATTTCTTTTTATATTTTCCTGAAGCCTTTGTTGTTATTGTTGTTTACATGGTTTAATATTACTCCAGCCACTTGACCCACTAACAATTACTCAGTGTGTCATTATACGAATAGTGTGGAGTGTGGCAACAGCAGCGGAGACAGAGACAGAGGCGAGCGAACGTATAAAGCCACAATCCATGCATGCCGCATGTCCGTCCACCCGTCTGTCCGTGCGCACCACATGTGCTCATTGTTGTCACCCACTGTAAGAATATCTGATGTGTGTATTTCGGCGGATGGGGGGAGGGGAGGCGATAGAGGAACTAAATTAAAATTAGAAGCCATGCATACGAGTACATACAACACGACTTAGCCATGGATACACATACAACATAAATCTATGTGTGGTAGAGTGGGTCGCTGGGAAAACTAGTTGCGGTTACATCAACATTTATGACTCCGCAATGAAACAGTGTGAATAAATATAGTCCAGCAGCATCATTATATAGTGTGATAGCCCTCGACTATACATATCAAAACAATTCTTCAAGTACATTTATTTTTAAAGAAATTGCCTCAATACTCTAAATATTAGGGGATATTGGGGATATTTTCAGTCCTTGTTGGGAAGAACTTTATCCCTCTCAACTAATTTTACACATTTGCAAACCCATCCCTCTATTCAGAGGAATCTGTACACTAATCTGTATGATTCTAGCTGAAGACGTTTGGTTGGTACCATATTTATTCCTTTTGGCCCCATTTCCTCTAAAAGTACAAATATCGAAAAATTCCTTTACGTTGCACATCCACACAGTTACACTTAGTCGGTACTATATTTATCCCCTTTCGTCCCGTTTTCCCCTAATAGTACAAAATTCCCTCTTTTTTCGGTCCTCTTCTTAAAAGTATGAAAAAATCCTCTTATTTTACGTGTCATTGCCATCAGTGGGATGTATACTCCATATTTAAACTCCAGCTACACCCGCTTTGGTTGGTACAATTTTTATGCCTTTTTCCCATTTTTACACTAAAAGTACCAATTTGGAAAAATAATTTTGTTTTATGCGTCTACACAGTCAGAGGAACTAATACACCGAATTTCATGATTCTAACTAGAGTCGTTTAGTTGGTACCATTTTTATCCCTTTCTCCCAATTTGACCCTAAAATTCCGAATTTCGAAAACTTCTTTATTTTACGTGTCTACGCAGTTGGAAGGATATATAGAGTAACGTATGGACCGAATTTCATGGTTGGTACCATTTTTATCTCTTTCTCCCATTTTGACCCTAAAGGTACGAATTTAGAAAAATCCTTAAGTTTTGCGCGTCCACGCAGTTAGAGTAGACGTATATACCGAATTTCATTTTTGGTACCATTTTTATCCCCTTCGTCCAGTTTCCCCCTAATAGTGCAAATTTCAAAAAATTATCTTCATCCTTCGCGTCTACACGGTCAGAGGAATGTATAGACCAACTATCATGACTTCAACTCTTGTCGCTTAGTTGGTACCATTTTTATCCCCATTTGGCCAATTTTCCCAAAAATACAAATTTGAAAAATACCTCTATATTGCGCGTCTACACAATCAGAGGAATGTATACACCGAATTTCATGATTCTAGCAGCAGCTATTTGTTTGGGGTACCATTTTTATCCCCTTTTCCTATTTTACTCCTTAGAAGTACGAATTTCAAAAAAACCCTTTATTTTACGTGCCAACGCAATTGGGGGGATATAAACTCCATATTTGCACTCCAGCAATAGATTTTTGGCTGGTACTAATTTTATCCCTTTCTCCCAATTGGACCCTAAAAGTACGAGTTTGAAAAAAACCTTTTGCTTTGTGCGCCAGTGGAACATATACCTCGAATTTTATTCTATTGTTTTATTCTAGCTGCAGTCGTTTGTTTGGTACTATTTTTATCCCCTTTCGTCCCGTTTTCCCCAAAACATTGCAAATTTCGAAAAATTCCATTATAATGCGCATCTATACAGTCACAGTAATGTACACACCGAATTTCATAAGTCATTTGATTGGTACCATTTTTAACCCCCTTTGGCCCGTTTTCCCAAAAAATGTTTACACTAAAAGTACGAATTTGGAAAAATCCTTTTGCTTTGTGCGCCAGAGGAACATATACCCCGAATTTTATGATTCTAATTGCTGTCCTTTTGGTTGGTACCCTTTTTTCCCTTTTGGCCCCGTTATCGCCTAAAAGTACAAATTTCGAAAAATTCCTTTGTAATGCGCATCTACACAGTCATAGGAATGTATACACCGAATTTCATTATGCTAACTGCAGCCGTTTAGTTGGCACCATTTTTATCCCTTTTCCCATTTTGATCCTAAAAGTTGGAATTTGAAAAACCCGTTTATTTTACGTGTCAATGCAATTGGAAGGATATACACACGATATTTACACTCAAGCTACCAAGTTGGTACTATTTTTATCCCTTTCTCTCATTTTGACCCTAAAAGTTTGAATTTGGAAAACTCTTTTTGTTTTGCTGGTCAAAGGAACATATACCCCGATATCTATGATTCTATGAGCAGCCGCTTGGTATGTACTATTTTTATCCCCTTTTAGTACCGTGTTCCAAAAAAAAAACTTTTTGTTTTGCTGGTCAAAGGAACATATACCCCGATGCTTATGATTATATGTGCAGCCGTTTGGTAGGTACCTTTGTTCCCAAAAATACAAATTTCGAAAAATTCTTATATGCAATGATGAATACGCAGTTAGATGAATGTAGACATCAAATGTCATGATTTAAACTTCAGTCGTTTGTACCATTTTTATCCCTCTTTTGTCAATTCTACTGTCTAAAAGTACTAATTTGAATATATACACTATCCTCTTGTGAAGGGTACAAAAACGGGCTACTACACGAAAGATATTAGCAGAAGAAGTTTTTTTCGGTCCGGAACGGACGTTAGTAAATATACAGTACATCGGTTCAAATTTAGAAAAAGTATCTATTCTAATGTGTCGCCCATCTTACCTCTATATGAAATGCAGATTTCGATCAAGCTTGGTAATACTTTCGATCAATCTTAGCAATATTTAGTTTCGATTTTAGCTAAATCCATTTTTTTGTGATTTTGACAAGCTTTGTTTTTTATTCTTATCGAGTGCGACCCATATTAATGTATTTGTGTGTGTCTGCACTAATTAATGTAAATAAGAAGAAAATGCAAAACTGAAAAAGTTCTTTAGTTCGTTGGTAGTTGTATAGTTTTCCCAGTTTCCTGATGGGATTTATGGCACAAAAGAAAAGGAGCATTAGAAGGAATCCTAAATAATTCGTTTGTGACCGCAGCATGTGGGGGGGGGGGTGCAAGATTTACGACATCATAAATCAAAGTTAGGACTTTCACTTATCCATTGTCAAAATCTAGTAGAAATCTCTTCTACGATGCTGAAGTTTTAAATGTATAAAGGAAAGTTGAAACATTATTAGTATTTATTTTCTCCTTCTTAAAAATATCCAGCAATATTTATTAGCAATATTTCACAATAGATTATTAATAATAATTAATTTTATTAATAATAAATGATAATAATACAATAAATTGCAATAATTAATTTTATTAATAATTGCCATTTGTGCATTTTTTATTAGCCCACCACTGTGCGTTATATAGTGCCACTTGGCAAATCTATTCCACATTAGTTTACGTTTACGTGAGATAAGCGAAATTAATTTGTTGATTGAATTGAATACAACACAAAGTAAATCAAAGTTAATTGATAAATAAATAGGCAGCGCAGCATTTGTTTGTCATATGTTCAGCAACAAAGCATTTGAAATGTTGTTTCTACTTCGCCGCTGTTGGTATTCACTCAATAATCGTAATTCGAAAATACAAAATATTGATATCAATAAAGCGTCTGTTTCGGAAATGGCTTATCGTCGATATTTCGCACCTTATCGTCTGCCTCTGTATTTATGACGTCGCTCAAGTGTTTTATACGCTTGTCAATGTTCTGTTATGGCCCCCTTATGCGGGAGCAATAACAACCATGAAACACACTTGACACTTGTCGGGGCAATAGTGATAATAAAACACTCAGTGCTTCTTCTTCTCGACGTAATATTTTGAGAATCAGAAAAAAGTAGTTGATCTTACATTTAATTGATGTATGTAAAACGGCCCAAAAATCACATATAAATATGGACGATTTGAGAGACTTGGAGCAAAAATGAGTTATAAATTGGTTTCAAGCTAATAAAATTGATTATAAAAATGTGTACGGACAATGTCGGGTAAACCTACTTATATATACACTCACACTTAGAATCAAAATTACGAGCATTTGTTTGAAATGTTTAAGAAAATTTTTACGAACGGTCTACCCTACTTTAGACATACACCAGAGAAGAAAATTGAAAAGCCCGTCCGAAGTCCGGCAAGTCACGAAACCTTTGCTCAATTTTATTTCATATGATTACCCACCCAGCAAAAAAATTCGAAGTATTTCCGTAGGAAGCAAAATTTAATTGCATCTCAAAATCCAAATGTGCCTTTTCCCGCTTTTGAGGAAGTTAATATCCCGTAACATTTTACGAATTGTATTTTCACAAATAAGTGGGAACGAATTTTTAGTATGAGGTCAGAGAGAAAATGTATCCGCTTTTCACCCAGAATGTCTCGGGTTCGAATCGTGGCTCATGGAAAAACAGTTGTTGTTTGTTTTTTATTATTATTACTTTTATAAATAAACAATGTTTAATTTTGTATAATTTTAGTAATTTAAATATTTTTGCTTAAAAATAAAGGGTGATTTTTTAGCTATTATCTTTTTGGCAACAGTGGTTTAAACAGCTGACGCACGTTTCGTGTTTTGTTTCACTGTCAAACACCTTCAGTTTGGTCTATAATTTAACCATGAATCGTTTTACAAACGAACAACGCTTGCAAATTATTGAATTTTATTATCAAAATGCGTGCTCTGTTAAGAAAGTTCATCGCGCGCTTCTTCCATTTTATGGTCAGTTTAATCGACCCACTGAAGCGGCTATTCGGGCTATTGTGGCTAAATTTCGCACTAAATTTACATTGTTGGACATTAAACCACCAACACGCTTACGTAGAGTGTGAACTGAAGAAAATATCGCAGCTGTATCGGCCAGTGTTATTGATGACCATCAATTATCGATTCGTCGTCGTTCGCAGCAATTGGGCCTCTGTTACACAAAAACGTGGAAATGCCAAAATTGGACTAAGCGGATGGACCATTTGAGGCGCAGTCAAGGTCAACATTTGCATGAAATATTCTTCAAACATTAAATTATATGGACCGTACTATCGATTCAAATAAAGATTTCATGCATTTTTCTGAATTTTATGTTTTTTTTAAACTTTCCTATAGCTTTTAAAAAATCACCCTTTATAAATTTATTGTTTTATTAATGTATAACTTTTAAGTCCCTCCCTCCTATGACAACTCCATGTTAAATTCATTGGTGAAGATTCCAATCTTCACTACATCCGAATCACAAGATGAGTATCTTTTTCACTTCTTCAGGTGGTCTTTTTTTGCAGGGCCATGGGGTAATGCCGATTCAGAGCCCCATTTTTGGGTGTCTGAAGATCCCAAACTTCACTACATACGAATCACAAGATGAGCAACATTTTCACTTTTTCAGGTGTTCTTTTTTGCTAGGCCATGGTTTAGTACCGATTTAGAGCCCCATTTTTGGGCGCCTGGGAGCGAAGAACACGAGCTCCAAATTTCGACTTCATACTCATAGTTTATACATATATATATTTGGGATAGTTTTCATTCGTTAAAAAAGAATTTTTACATTGGACTATTTTTCTGATGAAAAATTACACAACTTTTGCTGACAAATTTTCATTTGGATTAGACGATTTTTTACTGTTCTCTTGGGCATTTATTTTTGGGCAATGTCAGGTGAAAAAACTCTCAAATTTGATGCGCCAAAATCTCGACTTTTTTCATTGATTGAAGATCATTCCAGTTAAGCATATTCTAAAAAATAGCGAAATTTCGGTTGTGAATGTATTTAAAGTTCAGTTGAAAAGTTCATCATACAGAAGATATTTTATTGGAATATATCTCGCAAACCATATATTATATTGGAACTACGATTAGTTCATGGAAGTTAGGCTATTTTCAGGTGTTCTTGGGCATTAAAAACGTGTTATTATGTTTTCACTTTCCTTTTCAGGCAGTGGTTTAACTAAAGGTTGTCTTTACTCAGTTTATTTAATTTTCTTCAGTACAAAACAATATTCCCGAGGCCGATCCACGGCTCGGCATTTGCAAATATTGATAAGTGTCTTTTTTATTCATTTTAAAAATCAAATGCTGATTATGACCGCTAACTTCGATTTAATGATTGAAATGTTAAAACCTTCTAAGCAATATTACTCTTCGTTGTTGTCTGCTACTGAATTTTCCAAAATCTGTTTAAAGCATACTTTAGGGATGTAAGGTTCTATGACATGCGTGCTCAAATTGAAGGTATAAAGATATTCCTAAAAGTGTACCTTACTGCAAAAGTAAGGTAAAAGTGTAAATACTGCAGATTGGTTATTTGGAATGATTGATCAATAATTAAAAAAACTGTAAGTTGTTATCACCTGATTTAAGTTATTTATTAAGTTATAGTAAAA
This sequence comes from Polietes domitor, assembly GCA_947397865.1. Classification (NCBI taxonomy): domain Eukaryota; kingdom Metazoa; phylum Arthropoda; class Insecta; order Diptera; family Muscidae; genus Polietes; species Polietes domitor. The sequence continues at coordinate 128,228,336 of OX377620.1, forward strand.
GATAAATGAAATTTCACTAATCGTAAAAAATAAAATTTCCATGTTGGTAATAATTTGTATTGAAACAAGTAAAAACGGCGTTAAGTTCGGCCGGGCCGAACTTTATATACCCTCCACCATGGATTACATTCCACAGAGGATGTCGATAATGCTACCAATACGTCAATTCAAAAAAATAAATATTCTTATATTTATATTTTCAAATATATTTTCAAAGCCATAAATATTGGTAGATAGTGGGTGCTACAGTTGGTTGTATTTCTATTCTATTTCAATTCTAGATGTACAAATTTTGAAAATCCATTATCAGGCGTACATAGTGCAAAATATCCTAACTTCATGATTCAATTTTTGCTGTAAAAGAAAAAGGACTTTCTAAAATCTCTCTATTTTACTTGTCTATGCAATTAGAGGGATGTACCGAATTTCATCATTTTAGCTGTAGCCGTTTAGTTGGTACCATTTTTATCCCCCTATTCCCATTGTATCCCTAGAAAGTACGAATTTGAAAAAAAAAGAATATTTTTCGTGTCTACGCAATCAGAGGAATGTATATTCCGAATTTCATGACTCTAGCTGCGGTCATTTGGTTGGTACAATTTTATCTTCTTTTTTCCAGTATAACCCCAAAAAGTACGAATTTCGAAGCATTCTTTTATTTTACGTGTCTACGCCATCAGAGGAATGACCATATGACATCGAATTTCATTATTCTAGGTGCGGACGTTTCCATTCCCATTTTACCCCTTAAAAGTACAAATTTGGAAAAAATACTTATATATTATTTATGTACTCAATTAGATTATGTACACCGAATTTCCTGTATCTAGCTGTTGTCGTTTGATAGTTACCATTTTTATCCCTTTTTGCCCTATTTCAACCCCTACGAATAAGAACCACTTTATGGTGCACGTTTTCACGAATGCGCATACTCAATATCGAGTAAGTACAAACAGACGTATTAACAAGCATGCTTAAATGGTCTAAATATTAAGGGCATCTTCAGTCCTTGTGAGGAAAAATCTTTACTTTTGGGCCGATTTCGTCCAGTTGCAATTCCAACCGATCTAAGACTAAAATTTGGACATCTTAAACCCTTCCGTTTAGATGCTAGTGTGCTTTCAACAGACGGCCAGACTGAAGTGGTTAGATCGTCTTAGCATTTTATGACGATCAAGTATATAAAGGGTGTTTTTTATTGAGGTATAGAACTTCGAATTGAAATAAAACACAAGAAAATCGTTTTAATGTCCATCAATTTGGCTTTATTGGAAGGATAATTTTATGCCATTAATGTTTAAATATGATTTCGGGCATGTGGCCGCCGCGGCTGGCTCGAATATAGCCAATTCTACAGGTTCAATTTTCAACCAACGCCACGAATGTTGGCTTCCAAGTCCCCTAACGTTTCTGGTTTGTTAGCGTAGACGAGCGACTTCACATATCCCCAAAGAAAATAATCCAATGGTGTCAAATCACACGATCTTGGTGGCCAATTGACAGGTCCATTCCGCGAAATTATGCGCTCATCGAATGTTTCCTTCAATAATTCGATTGTGACGTGCGCTAAATGGACGGAGCTTGCGGTGAACTTCGCGAACTGAACCATTACTTTCGAAATAAATTTGCACGATTTGCAAGCGTTGTTCTTTTGTCAACCTGTTCATGATGAAATGGCAAACCAAACTAAATATTAATCACTTGACAGCTGACAAAATGGCCGCCAGTTAAAAAAGTGATGCCAACTTAAAGTTCTATACCCCAATAAAAACACCCTATACATACTTTATAGGGTCTGTACCGTCTTCGTAGGGAAAATTCTAATATTTAAGATCCACTGTGTTACAGAGTGGAATATACACACCTAATTTCATGATTTTAGCTACAGCCGTTTGATTGTTGCCAAATTTAATCCCATTTAGATCTCTTTGTTTTTCGCATCAGCCGGTTGGTTGGTACCATTTTTATCCCCATTCGTCAAATTTTCCGCCTAAAAGTACAACTTTCGAAAAAAAAAATTTTTTTTACTAAACCAACACTCAGGGGATGTCCCCTATAAATGTAGCGCATTGCGTTGGCGGAAGGAAGATACGGTATTGGAAGGAGGAAGAGAGAGTAGTGTTTGTTGACTTTTGATTTAAACTTCTGAATATCATAATTAGGTGGGAAGATATCTGCCAGAAGTCGATTCCACATACGGATAGTGCGGGCGAAGAACGAATTCATTCTGTAATGTGTGGTGCGGTTGGTTGTCAAATTTATAACAAATGGGTGAGAATTCCTGGAAAGTCGCGTATCTCTACCGAACGTTCTCACGGGCGGTATAAGATCACGAATAACCGAAGAACAAACACCATGAAAGTAACGATAGAACAAGGACACACAACCCACATTACGACGATGTTCAAGGGAGACTATAGAATTAGATATCCTATCAACACCATCGCCCTCCTCTGGACAAGGTCAAGTATCTCCAGTGATGAAGCCGGAGCACTCGACCATATATGGGAGTTGTATTCCATCTTTGGTCTGATGTAGGTAGTGTTGATCAGGGGGAGTGAAGTATTTCTTGCACCGGTTTAAGAAGCCTAGACACTTGAATGATTCTTTCGACACTTCAAATACATGTTTTGTCCAACGAACATCCGATTGTATTTTCATGCCTAGAACATCAAGAGTATCTGATTGCTCAAAATCTACACCGTTCATTAAAATCGACGACACCGTTGGATCAGCGAATCGTTTATGAGACAACAAGGGCACTGGGTCTTACGTGCATTCAAATCTACTCTACCCCATTCAGAAATGGCCAGTAAATCCTGGCTGAGTGACTCATCCATCAATAGCCTTTTGTCTTCAATTTCTTGACGAGTTGGTCTATGATCGAATGAGTATGAATGACAGAGGTTGCTGTCATCCGCAAATGTGTATATTGGATTCGAAGTCCGATCCAAGAGGTCGTCGATGAAAATAAGAAAAAGGGAGGGGGAAAGTACAGAGCCCTGTGGTACACCTGCAGTTAACCTATGCTCGTCGGATGAGAACCCATCTACAACAAACAAGCAGGAATTTTTGAAAAATCCCTCTATTTTACGTATTAGAGGGTTGTACATTCCAAATTTCTTGTTTCTAGCTATTGTCGTATCATTGGTACCATTTTATCCCTTTTTGTCCCATTTCGCCCGCTTTTGCGGTGCAGGAGGATTGTAAGCAACAAATTTCAAGTGCATATAATGCAGAAATTAAAAAAAAGGTTAAATAGTCTAAACAAATTGTCAGTCCTTGTTAGGGAAAAATGTTTGCCCACTTTTAATTCCATCCGATCTGCAACCATAAGACATATTTAGGGAAAATTTGGTCCACATAGCTCTTGCTAGTCAGGCAAACAGACAGAAGTTCCTTCCATGAATTTTCGCCGCTTTAGTGCAAATCTCTGGATAAATGTAATTTATTCCACACTTTGTATGCTCCAAAGATTTAAAAAAATCATGTTTTTATACCCTCCACCTCCAGGATGGGGGTATATTCACTTTGTCATTCCGTTTGTAACACCTTGAAATATTCATCGGAGACCCCATAAAGTATATATATTCTGGGTCGTGGTAAAATTCTAGGACGATATAGCCATGTCCGTCTGTCCGTCTGTCTGTTGAATGCACGATAGCGGCCGAACGAAATGAGGTAGGAGGTTCAAATTTTTCCTAAATGTGTCTTATGGTTGCAGATTGGTTGGGATTGAAAGTGGACGCAATCGGCCCAGAGGGAAAAATTTTTCCCTCACAAGGACTGAAATTGAACATATTAGCTTGTATTTACTTGATATTTGCAATGTGCATTCCCTTTATAGCATAAAAGGGCACCATAGAGTGATTTTTATTTGTAGGGGCCGAAATGGGACAAAAAGGGATAAAAATGGTACCTATCAAACGACAACAGATAGAAACACGAAATTTGGCGTTCACATTCCTCTAATAGAGTAGATACATAATATAAAAGTATTTTTTCTAAATTCATACTTTTAAGGGGTTAAATGGGGATAGAGGGATAAAAATAGTACCAACCTAACGGCTGCACCTAGAATAATGAAATTCGATATATACATTCCTCTGTGTCTACGCACGTAAAATAAAAGAACTTTCCAAAATTCGTACTTTTTGGGGTTCAAATGGAAAAAGGGGATAAAAATAGTACCTACCAAATGACAGCAGCTAGAATCATGAAATTCGGAGTATACATTCTTCTGACTGCGTAGACACGAAAGATAAAACGTTTTTTTCCAAATTCGTACTTTCAAGTGATACAATGGCTACAGGGGATAAAAATAGTACCAACTAAACGAATACAGCTAGAATGATGAAATACAGTGTGTACATCCCTCTAATTGAGTAGATACGTAAAATAAAGAGATTTTAGATAGTCGTACTCTTGAGGGGGCAAAATTGGAAAAAGGGGATAAAAATGGTACCAAGAAAATGGCCGCTGATAGAATCATGGAATTCGGCGTATACATTCCTCTGACTGCATAGCCACGTAAAATATTTTTTTTCCAAATTCGTACTTTATTTTGTTGCTTTTACGACAAAAAATGGTAGAATCATGAAGTTGTCTTATACTGCGTACGTGAGAGATAAGGTATTTTCAAAATTTATACTTTTGAAATTAAAATAGGTTGGAAATACAACCAACCAAACGACTGTAGCTGAAAATACACTCTCTATCCCCCAATATTTAGGGTATTTATGATTGCTCCCTTATATTTACTTTATGAATTGAAGTATTATATCCATTATATATATAGTATACAAATATTGGTAGCCTTGGCTTATTAATTAAATTTCTTATTTTCATACAGTTAAAATTTGTTGCGGACATTCCTCTTGTAGCTTGGAAGCACCACAAAGAAAATAAAAGTGTTAGCGGGAGAAATGGGACAAAAAGGGTTAAAATATGGTACCAATGATACGACAACAGCTAGAATCATGAAACTCTGAAACACGTAAAATAGAGGGATTTTTTGAAATTCGTACTTTTAAGGGATATAATTAAAAAGAGGGATAAAAATGGGACCTACCAAACCGCTGAAGTTGAAATAATGAAATTCGGTGTATACATTCTGACTATGAAGACTCAAAAAAGTTTTTTTTCAAAATTTGTACATTTGGGCGGAGAATGGGCCGAATGGGGATATCTTTAAAATTTATACTTTTTTTCTGTATCTGTATCTGAAAATGCTTCTTTCTAATGGCGACTGACAATCGCCTAATATTTAGGCATGTTCACTTTCACAATTTCAGCATTTTATTTATATATAGTAGTCGATTTTAAACAGTGCGCATAAGTATACATTATAGTTTGAAATAGTAAACAAATATAGTAATGTACATAAAAATATTACAATTTTCGTAATATGGTACTGTAATTCTATGTAAAGTCGACATCCTTTAATCTGCTGGTAATACTGTGGAATGCACTCCGTGGTGGAGAGTATATAAGATTCGGCCCGGCCGAACTTAACGCCTTCTTACTTGTTTTTTTAATTTGTATATATAACGCGAAAAAAATCCTTAACAAATTAGATAAAATAATAGATTTTTGTCTTAACGAAGAAAACAAGGCTTAGTTGAATTAATGTTGAAGTTATGGCCATTCAAGTAGAATTACATGTCGACTTTACCCACAAAATAATCCCCATTTTAATTTGTAAAGCGAATTTTTTGTAAATCATGAGTTTTGCTTAAATCTATAACCCAGGATTGTGTTGTTTATAATTATTAATATAGTGCACAGACCAATGAACTGGCCAACACATTTCAATGAACCAGACAGCATATCAATTAAATATAATTGTTAAAATTAAAATTGTATATTTTACGAAGAAGAAAAAAAAACAATTAAAAATTTACAAAATCTTTGTGTTATTGACTGGCTTATGGTTGTAAACAAAAACAAGATGATGTGTTTTTTATTATTTTATTTTTAAATTTTGTCAATCATGCTCAGCGATGAAATCCTATTCTGCCTCATTATCTCTTCGTGTCAAATGAGCCGGTGACTATGATAGTGATCTAAGTCAAAACAAAAAATTGTTTAATCTCAAGTTGGATGAAAATATTTGTTTGAAATGGCAAATTTTCAAATATTGATTTCTTAATTTTTCATCGCTGAACGTAAAAATGCCCTCAAAAAGTTTTTGAGCATAGACTAAACTTACTCATAAGTATTCCGAAAATAATTAAACAAAAATCATGATGACCATTTTGATTTTTTTATTACAGATTCCAAATTTCCCGTCCCTCCTTGCTTCACACATATACCACCGTTTATGTTTTTGACCAAAATACTGACATTCCGGCCCATAGTGCACACAGTATTACAATCTCAGTGCAATTGTCCTATTGAATTGAGCACAAACTTCTCATCTTTCATAGTGCATAGACTAAAACCTCAAAACTAGTTTTCTACACCTCTCAAATTCAAGACAACTATTTCAGGTCAAAAAACAATTGGACCCGTATTTTGGTGGTCGGTTGCCGCCAGCCAACACCGCAAATGTTACTCGAAATCGATCAGAGATAAAACAAAATCATATTCGAACAAATCACATCCGATCATTAATCAATTAATTAATTGATACCACATCTAAAGTGTGTCAAAACACCAATTGTCAGAGCAATTGTCGTGCACATCATAAGAGTATTACAAGCTCATCTTGCACGAGAGTCGGCGACCGGGCCGGGCCGGTCCGTCTGCCAGCACCACCAGCAGCTACATGTAAATTTACACATACATGCGGACATCTGTTTGTTACTGAGACGTAATCGAAAACACACAACTCATTTACACCGTCATCTCATCGCGATGCCGATGGTAGATAGTTTAGACTCGTAAGAAATGCGCCCAAAGAGTAAGTTCGCAATTGTGGCTAAGAAAGTTTCCTAATCTACAGCTTTTCAGAAATATAATAATGAAGATGATTTTATTTTTTAGTTTAGGAAATGTGAATTATGCAGTTCGTTTATTGCCAATTCAAATTATTCAATTATTTATGAACTCATTAAAAACAGTTTAATGTGTTAAGAAAATATATGAATAGTAATACACGAAGTAATTCTCGTTCGTTGTCTAGACTTATGTCTTAGATACTAAAGTGTCTAAAGGCGCCTATATTTCCTTCATATACTTAATGGACTCTATTGCCGAAGAATTATCATGAAGTGTTTGAGAATTATTTCTTTTATTTGAAGTACAGGGTTGCCCATATTCGACGGACCCATCTGGCAACGCCATAACTTTTGACAGAGATGTCAGATCGCTTAATGACATACCGCGTTTGAAGCGTCAGTCCAAGCAGATTTTTACCATGCAACAATACACGCCACGCGAGCGCTCTGAAATAGTTGAAATTTACATTCAACAGAACAAGTCAATTGTGAAAACTCAACGTGCTTTTAAAATATTAAAAAATGTGAGAAGTGCGCCTTCTAAGAACACCATTAAGCGTTTATACGAAAAATTTTCGACTGGTGAGGCTCTTTCTAATCCGAAGAGGCCAAAAAAAAGTCGACCAAGGCGATCGGCCGAGAATATCGCTGCCGTACGAGCCAGTGTTGAGAGGTCCCCAAGAACATCCCAAAAACGCCGTTCTCAGCAGTTGGGCATGGCTCGGTCCACTTTACAACGGATTATTCGCGTTGATTTGCATTTGTTCCCGTACAAAATTCAATTGACGCAAAGATTGTTGCCTGTGGACAAGCCTCGTCGATTGGAATGGGCCCAAAGGTCCGTCGAATATGGGCAACCCTGTATTCGGGTACATTTTACTTACTTTTAGTTTAGGTTAACTTATTTTAAGGTCGGTTCTTTTTCAAATCATCAATTATATCATTTTGAGTAAATATTTATTTGGTTTGAGGGAAAATTGAACTATTTAGAATCAATATCAAAGCTCTAATTACAAAGAAGAAAAGTATCTATACTATGAATACTATTTTGAATATGCCTACATTTTAGTTCATTTTAAGGAGCACTTATTTTCTGAGTATTTACCTCTGATCGTTTGTGCAAACTCTGTTTGCGGCAAATATTGTGCGTGTGTCTAAAATTCCCTTTAAGCAAAGCCCAGTCGAGAGATTATAAACCGGTATGAACGGGATAGTATTTTTTTGTATTTTTTTTTTGTTTTCGGGTCACAAAATGCATCTGCTGCTACCGCTGTAGCGCGCTGCTATTATCGATGTCGCCAATGTTGCAATGTGGCAGCGTATCGCGTAGCAGTACTTGAGTAATTAACGTGGGCACACGTTCTTCTTTTCGTAAGCGTTGACTCCATTCACTCGCTGTGTTTTTGTGCGATGAGCTGACTACGAGTCGATTATCACAATCTGAGGAATGTTTAGAGCGGTAAATGAGCATGTGATTGGTGCTGACGATAGTGAGGTTGTTTCGTTGATGAACACAACAGCTACAAAAAATATTTAGCACCTCCGTGAGTTTAATAGGGTGTTGCGACGGCAGATGATGGATGGAATTCAATAAAAACCAAAAAATTAGAAATTATTTAAAGTGACAAAAAGAAGAAACATGAAGCAGAAAGTTAATTTTAAGTGAATGCCCAAAGGAAAATTTGAAATTTATTATTTTATATATTTTTTATTCTTTGTCCGACAAATAAAAAATATTTTTTTTGTTCATTGAGTCAATATGATACATAAAATCAACAAAAAAATTGTTATGGGTACAATTCTTTTTAAATAATTTTTTAACTAAGATTCCAAAATTCGTCGAAGGAATAAAGCACGTCCTACAAAATTTCTCAGATTTCAAATAGGTCTTATTTCCTTCATTATTATCATTTCAGTTATTATAATATTAGAAAAATAATTTTTTATTAAATTTGTAAATATGGTTTCGGGCTATTTAAAGTAGAAATTAAAAACCGTGATTTTTTCCTCGGAAGACAATCATTTACAAGAAAGGTCATAGATTTTCTTCAAATAGGCCTTATTTTCCTTGTTACAGATTTTCTACAAATAGGCCTTATTTTCTTCGTTAGGAGGATATTATATTTATTATCTGGTGAATATTATTATATTATATTATTATTATTATTATATTATTTTATTTATCTGGTGAATATGGTTTTCGGGCTATTTAAAGAAAAATTAAAAAATCATGATTTTTTCCTAGGAATACAATCATCTACAAGACAGGCCATAACTTTTAAGTTTATGTATAGATTATGTACAGATCAAATATGCCTTATTTTCAAGAAAGGCCATAACTTTTAAGTTTATGTATAGATCAAATATGCCTTATTTTCCCCGTTAGTTCAGTTATTTTAAAATAATGCAACATTTTATTATTTAATTTGAAAATACAATTTTAGAGCTATTTAAAGAAAAAATTAAAAAATCGTTGTTTTTTCCAGGAATACAATCATCTATATACAAGAAAGGCCATAATTTCTACATTTATGCATACGGTTATTATAAAATATAATAATATTATTTAATTTTATTTGTGAATATGGTTTTCGGGCTATTTAAACTAAAATTTTAAAAATCATGATTTTTTCTAAGAATGCAATAATCTGCAAGAAAGGCCATAACTTCTACATTTATGAATAGATTTTCTTCAAATACGCCTTATTATCTTCGTTAAGATGTTATAATAAAATATTATTTTATTATCTAATTTTTAAATGGGTTTTTCCGACTATTTAAACTAAAATACAAAAATTATGATTTTTTCCCAAATCTTTGATTCTAGAAAGAATGACCATAAATTGTATATTTATCCATAGATCTTTGACATAGAAACACTGTTTTCTTTCTTGTTATAATGTTAGCTATTAAAAAATATAACACAATACTTTTTCCATTTTTTTTTAATTTTTTTGTGGGAATTTTTCTTGAAAAAAATATTTTTTTAAGTTTTTTGAAATACATTCGAATGCTAGTTATTTTGAATAAGTTTTTCTTCTTAAATAAATAAGGGAGAAGAGTCACACTCAACTATACACACATTTTCCAAATAACTATTTCGTGTCCTGTGTGGGGATAAGTCATTAGTGGAACTTCTATAAAGAGTGCCATGTTGTTATCAGCCGTATATATATTTACATTTTTGCCAATTTTAAAGCATTCTATACAGAACTTCCATGTTTAAATGTTTATCGATAATTTTTTAAACATTTTTTACTAAAATTCCAATATTCTTCCATGCCATTTGTAAATAAATTTGCATTCTATTAAATATAGATGCAAAATGGTCTTGAGCCAGGACAATATCCCAGTTCAAATCAAATATTGATTACAGACCAAACAAAATCAAACGAAAAAACTAAAACAAATGAGCGTTGGCACGACAGAAGTATTGCTGGGTAACTATACCTGCATATACACATACTTACATATGCAACTCAATGAAATGCTTGTAAGATGGCATGTGTACTTTATTACTTGGTGCGATTTTTTAAACGCAAATTCGGCAAGTGAGTTGTGATTCTCATTCGTTTGTGAAAATCATCTCCTTTAGAGGCCGGGTTTGATGTTGAAAAGTCGCTGCGAAGCCACCTGAATGAAACCTTTAGACAGGGTGGAAATCATGATAGTGGTAGTCTGCAGCCAAGTAATAAATGTCACCATGCCATTTGTAAATAAATTAACATTCTATTAAATATAGATGCAAAATGGTCTTGAGCCAGGACAATATCCCAGTTCAAATCAAATATTGATTACAGACCAAAAAAAATTCAAACGAAAAAACTAAATCATGATTTTTTTCTAGGAATACAATCATCTACAAGAAAGGCAATAACTTCTACATTCATGCATAGATTTTCTCCAAATAGGCCTCATTTTCTTCGCTAGGATATCAGCTAGTAAAAAATAAAGACATATTCTATTATTTAATTTGTAAATATTGTTTTTGGGCTATTTAAAGAAATAAAAATAAAAGATTGTGATTTTTCCCAGGAATACAATCATCTACAAGAAAGGCCATAATTTCTACATATAGGCATAGATTTCCTTCAAATAGGCCTTATTTTCTTTGTTAAGACGTCAGTTATTATAAAATAAAATAAATTATTCCATTATCTAATTTCAAAATATTGTTTTCGGTCAATTTAAAATAAAATTTAAAAATCGCGGTTTTTCCTAAATCTTTGAGTCTACAAAGAGTGCCCATAACTTCTACACTAATGCATTGATTTTCTTCAAATAGGCCTTAATTTCATCGTTAAAATATCAGTTATTATAATATAAAATAATAATATTTTATGTAATTTGTAAATGAGGTTTTCGCGCTATTTAAAGAAAAAAATCAAAAATTGTGATTTTTTCCTAAATCTTTTGAATCGAAAAAGTGTGCCCATAACTTATACATTTATCTATAGATCTTTGACATAGAAACACTGTTTTCATTCTCAGAATGTTAGCTATTAAAAAATATAACACAATATTTTTTTCGATTTTTTTTTTCATTTTTTATGGATTTTTTCGTGTCAGCAAAAATATATTTTAGATTTTTTTAATGCAATACATTCGAATGTCAGATATTTCAATCAAGTTTTTCTTCTTAAATAAATAAATAAAGTCACAATAAAATTTTCACACGTTGTCCAAATACCTATTTCGTATCCTGTGTGGGGATAAGTCATTAGTGGAACTTCTATAAAGAGTACTTGCATTGTCATGTGGTCATCAGTCGTATATATATTTACATTTTTGCCAATTTTAAAGCATTCTAAATGTTTATCGATAATTTTTTTAAACATTTTTTTACTAAAATTCCAATATTCTTCGAAGGAATACAGCACCACCTACAAAAAGGCCATAAGTTATACATTTATTTACAGATGTTCTTCAAATGTGACTTATTTTCTTCGTTAAGATGTCAGTTATTATAATATATAATAATATTATATAATTTTATTTGTGAATATGGTTTTCGGACTATTTAAAGAAAAAAATAAAAAACGTGTTTTTTCCTAGGAATACAATCATCTACAAGAAAGGCAATAACTTCTACATTCATGCATAGATTTTCTCCAAATAGGCCTCATTTTCTTCGCTAGGATATCAGCTAGTAAAAAATAAAGATATATTCTATTATTTAATTTGTAAATATTGTTTTTGGGCTATTTATAGAAATAAAAATAAAACATTGTGATTTTTTCCTAGGAATACAACCATCTACAAGAAAGGCCATAATTTCTACATGTAGGCATAGATTTCCTTCGAGTAGGCCTTATTTTCTTTTTTAAGACGTCAGTTATTATAAAATAAATTATTCCATTATCTAATTTCAAAATATTGTTTTCGGTCAATTTAAAATAAAATTAAAAAATCGCGGTTTTTTCCTAAATCTTTGAGTCTACAAAGAGTGTCCATAACTTCTACATTAATGCATTGATTTTCTTCAAATAGGCCTTAATTTCATCGTTAAAATATCAGTTATTATAATATAAAATAATAATATTTTATGTAATTTGTAAATGAGGTTTTCGCGCTATTTGAAGAAAAAAATCAAAAATCGTGATTTTTCCTAAATGTTTTGAATCTAAAAAGTGTGGCCATAACTTCTACATTAATGCATTGATTTTCTTCAAATAAGCTTTAATTTCATCTTTAAAATGTAGTTATTATAATATAAAATAATAATATTTTATGTAATTTGTAAATGAGGTTTTCGTGCTATTTAAAGAAAAAATCAAAAATCGTGATTTTTCCTAAATCTCTTAGAAGTGTGCCCATAACATATACATTTATCTACAGATCTTTGACATAGAAACACTGTTTTCATTCTCAGAATGTTAGCTATTAAAAAATATAACACAATATTTTTTTCGATTTTTTTTTAATTTTTTATGGATTTTTTCGTGTCAGCAAAAATATATTTTAGATTTTTTTAATGCAATACATTCGAATGTCAGATATTTCAATCAAGTTTTTCTTCTTAAATAAATAAATAAAGTCACAATAAAATTTACACACATTGTCCAAATACCTATTTCGTATCCTGTGTGGGGATAAGTCATCAGTGGAGCTTCTGTAAAGAATGTTTGCGTTACATAATATCATCAGGCGTATATATATTTACATTTTTACAAATTTAAAAGCATCATCTACAGAAGTTCCACTGAAGTTTAATCCTGTGTGGGGATAAGCCATCAGTGGAACTTCTGTAAAGAGTGTTTGCTTCATCATCAGCCGTATATATATTTACTGAAGTTCCACGAATATGGACAAAGTGTGTAAAACTGAAAGTGGTTCTCCCCATTTCCATTACCAAGAACACAAAATTGCCTTCGTAAGATGAAAAAGCGTGATCGACATAACCGGCATTCGACTGTGTTACATTCAAATAAAAAACTTTCAAAGGATAACCATTAAATTTTTTTAAATACTTATTGGCAACTTACGATACCGGCATATGGATCAAATTAAAGTGAAGAATATCTGCTAAATATACTTTAAGTTTCATGATTCTATCTGTATTAGTTTAACATTAACCACCATTTAAAGCTTACCCATTAAAAAGTGAATAAATTAAATAAGATAAGGGTGATAACTTGTAGTGGTTGTTAATGCTAAAATAACACAGATAGAATCGTTAAATTTAAAGTATTTTTAAAAGATATTCTCCGCTTTACTTTGAAACTTATATTGTCAACCTATGATGACAATGAGTATTTAAAACAATTTTTTGAAAAATGTTATACTTTGAATCTTTGTAGTCCTTTTTAAAGACAACGGCATGAGAAAATGAAAAACTGAAAAAGTCAATTAACTCAGCTTTTTTCCACAGTTTCATACGTATAACACACAGTTCAAGTGTAATATGCACTGTCGGATGGTGTAATCGATCACTAATCAAATAGCACTAAAACGAAAATAAAAAATTTGAAAAAAAAAGAATTTGCTTAAAATTTGGTGACTGTTCCTAAACAAGTGTTTCTATGTGAAAGTGAAATTCTCAACATTTGTAACCATCATAATTACCTTTAAGTGAAGGGGGAGTGATCGGACTCATATTTCCAAAATGAGAGTACCCATATTAAAGGTACATTCGACGAAAATTCGAATTTTTGTAAAAAAAAATAAAAAATGTTTAATATCGATTTCGAATTTAAAAAACTAAATACATCAAAAAATAGCCCTTCGACAAAACTTTGGTATATGTCGCGTGAGGAATTTATAGGATTTGACTTTCTGCAGGCGATCTATCTATCACGCCAGTGAATTCAGGGCTTTTACAAATTTCAGCTGCGCCTGCGCGTGCCTGTGAGAAGAGGCCTGCAACACATTTCCAAGTACGTAATACATGTCTACATATTGATAAGTACAGACATGCCTGTATCTGTGGCAAGTTGCATGTTGCCTGTGAGCGTGTAATATCAATATTTACCACCAAACAATGTCTGTTGTTTAATTGTGAGCGCTCAACACCTAGCTCGTCACGATTTTTTGTACTGTTGCTTACACGAGCGATTTCGTTGAATTCGTTTGTATTCGTGTGTTGTTCACGAGTCAATCGCCAAAAACCAGTTTAATGTCAAATTCTGTCGAACACAGCGAAACAGTTGGGAAACCGGAGTTTTCTTGGCCCAGTCCAGCCATATCAAAATTCCCATCACGTTTTTGTTTTCCAAAGACGAGCGCAACGACGCATTCATGAAAAAATAAATAAATAACACGCACAGTGGGTTCAAGCCTTTGAAATGGTTAAATAACACTTTCCAACAATTAAGAATTTTTGATGGGAACAGAATAGCGACCCCATAACTCTGAAAAGGCATAATTCTGAGTAAAGCTGGACGATTTTTTGTATAAGTTGGCGTATAATTTTTCTATTTAAGCGTGAAGAGCTTTTTTTATAACTTTGGTACGTTCGGTGACCCCCACTGAAATTTTCCGACAAATTTTTTCGTGGATCATTTTAATCCTTAAATGTCCTTTTTGAAAGGACTTTTTTGGTTTTCTCGAAAAAAGATTCAATTTGATCCATAAAGAGAGGAGCTAGGAGATCTTCCACAACACTGATCCTCATAAAATTTCACATTATAGTTGTGACAATAAAAATTCTCTCAGACATTAACTCACTTAGTATAATGCTCCCTTCGAGCAAAAAATTAAAACTTTGACCCACTGTAAAAAGAAATTCTGACCAACTGGACTATAAGTTTGTTCTGCAAAAACGGTCTACTCAACATGCCCCTTCAGAATTGTTGGCTGTTCGCTATTCTGTTCCAATCAAAAAGTCTTAATTTGTTGAACAGTGTAGTTACGAAATTTTAATAAATAATTTCATGTTTAATTATCCAAATTGGTACTCATATTTTATTTATATCTATTACAACTACAGCTTTCTTTTGTTCTCTGACTTCTAATAAAATTTGACGTAAAATATTTTTTCCTTTCACACCACCCCCCTAAAATTCAGTTTTGTGGGCCAATCTAGCACCGATTCGGAAAAAAGTACGAAATTAACCCGAAAATGGATTTTAAGTTTTGACTTATTTCTGTTATTTAAGTTAAGTTTTGAGTTTTGCTGTATCTAGAGACTTATAGTAGAATTCGATGGCAAATATTTTTCTAGAACATATTGTCCCGTTAATCTCCTGTTTTAGGGGTGTTATTTACCCCTTCGCAAAAAAGGACCCAAAAGACCACTATATTTAGGAGCTAAAGGGTTAAAATGTTCTACAAAAATGTTCCTCGTAGTGTTTTCAGTGATATTGCTGAACACATCCTATACCGAAAATGTAAGGAACACAAGGTTTCCTATGCCGATTAAAAATCAAAGTACAGACTTGCACAGTTTTTACCTCTATTTTTTCCTGTTTGTAGCCACTGTCTTGTTTGTTATGGCGACAACGACGAGTACTTTAACGACGGCACTGAGTTAGGAGTGTGCGCTCATTTGTGTCCGTGCGTGTGTGTAAAGAGGTGGTTGCGCATGCGCGAGCGCACCTTACCACCCGCTAACATTACAACATCTCAGTGACATGACAAGCAAGCGGCCTATGCGTGCGGTTGTTGTGGCTGTTACTGTTGTTGTTATTGTTGTTGGCAGCCAGCCCCAACATTTTTGTTGTTTATTAAATATCGTCGAATCTATGATACCATCAATCACTCAATTAAAAACGCAACGCACAGACCTAAACAATTCTAAACGTTGGCGGCGTTTCTCTGCGGCAACCCGTCACAATTGTGACGACGGTGCGGGTAGAGTTCGAAAACGTTAGAAAAAGCATGTCTGCGCGAGTGCCCGTGTTTGTGTGTTTGAGAGAGTTGTATCTAGATTTTCTTATCTAGAGTCGAGTCGATTCGATTCGAGTACTTGTCAGCTACTGTGGCAACTACAGACAGACGGCTACGATCGTGCCTCTCATAATTTATGGCATTTTATTGAACAGCAATTTATACAATTGGCCGGCATAGTTGTGCTGCGTTGTGTGTGGATTCCTTCTGTGCGCAAGCGCAATTGCTCAATGCTGTGCTGCGCTGCGCTGGCAATTAGCCTCACATATTTCATACGAATAGAGTACATCCACACTCTTGGCTGGGTCAGTCAGTCAGTCTGCCTCCTCATCCGTTCCAAGGGTGATGACTAAAATGCTCATGTTAATCGGTCGGTCACTTCGTTTATAGTTGGGGCTTTATTTCGTTGTCATGTCACTGACGACCACTGACTTTGAGATTCTTTTTATGCTCGCTCACACGCATACGAAATTTTTGTTTTGTTTTATTTTTTCAAATCTGACATGCTCCATCCATGTGCACAACATAACGTGTCCATGCATTTATGCTGTTCAATTCGTTCGTCCGTTTTCTTCTCCCCTCGACACATTCAATTTGCTTTGGCACTTGAAGTTTCTTGGGTTTGGCCAATTGATTGGCCGAGCCGGCAATCGGCCGTTCGTGTCAATTTAGTTTATAAATTTCGATATTTTTCGTTATAATTCCCGATAATCGCGATAATAAACATGTCATGTCAAATGTTCAATGCTCATTCGGTAACAATCGAGATGAAGTGATAATTGCAGAGACATGCATATCGTATTAAAGAAAAAAAAAACGAAAATATTTTATAACAATTCGAGGCAAATAATAAGTTCTGACAATTATTGCACAAAATCCACAACAACATTGCATATTTATGGAGATCTGTTGCTAGCAGTCATTCATTTCTGCTTAACAAATACATATATGGCCAAGCATTCAGCAGTCTTCAAAGTTTTCGGGTTTTCTTTTAAATTTAAAAATGAAGATGATTTTTCCAGGAAATAAATAAATTTTGTAGCAGAAGAACCAAGACGAATTCGAGTAAATGTTGTCGGATTCGAACAGATGGGATAATACACTTAGAAAAAGATCTGATATTAAGAGCAGATATTGTTTGTAGGCACTTTTCTGCTATTACAACAGTTTTTCTGCCATAATAACAGTTTTTTTTTGCAGTTTTCCTTCAGCAGTCAAACTGCTGTAGAGTTTTAAATCTGCCAAAAATTACTGCTGTTAATTAAAATATAAAAATAAGATACAGAATGAGCGTTTTGAATTTAAAAGCCATTCAAACTGAGGGCGCAAACGAACTCGAACTTTATTCTCTATTAGCTTCTGACAATATGCCAATAGTTAAAAATATAATATTATAATAATATAATAATAATTTTAAAAACAAGATTCCCTCTTAGTTTCTTTATATTTCATAGTATAAATTTATTTTCAAGATATGATTATAATACTGTTCAAATGTATTATAAATAAATACAATGCTGTAATTGTGAAAGTGAACATGCCTAAATATTAGGCGATTGTCAGTCGTCATTAGGGAGAAGCATTTTCAGATACAGACAAAGTGACTGCATTATTTTGATAAGAAAAGTACATATTTTAAAGATATCGCCCCATCCTCCGCCCAAATGTACAAATTTGTAAAAAACCGTTTTGTTTCGAGTCTTCATAGTCAGACCACCGAATACACACCGAATATATACAGGTAGGTCCCATTTTTATCCCTTTTTATGAATTATATCCCTTAAAAGTCGAAAAATCCCTCTATTTTACGTGTCTATGCAATTAGAGGGATGTACACACCGAATTTCATGATTCTAGCTGTTGTCGTATCATTGGTACCATATTTTATCTCTTTTTGTCCCATTTCGCCCGCTAAAACTTTTATTTTCTTTGTGGTGCTTCCAAGCTACAAGAGGAATGCCCGCAACAAATTTTAACTGTATGAAAATCAGAAATTTTATTAATAAGCCAAGGCTACCAATATTTGTATACTATATATATAATGGATATAATACTTCAATTCATAAAGTAAATATAAGGGAGCAATCATAAATACCCTAAATATTGGTGGATAGAGAGTGTATTTTCAGCTACAGTTGTTTGGTTTGTTGTATTTCCATCCTATTTTAATTTCAAAAGTATAAATTTTGAAAATATCTTATCTCTCACGTACGCAGTACAGGGTGGCTGATGAAAGCCGCTACCAAAAAAAAATAGAATAACTTTTTTTCTATTTAATGAATCTGGTTAATTTTTTTTTATTTTGCGGATTGACTTTTACATTTAACAAAAATGGATAACTGGGACACTGAAACAAGAATTTGGATTGTCCGCCGCTATCACGCACTGGAGTCCTTAGTTTCGGTTCAAAGAGAGTATAGGCGCACGTTTGGCGGCAATCCTCCGAGCAGATGGACCATAATGAGACTTGTAAACAATTTTGCCGAGCATGGGACAGTCAACAGAAGACCTTACCATCGAAACCCTTCAGTTCGATCGGAGGAAACAATCGCTGCTGTAGCTGCTGCCATACAAAATAATCCACGTGTTTCGACAAGAAGCTTATCTGCTCAAATGGGTATAAGCAGACAGTCATTACAGTCAATTATGCACAAAGATTTGGAGTTATTCCCATATAAAATTCAAATGGCCAACAAACTGAACGCTGCAGACTTGCCGATTCGCTTGGAATTTTGCCAGAAGATGCTTCAAATGGTGCAAGATGATGGAAACATGTTGAACTGTCTTTTCATGTCTGACGAGGCCCATTTCGATTTAAACGGCAACATAAACAAACAAAATTGTCGAATATGGAGTGCTTCCAACCCACAGATACTCCATGCATCCACTTCGTGTCACAGTGTGGTGTGCAGTTTTATCACGCTGCATTGTCGGGCCCTACTTCTTCGAAGAAAACGGTCACACCGTTGCGGTTACTGGAGACCGTTACTTGAGCATGTTGAGAGAGTTTTTCTATCCAGAATTACGCCGAATGAGAATTTCTTTCAACTCTGTGTGGTTTCAGCAAGATGGTGCAGCTCCTCACATAGCCCAACCTGTTATGACAGAATTGCGACGAAAATTTTCCAATAAGCTGATATCCAGAAACTCCACATTCAATTGGCCACACAGGTCGCCTGACCTTACTGCACCTGACTTTTTCTTGTGGGGTTATTGCAAACAGGAAGTCTACAAAGCAAAACCAACAAATTTGAATGAACTAAGGCAATCCATTCGAGAAACAATTGCGGCTATTCCTGTCTCAACTCTCCAAGCAGTAATGAACAACTTTTTGGTAAGATGCCGCATATGCATCAACGAGCAGGGGGGGCATTTAAATTCCATTATTTTTAAAACTAACTTTTAACTTTAACATGAATAAAAGAAAAATGAATTCCATACACTGAAAAAAAAATTATTTGAGTTTCTTAATGTAGCAAAATTCATCAGCCACCCTGTATAAGATAACTTCATGATTCTACCATTTTTTGTCGTAAAAGCAACAAAATAAAGTACGAATTTGGAAAAAATATTTTACGTGGCTATGCAGTCAGAGGAATGTATACACCGAATTCCATGATTCTATCGGCGGCCATTTTGTTGGTACCATTTTTATCCCCTTTTTCCAATTTTGGTACTATTTTTATCCCTCTATCCCCATTTAACCCCTTATAAGTACGAATTTATAAAAAATACTCTTGCATTATGTATCTACTCAATTAGAGGAATATACACACCGAATTTCGTCTTTCTAGCTGTTGTCGTTTGATAGGTACCATTTTTATCCCTTTTTGCCCCATTTCACCCCCTACAAATAAAAATCACTTTATGGTGTACTTTTTTGTTATAGAGGGAATGCGCATACCCAATATCAAGTAAGTACAAGCAGACATATTGGAAAAATATGCTTAAATACTATAAATATTAGGGAAATATTACGGGTATTTTTAGTCCATGTGAGGGAAAAAATTTTCCCTATAGGCCAATTTCGCCCAGTTTCAATCACAACCTATCTACGACTATAAGCCGTATTTATGGAAAATTTAGACGTCCTAGCTTTTTTCGTTTAGATGCTAGCGTGCTTTCAAGTGACGGACGGACAGAAATGGCTAGATCGTCTAAGAATTTTATGACTATCAAGAAGAATTTTATGACTATCGATATTTGAAGGTGTTACAAACGGAATGACAAAGTTAGTATACCCCCATCCTGGAGGTGGAGGGTATAAAAAACTATATATATATATATATATATATATATATATATATATATATATATATATATATATATATATATATGTGAAGAAAAGTTACGGATAAATATAGAAGTAGTGATAGCTTTTATAGACGCAAAAGAATTTAAAGAAAATACCGATTTTGTAAATTTTTGTTTAAATTGCTAGAAAACCCTATTTACAAATTATATAACAAAATATTTCGTTTTATTTTCTACAAAAAGGCCTTGTTTTATTCTATGTATAAGATGCTAATAAAACAAAATATTTAAACAAAAATTAAAAAATCATAACTTTACTTAATTTCTTTTACGTCTACAAAGAGTGTCACAACTTCCACATAAATCTTTTACATATGGAAATTGTTTTTTCGCTAGAATCTTAGCTATTAAAAAATAATACAAAATATGTTTGTCTGATTTTTTCGTGCCAGCAAAATATGTTTTTTCTCAAAAAAATCAATTTGTTTCTCATTTTTTGGTTACTGTTCATAAAACACTGTTCCTATGTGAAAGTGAAATTTGCAACATTTGTAGCCATCATAATTAACTTTAATTGAACATATAAGCGGGTGTCATCAGACTTATATTTCCAAAATGAGAGTACAAATATCAGAGGTATCTTCGAGGAAAAATCGAAGTAAAAAAAACGATGTCGTTATAAGCGATTTCGACTGTAAGAGGTGTTTTTTCACAAAGAAAATTAAATTGGCTTCAATATGTTCCTTTGCCTTCGCTTTCATATCAAATCAGACCACCAGGGGAATCTCTTAAGGAGTCTTTCAAAGAATCTAGTCTACACAAATGCCGACTCATAGTATCCAATCAAACTTTAGCCACAAACAACAAAAAAATAGATAAGCAAATTTCGAACAAGTTTTTTTCAGTTTTAATCAGAAATTTCATCAAAATTTGTCAAAAAGAATATAATGACAAACTTTGGCTAATATCAGCGATTACGATTTTCAATTTTAATATCTCAAAATATTGGAGCACTTGAACATTTTTTGAAATTTGACTGTAAACTAGTTCTGTAAAAGGGCCTGAAGGGTTGAAGCATGATTTGACTTACATGTACAACATTATTTAGTTGGAGCTTCGTGGATATTCAACTGACCTGAAAAAGAAAATAAATTGGTTAGTTTTTCAGAAAACAGTTCACGAAAAATATAAAAATATCAATATTTTTGAGGACAATTATTTTATACGCTCCATCATGGAGTGTTCTGCATTTTATTACAGGAGTATTAGAGGGCGGAGACATTACGTGAAAATGAAGTATCAAACGAGGAACTATTTAATATTTCTTTATCAAAATCGTGATATTTCCATACTATACCCAAATGCCATGTCCCCTTGCATGGGCATGACTTTAATCTACTTTTTGTGTACATTGAGGCATACCGAAAGACAAATGAAAACAAATTACGATGACCACAAATGTTGCCAACTTTGCTTTCACATAGGAATAGTATCGAAAAAATTAAAAAAAAGTCATAAAAAATATAACTGGATTTATTTTTTTAATATCTAACATTCTAACAAAGGAAGCAATGCTTATTTGTATTTAGAATGGGTCACGAAAATAAATTGGATGGGTCACCCCTCAGAAATGAAAATTGAATTGTTTAATGATGATCTGCAAAATATTTCGTCACTAGGTGAAGTCATCTTCGAACTTAAACTAAGTTTGACCATGTGCAAAGCTTGAATTGAAATCGTGTATACCAGCCAGACGTACGGACGGATATGGCTCAAACAACTTAAAAGTCGTGAAACGGATTTGGTTCAAACATACTTAGGGTCTTAAGTCACTCCTTCAACGTGTTACACTTTATTCTGTCCCAAATGATACATACCCTCCTACTCTGCAGAGTGAGGGTATAAATATCATTAATTTTTTATGATGAATTTTTGTACATTTTTCCTAATTAATAGACCCTTGGAAGCACTTTAATTATAAATTTGTATTCTCGTCTTATAATATTATTGGCCGTTTTGGGTAGATTGATTTTTGTAAGTTTTCAAAATGACAGGTAAAACTAATATTTATTGGAAACATTTTGTAAAAGGTGTTACGAAGAATAAATAGAAGGATTCAATACCTTTCGAATGATCCCGGAGGATAAATATTTTCTTTCAATGCGTTTAAAAGCCATTGTATTAAGACAATACATTAAAAATGCTAAATTAAGATCGGGAAAAAAATAGAAGAACTCTCGACTAGAATTATTTTGTAGGTAGTCAGTACCTGAAAAGTCTGACTTTATACAATATGATGCAAATGAAAACTTTTGTGTTGATGGCTATTCAACCATTTTCTCACCTGAGTTGACTAATCTTGAGGCCCTTCATCTCAAACCGGCCTACTTATTGCTCCGGTCTCGTATTGTTGAATGATCTATTTAAAACAAATTGTATTCAATTTGAGCGCGATATCGATTTCTTAATTTTATTCTTTTTTAAGTCTTTCCCAAGAACAATAAATTGCAGAGCATTAGATTTCATACTTTTGTCTTATACATTTTTTTGGATAAAATAACCTTTTTGGGCATGGGCCAGAGTTACTCTTGTTGCTGGCGACAGTGGTTTCTTTTACATCGCCAAAGAATTCCCGAAATCAGATAATTTCTGTGTGAATCAGTGGTTGGAAAGGTTGGTGTCACAAACGCTGGACTTGGTATGTCTTCGTTATCATTGCCTTGCATTGGCGAGGTTTATCAACCTCTTTTTGCGAACCTGACGCCAAAAACAAATATTTTGTTTTTATTTTTTCTTTAAATACCACTAAACAAATATGAATGCATACATGGGGGTACATTCACATACGATATGTACGATATGTACAAACGCCAATGGAAGAAGGAGGAAAAATTGAAAAAAAAAGCTTTAAAACGACTGTCTTACAAAGTAAAAATCCATCTGCTAATACCAGTGAAGCGGTGTGATGTGTCTGTGTTCGAGGGGATGTGTTTGCGTTTTACAATGTATGTAAGTATGACTGTCTATAAATACCACAGCAAATTCCAACAACAAATCGGTGCATATATAAATATGAATTATGTCGTGGTAAACATAATGTATGTACATTAGAGCGTACCAGGTTACAAGTAAAAAAAAAAAAGTTCGCCGTACACCTTCGAATATGAAGTATTATTGAAAGGTAGTTTCAAAAAAATTTTTTTTATTTTTTTATGCCGAACGTAGGGGTCGCGCTTTTACATTTTTCTATATAACTTCTGCATTTATAAACGGATTTTAAAGTGTGATACATCGATGTTTTTGTCCGATTTTTTTGTCTTTGAAGTCATTGAGCTCAAACATGATTCATGATTTTATGCGAGCTTTAATTTTCGATTATTAGAGTGGTACATTAGGGTAGTAGCAACTGAGAAATGATGGGTAAGTACCAGAAGGGGGTGCTTGAGCTCAATGACTTCAAAGACAAAAAAATCGGCCTCGTCGAGACAAAAACATCGATGTATCACACTTTAAAATCCGTTTATAAATACAAGTTATATAGAAAAATGTAAAAGCGCGACCCCTACGTTCGGCATAAAAAAATAAAAATTTTTTTTTTGAAACTACCTTTCAATAATACTTCATATTCGAAGGTGTACGGCGAACTTTTTTTTTGAGGTACGCCCTAATGTACATACATATCTGAATATATGCACGAGGGTCGTCTGAGAAAATAATGTAAAATAAGAAAAGAGAATTCAACTTGAAATTGGAAAATGAAAATTTAAACTAAGAAAATACAAATTTAAATTGAGAAATAAAAACTGAAATTGAGATATATGAATTGAAATTGAGAAATATAAATTGAAGTTTCGAAATATAAATTGCAATTGAGAAATATAAACTGAAATTGAGAAATATAGATTGAAATTGAGAAATATAAACTGAATTTGAGAAATATAAATTGAAAAATATAGATTGAAATTGAGAAATATAAACTGAATTTGAGAAATATAAATTGCAAAATTTGAAAAAAAAAATTGAAAAATATAAACTGAAAATGAGAAATATAGATTGAAATTGAGAAATATAAACTGAATTTGAGAAATATAAATTGAAGTTGCGAAATATAAAATGAAATTGAGAAATATAAATTGAAATTGAGAAATGTGGATTGAAATTGAGAAATATAAATTGAAATTGAGAAATATAAATTGAAATTGAGAAATATGAATTGAAATAAAAACCGAAATTGAGAAATATAAATTTAAGTTTCGAAATATAAATTGCAATTGAGAAATATAAACTGAAATTGAAAAATATAGATTGAAATTGAGAAATATAAACTGAATTTGAGAAATATAAATTGAAGTTGCGAAATATAAGTTGAAATTGAGAAATATAAATTGATATTGAGAAATACAAATTGAAATTGAGAAATATAAATAAAAATTGGGAATTATAAATTGAAATTGAGAAATGTGGATTGAAATTGAGAAATAGAAATTGAAATTGAGAAATATAAATTTAAATTGCGAAATATAAATTCAAATTGAGAAATATAAATTGAAATTGAGCAATGTAATTAGAAAAGAAATTTTAAATTAACCGATTTCGTCAATTCCAACCTTCCTCACAGTCAGAGGAGAATGCATATTAAATATCGTTCCAGCTACAGCCGATTGGTTGGTTCCTTTTTTATCCAAAAACTACGAATTTCGAAAATCCATCAAACTGAGATCGTTCCAATTTTTTTGTTTTTCTTTCTACTTTTATGGTCACAAACTAATCGTGTCTATTACGCCGCATTTAAATCTTAACCCCAACTTAACATACCACCTTCATATGTCACGGTGTAAAGTTGGCGAACGATGAACATTCAGTTCGCACATTCACCGACACACATTCCCTCTACGCCGTTGAAGCGTTCAGCGTATGGCAAACGCGCTTGAAACAAAAAAAAACACAGCAACAACGACTACGACAGACCCAAAGACACAGAATACGTGGAGAGGCGTTGATGGTGGTGGTGGTGGCGGCACCAGCAGTGTCAGTGAATGGTGCGAAACAATGGCCTCCACGGACTTGGTATTGGAAAATCCAAACTGAATTGGATGATGAAGGAAAACCTTCGCAGTGAAATTGAAATTGAAAACAATAACAACAACAGCGGTAGCGGAGCGGCAACAGTGAAAATTCATCAAACAAAACACAACAACAAAGCCTTCACACAAAAGGGTTAACACTTTGCGTTGTTGTGGTGACGCAGATCACCGGCATAAAATGTTTTCAATAAAATTGAAACATTGTTGAAAATCCCATAAAAAAACACAACCAAACAAAGTTCAAGGGCTAAACCAGGAGAGCACGAACATGACTCGCAGATACATTTCGATTAATATGAAAGAGTTTAACGCCGAACGAGAAAAGGGTTCGTGGCTATTGGGTGGATGGATGGACGGATGCATAAAATCGAGATAAAGCAAAAAGTTGGTACATGAAAGGACAATGGTGTCCTCGTATGTCTAAAGAAATTTAAAAAGGAAGCCAAGAAGCCACCTCTAAAGGGAGGACATGGTATTAATATATAATCAAGGTTAGAAAAATTTAATGTCCTAAAAGAAAAGTTGACGCTTCGCAACATTTTTTATAGAAACGTTGACGCTTCGCAACTTTTTTCATAGAAAAGTTGACGCTTCGCAACTTTTTTTTATAGAAAAGTTGACGCTGGACAACTTTTGCTATAGAAAATTTTACGCTGGACAACTTTTCTTTTAGAAATGTTGACGTTGAAAAACTTTTCCTCCAGAAAAGTTGACGCTGAACAGCTTTTCTTTTAGAAAAGTTGACGCTGACCAACTTTTCCTCCAGAAAAGTTTACGATGGACAACTTTTCCTCCAGAAAAGTTGACGCTGGACAACTTTTCCTATAGAAAAGTTGACGCTGGACAACTTTTCCTATAGAAAAGTTGACGCTGGACAACTTTTCCTATAGAAAAGTTGTCGCTGGACAACTTTTCCTATAGAAAAGTTGACGCTGGACAACTTTTCCTATAGAAAAGTTGACGCTGGACAACTTTTCCTATAGAAAAGTTGACGCTGGACAACTTTTCCTATAGAAAAGTTGATGCTGGACAACTTTTCCTATAGAAAAGTTTTCTTATAGAAAAGTTGACGCTGGACAACTTTTGCTATAGAAAAGTTGACGCTGAACAACTTTTCTTTTAGAAATGTTGACGTTGAAAAACTTTTCCTCCAGAAAAGTTTACGCTGGACAACTTTTCCTATAGAAAAGTTGACGCTGGACAACTTTTCCTATAGAAAAGTTGACGCTGGACAACTTTTCCTATAGAAAAGTTGACGCTGGACAACTTTTCCTATAGAAAAGTTGACGCTGGACAACTTTTCCTATAGAAAAGTTGACGCTGGACAACTTTTCCTATAGAAAAGTTGACGCTGGACAACTTTTCCTATAGAAAAGTTGATGCTGGACAACTTTTCCTATAGAAAAGTTTTCTTATAGAAAAGTTGATGCTGGACAACTTTTCTTATAGAAAAGTTAACGCTGGGCAACTTTTCTTATAGAAAAGTTAACGCTGGACAACTTTTCTTATCGAAAAGTTGACGCTGGACAACTTTTCTTATAGAAAAGTTAACGCTGGACAACTTTTCTTATAGAAAAGTTGACGCTGGACAACTTTTCCTATAGAAAAGTTGATGCTGGACAACTTTTCCTATAGAAAAGTTGATGCTGGACAACTTTTCCTATAGAAAAGTTGATGCTGGACAACTTTTCTTATAGAAAAGTTGACGCTGGACAACTTTTCTTATAGAAAAGTTGACGCTGGACAACTTTTCTTATAGAAAAGTTGACGCTGAACAACTTTTCTTATAGAAAAGTTGACGCTGGACAACTTTTCTTATAGAAAAGTTGACGCTGGACAACTTTTCTTATAGAAAAGTTGACGCTGGACAACTTTTCTTATAGAAAAGTTGAGGCTGGACAACTTTTCTTATAGAAAAGTTGAGGCTGGACAACTTTTCCTATAGAAAAGTTGATGCTGGACAACTTTTCCTATAGAAAAGTTGATGCTGGACAACTTTTCCTATAGAAAAGTTGATGCTGGACAACTTTTCCCATAGAAAAGTTGATGCTGGACAACTTTTCCCATAGAAAAGTTGATGCTGGACAACTTTTCCCATAGAAAAGTTGACGCTGGACAACTTTTCTTATAGAAAAGTTGACGCTGGACAACTTTTCTTATAGAAAAGTTGACGCTGGACAACTTTTCTTATAGAAAAGTTGACGCTGGACAACTTTTCCTATAGAAAAGTTGATGCTGGACAACTTTTCCTATAGAAAAGTTGATGCTGGACAACTTTTCCCATAGAAAAGTTGACGCTGGACAACTTTTCTTATAGAAAAGTTGACGCTGGACAACTTTTCCTATAGAAAAGTTGATGCTGGACAACTTTTCTTATAGAAAAGTTGACGCTGGACAACTTTTCCTATAGAAAAGTTGATGCTGGACAACTTTTCCTATAGAAAAGTTGATGCTGGACAACTTTTCCTATAGAAAAGTTGATGCTGGACAACTTTTCCTATAGAAAAGTTGACGCTGGATAACTTTTGTCCAGCGTCAACTTTTCCTATAGAAAAGTTGACGCTGGACAACTTTTCCTGTAGAAAAGTTGACGCTGGACAACTTTTCCTGTAGAAAAGTTGACGCTGGACAACTTTTCCTGTAGAAAAGTTGACGCTGGACAACTTTTCCTATAGAAAAGTTAACGCTGGACAACTTTTTCTATAGAAAAGTTGACGCTGGACAACTTTTCCTATAGAAAAGTTGACGCTGGACAACTTTTCCTATAGAAAAGTTGACGCTGGACAACTTTTCCTATAGAAAAGTTGACGCTGGACAACTTTTCCTATAGAAAAGTTGACGCTGGACAACTTTTCCTATAGAAAAGTTGACGCTGGACAACTTTTCCTATAGAAAAGTTGACGCTGGACAACTTTTCTTATAGAAAAGTTGACGCTGGACAACTTTTCTTATAGAAAAGTTGACGCTGGACAACTTTTCTTATAGAAAAGTTGACGCTGGACAACTTTTCTTATAGAAAAGTTGACGCTGGACAACTTTTCTTATAGAAAAGTTGACGCTGGACAACTTTTCTTATAGAAAAGTTGACGCTGGACAACTTTTCTTATAGAAAAGTTTTTGTCCGTCTACTTTTCTTCTCGGAAAGTTGTTGTCCGACATCTTCTCTTTTCGGAAAGTTGTTGTCCGTCTACTTTTCTTCTCGGAAAGTTGTTGCCCGACAACTTTTCTTCTAGGAAACTCCATGTCACTCCATGTGTGCACTTATTCTTTTTTAAATATTTCTTCTGGAAAAGTTGATGTCCCGCCTACTCTCTGTGGACGAGACGAGATATTTTAACATGTCTACGAGTTATTAATGAGGGCGAACAAAATATATTTATGCTAAGTAAAAAAACTGTACGAAATGTAATAGCTTTCATTGCGTTTTGAAAGATTTATGATTTCCGCCCGAAGAAATAGGCAAATGTGCGATACTTTTCCTTTTCGTCGACAAACACATTAAATTCCCAGTAAACGATGTGAACTGTGGCTTTGTTTGCGTTCCCCCATCTTTTTCAAAGGAAAAAATATCGTCTGTACAACACTTTCAGCAATTTTCAGCACTTGATTTGATTCCAAGTATTTGCAAATCGTTCATTTGAACGAGGTGTGGTGGGGGGAGGGGAACCTAGACGGAGGCCAAGTATTTTAAGTTTTTGCAAAAGTTGTTGGCATTCCGAGCGTGGAATGAGAAAGGATGGAGAGAGAACAAAGAACTTATTATGACCAGTGCAGCTGATGTTTGGCGGTTAATTAAAAGTTTATAATTGATACGACGGTTGCAGCAGTTTTGTTGGTGATTTGGCGAGCGTTGTTAGGGTCTTCTCCTCTTAGTGGGACAAGGACGTGCAATAAGTCGAATTATTTTGATTTTACGTAATTGTGGCCTATTAAATCATTTCAGCGATAATTTCTTGTGGTTGTGCTTTTTTGAATATTTTTCCACGAAATCCAATCAACATTTAGGGCTGTTGGCACACTTGGTATTAAAAAAACTGAAAACCACATAACTTATACACTTTATTATGCTGTCATCTAATTTTTCCAGCTATTTAAAGGAAAACAAATCAAAAATCTTCATTTATCAATAGGTTTTACACATATTGGCATTGTTTTCTTTCTTTAGAATGTTTGCTATTAAAAAATGAAACATAATATTGTTTCCAAATTTTCTTCTACTTTTTAGGGGTTTTTCGCGTCAGGAAAAATGTTTTTTTTTTCGAAAAAAATCAATTTTTTCTCAAATGTTTCTATGTGAAAGTGAAATTTCATATAATCCGCAAAAACGAGTACTATGAGTACTATGTGACAAATTTCAACAAATCGATGATGAAAAATTCAAAACCATAGAATACGGGTCGTTTTTTGATGGAATTACACCGCAATATAGTTTAATGTCTCGGACACAACATTTTTTTATTTTTTTTTGCTGCATAATATAATTGTTGTAGAATAAGCACAAAGAGCTCCACCATAAAATCTATTAGTTTTATAAAAATCTAAAGTTTCTCAAATTATATTATTTTAATTTGACAATTTTCTATAAATTTTAAATAAATTGTGTGAAATATTAGACACTAAATTGCATATTTTTGTGAAGAAGATGTATTTTTCTGTTTATAAAAAAGTAATAAATAAGTAAAAACTAAAAAATTAAAATTTACTGTAACATTTTATATTCTTTTTACATGACGAAATTTGCCATATAAAAAATTACATATTTTGCAAATCTAGTTATTAATAAAATTTATTTGACAAAAAAATCGAAAATGTATCTTTTTGTTAATAAAAAGAAAGAAAAAATATTTTTTTGAGAGATGACAATTTGCTATATAATTTTTATATACAAATAATTTTACAACAATCGAAGGCGTATATAATAATAAAATCAATAAAAATATTTTTTATGATTAAAAATATATTTCAGATAAGAATTAAGAACATATTTTTTAAGATTATCTTTAATATCTTTTAAAATTAAAAAAAATATATATATTTTCTTAAGAGAGTGGCAACTTTTTATAAAATTTTTAATAAAATAAATAAAAAATAAAGATTTGACAATTTTCTAAAAAATTTTCGAAATTATTTTTATATACTCCACGAGAGTATTATGTCTTTGTGTATTTATTTGTAACACCCAAAAGCAAGTGAGATAGACACATTGTTAATTATACCGATCGACTTAGAATCGCTTTTGGAATCGATTTAGCAATGTCTGTGTGTCTGTCTGTCCATCTATTCTTGTAATCAAAGTACAGATCGCAATTGTAGCCAGAACGAAATGAAACTTTGCACAACGAAGTTCTTCAGAATAAGTACGAACGCTATTTAATTTGAAGAAAATCGGTTCAGATTTAGATATAGCCTCCATACAAATTCCACTCCAATTTGACTTTTTCCGCTCTAGAAACCACACATTTTAACAGTTTTTTTTTTTCAAAATTGGCAAACATCTTATATTTCAACTAAAAACACAGGTGGTGAAAATGTGTTAGATCGGTTCAGATTTATATATATCTCCGAATCAAATTTCGCTCCCGATTTGTTTTTTTTCTGCTCTAGAAACCAAATATTTTAACAGATCTCCTTCAAATTTGGCAAAATATCTTATGTTTCCACTAGAAACACCCATGGTGAAAATGGATCAGATCCGTTCAGATTTATATATAGCTCACATACAAATTTCGCTCCCGGCTTGACTTTTTCTGTGCCAGAAACCACGTTTTTTTCAGAGAATTTCTTCAAATTGAGCATAACACTTTATACTTGAATTGGAAGAACCTATTGCGTAAGTGGGTCACATCATTCCATGTTTGGATATAGTCCCGATACAAATATTCTTCTCGATTTGACAAATTGGGTCAGGTCATATTAGCCTATGATTAGGAAGCATACAAAAATCCTTCCAGTTTTCAATTTTTAACCGAATTGAATTGTATTCGTATAGAAATTGTCGGCCGAGCCGGACTTTATTATTTCCTTACTTATTTTTAAATTGCTTTATAACAAAAAATAAATATATGTATCTATTAATAAAATTTAATTTACAAAAAAATTTAAATATTTTTTTGAGAGTTCACAATTTTCTATAAAATTTATTTTACAACAATCGAAGATGTCCTTTTTGTTAATTATAAAAATAAAAATAAAAAATTAAATTTAAATTAAAAAATATATTTTTTAATCTTATATATATATTTTAATTTTGATCTTAAATGATATTAAAAAAATTTTTTGAGAGTTTGAAATTTTTAATAAATTTTATTATATAACAATCGAAGATGTATTTTTGCTAATAAAATATTTGTTAAGATTTAAAAATTTTTGAAAATTAGACAAAAAATTATATTTGTAGCTTTATTCATCATATACGAAGATACATATTTGAAAATTTTTCTATTAAGAAAATTTGTTTTACATAAAATCAAAAATTTATTTTTTTTGTTAATTAAAAGTTATAAAAAATATTTGTTTAGAGTTTACAATTTTTCTACAAAAATTGTAATAAAATTTATTTTACAACAATCGAAGTCATATTTTGGCAATTAAAAACAATAATTTTTTTAATTAAAATTAAACAAGTAAGGAAAGGCCACAGTCGGGCGGAACCGACTATATGATACA
Organism: Polietes domitor; assembly: GCA_947397865.1. Taxonomy (NCBI): domain Eukaryota; kingdom Metazoa; phylum Arthropoda; class Insecta; order Diptera; family Muscidae; genus Polietes; species Polietes domitor. The sequence continues at coordinate 128,260,608 of OX377620.1, forward strand.
CTCCACTTTCTACAATTCAATTCGATAAAAAATTGAAATCGGGAAGGATTATTGTATCCTGTAAATATATGTGTTTTACAAAAAATGTAAAATCGGAAAGGACATTTGTATGGGGGTATATTGAAACCTGGAACGATGTGACCCGCTTTCACCATGTATGTTTATAGGTGAAATATAATATGTAAAGTTTGGCCAAATCGGTTAAACATTCGGGAGACACATTTGTATGAGGGCTATATCTAAATCTGAACCGATCTAACCCGCTTTAATTTTAAGTGTTTCTTGTTAGATTATAAGATGTTGTGCAGAATTTAAAGAATATCGGGTAAAATATGTGGTTTCTAGAGCGGAAGTAGTCAAATCTGGAAGGACATTTGTATGGGGGCTATATCTAAATCTGAACCGATCTAACCCGCTTTTGCCACAGGTATTTCAAGTTAGATTATAATGTTTTAAGCCAAATTTTAGCAAATCGGGTGCTGTATGTGCTTTGAAGGGCGGAAAAAGTAAAATCGGGAGCGACATTTATATGGGGGCTATATCTAAATCTGAACCGATTTGCCTCAAATTAAATAGCGTTCGTCCTTGATCCATAAAACTTAATTGTACCAATTTTTGTTAAGATCGTACTATAATTGCGACCTGTATTTTAATTACAACAATAGACGGACATTGCTAAATCGACTCAGAACGTGATTCTAAGCCGATCTGTATAATAAACGATGGGTCTAACTCGTTTCCTTTTGGGTGTTACAACAAATGCACAATGCACATAATACTCTATATATATTTATAACAATCGAAGATGTGTTTTTGATAATAAAAAATATTTTTTATTAATTATTTTTTAGATTAAAATTTAAAAAAATATTTTTTAAGGTTAATATTAGAAAATATTTACATTTTAGGAAATTAAAATATTTATTTTTTAAGATTAAAACTAGAAAAATATTTTATATATTAAAACTAAAAAATATAAGATGTATTTTTTGGTAATAAAAATAAATAAAAAATATTTTTTTAAGAATAAAATTAAAAAAAATATTTTTTAAGTTTAAAATTAAATAAATTAATATTAAAATTAAATAATATTTTTTTGAGACAATTTTTTTTTTTAATTTTTGATTTTTTTGTAATAAAAAATATATTTTTATATTTTATATAATTTGACTATTTTCGATAAAACTAGAAGCACGTTGCTGGACTTTAAACACGAAAATTCCATTCCCATTTGAATCGTATTTCAAAATCCAAATGTGAATTTTTCCCGCTTTTGGGGAAGTTCTTCTAAACAACTTCCAAAAAGTCGATAATATGTTAATATTCCGTAACATTTTACGAATAGCATCTTCGTAAGTGAATAGGAGTAATTTTTTAGTATGGGGTCACAGAGGTAAGTTGTCCGCTTTGCACCCAGAAGGTCTTTGGTTCTAATCATGGCTCGGAAAAATCTTTTTATTACTTTTAGAAACATTGTTTAATTTTGACAACTAGTGAAAAAGTAGATCGTAGCCACTACTAACAAATCAATTTCAACTTTTTCATTGGTGAAGATCCTAATTTTCACTACATCCGAATCACAAGATGATCGTCTTCTTCACTTCTTCATGTGCTCTCTTTTGCTGGTTTCATACCGCAAAAAGGTTAAAAAACTAAATATTTTATTTTCGATTCACCCTAGTGAATCAAATTTGAACATTAGGGCTGTTTTTCTTTAATCCGGGATAACAAGCTGCGATAACAAAAACGTTAATAAAAATTTAATTTTTTGCTCAAAATAAAAAATTATTTTTTCACATTGTCGCCAACTACAAAGAAATTTTCAAAAAAATATTTTGTGTCGACTTTATTGGACTTAGCCTCGATATCCATCATTTTGACTTACACTGGATAATTATCCAGGCTAAGTCATACATTTTTAACACAAAATTATTTTTTCAAAATTTGTTTTCACACACACATTGATATTGCTTTTGGCGACAATTTTAAAAAATAATTTTGTATTTTGAGTTAAATTTTATCATTTTATTTAGATTTCTGTTATCGCTACGTTTCGAATCCTAGACATTCTGGGTGCAAAGCGGACACTTTACCTCTGTGAACACATACGAAAAAATCGTTCCCATTGACTTGTGAAAATGATACGGGATATTAAGATTTTATCAACTTTTTTGGAAGTTGTTCAAAAGATTTTCTCAAATGCTGGAAATATGCACATTGGGATGAAACTAAAATGAGCTTCATGCGGAAGTACTTCCATTTTTTTAATATTAAAACTAATCCTATAAGCTCATTGTATAAAATTGACTTAGTTTATTTCCCTTTGAAAAAAATTCAATAAATTAAATGATAAACCCATAAACTTACTAAGATTTATAATCTCTATATAAATTCCCTGTTTTTTTTTGTAAATGCTTTACAAGATACATATTTTGTGCAGTGGCATATCTTTTGCGCCATCTCATCATCATTCGAGCACAGAGATTGCTTGTCTCGGTTTAATTTTAGAAAACTATTCTGGCTGCCGGCAAAACACATGTGCAGCACACATTTTCCATTTTTTCGATTTGATTTGAAATGCAAACAAAATCAAATGGAAAATAACAAAAATTGCAACGCCGAGTATGTGGAGCAACAGCAGCAGTTCTCTCACCAAATGCTGCTCCATAAGGCAGCAACCACATCGCTTATGGGACAACTGGGAAAGAAAAGTGAAGCAGTTGATGTTGCTGCCATCATTATGTGGGCCTATGGAAAATATGCATAAAATCGACAGCAGCAGCAAAAGCGGCAAAGACAACGACAACTACGACGACGGCAACAGCAACGACGCAAGAGTCTCTTGACTTCTGTTGTCAATGTTCAAGGCAAATATAAACAACATTTTTTTTGTTTGTTTCGTTGTTGCTGTTGTTTATTTAGTTTTAGAAGGTGTCTCGAATGTGCATAAATGCATGCATACATATGTACATACATTCATGCATATGTATGTATGTTTGTACGTGTTTATCTAAATGATAGTGTATGCGCATATATGTATGTATTTACATACATATGTACTTGCATTTACATTGCAGCCAGTGTTTGCTTGTCTTCATTGAGCCATTAAATTTTGTTCTTTCCTGTACCCTGCACCATCGGACAAGGAGGTGGAATATTAAATTTGTGCAGTCATTTGTAACAACTTTTATAATTATTTTGAATCCTTAATCCTCATGAATATTCTACAAACGAAACCCCAAAAAACTAGTAATAGAAGACCCAGCAAAAAATGAAAATGAAAGTACTTCCACAGAAAACACATTTTATTCGCATCCCAAAATCCCAATTTGCATCTTTCCCGCATTTGAGGAAGTTCTTTTGAACAACTTACAAAAAAGTTGATAATATTCCGTAACATTTTAAGTTTTTCGTAGGCGGTCTCAGAGATAAGGTGTTCGTCCGCATGGTACCCAGAAGGTCTGTGGTTCGTATCGTGGCTCGGGAAAAAACTTTTTTTGTTTTTTTTTTTTTTTTGTTTAATTTTGTGTAATATTGTTAATTTAAAAAATTCCACAATTCTTAAATCGGGGCAAAATAAATAAAAAAACATATTTTTAGCTAAATAAAATTAATACTAAATAATACCCTAGACCACGAAGTGGTGTAGGGTATAAAAAATATAATATAAAAAAATAAAAAAATATTTATAACATTTTCTAATATATTTTAGCTTTAAAAGAATATTAAAAAATGTGGAAAAATACTAAAGTTCCAATTTTCTTGAAGGTACCATTTTCTAATGTTTTTATACCCTACACCACTTCGTGGTCTAGGGTATTATAAGTTAGTTTCGCGCCAAATGTTTGTAACACCAAGAAATAATCGAGCTAGACCCACCTTTAAGCATACCGATCGGCTTAGAATCACCAGCTGAGTCGATTTAGCGATGTCTGTCTGTCTGTCCGTCCCTCCGTCCGTCCTTCCGTCTGCTGCCAATCTAAGCTTGTTCGCACTCTACAGGTCGCAATTGTTGTCCGATTGTCATGAAACTTGGCAGAAGTTATTTTTTCTGGCCAAGGACCATCGGTATTGAATTTGGAGGAAATCGGTTCAGATTTAGATATTGCCCCCATACAAATGTCGCTCCCGATTTGACATTTTCCGCTCTAGAAACGAGATATTTTACCCGATTTTCTTTAAATTTTGCAGAACATCTTATAATCGAACTAGAAACACGTATGCAAAAATTGGGTGAGATCGGTTCACATTTAGATATAGCCCCCATACAAATGTCGCTCCCGATTTGATTTTTTCCGCTCTAAAATCCACATATTATACCCGATTTTCTTTAAAATTGGCACAACATCTTATAATCCATCTAGATCCACCTATGCAGAAACTGGGTAAGATCGGTTCATATTTAGATATAGCCCCCATACAAATGTCGCTCCCGATTTGACATTTTCCGCTCTAGAAACCACATACTGAACCCGATTTTCTTTCAAATTGGCACAACATTTTATAATCCAACTAAAAACATTTATCGTGAAAGTGGGTAAGATCGGTTCAGTTTTAGATATAGCCCTCATACAAATGTTGCTCCCGAATGTTTAACCGATTTTGGCCAAACTTTACATATTATATTTCACCAATAAACAGACATGGTGAAAGCGGGTCACATCGTTCCAGGTTTCAATATATCCCCATACAAATGTCCTTTCCGATTTAACATTTTTTGTCAAACACATACATTTACAGGATTTCACTTTTTTACCGAATTTAATTGTAATGAGATAGAAAGTGGGGGGTATCAAATAGTCGGCTCCGTCCGACTGTTTATACTTTGGTATAACCCAAATTGGGCCCCATTCTGCTCTATTACAGCTCTAGAAACTACATCTTACATCGGATCTTCATCAAATTTTGCAGATCATTCTATGTTTCAAGTAGGAATGCCTACCGTGAATGAGAAATATATCGGCGCATGTTTTGGCACAGGCCTCAAGTGTTGTGACATTCATCCTATTAGCGCTGTATAATCTGTATTTGTCTTTGGATATTGATAAATTTTTCCAGATCATGTTATATTTACTTTACTCGGAATATCTGCTGGAAAATTGGATCAATTACTTTATTATTTACCATATTCATTAAATTTGACTAAAAATGAATTTAAAGTAACTGTATAATTTATATGAACTGCATAAAATTGCTCCCATGAAATACCAGGGTTTAGTAATCAAAGCGATGTATATATGCAGGGAGTGGTGTAGGGTATTATATAGTCGGCCCCGTCGGACTTTAGCCTTTCCTTACTTGTTTTTTTAAATTATTTTACATCTACAAAGAAGGTCATAACTTCTACGATTAACCATACATCATTTACAAGTAGACATTTTCTTCAATATGTTTGCTATTGAAATATAAAAACAATTATTTCTTATTTTTTCGATTTTTTTCGTACTGAAAAAAATAAATTTCGGGAAAAAAATCAATTTTTTCTCAATATTTTTGAGACTGTTTCAAAACCACTGTTTCACTGTGAAAGTGATAATCGCAACATTTGTAGCCATCGTTATTACCTTTAATCTAACATATAAGCGGGTGTTATCGGACTCATATTTTCAAAATGAGAGTACAAATAGTAAAGCTATCTTCGGCGCAAATTAGAATATTAGTAAAAAAAATAGAAAAAATGGGCAAATTAAAAAATTTTAATATAATTTTCGAGTTTAAAAAAAAATTTTGCCATTTAGCAAAATTTTTTGCTACTTAATGCGAACTTTTTAATGCCCTCGGTAGGGCATTAAAGAATTCGCCACCAGCCGAAGTCGAAGTTGTTTAGTTATTCTCTCATGTTTTGCTGTTGCTCTATGACATCGATACCGACGTCGCGATGTGCTACTGTGGCTACGTTGTCATCGTCACCGCTCCATAATAAAATGCAATTTCACACTTTTAACCGGGGGTAGGATGATGACAAACTCAAAACTCTAATGAACGTTCATTTTTTTGCGGTTGGTTGTTTAGTGTTAGTGTCACTAATAAACGCGTTGCGTTCAAAGTATCTTCTTGTTGCGTTCTGCAGTTCATTGAACCAACACACATAGAGGGAAGTACACACACTCACTCAAAACTAATGTTGCACCAGATGAACTTTAACCAGACAACGACAGCAACTGCAGCAGCAGCACCAACAACAGCTGCATCCAGGCATACTTCATGGCGGAGGAAGAAAATTGCTTACATCCAATTGTTTTGCGCAAAGAATGCGGTGCGGTGTGGTCCGCACGCCTTTTCTTGAGCAGTGATCGCTCGTCGTCGCTCTTTGTGGTCTTGGTCTTGCCAAGTGGCTACATCTTGGCTGTGCAGGAAAGATGTATAAGACTGGATGCTCCTCAGTGGGAGTTGTCAAAAGTGACAGAAGCGTTGTAATTTTAAAAAGTTTAATTTTGAAAAATTTTAATTTTCCATGTCAAATTAGATAAAAAAAATTTCCACATAACTTCGATTTTGCTGAAAATCTCTTCACAGATTCCTCTTTGGAAAATATTTAATACGTGTTTTGGGGAAAAAATCTTAAAATTTTATTTGCCGAGCTAGAGGCATTGCATGCAATTCCCACAAAAATGGAAAATCATGCTGGTAAAGCGATATTAAACTCCATGTATTTAGCGATTGATTCAAGTGATTAGCGATCTATAACTTGTTTGAAAGATCATCAGGAGTATTTAATAATGTTAAATAATGCATAACCATTCCAGATATGTCTTACAAACATTTAATTATTTTTAAATTTTATCTGGATTTTTAAAAATGATTACATCAATATTTATTGTCCAAAAGCAACTAAAATCATTGTAGGTATGTTTGCTAACTACTCTGAAATTTTTATGCTGGAGATTCAATGGGTTATATTTTTAAAACTTTTTTCGTCATTACATATATTTATAAAATAATTAGAACGACATATTTTAAGCTGGCTTCGAAAAAAGTTTGAACAATATAAAATCTTTGGTTTGTTTTATGCGTTATCCCATAATATTTCAGCTTTATCACTGTCCATTCGTGAGCTAGAGCAAAGGTGCCTCTCCAGAGAGCCCAAATTCCAAACTACAAATTTTGGCAATCCATTATCTCAAGTACATAGTGCAACATAACCTAACTTCATGACTTAACCAATTTTTACCGTTAAAGTAAAACAAACGAATTTGGAAAAAAATATTTGGCGTGTCTATGCAGTCAGAGGAATGTATACACCGAATTCTGTGATTCCAGGTGCGGCCATTTGGTTGGTACCATTTTTATCCCCCTTTTCCTACTTAACCCCCATAAGAGTACGACTTTCTAAAATCTCTTTATTTTACGTGTCTACACAATAAGAGAAATGTACACACCGAATTTCATCATTCTAGTAAGTCGTTTAGTTGGTACTATTTGTATCCCTCTGTACCCATTGTATGCCTTGAAAGTACGAATTTCGAAGAAACCTTTTATTTTTCGTGTCTACGCAGTCAGTGGAATGTATATTCCGAATATCTTAACTCTAGATGCTGTCATTTGGTTGGTACCATTTTTATCCCCTTTTTCCATTTTAACCACAAAAAGTACGAATTTCAAAAAATCAGTTTATTTTATGTGTCCACGCAATCAGAGGAATGTATACACCGAATTTCATTATTCTAGATGCAGCCGTTTGGTTGGTACCATTTTTATCCCTCTATTCCCATTTCATCCCTTAAAAGTACGAATTTGTAAAAATACTTTTATATTATGTATCTACTCAATTAGAGGAATGTACACATCAAATTTCTTGTTTCTAGCTGTTGCCGTTTGAAAGGTACCATTTTTATCCCATTTTACCCCCTACGAATAAAAATCACTTTGTGGTGCACGTTTTTGTTATAGGAGGAATGCGCTTACCCAATATCAAGTAAGTACACGCAGACATATTGAAAATGATGTGCTTATATACTCTAAAATATTAGGGAATATTATGGGTATTTTTAGTCCTTGTGAGGGAAAAATTTGTCCCTTTGGGCCGATTTCGCCCAGTTTCAATGCCAACCGATCTACGACTATAAGACGAATTTATGTAAAATTTGGTCGTCCTAGCTCCTTTCGTTTAGATGCTAGCGTGCTTTCGAACAGACGGATGGACGGACGGACATGGCTAGATCGTTATAGAATTTTATGACGATCAAGAATATATATACTTTATAGGGTCTCAGGTCGATATTTCAAGGTGTTACAAACGGAATGACAAAGTTAGTATATCCCCATCCTGAAGGTGGAGGATATAAAAACTCTTAATACACATGCGAAAGTCAATCGGAGCCATTGGATAGATCGCGAGATATTGACAAAACAAAAACGTGATGCAAAAAAATCTCCCGCGAAAATGAAATTTTTGTAAAAATATTCACTTTGTATTTTTTGTTTACTGTGCTCTACCGAAATAGCCACTTTATGTCAAAAAGATCAATCTTAAAAAAAAACACAGACACACTTCACAAATGTTAAGCTTAAACCTAAAATGGATTTTAAGTTTTGACTTATTTCGGATGTTTGGGTTTGGTGAATTCAGAGGTTTATAGTAGAATTTTAGGGCAAATATTTGTGCAGAACATTTTGACTCGTTAAACCGCCGTTTTAGCGGTGTTTTTACCATTTTGGACAAAAAGGTTCAAAAAGATCCTTATATTGAGGAGCAGGGGTGTTAAAATGTTCCACAGAGATATTCCTCGATTTTTTAAATCAACCGGAATTACAGTGAATAATCATGAAAATGATAATTTTTCCATCAGTTCATAAACACAAAGTATAAAAACAATAAAAAATTTAAATCCAATCCACTTTCAAACTCACACATTAGCTTAAAAAGAGGCCTAAACTTTAAAATTTCAAAAAATGGAGTAATGCAATTATTTCGAAAATAAAAATAAAAGAATTAAAATTGCAAAAATTTTAAAAAATCTAAATCGGATATAACACTCCACCTCAACATTTTAAAAGTAATTTAAATTACCTTCATAATACCTGTATAACACATTAAAATCGGTATAAAGTTACAGGTGATTAAATGAACATACCTTTTTTGAAAAAGTAGTATTTTTTTCAATGTCAAATTGGTCGTAACTAGTGAAAAAAAATATTTTCAATATATTTTTTAATTTAAAAAAAATATTTTTTTAATTTTTATTTATTCGGTAGAACTAAAAATTCTTCTAAAAAAAATATGTCTTATTTTTTAATTTTCAAAAATGTATTTTTTAGTTTTAATTTATTCGGTAAAAAGTTGTGATTCCACTGCAGATCGTATTAAGCCGACTTTTACAAAGTCGACTGATCGATTTTAGCTCGATTTAGCAAAAAAGCTCAGTCGAACTTTGTACTTTTTGATAGTCGACTTTTAAGATGTCGACATTTTTCGAATTTTTAAATATTAATATCAATAAATAGTTAATTCGCATAAACCTAATTATATAAAATATTATAAGCGGCATTTTATATTTTACCGAATATAGTCTTTTTGTTGGTTTTCTTGGCTCAAGACCATTTTAGCATTTATATTTTATAGAATGCAAATTTATTTACAGATTAATGGAGGCTACATCGAATATGGACTTTTTGTTGATTTCATAGTTGAAACACAACGTAATTTCAGGAATGCAATTATATATTATTTAATTAGTTATTTAATTATTCAATATAGTTGTATGTTGATTGTTTTTGTTTTCTTTTTTTCTCTCATACAATTCACTCTAATTCAACTGATACTTGTCATGTAACAAACAAATATCTCATCAACATAAGAAGCAAAAGTCGAACTTTTCGTTGCAACTATATCACCCTAGTTTGGAGTATACATTTAGCAATATGCCCAGGAAAAATTAAAAAAAAAACTGAAATAGGATTTGTTAATACATTTCAATATATTTCGGCACGAGAAATAAATATTAAAAAAGTAAAAAAGGATTACTTCTACATTTTTCACGATATTTCAGAAATTACTTAATTTCAAAATGGGTTTTGAAATTTTCAAAATATTAAGAAAACACATTTGCTGAGTTAAAAATCAAAATTATTAAGAGAAAATTTTTTAAATAAATTTAAAAATTTTAATATGAATATATACCACTTTTTAAATTTCTATTTCATTCCATTCTCATTTTGCACAATATGAAAATCTTCAAATCTATTTTGTTGTCATTTTTAAATATATTTGAAATGAGTATCGTCTAACTAAATGCGTTCACTATTTTTTAACTTTTCAGTTGATTTTTTGAACTAGAAAGCAACAATTCTTCAAAAAATCTTTCAATATCTTAAGATAATATATAAAACCCATTTTTTCAAACAAAAATTATGAAAAACTTCAAGGGTGCGGGTATGCCACAGTTATCAATAGTTTTCAATAAATATTATTTAACATTTCACCTTGGTTTTACATGGAATTGCTCACGTGTATATTTTCATCATTTAAACCGACCCACGAGAAACCCTCAAACAGCTAAATAACCTCAGCGCCATCTATACAATAATTGCATCACATAGATGTCGCTTTAGATGATTACAATCACTAAAAGAAGCACACCAAAAAAGTCTAACGCCCAATTTAATGAAAATTTATGAGAGTTTTATAAGAAAAGAAATTGTTCAATGTATAAATACATTTCAAACCTTTCATAAATTATTATGAATTTGGCCGTGAGTGTAAAAATCATTCCAACAAAATATCTACAATATTAGATAGCCAGCCAGCTAGAGCAGCAGCTAGTAGTCAGCATGAATTGCAGTTGCCACAAATCCCCGATATCTCTGACATGACTTATGCGAACTGACAGCAGTCTGAAGGTGTCTAAAGTGACTTAAGCTTTGATAACGATGAAGACTTTTGTTGTAGTGTATAGAGCTGTGTTGTTGTTGTTGCCATGGACAGTTTTATTGATCGAAGTTGCGTTTGTGTCTTTTTTCCCATTGATTAAAACCTATGGGCAGAATTTTGTAATTTTCTTTATGGCATTTTATAAATTATAAATATTCAACTACTAGTATTGATATATTATATGTATGTGCGTATGTACATATGTATATTTTTGTGAATTTCTATTTGCATTTACATTTACATAAATATGACATTTATTGCTACAGCAAATATTGAAATGAATATTAATGTTCATTCATCGCTCAGTTATCAGTCATTGATATTCATTCATTCACTCAGTGAAATGTTGGGTAAGAAATTGTGTGACCCCCTTCCCTATGGTCCGCTGCAACTGTGTCTCTATCCATTTGTTTCCCCAGGAAACTTTGAAGTTTCTCTGATTTGATTGTTAACGCTAATGAATGAATGAATGCAGTGCATACAGCAAAAATAACGCAACTCAATTAAAACCGAAACAAAGAAAGCTGAAAGACAGTAGAATTCATCACAGAGCCCAAAGAATTTTAACTGATATTTTTTATTTATTTTATTTAGTTTTGTTTGAATAATTTTATCTTTCTTGCCAGATTTCAATTAAAATGTATTTCCTTGGCAGTGCTGCACCAGTCTTTTGTTCCAACTTCAGGCGAAAGCATAACAAGGCAGCGCAATGATTTACAGTGGTCCCAAACATTGACGAGGGTTAATAACACTAGTTTTGCCTAAAACCTATATATATAAAATTTTCCAAATTATTTTGACCTTCTTAACTCGAAAACAATATTAAAAAAATATGGATACATTATTTTGTATTTTTTGCAATAGTTTTTTCTACGTTTTTATATATTTTTTGTTTTGTGCCAGCAAAAAATGATTTTTTACGAAAAAAAAAACGTTTTTTTAATTTTAGGAGAAATAACCCATTATTTGGGCGATTTTTCATATGGATAAATACCCACTCTTTTGGCGTTTTTTTGCAAAAATTTCCATTTTTTGACGTTTTTTTCATAGAAAAATTATCCAAATTTCTGACGATTTTTCAAATGAAAAATTACCTAATTTTTTGACGATTTTTGATATGAAAAATTAACGATTTTTGGGGGTTTTTTATATGAAAAATGGCCCAATTTTTTTGTGCGTTTTAAATATAAAAAATTACCAAATTTTCCATATGAAAAATAATACAAAATTTTAGGCGATTTTTCATAAGAAAAATAACCCATTTTTTGAAGATTTTTCATATAAATATTGAACAAATTTTTTTACGTTTTTCGTATGAAACATTACCCATTTTTGGGAGATTTTTCATAAAAACATTACCCATTTTTTTAAACAAATAATTACCAAATTGTTTGCGATGTTTTATATGACAAATAAACCAATATTTGGGCAAGTTTTCATATGAAAAATGGCCCAATTTCTTGGGCAAGTTTTCATATGAAAAATTACCCAATTTTTGGGCAAGTTTTCATATGAAAAATTACCCAATTTTTGGGCAAGTTTTCATATGAAAAATTACCCAATTTCTTGGGCAAGTTTTCATATGAAAAATTACCCAATTTTTGGGCAAGTTTTCATATGAAAAATTACCCAATTTTTGAGCAAGTTTTCATATGAAAAATTACCCAATTTTTGAGCAAGTTTTCATATGAAAAATTACCCAATTTTTTGGCAAGTTTTCATATGAATAATGGCCCAAATTCTTGGGCGATATTTCATATAAAAAGTGCATATTTTTTGGGCGATTTTTCATATGAAAAATAGTTAAATTTCTTTGGACGATTTTTCGTGTGAAAAATTACCCAATTTTTTGCGCGATTTGTCATATGAAAAATAGTTCAATTTCTTTGGACTATTTTTTATATAAAAACTTTCCCAATCTATTGGGCGAAAATAACCCAATTTTAGGGCGACTTTTCATTTGGGTGAATTTGCTTTTTTGTGGCTATTTTTCATTTAGGACCATTTTTCGGTGCTACGACCCCCATGAAAAATCTCCCAAAAAAGTTGGCAAAGAATAAATTGGGGATAATTTCCTTTTTATGTTGTTATTTCATTTTCAATTTGGGGATTATTTCGTGCTAAAACAATCCTTCCTGACCCTGATTGGGGGCTATTTCGTAGCGACTCGTTTTTAATTTTTTTTGTGGTTCATTTTTTGACTTGGGTATTTTTTAATTTTGTATGCCCTGCATAATAGAGTGGATTATATGTTCATGTTGTCGTTCCCTTTGCAACATCTTGAAATATTCATCGGAGACCACATAAAGTATATATATTCTGGGTCGTGGTAAAATTCTAAGACTATTTTGCAGACAGACATTGTCTCTTGATGGCACGCTAACATCTAATGGTCAATAGGGTTGGGATTGAAAATGGGCAAATTCGGTCCAAAGGCAAACATTTTCCCTAACAGGACTGAAAATACTCCCAAATATAGATTTTAAGCATTTTTCTTGGAAATCTTCCATTTCATATTCAAATTTGCACATAAATTACCAAACAGTAAATTCCAAATTCATACTTTTTTCAGGGGGTGAAATGGGGCAAAAAGGAATAAATATGGTACCAATTAAGGTAGAAACATGAAATTTGATTTATACATATCTCTTATTGCGTAGACTTGTAGCATAAGTGGATATTTCGAAATCCGTACTTTTAAGGGATGGGGAAATGGAAAAGAGGGATAACAAGTAAAAACGGCGTTAAGTTCGGCCGGGCCGAACTTTATATACCCTCCACCATGGATTGGATTCCACAGAGGTTGTCGTAGAAGTGCAGTAATATTACAGGAATATATGTATAATTTTTTTAATATCGGCAAACCAAAACAAATACAAATATTGAAAAAATGATTTTATAAATAAATATAATTATTTTAATTATTTCAAACCATTATTTATTTCAAATCAAAAAATAAATATTCTTATATTTATATTTTCAGAAAGCTTAAATTCCATAAATATTGGTAGATAGTGGGTGCTACAGTTGATTGTATTTCCATGCTATTTTAATTCCAAAAGTACAAATTTTGAAAATCCATTATCAGACGTACATAGTGCAAAATAACTAACTAACTTCATGATTCAAGAAAAAGTTCGAATTTGGAAAAAAAATCTTTTTATTTTGCGTGTCTATGCAATCAGATGAATGTGTACACCGAATTTCATTATTCTAGGTATAGCCGTTTGGTTGGTACCATTTTTATCCCTCCGTACTCCGAATTTCATGACTCTAGCTGCGGTCATTTGTTTGGTACTATTTTTATCCCCTTTTTCTATTTTGACCCCATAAAGTACGAATTTCGAAAAATCAGTTTATTGTCCGTGTCTACACAGTCAGAGGAATGTATACTCCGAATTTCATGACTCTAGCTGCGGTCATTTAATTGGTACTATTTGTATCCCCTTTTTTCATTTTAACCCCAAAAAGTACGAATTTTGAAAAATCCGTGTGTTTTACTTGTCTATGCAATCAGATGAATGTGTACACCGAATTTCATTATTCTAGGTATAGCCGTTTGGTTGGTACCATTTTTATCCCTCTATTCCCATTTCATTTATATTATGTATCTACTCAATAAGAGGAATGTACACACCGAATTTCGTGTTTCTAGCTGTTGTCCTTTAATATGTACCATTTTTATCCCTTTTTTGCCCTATTTCACCCCCTACAAATAAGAATCACTTTATGGTGCACGTTTTTGCTATAAGGAGAATGCGCATAGCAAATATCAAGCAAATGTAAACAGACATATTCAAAAACATGCTTAAATACGCTAAAATATTAGGGATTATTATGGGTATTTTTAGTCCTTGTGAGGGAAAAATTTTGCCCTTTGGGCCGATTTCGCCCCAATCCCAACCGTTCTACGACTATAAGACGCATTTATGGAAAATGTGAACGTTCCAGCTCCTTTCGGTTAGATGCTAGCGTGCTTTCAACAGACGGACAGACGGACGGACGGACATGGCTAGATCGGTACCCACCAAAAGGCTGATGTTTAAATCATGAAATTTTGTTTGTACATTCCTCTGACTGTGTAGACACCCTAGATAAATGAATTTTCCAAATTTATAAATTAAGATGAAAAAAGGGCGAAAGGGGATAAAATTGGTACCCACCAAACGGCTGTAGCTTTAATCATAAAATATTATATACGTTCCTCTGACTGTGTAGACGCAAGATTTTTTCAAATTCGTTTTTGGGGTTAAAATGGGAAAAGGGGTTTCTCCCCTACCCTTTGGTACCTACCAAATGGCTGAAGTTTAAATTATGAAATTTCGTTTATATATTCCTCTGACTATGGAGACACATGTAACATTAATGATTTTTTCCAAATTTGTACATTTAGGGTGAAACGGGGCAAAAGAGGATAAAAATGGTACCCACCAAATTGCTGTAGCTGGAATCATGAAATTCGGTATATACAGTTGCGGTTAAAAAAATAGCAGCACACCTAAGCTAAAAAACAATGTGTGGCCATTTTTAAGTGTTTACAATGTTCGTAGAATACTAAGAAAACATGATCTGCAAGCCAGAAGTACGAGAAAGGTCCCACTTAAAAATAAAACACATGTCACAAATCAGTAAGGAAAGGCTAAAGTCGGGCGGGGCCGACTATATGATACACTCCACTTTCTATCAGAATACAATTCAATTCGGAAAAAAGTGAAAAGGGAAGAATTTTTGTATGTTTCCTAATCATAGGCTAATATGTCCTGGTTCAATTTGTCAAATACTTGTATCGCGGCTATATCCAAACATGGAATGAAGTGACCCATTTCACAATAGCTTCTTCCAGTTCTCAATTTTAAGTAATTCGATGAAAATAATTGGTTTCTGGGGCGGAAAAATCAAGTCGGGAGCGATATTTGTATAGGTGCTATATATAAATCTGAACCGATCTGACTCATTTTCATCCTGGGTGTTTCTCATGCAAATATAAGATATTTTGCCAAATTTGAAGTAAATCTGGTAAAATATGTGGTTTCTGGAGCGGAAAACTCAAATCGGGAGTGAAATTCGTATGTGAGCTATATCTAAATCTGAACCGATCTGGCTCATTTGGTCTGTTTCATGGGTGTTTCTAGTTTAAATAGAAGATGTTTTGCCAATTTTGAAGAAGATCTGTTAATATATGTGGTTTCTACAGCAGAAAAAGTCAAATCAGGAGTGAAATTCGTATGGGGGCTATATCTAAATCTGAACCGATCTGGCAAATTTTCACCGTGGGTGTTTCTAGTTGAAATATAAGATGTTTTCCCAATTTTGAAGAACATCTGTTAAAACATGTGGTTTCTACAGCAGAAAAAGTTGTATGTTTGAGAGTGGCTCGAAAGTTTGTAAGACGTCCACAGAACATGAAATACATCTCCAGGTGTAGTAGGAAAACTGTCTAACATGGAGGATCACGCGTAAAGGCTTGGACGTCTTTTTCATAGTATGAGATAAAAATGGAACCTACCAAACGTGTAGCTGGAATCATGAAATTCATTGTGTCGGCTCCTCTGACTGTTTGGACGGTTGAAAGTGTAAATGGGCAAAATTGATTGAGAGAGATAAAGTTTTTACATATAAAGTACTGAAAAGCCCCACAACCCTGAGTATTTAGGGATTTTAAGCCCATTTTTTTAAGATTGGTGTCTTATATTCACTTTTTTTAATAGACTTCAAATATTTCTTTTAATATAGTCGACACAAATATTGTCCACCTAAATATTGTCTCTAGATGTAGATGTAGAGATGAACATACTGACATATCTAATTTTATTCGAAGAACAACAGATTTGTACAGTGTTTTTTTTTTTCAAATTTGTAGAGAATATTATTTATTCGATGAAACTAAGAGAACAAGTTCGAGATTATATTTTAAAATGCGAATTGTGTTTCCTTGAGAATTTCGTCCCGAAAAATTAAAACATAAAATATTTTCCATTTCTGGAGATTGTCCTCATTCATTTGATACCCATATTGACAAAAACTGATGGGTAGAAATATTTTAATATTTTTATACACTCCACGAGAGTATTATGTCTTTGTGCATTTGTTTGTAACACCCAAAAGGAAACGAGATAGACCCATTGTTAATTATACCGATCGTCTTAGAATCACTTTCTGAGTCGATTTAGCAATGTCAGTCCGTCCGTCCGTCCGTCCGTCCGTCCGTCCATCTATTCTTGTAATCACGATACAGGTCGCAATTGTAGACAGAACCAAATGAAACTTTGCACAACGACGTTTTTCGGGATAAGGACGAACGCTATTTAATTTGAAGAAAATAGGTTCGGATTTAGATACAGCCCCCATACGAATTTCACTCTCGATTTGACTCTTTTCACTCTAGATACCACATATTACAACAGATTTTCTTTAAAATTGACAAACCATCTTATATTGTAACTAGAATCACCTGTGGTAAAAATGTGTTAGATCGGTTCAGATTTATATATAGCTCCCATACAAATTTCTCTCCCGATTTGACTTTTTCCGCTCTGGAGACCACATAATGTATCAAATTGTCTTCAGATTTGGTAAACCATCTTATATTTCCACTAGAAACACCCATGGTGAATATCGGTCAGATCGGTTCAGATTTATATATAGCTCCCATACAAATTTCGCTCCCGATTTGACTTTTTCCGCTCTAGAAACCACATATTGTATCAGATTGTCTTCAGATTAGGTAAAACATCTTATATTTAAACTAAGAACATCTATGGTGAAAATAGGTCAAATCGGTTCAGATTTAGATATAGCCCCCATACAAATGTCGTTCCCGATTTGACATTTTCCTCTGTAGAAACCACATATTGTACTCGATTTTCTTTAAATTTGGCACAACATCTTATAATCCAACTAGAAACACCTATGCAGAAATTGGGTAAGATCGGTTCAGATTTAGATATAGCCCCCATACAAATGTCGCTCCCGATTTGACTTTTGCCGCTTTAAAAGCCACATATTGTGCACGATTTTCTTTAAATTTCGCACAACATCTTATAATCTAACTAAACAAAACTATAGTGAAAGTGGGTAAGATCGGTTCAGATTTAAATATAGCCCAATTTCAAATGTTGCTCCCATAAGTTTAACCGATTTTGGCCAAACTATACATTTTATATTTCACCTATTTCGTTCCAGGTTTCAATATATCCTCATACAAATGTCCTTTCCGATATACAATTTTTTGTCAAACACATACATTTACAGGATACAAAAAACCTTCCCGTTTTCACTTTTTCACCGAATTGAATTGTATTCGGATTGAAAGTGGAGTGTATCATAGAGTCGGCCCGCCCGACTTTAGCCTTTCTTTACTGTTTTTTTTTTTAAATTTGTATATCCATACAACTTTAATGTCCTGTAAAAAGATGAAAATCTCACTAAATGGAAAGAACTGAGTATACAGTTTTTATACATATGTTTATACATGTGTATATATAGTCAAGGTTCTATAAATAGTTCTTTAAAATATAAAATGTTATTAAAAAAACTTCAAATAAGTTGTGGATATTTTCAACTAAAATTAATTGTTGGTTTGTAATAAGATTTCCGCGTCCACACGGCTGAGTTGAATAAAAATTAATTAAAACGTCATTGGAATTAATTAATATATTAATTGAATCTCTACAGGTTGAAAATCGACCAATTTTTAATTTAGCCAACTAAGTTTTCAAATGAAATTTCCGTTTGCTTTTTTTTCTGCGAAGTTTGTGAACCCTGAAAAATCTTCGATACGATTTGTAGTCGGCATTTTTTCACAAATCGCCGAAAATCCATCTGTCACATTCTCTTCTCACCGATGCCCTAATCTGGCGGCAATGACAATAACCTTTTGTTTTCCTATGAAATTCCAAATCTATCTACTTAATTAACATGTTCACAAAATCCAACAAAGGTCCTTCTTTTAGAACTCGGTTTGTCATCTTTCCCGCATCTCTTCGCCAACACCTGCATTGTCCTTTTCTCTCTCTCGCTCTCGCTCTCTCTGTCGAACAGTAGCACCTCAAGTTGTGTTGATTGAATTTGTTGTTAATTGAAAATGTAAACAATTCATTTGTTGATTTGTAAACAATGCCCTCTACCATCGAAAGAAAGGAAAAACACCACGCACAACAACAACAGCAAAATGAACAATCCGGGAACATAAAGAACAAACCGAACAACAAAACAGCAAAATGAGTAAATAAAACAGCAGCAGCAGCAACAACATCATTAGCGTGAACGTGAATGTGAAGAAGCGTTGACTCTGCTCGCTACCAGTGGTGAATTGCATCCGTTCATCACAACATTTCGATAGTGTAAACAACGAATAAAGAACACCGTGAAATTCCATGGAACTCAGTGGACAAGGAACTCCGAACTCCTTCACACATCACACACACACACACATAATACAACGCGTTATTGCTGTTGTTTGGACTTCATACAGCTGTTCTTTCCATAAAAAATCCAATAAAAAACGATATTCGAAAAAGAGCACGTTATTTAAACAAAAATGGATTGAAAATGTATGCAAATGCATTCGATACTTATGCAGCATATTTGAATGCAACCACAGTGTGGCGTAAAAGTATGCAGCACACGGTGGGGAGTTTAGATTTATTTACTAAATTAATCGCTGCCAACTGGATGGACAGTAAAAAAAAAATACTCAGATAATTTGTTGAATGGTTGTCCAGCTTATGTTTGGACTATGGTCTCCACGGGATTCTCTCGTGTGTATTTGGAGGAAAATCCCAATACCTCCGCATTATTACATGTGTGGCCATATTGCATTTAAATCATGACATATTTCTATTATTAGCTGAATTGATTTCAGCCACATTTAGCTCAAGTGCGGACAATTAGTTCAACAGCGAAGTTCTAAAAAGACATTGAATGCTCAAGAAATAATTTCGATGATTCATAAAATATAGTGTTAAATACTGAAATGACCTCAAGATAGTTTTATATAAATGTAGCTGAATTGCATTCATTGATTGAGGGTAAAACAGAGATGTTGGAAAAACCTTCGACTTGAAGAAATAGCCTCAATAACCGCTGGGCCGGTATAATGTTAAATTACACAGTGCGAGAACTTTTCGGGCCGAACTTTATATACCCTCCACCATGGATTGCATTCCACAGAGGTTGTCGGTTTTCGTAGAAGTGCAGTAATATTACAGGAAAATATATTTTTTTTAATATAGCCAAACCAAAACAAATACAAATATTGAAAACATAATTTTATACATAAATATAATATTTTAATTATTTCAAACCACGCTTATAAGGCAAGGCTACCAATACGTCAATTCAAAAAATAAATATTCTTATATTATTTATATTTTCAAAGTAGATAGTGGGTGCTACAGTTGGTTGTATTTCCATTCTATTTTAATTCCAAAAGTACACATTTTTGAAAATCCATTATCAGACGTACATGTGTGTCTTAAAAGAAAAAGTACGATTTTGGAAAAAAAACTTTTTATTTTGCGTATCAGAGGAATGTGCAGTTAGAGGAATGTCCACACCGAATTTCTACCGAGTTTCTACGCAATTAGAATTTCATCATTCTAGCTGTAGTCGTTTAGTTGGTACTATTTTTATCCCTCTGTACCATTGTATCCCTTGAAAGTACTAATTTCAAAAAATTCGTCTATTTTCCGTGTCTACGCAGTCAGAGGAATGTATACACCGAATTTCATGACTCTACCTGCCATTTGATTGGTACTATTTTTATCCCCTTTTTTCATTTTAACCCCAAAAAGTACGAATTTCGAAAAATCAGTTTATTTTCCGTGTCTACACACTCAGAAGAATGTATACTCCGAATTTCATGACTCTACCTGCGGTCATTAGATTGGTACTATTTTTATCCCCTTTTTTCATTTTAACCCCAAAGAGTACGAATTTTGAAAAATTTGTGTATTTTACTTATCTATGCAATCAGAGGAATGTATACAACGAATTTCATTATTCTAGGTACAGCCGTTTGGTTGGTACCATTTTTATCCCTCTATTCCTATTTTACCCCTTAAAAGTACGCATTTGGAAAAAATATTTTTATATTATGTATCTACTCAATTAGAGGAATGTACACACCGAATTTCGTGTTTCTAGCTGTTGTCGTTTAATATGTACCATTTTTATCCCTTTTCCATTTCTCCCCCTACAAATAAGAATCCCTTTATGGTGCACGTTTTTGCTATAAGGGGAACGCGCATACCAAATATCAAGCAAATATAAACAGACATATTCAAAACACATGCTTAAATACGCTAAAATATTAGGGATTATTATGGGTATTTTTAGTGCTTGTGAGGGAAAAATGTTTCCCTTTCGGCCGATTTCGCCCCATTTCAATCCCAACCGATCTACGACTATAAGACGCATTTATGGAAAATTTTAACGTTCTAGCTTCTTTCGTTTAGATGCTAGCGTTCTTTCAACAGACGGACGGACGGACATGTCTAGATCGTCTTAGAATTTTATGACGATAAAGAATATATATACTTTATAGGGTCTCAGGTCGATATTTCAAGGTGTTACAAACGGAATGACGAAGTTAGTATACCCCCATCCTGGAGGTGGAGGGTATAATAAATAAAGGCAAATGAACGAGAATTACTTGTTAGATTGCTATTCAAGTATTTTCTAAACACATTGAACTACATTTTCATATTTTCATTAATATTTGTAAGTGAAGAGCAAAATAAAAATATATATTTTTTAAATTTCCTTAATAAAAGCTCGTCATTATTTTATTTATTTAAAGTGTGAAAACTAGATGTTTATATCACTTGAGTACTCAGCACGCACGATAAAGATAAAGACAACCATCTGGTTGAGACCAGGCAACATACATATATCGAACGAGCAGCGTTGTTTGGCACAACAAAATTGTGCCCCATGACGAATATCTCCATGTAGCACTGTAGTCACATTTAAGTGCATGTTCAACGGTCTACATTATCGAATGTTTGGATGCAACATTCATTCCATCGCATACAAACAAATAATTAACGTAATGATTATTTAATGTTTACTTCGTGTACAGGCGAGTAGTATTCCGATGTGCGACGAGTGGGTGATATGCGATATCAATAATGAACAGAGAAATGACTACCAAGTCATGTCTACCTTTAACGAGACGATAAATGTATACCGACGAGTATAGGAGAGCAGATACATTAGAATATATTACCTAACATATTTACACTGAAAGCTCCCCACCGGACCCCGGTCATGCCACATCATGATAATATCGATATAAAAGCGAGGATTTTTTAATAAATACTAAGGAACTTGAACATAGTACGAAGGCAAAGCTGATACTGATATGAAGAAAGAAACTGCACTCAAAGGAATTTATCAGTAAAAGAAAGCAGACAGTCTGCTGTAAGAGCAGATTTTCTGCTGAAATGACAAACAGCTGTTTGCTGTTTTGAGCAATAAAGAAAAAAGCTTTCTTAAAACTTTAAGCATATAGCCAGTTAATTATTTTATTAAAAACACTTTTTAGAATAAATTTTATTATCAGGGAATTTATTACCACTGAAAGATATTGTGCCTGTCTCTTTAATGATACCCATATTGCCCCAAAGCTAATATAAAACGAAATTCGTGGTTTATTTATTTTCGCCGTCAGTCTGAAAGGCTTTCAAGTAATAATTTATCTTTTAAGTAAATTAAATTATAAATAATTTTTAAAATTTAATGAAATTATAATTAATTAATTAAATTATAAATAATTTTTATAATTTAATTAACAGCAGTCTTTATTAGCAGACTGCAAACACTTTAGAAGTATGAATGCAAGATTGCAGAAAAACTGCTGTTATGGCAGAAAAACTGCTGTAATAGCAGAAAATTGCCTGCTCATAGACAGCAGACTATCGCTGCTGTTAATAACAGAATTTTTGTTTTAAGTGTGGCTTGGATCGCTTTAGACCTGTCTTTTAATGCTAGACCCAACTGAATTCGATTTCAATTAATATTATTTTTTCTATACCCGCCACTTACACCAAGACCTGCACAATTCAAAATCAATTTAAATGCGTAAATTTTACACATGATTTATTGTCTCTCCAAAAATTAAAAAAAGCAAAATTCAAAAAACATTAAAGATATCAAACACAGAAGCCGAACATGAAGAAGAAGAAGAAGGGTTTGTACCTACCTTTTATTTAACGAATTCTTCACCAAACAGATGAGGCGGCTGGCGATGATGATGATGACGACGACGATGACGATTCAAAGATAAAAAGCATTATGCGAAGACAGGCGGCGGCCAAAAGAAGACGAGTAAATAAAATAAACAAAACAAACAAACGAAATCCAATTAAATTTTTTTATTGTTGGGTCGTGTGTTCGTTCGTTCGTTCGCCTGTTCGTGTGTTTTGCTGGCGGAACCAAACACCGAAAATTGTTGTTGTATGGACGATGTAGTTGTTGTTGCTGTTGTAGTTTGATAGAGCAACAGCAAAGGCGACGGCGCAGATTGTAGCACCAATCAACCAGCTGGCAGCTGCCTCCTGATGAATGAAACTTGAAGAACGTGCACCACACCACACACACACTCGGAGAGACAACTTTTAAAGTTCCACCGAAAGAATGTTGAAACTTGACGATGTTTTAGATGAAATGTGTTGATGATTTGGTTGCAGATAAAGCGCTGAAGTCGTGGTGTTTAGCTTAACGGAGCTTCGAAACGTTGTTGTTGTAGCTTGTTTGTTGTCGTTTTGTATTGTTGCTCTTTTTTCGATTCGCCGAAAAAACGCAGCAGACACAATGGAGCGAGAGATACTTTTTATTTTTAGTTCGAGATGCTTTTCGATAACGACGTTACGTACATCGTTTTTAAGCTTAATAATCTACAATGTGCATTTGTAGATAATGTTGGCGTATTTGTTGCAGATATTTTTTGTTTGTGTTCTTGTTTTTTGTTTGGTTTGATACAACTATTTTTCGTTTTCTTTTTCTGTTTTTGTTTAATTTTGCAACTTTTTTGTTTTTAATTTATCTGAAAATATCATAATAAGAACACAAAGAAGAAGGGTTATTTATTATGTTTTAACAGCGAAGTTCAGTAAGATTTTATATAGAATATATCGAGAGAGTATCAATTGCACAATACACCATAAATTAAATATTTTGTGTTCAAGGCCTAAAAATATTTTTTTGTGTACATTTAGGAATACTGATTCATAAAATCAACACCAAAAAATTTTTATGGATATATTTTTTTAGTTTTTTTTTTTATTAAAATTTAAAATTTTCTTGAAAGTACTTTGTGTACCCTCATTTTGGATATATAGGTCCGATCACACCCACTTATATGCTAAATTAAAGGTAGTTATGATTGCTACAAATGTTCCAATTCCACTTTTTAATAGAAACTGTAGTGTAGGAAAATTGATAGACAGGCAAGTGCAGGGGGCCAACGCATTCCCGAAGGTACTCAAACTTATCTAAAAGTCATTTTCTGATTAAAAGAGTACTTTTTCGATTTGTTTTATTAAAAACTCAAACATAACATATTTATCCTAACAAATATTTAAAAATATTCGTAAATAATATTCATGATTTTAGTAATCTATATATATAAAAGAGTTGCATGATTGAGTGACTGACTGACTGACTGATCACTCCCCAGACCAAACGGCTAGAGCTAGAACCATGAAATTTGGTGTGTACATTTCTCTTACAGTGTAGAGGTGTGATAAAGCGAATAAGCATTTTTCGAAATTCGTACTTTTAAGGGGTAAAACGGGTTAAAAAGGGATAAAAATGGTACCACTGCAATGACCAAACGGTTGGGCCCAGAATCTTGAAATTCGGTATGGATATTCCTCTTGCGGCATGAAGACATCCCAAAAAGGGACATTTTAAAAATTCGTACTTTTGGGTTACGTACTTTGGGGGTTACATGGTACAAAAAGGGAAAAAATGGTACCTACAACATGGTTGAAGATAGAATCATGAAATTTGGTATGTACATTTCCCTTACAGTGAAGAAATCAGATTTGAAGGGAGTTTTTCGTAATTCGTACTTTTGAGGGTTAAAATGGGGTAAAGAGGGATAAAAATTGTACCACCGCAATGACCAAACGGCTGGGACTAGAATCTTGAAATTTGGTACAAAAATTCCTCTTATAGCTTCAACGCGCCCAAGAAAATATTTTTCAAATTTTGTACTTTTTGGGGGTGATATCGATTAAAAAGGGATACAAATAGTACCACCGCAATGACCAAACGGCTGGGCCTAGAATCTTGAAATTTGGTATGGGCATTCCTCTTGCGACATGAATACACCCCAAAAAATGTCAAAAAATACACCCCAAAAAAAAGGTGAAAAAGGGGTAAAAATAGTACCAATAAAATGGATGGAGCTGAATCCATAAAATTCGGTGTGTACATCCCTCAAAATGTTTAGAATCGCAAAATGAAGATATTTTTCGAAATTTGTACTTTTAAAGGGAAAAGGGGATAAAAAAGTTACCAACAACACGGTTGACTTTACATTAATGAAATTCGGTGTGTATATTCGTTTTACAGCGCAGATCACTAATAAGAATGCATTTAGAATCTTGCAATTTGGAACGGGCATTACTTTTATAGCAAGAATTTTTTTCAAAATTCGTACTTTTTGTGGGTGATATCGGGTAAAAAGGAATAAAAATAGTACCAATCAAACGGATGGAGCTGAAATAATAAAATTTGGTGTGTAAATACCTCAAAATCCTCAGAACGCAAAATGATCGAATTTTTTGATAGGTAAACGGGGAAAAGGGTACCAACAACATGGATGACGCTACAATAATGAAATTCGGTATGTATATTCGTTCTACAGCGCAAATCACTGATAAGAAGACATTTTTCGAAATTTGTAATTTTAAGGGATTAAATGGGATAAAAATTGTACCACAGCCCAGACCAAACAACTGGGACTAGAATCATGAAATTCGGAACGGGCATTACTTTTACAGCACGAATGTGACTAAGAAAATATTTTTCAAAATTCTTATTTTTTGTGAGTGAAATTGGGTAGAAAGGGATACAAAATGGTACACAACATGGATGACGCTACAATAATAAAATTCGGTAAAATTCTTACAGTGTAGATGAGTAACAATAAGGTATTTTCCGATATTTGTACTTTTAAGGGATTAAATGGGTTAAAAATTGTACCAAACGACTGGGCCTAGAATCTTGAAATTTGGGACGCATATTACTGTTATAACGCGAATACGACCGCGAAAATATTCTTCATAAATTTAAACTTTTAGGTGTGAATTTGGGTAAAAACGGGTAACAGCGGTACCAATCATGAAATTCGGTTGTACATGCATAGAAACACAAAATTAATATATTTTTCGAAATTCGTACCTTTTTATATCCCTATTGTACCAACAACATGGCTGAAACTAGAATCGTGAAATTCGGTGTGTATATGCCTCTGACCGTGTATACGCGAAACATTAAATGATTTTTTAATATATATACTTTTAAGTTGAACTAGGAAAAAAGCGATTGAAAGGGATACTGCAATACAATTGGATTGTAACAACTGTATACTTTAAAGAGGGAAGCGGATCAAATGCGGTGCAAATGGTACCAACCAAATTTGGGGATTTGGGATAAATATAGTACCAAACAAAGTTATCAGTTAGAATATGAAAAGAAATTCGGTGTGTACATTTCTCCGAGTACATAAATTATTTTTTCGAAATTTGTATGTTTAAGGGCACAAGTGGCACAGAAAGAGTTATGTGTGAACATTATAGTCATTATCCCCGGCAAAATAAAAGATAGATACAAAATGTTTGTTCCATTTATAAGTTCAGATTTCAAGTCACGCACCTGTATAGAAGTTATGGTTTTAATTTTCACTTGGATAGGGACTACAAACGACGCGGAATAGCAACATATTTTGTAGGTTTAAAGTGATTATAAAAACATTTTTAAAACCTCGACAACTAATTTCAACCATACGTATAGAATATCAGTTTTATTTTGACCAAAGCTTATATCAACTTGCGTGGAAAGTATAGAAGTTATATTAGGTTTAATTTTACGCACGGGTCGTTTGTTTGGGTACCATAAGGTGTATATTAATTTCCCCATTTCCGAATTTAAACTAAGTTTGGGAAAATAGTACTATGTGCAGAGTTTGAATAAATTCTTTAAGTCCCTTCCAGAGTTATCGTGTATACCAGCGAGTCAGACAGACGTGAAAGGGACTTGGAACATACTTATGGTTTTAAATCTCTCCTTCAATGCGTTACACTTTTTTTCTATCCCTAATGATAATAATATAATTTTCAGAGCTTAAGAAAGAAACGTGGAAATAATTTTTTACTTTATATGATTTTTTGTAGAAAATTTGTTTCCATTTTGTGCCTATAAAATGAACTATTGACTACGTATAAATGGATTTTTTAATTTGTTTAAATCGTAGCGAAAAGTTAGTGTAAATATACCTCTGAATACGTAGCGATTCTTCTAAAGTTGTGAGCGTTTACAAACGATTTACGCTGAAAGTGATATCCGTACACTAAGGCAATTTCAAAATATAAAAAAACAGTTTGAATACCGATACAAAATACTGTCAATACCATACCATTTTTCCACGTACGAAGTAGCGGGTATTTGCTAGTATTCAATAAATCTAAATACAAGGAAGCTTTTTGATATTTTAAGAGATCATTGGATATTTTAAAATTGTGGCAACTATTATCACGTTATAGTTAGTTCTTATTAAATTCTATACGTTTGAACTTGGAGACGAATTCTTTCCACGTTTTTATCGAAAATTGAATAGAAAAGATACGATCAACATTCGCCGAGGAATGGATATTGATAAAATACGGGATATATTGGGAAACATAATTTCTTACATTCTACCCAAAATTAAAAATATTTTCATTTTGAGATCTTGAAAATAAGACAATGTGTTTAAAATAATTAAATTAGAAGCGGAACGACACTATTGACAATATCATTACTATACCTTTTCAAGATTATATTCAGAATATACAAATTTATATTGAGAAATGTAAATTCATATTAGGAACATGTTAATTCATAAGGAGAATTGTTAATTTATATTGAGAACTAGTAATTCATATAAGGAACATACCAATTCATAATCAGAAATACAAGTCCGTAATCAGAAAATCCAAATTCGTAATCAGAAAATATGTTTTCATATCCAGAAAATATGAATTCATAATGAGAAATATAAAATCATATTGAGAAAATATAAATTTATAAAGAGAACATTGATAAAATATGTGTTTCGATGAAAATATCCATAGAAGAACGTACATACATACATAGCTTCGATTATAAATGGTAATGTTTCTGATTATGAATATATATTTCCTGAATATGAATTTATATTTTCTCATTATCAATTTGGATTCTCTCATTTTGTATTTATATTTCTCATTATGAATTTGTATGTTCATATTATCAATTTATATTTCTCAATATGAATTTATATTTCTCTTTATGAATTTACAGTACTGATTATGAATTATCATGTTCCTATTATGAATGTACATTTCTCATTGTGAATTTATATATTCTGATTATAAATTACATTTTCTCATTATAAACTTGAAAATGTGTAGACTATTACTACTACCATCATTTTGTTTATCTCAAATTTTAATATAAAAAAGTTTGACAGTTTTTTAATTCTCAAATAATACAAATAAATCCACATGTTTGTCATCTATAAATATTTCACTTGTTTGATATATTCCCCACACCCTACTGTGGTGAAAATTCCCTAAGGGTGATTCCACGTAAAGTGACCCTTTTTTGACAAAATTTCAAAATCAATTTATAATTTAAGAAAACACCGATAAAAATTCGTAATGTTTATACTGCTAATAATACATATATTTGATTGACAATTCAAAAAATTAGGACAACAACAGGTCTGACCATTTCCTTTTCCAGATATAGACTGGTGTCGTAGCAGGATTTCCGTCAAAATGTCACGCCCGTTACAATTTAAATATCCTATATTTCCTATATTCATAAAGAGATATCAGTATGTTTACTTTAGAAGAAGTTGTATGAACTACTCATTTGAGTAGCAAAAATGAATAAAGTCATGTAATGGAAGAATATTACAGAATTGATGAAAATAAGTAAAACCTCAAGATATTCTTCAAAGCTAAGGTCACACCCGTGACGCTCTAGATTGTAGCATATCTCCTATATTTAAAACGCTAAGACACATTTGTATTTGCAATAACATTCCGATTAACCTGACGGCAATATAGCAAAAATCTCAGTCAATGAATATGTGAGATATTTAAACATATTTAGGGAAATGTGTCACACCCGTTCCAATGGAATCACCCCTTATTTGTGTTATTTTTTTTTTTGCAAAATTGCACTCAGACGCAGGGGTGCCCATAGGAAGAAATTTAATTTATCGAATTAAAATTTGTACATGGAGCTAAAGGGCGACGATATTCCAAAATAAAAAAATACTTAGCATTTGTTTGATTCCTAGTCTTAGTCGGTTTAACATATGACCCCTGTACTTTTTCAATGAGTGAACAAAAATTCGTAAAATGTCAGCAAGGACCGTAAGAAGAGTGTAAGTATTCCATATTCCAGTATCTTTGGTTTCAGTCAATGCGAGAACAACATATTAGTTGTATTGTTTATATATTGTTGTTGTTTTCGGCTCTGAAACGCACGCGACTTGAAAACGTGTATCTTGAGAAAGAGCGTAAAACAAATGAAAGTACAAATAAACATACATCCAAACAAACAACGCAGCACAACATAACACACACACATATCGCACGTACAATAAACACACACACACTCACACTCATCCAAACAAACGACCATCAAACATCCATCAGTCGCAACCAAACAAACAGTCACACTTGTTCCTGTTTATTCATCGCATCGCATCCCAACGAACTCACACAAGTAAAGAACCTCAACCGAACAAGCACAACCAACAACAAGCAAACAGGCATCTTCACCATGAAATATGGTCGTAAATGATACGAACGACGAAGGAAGAAGGAGAAGAATACTCGAATACTACGAGAAAAATTGGTTGCTTCCTTTTTGTTTTAGGTCTTGGTCGCGCGCAACAACAACAACAACGACAACAGAGGCAAGCAACGTGCTGAGAACGGAGGACAACATTTGTGGGAGTAGGTGGAGCACGTCGGAGAGGGAGAGGGAGAGAGAGAGCGCGGCAGAGACTTTGCAAAGAGGCAGAGACATACAATAGAAGTAATAAACAGGAACTACAAGAAAAGGGCGCGACACAATGAAATGAAATGCGGTTACAAGTGCAGGAGGGGAACTGGCTGGCAGAGAGAAATCAAACTTAAACAAATGACGGGTGTAGCAACAAACCAAAAACGGATTGAAGATTGAACAACCAACACCGAACAAGCAGAAAGAAGTCTGAAGTGGAATGAATATATGGATGGAAGTTGAGGTCGTTTCAGCGGATACCACATGTCAGGAAAAAATATATATATACATTTGTGGGTGACTATGTGACTCGTATGAATCACAATGGGTAGTTCAGGCAATCCTCATGCAAAATATGGAGAAACAGGATATTGTATTTTGCCACCCATGACAGGGGCTGTAACAGTCGTGATAAAGTGGCCTTGAAAAATATTTGCCAAGGAATAACCCACTGCAGGAAAACAACAGACAAAAAAGATGGGCTTGGAAGTGGCGTGTTGATCAGTTCCATAGCATATATATCTCATGACGAAAAAAACTTCGGAAATGAGAACTGGCCCGAAAACGCGATAAAGCGCCATATAAGGGAACTTGATGAATAGTTAAAGAGGTTTGGAGTGAAAAGGGAATGTGAAGAACTTGGAGCTCTTTTCATTCCATTCCCAACTTCCCCACACCGAAAGTAATGGTTTTCTGGTTCCGAAAATTAATATACAGATAGAATAGAAGGAGTATAGAAAAACTATTCTGCGTAGTCGGCTTTCGAGATACCACAAAAAAATAAAATACTCCGCCCTGCTGTGGATAGAATCCCACAAGAGATCTTTTGAAAAGGGAGGCAAGGGATAAAAATTATATATACCCAGCAAAAACTCTCATTACCAAGTAATGTGGGGAATAATGCAAAACCAAAAACCTTCACTACTTATTTTTCGGATCCGTTTCTAATTATTTTTATAAAGGGATGGTAAAAAAATAAGTACTCCAACGCACGCTTACAAAAAGTTGAGAAATAAGTACTTCCACGCAGGCTAACGAGAAGTTAATAAATAAGTAGTTATAAAGGAGTTGTAAAATAAGTGGCCTCAGGAAAATTATATATTATCAATAATGGGCTTAATAAGTGATGAAAACAGCATTTTTATTAAATTATATATTTTGTATCGATTTGTTAACAATCTGAATACAGAATTTAGGACTATTTTTCTTTACGCCTGGATAACTAAGCTGCGATAAAATCACTGCTATTCTCTGACTCACCACAAAAATGTAGAAAATTAAGTTTTAAAACCTGAAGTTCTATGAAATTTAAATTACCAATAACTACTTATTTAAACCATTATAAGGATGTAATTATTTCGTAATTCAAAATAATGCAGGACGTAACGAGCTGTCATTTCTATGTAATGCTAACAATAATGAGGTATCATTACTAAGTTTTTGCTGGGTACCTAATGGCTATCGCTAGAATCATTAAGTTCGGTGGGTGTATTCTTCTGACAAATAAAAAGAAATTTTCTTCTTTCTGCAAAATAGAAGAAATTTTCCAAATTCTGAGGCAAATTGGGAAAAAGGTATACAATTGGTAACCTAAAACGATTTTTCGAATTTTGTACTTTTTGGGGAAAAATGGAACGAAAGGGGTGCAATTGGTACCAACCAAATAGACACAGCTAGAATTGTGAAATAGGGTGTATATATCGGAATCAGACTATATATTGACGGGTACAATAAACAGATCTTACGAAATATTTAGTTGTGGGCACAAAGTGGGAAAAAAAGGATAAAAATGGTGGCGACCTAACTGCTGCAGCCAGAATCATTCGAATCTTCTTTTAACTTGTGGGTAGCCCTTAAGAAAAATTAATCCAGGCCGAAGACCGGTTGGCATTGTCCTGAGGTTTAAAATGCCGAGGGAGCATGACAAATGCCATTTCGACAGACATAGCGAAGCCGGAACGAAATTGTACGATTCAGCAACGAATTTTGTCATTGACAGTCAACCAACAGCGGTGTTTGTTGCAGCAACGACAGCTTCGGAGTGCACTACCGAGAGATTATAACCAATTTTATTTGACCAAAATTGAATTATATTGTGGGAATGACATGTAAAGGGTTCTCCAATAGGCACTTGACAAATTGAATTTAATTTGTGAACGCACTTTTTCACTGATCATCTAACTGTTACTTTCCATTTTTCAGCAAATTCAACATTTTCATCTCGGTGTTTACCGTTAACTCTTAAAGTTCACTTAAAGAAAAAAGTAGCTTATTAACAGCAGCGATTGTCTGCTGCCTATAAGCAGGCAATTTTCTGCTATTACAACAGTTTTTCTGCCATAACAGCAGTTTTTCTGGAATCTAGCATCAGTATTCACACTGCTATAGTGTTTGCAGTCTGCTAAAAATGGCTGCTGATAATTAAATTATCAAAATTGATAAAACAAGTAAAAACGGCGTTAAGTTCGGCCGGCCGAACTTTATATACCCTCCACCATGGATTGCATTCCACAGAGGTTGTCGGTTTTCGTAGAAGTGCAGTAATATTACAGGAAAATATATATATTTTTTTAAATAACCAAACCAAAACAAATACAAATATTTTAAAATTAATTTTATAAATAAATATAATATTTTAATTATTTAAAACCACGCTTATAAGGTAATACTACCAAAACGTCAATTCAAAAAATAAATATTCTTATATTTATATTTTCAAAACCAAAAATATTGGTAGATAGTGGGTGTATTTCCATTCTATTTGAATTCCAAAAGTACACATTTTTAAAATCCATTATCAGACGTACATAGTGCAAAATAACCTAACTTCATGATTCAACCAATTTTTGCGTAAAAGAAAAAGTACGAATTTGGAAAAAACTTTTTAGTTTGCGTGTCCATGGAGTCAGAGGAATGTATACACCGAATTCCATGATTCCAGCTGCGCCCATTTTGTTGGTACCATTTTTACCCCCTTGACGTTTCTACGCAATTAGAATTTTATCATTCTAGCTGTAGTCGTTTAGTTGGTACTAGTTTTATCCCTCTGTACCATTGTATCCCTTGAAAGTACTAATTTCGAAAAATTCGTCTATTCTCCGTGTCTACGCAGTCAGAGGAGTGTATACTCCGAATTTCATGACTCTAGTTGCGGTCATTTGATTGGTACTATTTTTATCCCCTTTTTTCATTTTAACCCCAAAAAGTACATATTTCGAAAAATCAATTTATTTTCCGTGTCTACACAGTCAGAGGAATGTATACTCCGAATTGCATGACTTTAGCTGCGGTCATTTGTTTGGTACTATTTTTATCCCCTTTTTAATTTTAACCCCAAAAAGTATGAATTTTGAAAAATCCGTGTATTTTACTGCCCCTTAAAAGAACGAATTTGGAAAAAATACTTTTATATTATGTATCTACTCAATTAGATGAATGTACACACCGAATTTCGTGTTTCTAGCTAATTTAATATGTACCATTTTTATCCCTTTTTTGCCCCATTTCACCCCCTACAAATAAGAATCACTTTATGGTGCACGTTTTTGCTATAAGGGGAATGCGCATACAAATTATCAAGCAAATATAAACAGGCATATTCAAAAAACATGCTTAAATACGCTAAAATATTAGGGATTATTATGGGTATTTTTAGTCCTTGTGAGGGAAAAATTTTTCCCTTTGGGCCGATTTCGCCCCCATTTCAATCCCAACCGATCTACGACTATAAGACGCATTTATGGAAAATTCGAACGTTCTAGCTCCTTTCGTTTAGATGCTAGCGTGCTTTCAACAGACGGACGGACGGACATGGCTAGATCGTCTTAGAATTTTATGACGATCAAGAATATATATACTTTATAGGGTCTCGGGTCGATATTTCAAGGTGTTACAAACGGAATGACAAAGTTAGTCTACCCGCCTCGTGGAGGTGGAGGGTATACAATCACAATATCTTTCAGTGGTAATAAATTCCCTGATAATAAAATTTATTCTAAAAAGTTTTGCTAATAAAATTGTTAACTGGCTATATTGTTCTGTACATATGCTTAAAGTTTCAAGAAAACGTTTTTTTTCTTTATTGTTAAAAACAGCAAACAACTGTTTGCTATTTCAGCAGATACAAGTCTGATATCTCTTTTTCAGCAGAAAATCTGCTCTTACAGCAGACTTTTTGCTTTCTTTTACTGACAAAATCCTTTTAGTGTTGTTATTCTCGCCCTAATAGACAAGCAGTAACAAGTTTAGTGCAAAAATCTTCTTCTACTTATGCCGCGACAGTGACACAACGGGTTGGTTGAAGTGACGAAAATATCGCTGCCATTCAGGCGTCCGTAGCAAACGATCCAAATCAGTCGATTATGCGGCGTTCTCAAGAACTGAGCATTGCCAAGACCACGTCTCGTTCGTGCGATTTAACGCCTCTAGACTTTTTTCTTTGGAGCTACGTCAAATCATTGGTCTATGCCAACAAGCCGACAACCTTGGAAGAACTCAGAGCCAATATTGATCGCGAAATAGCGGCCGAAATGTGTGACCTAGTCATCGAAAATTGGGTCCCACGAATCAATCACTGCCGACGTTCTCGAGGTGGCCATATGAACGAAGTCGTTCCATTCAAAAATGTTTTGATTTTATTTCAAGTCCATCATAAAGTTTTTGAAATACCTCTAATGATTTCCGTTCTATTTAAAAAAAGCTGTCAAGTCCTTATTGGAAAACGCTGTAGTTCCGCCCATTTTTCAGATGGATCTAAAATGGACCCAAAACAGGTCTAGCTAGGAATCTATATAGAGTACTTCTCCATAGAAAAATCATACCGTCATAAGTGACAATGGACAGAGACTTTCAAGCAGAGGTTAAAGCGATAACGGAGTGTGAGAAATTGTTAAATGAACAAGGCAGAGTCTGTACGGATAGCCAAGTTGCGATCAAGGCGATCACTAAACCCACGGTGAAGTCGCGGACCATATTTGAATGCAAGGAGGAAATAAATAAATTTTCCGTCAATAGGCAACTAGAGATCATATGGGTTCCAGGACACTGTGTGATCGAAGGTAATGAGTGTGTTGATGAACTGACCAGAGGAGGATCAGACCTTACATCGGTCAACATGGAAGACGTTAAACCTTTCCAGGCGGCGAGAATTGAACTGGGGAAGTGGGCAGCTGCAGACCATAGGATAAACGGGAACTCTTCAACGGTAGGTGCTACGACCAAAGTCTGCCTTCATAGCTCAGTGGAAGTGTGCGCGTCTTGCAATCTGAAGGTACTGGGTTCGATTCCCGGCCGGCGCGCTGGTAAAATTCAACATCAACAAATTTTCACTTTTCATCATAAAATAAGAGTTTCTGCAGCCAATTTTCTCATCCGAACACACTTCCACATAAAAATAGTCATTTCGATTGCTCCAAGGTCCAGGGAAGAAACTAATAGCTATTAGGGATACATAACATGGCTGTTACCATAAAAAATGCAGCGCCCCTAGTGGAGGATAGGGGTACAACTCGATTAACATCCCATTCCCTTAACATTAACATCAACCTTGAAGAAGATGCAAATAACAGCCGGACAACATGAGAACGATGATGAACAAAGGTTCCCGCGATAATCAGATACATGCCGGAACGAAGTCTAGTACAATTCAGACTTAAGGATTATCACCTCAGCTCCCTCTAAAGCTGCTACAACAACAACAACAACCAAAGTCTATGGAGCGGGTCCAAGAAGAGTGAAACCAGACGACTGATGAGGTTCAGTAAAATCAAACTCATTAGCACGATGGGATCTCCCAAAAGTCAATTACTCCTTAGGGCGCATCTACGCCGCATTGGTGGTCGGACTCGGCATGAACTTGCTACCGAGATAGTAGACTTATCCTCGTTAGATTTTTTCCCCCAAAGTCAAAATAACTTCAATTCTGTCTAATCTATTCCCCAAAACTATCGATTTCCCAGCGAAGAGTCGGCGGCCTTTCATCAGCCTACAGCAAAAGTTTCAGGTCGAACACAAGACTCTTTAAAACGCTTTGTGGTTAGGTTTTCGGGAGTCTTCCCTATAGAAAATGGAATCGGAATTTGACACGCGTCTTCATCTTCTCGGAATTCTTTATAATTTGAAATTTGATGGTGAGCTCCCACATCAATTCACCATATTCCGGTAGGGCGTGGGCTTCTTAGACGTCTGGCGAGACGTTATAGCAAACGATTGTTATAGTTGAATTCTCGTTTCATTTATCGACGTTTGTCCTACTCGGCAATACCTACCAGAAAAGTAAATTCCAAAGTTTTCTACTTCATTCACAGTGTTATTGAAGATAAGTTAAGAACAGGCCAAGAACATCCTACCTTTGAGTAATTATATAGTGATTATATTTGCATAGGTGTATGATAGAATTGGAATCATTTTTGTTTTTGTCAATATAGTCTTCTGCATCGCCAATATTTTTAAACGTCGATATATCTCCATAAAATTTGAATTTGAATTTATGTCAATAATAAAATGTGTGCATGCGTATGAACGGGCTCTCATACCCATACTTATACAATTATCTGATCAAAATAAAGACTTTATTGTGTCGATATTATTGAATGTATTCCAAAGAATTTGTACATACGTACGTACGTACATATCTATTTAAATTTAATATTTAATTTATTGCCAAATTCGTTCAATACGAAACCTTGTTTGACGTCATTAGATCGGAACGGTGGCTAAAATTGGCAAAATGTCAAAGCAATGCCTAACCAATATTTAGAAAGGAATGGAATCGTGGAAAATCACCTGTTGTACTCCAAAGTCCGCATTTTAAAATGTTTCCACAAACTTATTGTAGGAATACAAATTGGTTATTTGAGCGAAATATGTCATGGTTTTCACGTTGGGGTGTAGGCTATGTTAAGGGAGTTTTTTGTGGTTTGAACACCTTTAGGGGATCATCATACTTTCTGAACCTTTGGGTAATCTAGAATATATTGCTTAAATGTAAAATTTTAAAATTGTTTTTCGTTACTATTTATTCTTTACTCAAATTCTGCCCAGAGTTCTATACACACTCATGCCTCAGAATGTGATCTGTTAAAGAAGGAATGGCTTAACTAAAATTACTCTCGAACTGAGATAAACGAGTTTCTAATTAGACTCATTGTTTTCTTTTATCATCGACCTTAAGTGCAATTTAATTTGCTAATCTTAATTAATGGGTACATTCTTTGAAATAATATCCAAACAAAAAATAAAATTCATAAATATATCGATATCGATGCGTTTGTAATAAAAATAGTTAACAAACAAATGTCCCTACTGACCAGAGAATGAACTACAAGACAGATACTGACCACTGTGCACAAATATATCGAAACATTGCTGACAAATATGGACGAAAACAATAGCTTTAGTTGAGAAATTACTTCGAAACGAAAGAGTTCATTGGTTTTGCTAAAATGTAATTATTGTGATAATTTTTGTTTTGTCTTTTTGTATAATTAATTTTGTTTGTATTTTTAAGTGAATATCCCTGAGGATGATTGTCGATGACGATTGAAATATCGGAAAAGAATAAATAAATAAAACAATTTAAAACAAGTAAAACGGCGTTAAGTTCGGCCGGAAATTTTTTAATATACCCAAACCAAAACAAGTACAAATAGTGAAAAAATAATTTTATAAATAAATATAATATTTTAATTATTTGAAACCACGCTTATAAGGCAAGGCTACCAATACGTATGTTCAAAAAATAAATATTCTTATATTTATATTTTCAAAAAGCTAAAAAACCGTAAATATTAGTGGATAATGGGTGCTACAGTTGGTTGTATTTTCATTCTATTTTAATTCCAAAAGTACAAATTTTGAAAATCCATTATCAGACGTACGTAGTGGAAAATAACCTAACTTCATGATCCAACCAATTTTTGCCGTAAAAGAAAAAGTACGAATTTGGAAAAAAATAATTTTGCGTGTCCATGGAGTCAGAGGAATGTATACACCGAATTCCATGATTCCAGCTGCGCCCATTCGGTTGGTACCATTTTTACCCCCTTCACGTTTTTACGAAATTAGAATTTCATCATTCTAGCTGTAGTCGTTTAGTTGGTATTATTTTCATCCCTCTGTACCATTGTATCCCTTGAAAGTACGAATTTCGAAAAATCTTTTATTTTTCATGTCTACGTAGTCAAAGGAATGTATACTCCGAATTTCATGACTCTAGCTGCGGTCATTTGGTTGGTACTATTTGTATCCCCTTTTTCCATTTTAACCCCAAAAAGTACGAATTTCGAAAAATCTGTTTATTTTAAGTGTCTACGCAATCAGAGGAATGTATACACCGAATTTCATTATTCTAGGTGTAGCCGGTTGGTTGGTACTATTTTTATCCCTCCGTACCCATTGTGTCCCTTGAAAGTAGGAATTTGGAAAAAAATACTTTTATATTATGTATCTACTCAATTAGAGGAATGTACACACCGAATTTCGTTTTTCTAGCTGTTGTCGTTTAATATGTACCATTTTTATCCCTTTTTGCCCTATTTCACCCCCTACGAATAAGAATCACTTTATACAAACGGAATGACAAAGTTAGTATACCCCATCCTGGAGGTGGAGGGTATAAAAAAAACAAAACATCGGTTTTTTGATTTGTTCATGACCTCAAGCCAGACTATCCGGAAAAATAGTTAACAAATTTATTTATTAAACTTTTTTGTGTGCGAGGTGCCTATCATAACACCGTGAGAAAATTTTTAAAAAAGTTACACTTGAACCGGACTGACTTATCATTGATCAGCGCCCAGACCAAACGGCTGAAGTCAGGTCAGGTACATGGTAGTTCCCAAATATGACGGACACGCTGACTAAGAATAGGCTTTACGAAATTCGTACTTTTAGGAGTAAAATGGGGAAAAAGGGATAAACATCGAACTTTCGTCCTGGGTAAACAGCAGTAACTATAAATATGAAATTCAGTGTATGCCTTGCACTTACCATGTAGACGAGCTACAAAAAGGGACTTTTCCACGTAGAAGTGCTGTACGAATTTTGAATTTTTCGAAATTTGTACTTTTAGCGGGTACGCGGGACAAAAGGGGTACAAATGGTGTACAGCCCTTTTTGTGCGTAAACGTGGACGTAAGTGGATATTTCTAAAATTGTACTTAGAAGGAGGATGCGGGACGAAAAAAGAATAAACATGGTACCAAATAAAGTACATTTTTAGGGGAGAGGCAAGAACACATTTTACCTATAGTAATTTTTCAAAATGTGTACTTTTTTGTAAAAGATGTGCAAAATGCTATAAAATGGCATGAGATCGAGGATGTAAAAAGCTCTGCAGTTGTAATCTTCGAAACTGAGTAGAAAATGATACAAATTATACATACGAAGGGAGTTAGAAAATTCAACAAATACTATCCAAAACATAAATGGATAAAACTAATGACAAATAACTGGCTTTTTCGTTTTTTAGCAGGCACTGCTAGTTTTCATATAAAACGATTATTGTATAAAAATGTTTGCATGGAAACATAATGCAAAATTAATTTTCTCCGTATCATATGGTGGATTGTAGAAGGAACAAGTAAGAAGGCGTTAAGTTCGGCCGGGCCGAATCATATATACCCTCCACCACGGAGTGCACTCCACAGTATTACCAGTAGATTATAGAATGTCGAGGGAATGCGAATTGCAAATATCAAGTAAATACAAGCTAATATGTTCAAAAAACATGCTGAAATACTCTAAATATTAGTGGTATTTTCAGTACTTGTGAGGGAAAAATTTTTCCCTCTGGACCGATTTCGTCCACTTTCAATCCCAAGCGATCTACAACCATAAGACACATTTAGGAAAATTTTGAACCTTCTAGCTCATTTCGTTCGGCCGCTATCGTGCTTTCAACAGACAGACGGACAGACGGACAGACGGACATGGCTATATCGTCTTAGAATTTTACCACGAGCCAGAATATATATACTTTATGGGGTCTCCGATAAATATTTCAAGGTGTTACAAACGGAATGACAAAGTGAATATACCCCCATCCTGGAGGTGGAGGGTATAAAAATATAACTATGTATTCAAACATTTCCATTTTGTACAACAAATCCATCCAGAACATATGTGCGTGAAGGTAAATTAGGAATTTAACTAGCGGAGACACAAACCACCTCTTTTAACAGTGGGCTGTTAACGGGTTAACAGAACTATGTTAAATATATTTTTTAATGTATTTTAACTGCTTTTGACAATATATATAATCGAAATTTACAAATCACGAACAAAAAGCATAACCCTTGATACATATATTACGAATCTACTCAAAATATTTAGAGAATCTATATATATGGCAGGTATAGAGCTGAAAACTATTTTTAAAGATTTACATCCACTGTGTCCGTATGAACAATTCTGCCTCACATATATTTATATCAGAAGAAAGAACTCGGTGTGTACTTTCCGAATATACATTTTCCAAAAGTTCACCAGAATTCTGAAAATATCCAATTTTCTAAAATTTTTGGATTTTTTTTTTTGGAAGAAGTGCGTCCAGTGGCCATTTCTAGCAATTCTGCCACTATGGTCATATATCACAAGAAAGCCCACACCGAAGGCTTTTTGCTTTTTGTGCATGATTTGTAAATTTCGATTATATATATTGTCAAAAGCAGTAAAAAATATATTATAAGATGTAGGTCTATATTTAACATAGTTCTGTTAACCCGTTAACAGCCACTGTTAAAAGAGGTGGTTTGTGTCTCTGCTAGTTAAATTCCGAATTTATCTTCACGCACATCCAGAACATTCTAACAATTTTCTGTTAAAGCGTGTTATTAAAAAACGTTATCTTCATGATGAGATCGGACATTTTTCCGATGCCCGTACTTAAAGCCCATGGTCCTACGAATGAAAATAACTAAAGATCAATTTTTATTCTGCTTCCGGTAGCGAATACTGGCAGTTTTGGGCATATTCCAGAGGAGTACACTTATAAATGGTTTTAAATTGCGTAGTCGGCGTTGCATACCATAAAGGAGAAAATGTAGTATGCAGTAAGTAAGTGGTCTCAAGGCTCTAAATAATGGGCGTTGTCAACGTAGATGTGCACCTATTCATCCGCCCTTCTTAAGAGATTTACCTATGCATGCTTTCTATTATTATTGAAACTTCGTATTCACTTGCGAAACTTGTTCGTTATTGAACAACCGGATCTTTGAACCACCACTTTAAACCGACCAAAGCTTTCAGTGCAACATTCAAATACCAACAGATTTTTTGAATAAAAAAAATTAAAAATCGCCCAAAAATGTCCGAAATCAAAAAATGGGAAAAAAATAAAAATAACCCAAAATGAAAAATTTCTCAAAAAGTTTGGTCATTTTTCATTTGAAATGTTACAAGTTGAGTCTGATTAATTATTAATATTTGTGGTGTCTTTTATAAAATATCGTCCATTTGTATACCCTCCACCTAAGGATGGAGGTAGTATATTCATTCTGTTTGTAACATTAAATTTAAAATATTCATCGGAGAAGACTCCATAAAGTAAAGGGTGATTTTTTAGCTATTATCTTTTTGGCAACACTGGTTTAAACAGCTGACGCACGTTTCGTGTTTTGTTTCACTGTCAAACATCTTCAGTTTGGTCTATAATTTAACCATGAATCGCCTTACAAACGAACAACGCTTGCAAATTATTGAATTTTATTATCAAAATGTGTGCTCTGTTAAGAAAGTTCATCGCGCGCTTCCATTTTATGGTCAGTTTAATCGACCCACTGAAGCGGCTATCGGGCTATTGTGACTAAATTTCGCACCAAATTTACATTGTTGGACATTAAACCACCAACACGCTTACGTAGAGTGCGAACTGAAGAAAATATCGCAGCTGTATCGGCCACTGTTAATGATGCAATTGGGCCTCTGTTACTCAAAAAGATGGACCATTTGAGGCGCAGTCAAGGTCAACATTTGCATGAAATAATCTTCAAACATTAAATTAAAGAATTTTATTTGTTTTTTTTTTGAAAACTTTCCTATAGCTTTTAAAAAATCACCCTTTACAAAGACATAATGCCCTAGTGAAGGGTATAAAAACATATAAATCTGTTCGCGAAGTTTATAGAGCATTTTTATTAAGGAATTGTGTTTACTGATGAAGCACATTTCTGGTTAAATGGCTAAGCGCCAATAAGCAAAATTGCCGTATTTGGCACGAAGGCAATCCTCCAGCCGTTAACGAATCGCTGGCGACATCATAGCTCCTTATTTATTTCGAAGAAGGAAGGAGCTGCCGTTACGGAGAATAGTGAGTGCTATCGAGTAATGCTGAATGAATTTTTGTTTCCACAAGTTATTGAGCTAAAGAGCAAAACATTGGCTCCAACAAGACGGCGCAACTTACCATACACTCAGAAAAAAGTATGCCACGGATTAAGTAAATATGTACTAAAACTAAGGAAAACTGAACTTCGTATAGCGCTAAGGCAATAACTTCTAACATCAAGTACAAACTTTTCCTTGAAAATAGGGCATGCTTTGAACTTGATTCCAGTTCAACTTTTCCTCAAAGCAAGTAAAATTTACTCAAACTGAGGAAAATTTTGCTTCAAATCAAGTAAATCTTTACTTAATCTGAGGAAATTTTTTAAGAAATTTTACTCAAATCAAGTGAATTTATACTCAAACTGAGGAAAATATTCCGATTTGTTCCTCAATCCAAGTAAATTGTTACTCAAACTAAGGAAAATTTGTAGTAGTAAATTTATACTCAATCTGAGGAAAATTTTCGGAAATTTTTCCTTAAACCAAGTAAAATTTGTACTCAGCCTGACTAAAGTTTTCCTTAAACCAAGTAAATTTGTATTCATTCTGACTACGACTATACTGATAATTGAAATAAATTATTTCGCTTCAGAGTATGCAACACTCATATGAAAAATGACAACATGGTATAGTTCTCAAACGTTTCATCTTACTCACACCATAAAGGGTTGAGATATTTCACCATGACTGCTGCGGAGGCGTTGAGGTAGGCGACTTCGCAGTGATTGTTTAGAGTAATATTTGAAGTACTTATGAAGAAAGTCTCGGCTAACGAACGAGAATTTCTTTTTAGACCACTATTCATGTATTTTTCTAAATACTCTAAAGTATTTTCTATAAGTTCATTTATACTTGAATGTATGAGGAACATGGCATAAATTTAATTACATTTATTTACTTTATTCGACGAGATAAACACATTTATAAGTAAAAAATTCCTAAATGAAATTTTTCCATACAAAAAAATCTGCAAACGCTAGTAAATTTTCTTCCGCACAAGTATGAATAACTTAATTGTCAGAAGTTTTTACCAGATCCAATCAAATGTTTTTAAGTAAATTTACTACCCTATTTTGAGTATATGTGCTATTTTTTTTCTGGCTCTGAAATAAGGAAAGTGTACTCATATCTATTTAATTTTCCTTCTCGTAAGGAAATTTTACCTAAACTGGAGTAAAATTGTTAAACTAAATTGGAGTATGGAATTTACTCAGATTTAAGAATGCTATTTTTCTGAGTGTACGCCTTAACAATCGATTTATTGATTTATTTCCACAAGTGATTCTATTCACTGGCCCTCACCTCACGTTCGTGCGTTTTAACGCCTCAAAAATTGGACTGATCGAAAGGACCATGTAGCTCGTAGACGCGGCGAACATATGCCGGAAACCATATTTAAACAAGTAAGAAGGCGTTAAGTTCCGCCGGGCCGAATCTTATATACCCTCCACCACGGAGTGCATTCCACAGTATTACCAGCAGATTAAAGGATGTCGACTTTACATAGAAGCAGAGTACCATATTACGAAAATTGTGATATTTTTATGCATATTACTATATTTGTTTACTATTTCAAGCTATAATGTATACTTATGCGCACTGTTTAAAATCGACTGCTATATATAAATAAAATGCTGAAATTGTGAAAGTGAACATGCCTAAATATTAGGCGATTGTCAGTCGCCATTAGAAAGAAGCATTTCCAGATACAGACAAAGTGATAAGAAAAGTATAAATTTTAAAGATATCCCCATTCGCCCCATTCTCCGCCCAAAAGTACAAATTTCGAAAAAAACCTTTTTCGAGTCTTTATAGTCAGAATGTATACAC
Organism: Polietes domitor; assembly: GCA_947397865.1. Lineage (NCBI taxonomy): Eukaryota > Metazoa > Arthropoda > Insecta > Diptera > Muscidae > Polietes > Polietes domitor. The sequence continues at coordinate 128,304,907 of OX377620.1, forward strand.
CGAATTTCATGATTTCAACTTCAGCGGTTTGGTATGTTCCATTTTTATCCCTCTTTTTAATTATATCCCTTAAAAGTACGAATTTCGAAAAATTCCTCTATTTTACGTGTCTATGCAATTAGAGGGATGTACACACCGAATTTCATGATTCTAGCTGTTGTCGTATCATTGGTACCATATTTTATCCCCTTTTGTCCCATTTCGCGCGCTAAAACTTTTATTTTCTTTGTGGTGCTTCCAAGCTACAAGAGGAATGTCCACAACAAATTTTAACTGTATGAAAATAAGAAATTTAATTAATAAGCCAAGGCTACCAATATTTGTATACTATATATATAATGGATATAATACTTCAATTCATAAAGTAAATATAAGGGAGCAATCATAAATACCCAAAATATTGGGGGATAGAGAGTGTATTTTCAGCTACAGTCGTTTGGTTGGTTGTATTTCCATCCTATTTTAATTTCAAAAGTATAAATTTTGAAAATACCTTATCTCTCACGTACGCAGTATAAGACAACTTCATGATTCTACCATTTTTTGTGGTAAAAGCAACAAAATAGAGCACGAACTTGAAAAAAAAAATATTTTACGTGGCTATGCAGTCAGAGGAATGTATACACCGAATTCCAAGATTCTATCAGCGGCCATTTTGTTGGTACCAATTTTATCCCCTTTTTCCAATTTTGCCCCCTCAAGAGTACGACTATCTAAAATATCTTTATTTTACGAATCTACACAATTAGAGGGACGTACTCACTGAATTTCATCATTCTAGCTGTATTCGTTTAGTTGGTACTATTTTTATCCCCTGTAGCCATTGAAAGTACGAATTTGAAAAAAAAAAGTTTTATTTTTCGTGTCTACGCAGTCAGGGGAATGTATACTCCGAATTTCATGATTCTAGCTGCTGTCATTTGGTAGGTACTATTTTTATCCCCTTTTTCCATTTGAACCCCAAAAAGTACGAATTTTGGAAAGTTATTTTATTTTACGTGTCTACGCAATCAGAGTAATGTATATATCGAATTTCATTATTCTAGGTGCAGCCGTTAGGTTGGTACTATTTTTATCCCTCTATCCCCATTTAACACCTTAAAAGTACGAATTTAGAAAAAATACTTGTATATTATGTATCTACACTATTAGAGGTATGCACACACCAAATTTCGTGTTTCTATCTGTTGTCGTTTGATAGGTACCATTTTTATCCCTTTTTGTCCCATTTCGCCCCCTACAAATAAAAATCACTTTATGGTGCCCTTTTATGATATAGAGGGAATGCGCATTGCAAATATCAACTAAATACAAGCTAATATGTTCAAAAAACATGCTGAAATACTCTAAATATTAGGGGTATTTTCAGTCCTTGTGAGGGAAAAATTTTTCCCTCTGGGCCGATTTCGTCCACTTTCAATCCCAACCGATCTACTACCATAAGACACATTTAGGAAAAATTTGAACCTCCTAGCTCATTTCGTTCGGCCGCTATCGTGCTTTCAACAGACAGACGGACATGGATATATCGTCTTAGAATTTTACCACGATCCAGAATATATATACTTTATGGGGTCTCCGATGAATATTTCAAGGTGTTACAAACGGAATGACAAAGTGAATATACCCCCATCCTGGAGGTGGAGGGTATAAAAATTAATGCCACAAAATCATTCCAACAATATTTCTGTCTTGTATTATAATTTTTAGTTTTCAAGCTCTTGAGAACACCCTTTAGTTTAGGACCTGCTCGAAGGACCATCTAGAATGATGATTTCCTACCGAGTTTGTTGTAGTGATAAATGAATATTTAGAATCAGCTTAAACTGTTCCTAATTAGACAAAACCTTTTGTAAAATAATTGATTTGCAATCCTTCCACGGCGTGATTTGAGTCATGGCATAATTCATATGCTAATTGTTAGAATCGGCAAAGAAGCGAAAAAACCTTGTCACGCTAAGTCGTGATTTTCATGGTGAGGTCAGGCTATCCATTGTCCCCTTTCCTTGCCACCAGGGCTTTTCCACAGGCCCGTTTAACGTCCTTTCGTATACCCCTCGCGAAAGGACGAGTCTGGAACAGGAAATTCTTCTAAAAACACCACACACACACATATGTATGTTTATATGTACGTACGTCACTTTGATACTATAGCAGCAGAAGAAGAAGAAACAAGTAAGGAAAGGCTAAAGTCGGGCGGGGCCGACTATATAATACCCTACACCACTCGCTGCGTATGTACCTCGCTTTGATTACTAAACCCAGGTATTTCATAGGAGCAATTTTATGTAGTTCATACAAATTATATAAATTATATTCATATAATTTATATGCTATAAATTCATCTTTAGTCAAATTTAACGAATATGGTAAATAATATGGTAATTGATCCAATTGTCCGACAGACAAATACAAATTATAAAGTAGTTAACCAAAGTCATACCAAAGTATGGACATATGGGCATCACCCAAACAATTCTCATTGCAATTCAATTCGGTAAAAAATTGAAATCGGGAAGGATTTTTGCATCCTGTAAATGTATGTGTTTGACAAAAAATGTTAAATCGGAAAGGACATCTGTATGGGGGTATGTTGAAACCTGGAACGATGTGACCCGCTTTCACCATGTCTGTTTATTGGTGAAATATAATATGTAAAATTTGGCCAAAATCGGTTAAACATTCGGGAGCAAAATTTGTATGGACCGATCTTACTCACTTTCACCATACGTTTTTTAGTTGGATTATAAGATGTTGTGCCAATTTTAAAGAAAAACGGGTACAATATGTGGTTTCTAAAGCGGAAAAAGTGAAATCGGGAGCGACATTTGTATGGGGGCTATATCTAAATCTGAACCGATCTTACCCAATTTTTGCATACGTGTTTCTAGTTGGATTATAAGATGTTCTGCAAAATTTAAAGAAAATCGGGTACAATATGTCGTTTCTAGAGCGGAAAATGTTAAATCGGGAGCGACATATGTATGGGGGCTATATCTTAATCTGAACCGATCTTACCCAATTTTTGCATACGTGTTTCTAGTTCGATTATAAGATGTTGTGCCAATTTTAAAGAAAATCGGGCACAATATGTGGATTTTAGAGCGGAAAATGTCAAATCGGGAGCGACATTTGTATGGGGGATATATCTAAATCTGAACCGATCTTACCCAATTTTTGCATACGTGTTTCTAGTTCGATTATAAGATGTTCTGCAAAATTTAAAGAAAATCGGGTACAATATGTCGTTTCTAGAGCGGAAAATGTCAAATCGGGAGCGACATATGTATGGGGGCTATATCTAAATCTGAACCGATCTTACCCAATTTTTGCATACGTGTTTCTAGTTCGATTATAAGATGTTCTGCAAAATTTAAAGAAAATCGGGTACAATATGTCGTTTCTAGAGCGGAAAAAGTGAAATCGGGAGCGACATTTGTATGGGGGCTATATCTAAATCTGAACCGATCTTACCCAATTTCAGCATAGGTGTTTCTAGTTGGATTATGAGATGTTGTACCAAATGTAAAGAAAATCGGGTACAATATGTGGTTTCTAAGGTGGAAAATGTCAAATCGGGAGCGACATTTGTATGGGGGCTATATCTAAATCTGAACCGATTTCCTCCAAATTCAATACCAATGGTCCTTGGCCAGAAAAAATAACTTCAGCCAAGTTTCATGACAATCGGACAACAATTGCGACCTGTAGAGTGCGAACAAGCTTAGATGGACAGCAGACGGACGGACGGACGGACGGACGGACGGACAGACAGACATCGTTAAATCGACTCAGCTGGTGATTCTAAGCCGATCGGTATACTTAAAGGTGGGTCTAGCTCGATTATTTCTTGGTGTTACAAACATTTGGGGCGAAACTAACTTATAATACCCTAGCCCACGAAGTGGTGTAGGGTATAAAAATACTGCTCTTCAGGGAAAAAGGAACCAAAAACTTTTGTTGTTGCGCTTTTTTTTGGACAAAAACCATATGAGACGTACGAACGCCACTCCGCAACGAGGAAAACGAATGAACGAACGTACGAAATGGATTAGAAGAGAAGGCACAAAAGGAAGAACCATAAAACCATAATAAAACGGAGAACACAGCCACACAGAAACACAAACATTCTAGGGAAAGGAATGGAAAGAGGGGGGGGGGGGGGGCGAAGAAAAAGGCCACAAAAAGTTAACAGACAAAGCTGACGCAAAGCGTGTTTGCTGAGTTGAGTGGTTTCCTTTTTTCATTCCCACAATCCCATCGCTAATTTAGTTAAAGAGTTTTCAGATGTTTTTCAGAAAATCCACGGGCTAGGAACACAAAACAAAAATTATATTTTTTTACATAACACGGAAATCGAAAGGGTGTTGTTTTCATAATAATTCTGTTGAGAGGAGGAGGCAACCAAAGAAAAAAATCGCCAAAATTTTGCAATTTTCAAGCACTTGACTACGGTGTGTGTGCCTGCGTGAGTGTGAGTGCGTTTCCATATTAGGCGATTATCTAACAGATACAAAGATACTTTTTTAGATGTTTTTTTTTTTTGATTTTTTGTAGCTTTGCTTTTCAATTGCACATTTATTTATCACTGTCATGCCAGCCGCGGTTTATGACAACATTTCCTGGCTCGTCGAGGTATGGCATGAATTCGTTTATTTTCCAAAAATCTTTTTTCTTTCGAAGACCGTCACAAAAATTAGAACGCACGAGCGAACGAGACAGATGACAGGCGGGGGGACCTTAGCGTTATTCGTTAGTTATGTTATTTTCACTATTCTGCTGTTGTTGTTGCGTTTGTTACATTTGCCCCGTTTGTTTGTTGTGTGTTACGCAAATATTGATTTTTAAGCCGTTTAAATAAAAACATTTATTTATTTGTTGTTGTTTTTTCACTATCTTCGTCTTCTTGCTCTGCTACGGTCTTCCTCTTGTTCTTTTGAATCTGCTTCTACTTCTAGCTACGGTTAGCTGCTAATGGTAGGTAATTTGTTTCACATTTCCACAAATTGTTGCACTCACACTCGTCTTGCACACACTCAAACACACACACACACACTCTTCTTTAGTTAGGTGGCATTCTCTTTTTTCTTTCTTGCTTCTTGGCTTACAAACTATTATGTTGTTTTTTCATTTTTTTTTAAATAACTTGGCTTAAACTCGTATTACCATTTAAACGATCAAAAACACAACGTTAGTAAAATTTCACAAAATTTATCTCGATTTACTTGTCACATTTAGATTTCATTTATTCTTATTACATTTTTTGTTTTGGCGTTTTTTTTTCTTTCTTTTTTGTTTTGTTTTGCTTTTACAACCGTTCGCTTTGAATTCTCATCGAAGACTGGAATACAAGTTGTTCAAACTTTTCGTCTAATAAGATACTTCTTCTTCACTGAATTCGTTACTCGTACTAAAGTATCTCACGGTGTGTTTTGTTGTGGTACGTACTCACATTGTTGTTGGTGTCGAGTGTGCGGATGTGTGCGACTCGTGCTCATGCTCATACTCGCGTTGTCAACAACAAACGCAACAACACTGCATTTTAATTTTCCTGGCCGTTTGTTAACTCCATGCTCTATTCACTCTCGCGCTCTCTCTCTCCCATTCCTTAGGCTTTCTTATGTCACTCTCACTTTTCTTCAAAAGTTTTGTTTACATTTGCTCTCGCTCAAGAACTGTATTCAACTAGAGGAGAGAGAGACCATTAACACGAAGAGCTGCATCGCGCTTTTAATAAAATAAGAATTAAATAGAAACAAGTAAGGAAAGTCTAAAGTCGGGCGGGGCCGACTATATGATACACTCCACTTTCTATCCGAACACAATTCAATTCGGTAAAAAAGTGAAAACAAGAAGGCTTTCTGTATGTTTCCTAATCATAGTCTAAAATGACCTGACCAAATTTGTCAAATCGAGAGGAATATTTGTATCGGGGCTATATCCAAACATGGAATGAAGTGACTAACTTTCACAATAAGTTTTTTGAGTTCAAGTAAACGTGTTATGCTCATTTTGAAGAAATTCGGTGGTTTCTGGGGTGGAAAAGTCAATACTGGAGCGAAATTTGTACGGGAGCTACATGTAAATTTGAACCGATCTAACACATTTTCACCACAGGTGTTTCCAGTTGAAATATAAAGTGTTTTGCCAATTTTGAAGAAAATCTGTTAAAATATGTGGATTTTAGAACGAAAAATTTGGGAGCGAAAATTGTATATAATTATATATATAAATCTGAACCGATCTGACCCATTTTCGCCATGGGAGTTTCTAATGGAAACATAAGATATTTTGCCAAATTTGATAAAGATCTGTTAAAATATGTGATTTTTAGAGTAGAAAAAGTCAAATCGTGAGCGAAATTTGAATGGGAGCTATATGTAAATCTGAACCGAACTGGCGCATTTTCACCACAGGCGTTTCTAGTTGATATATAAAATGTTTTGCCAATTTTGAAGAAAATCTGTTGTAATATGTGGTATCTAGAGTGAAAAGAGTCAAATCGGATGAATCGAGTGAAATTCGTATGGGGGCTATATCTAAATCACAACTTCGTTGTGGAAATTTTCATTTGGTTCTGGCTACAATTGCGACCTGAATCGTGATTACAAGAATAGATGGACAGACAGACGGACATTGCTAAATCGATTCAAAAAGTGATTCCAAGACGAACGTTATAATTAGCAATGGGTCTATCTCTCTTCCTTTTGGGTGTTACAAACAAATGCACACACACATAATACTCTCGTGGAGTGTATAAAAATGTTGGCTGTAAAGTCAAAAATTGTGAAAAAGCCGCCTAACATTCTATAATATAGAGAATGCAAAAATATTTGTATACCCTTCACCTCCACGATGGAGGTATACCATCGCTGTCATAACGCCTTGAAATATCGACCTGAAACCCTAAATTCTAAGACGATCTAGCCATGTCCGTCCGATCGTCTGTACTTCTGTTGAAAGCACGCTAGCATCTAAACGAAAGGAAGCAGGACGTCCAAATTTTCCATAAATGCGTAGTATAGTCGTAAATCGGTTGGAATTGCAGCTGGGCGAAATCGGTACAAAGGGGAAAAAATTTCCCTCACAAGGACTGAAATTACCCATAATAATCCCTAATATTTTCGAGTATTTAAGCATGTTTTTTCAGTATGTCTGGTCATGGATTGTTTAGAAAATACATACAAAACGTTATACATAGCCCATTCGCAACATTTTTGTTGCACGTGTTTTCGTATTTTACAAAAGCCGTATAAATATGCCAGGTCAAAGGAGAACATATGCTGAATGATACCTCATCTAATTATTAGTCTTCTTGGGCTGAAATGCATTTGGTTTTAAACAAACGGTATTTGTATCTCAAAGATACGCAACAATTTATTTGTTTGGTTGAGAGAGAGAGAGAGCGCGAGTAAGAAATAAAGCGCAAGGCTTGCTCTCAATTGACACTTAATGCCTCTCTGTCTCTTTTAACTGAACAAAAAACTTTTTAGTACAAACTTGCCACTTAGTTGATTGGTTGGTGTCTGTGCTAAGTAATTGTAAATTGCTTTTTATTGTTTCAAGAGCTTGAATTCAGAGATATTGAAATAAGAAGTCTTAACATGACTCTATTTAGTCTTGATGTCAAGAGCTCCACCAAAAAAAAAACGATTTTCGTTATCGGCCCCGCCCGACTTTAGCCTTTCCACACTTGTTTAAATAAAAGTTATTATAAAGCAATTTATTACAACGTAAAGATATTGCGATTGTCTGTTTAATGATACGCGTATTGTCCCAAGCTAATATAAAAGGAAATTCGAGCTAAACTCGCTTATTAACGCATATCTATTTTTATATTTTAATTAACAGCAGCCAATTTAGCAGACTGCAAACTCTTAACAGTGTGAATGGTGATATAAGATTGCAGAACAACTGCTGTTATGCCAAAAAACTGCTGTAATAGCAGAAAAGTGTCTGCGGATAGGCAGCAGACAATCACTGCTTTTATTAACAGACTTGTTCTCTAATTGTAGAACTTTTTTTCGAATAGTTGCTTGAAAGTAGATACACATATATATATTTTGAAGAAATATTACACAAAAAACGATATAATTCCTCGGCTCTATGATAATTGCAGAAAATTGGGTCTAAATATGATGTCTAATGAGTTTTGGGATTTTTTATTTATACAGGACATGAGTAACAGAATGTTTACTCAAAATCTTTATACGCATATTTCCATTAAATACAAAATATTTGGAAATGTTTCTTCATTTTTATAATCTTAAATATGTATAAATTCGAATAACAAATACAGCATTTTTTGTACTTGATGAAATGCAAGACTAAAAACAGCTACAAATTTTAATTCCAAAAAACCAAATAATTGGTATTTTAGAGTTTCGTCTTCCTACGTAGATCCAAGTTACTGAATTTACTGTTTCTCTTTTGAATAATACTTGTTACATATGTACACAAATATAAAAAATATTAACTCTGAAAAATATTTGACAGTGAAGCGAGAAATATGACAAAAAATTTCAGTATTTTAAAACTCATTTTTGTTTCGCAACTTTAAAGTAGATTTTAAAATAGAGACCTACACGCATATATAATATGCATTACATAGAAAAGAAATTTTAGACACGTGAACATTGTTTTTGAGTTTCTTTTGTGGGAAAAATTAGTTTGTTTGCGGTAAACAGGTCATCACTTGTTGCAAATGAACAAAGAGAAATATGTTTATATCAAACAGTTCTCTTCGTTTGTCGAAATGGATTTGTATTATCATTGCAAACTCCCAAAACATTTAGAAGTAACAGACACCGTTGTTGCTGCATCTGTGATGAAAATAGGTCACATCGGTTCAGATTTAGATACAGTTCCATAATAATGTCGCATCGCAAATGTTACGTCTTAGCGCTCTACAAACCACGTATTGCACACATCTGTGAATATCTGTTGTGGAAATGGAATATGTGGGTAAATGTTTTGATAAAGCCCTTATACAAATGTCCCACCCGATTTCTATACTCAGAGAGTTTGAATTGAAAGAAATTTAAAAATGCAAATTGTATTTTAATTAAAAATTAAAGTATTGTACTTTCTTTTGTATAAAAAAATGTCTATATAAAAAAGGTTACTCCAATACTTTTTCGCAGAAACGAAAAATTTCGTCTCACCAATAGATTTTTACATAATTATTAATTTAGAGCTAAATTACTTTTTAATAATTTTATTCCAACTAGATAGTTAAGCTACGGGTTAGCATCAAGCAAATTATTTGGTTTTATTAAGAATGTTTTTAAATTTCATTATGATATCATAGTTATTCTTATCTACACTTTTTTAAAATTACTATAAAAAAAATTAAATTAAAATTACTTAAAAGTTAATAAGATATTGCTCTAGTCAAATGTCAAGAAGAGGTATCGGTTAAATAAAATGAAACTTTTCCGAACAATCTGGTGTCCATTAGCGAAATTAGCATTACACAATCTTGAAATTGACACAATTCGTTTAGTATGTTCGCATTTTTCATAACCTTTGTCCGAACTTCAAGAAAGTGTCCACGATTTTCTATGTAATTTTCGTGCTTTCATGATTTTACTGCAAAATTACCATATCAGACGAGTTATTTTAAAAAGAACTTAAAAATTCTATTTTTAATTGCATCAGAAAGTCTAGAAGGTTTTAAAAAAGTATATGTCCGAAACCTCTCTGGGAGGTTTGAACCCCCAAAAAACCCCTACGCACGGCCCTGGTATTATGTCTTAGTGCATTGGTTTGTAACAACCAAAAGGAAGCGATATAGACCCATTGTTAATAATACCGATCGACTTGGAATCACTTTTTGAATCGATTTACTTGTAATCAAAGTACAGGTCGCAATTGTAGGCAGAACCAAATGAAACTTTACACAACGTTTTAAAGTTTTTCGGTATAAGGATGAACGCTATTTAATTTGAAGAAAATCGGTTCAGATTTATATATAGCTCCCAAACAAATTTCGCTCTCAATTCTACCTTTTCAGCTCTAGAAACCACATATTTTATCAAATTGTCTTCAAAATTGACAAAACATTTTATATTTAAACTAGGAAGATTTGTGGTGAAAATAGGTCAGATCGGTTTAGATTTCTATATAGCTCCCATTCAAATTTCTTTCCCGATTTGACTTTTTCCGCTCTTGAAACCTTGAATTTTAACAGATCTTCTTCAAATCTTGCAAAATATCTTATATTTTAACTAGAAACACCCAGTATAAAAATGGGTCTGATCGGTTCAGATTTACATATAGCTCCCATATAAATTTCGCTCCCGGCTTGACTTTTTCCGCCCCAGAAACCACGTATTTTCAGAGAATTTTTTCAAATTGATACTTGAACTGGAAGAACCTATTGTGAAAGTGAGTCACTTCATTCCATGTTTGGATATAGCCCCGATACAAATATTCTTCTCGATTTGAGAAGATTTCATTTCATATCAACTTATGATTAGGAAACATATAAAAATCCTACCCGTTTTCACTTTTTTACCGAATTAAATTGTATGAATTGTTTATGAATTGTTTTTACCGAATTGGATAGAAAGTGGAGTGTAACATATAGTCGGCCCAGCCCGACTTTAGCCTTTCCTTACTTGTTTAATATTGATTTATATATTTTGCAAAATAGCTATTTTTAGTTCATATATATTAGGAATTATTAGACCCTTAAATTATTAGTTTTAAATTTTCAATTTTCATATTTCTTTGAACATCGGAAGAAAATTGACGATGCAGTGATAATAGCATTAAGGCTATTTGTTCTTTACAAAATACTACCACCAAATAAAAAAAGTTTTCAGTTATCACTATGAAAAAACGCAAAAAATACTATAAAAATCCGAAAAATCTACTGATAATTTACAGTAAAACAAGAATCAACGTTTATTTTATTAAATTTATTTTTTATTTATTATTAAAGTACTTTCAAGGTTCTATTAATTCAGAAAAAATTAGGGACAAAAATGCAGCAACAAAAATTTACATGAACATGATTTTTATAGGTACATTCAGGAGCGTTTAGCTCACAGACGGCTTGGTCTAGCGACGAAATATTTAGAAGATTATCATTCAATCTTCATTTTTGGTGGATAATAATAATATGCATATCAAAATAATTGATTTAGTTAAGCTCATGAAAAGAGCATATTTATTTGTTATATTTGCATAAAATATGCATATCTATATCGATTATTATTATATCGATTTGTTTTATCATAAAAATAATTTGTGTAAAATCAATCAATATATGCTTTCCGCTATTTAATTATTACATATGCAACTCAATGAGACGCATGTGTGCTTTTGCTTTGACTGATATTCGGAAAGTGAGTTGAGCTTCTCATTCGTTTGGGAGAATCATTTACGTAAAGGGTATTTTCTGATGAAAGCTTTCACAGGCCGGAAATCATGATAGTGGCAGTGTACAGCCGGGTAAAAAATGCCACCATGCTATTTTTAAATAAATTTGCATTCTATAAAATATGGTCCTGAGCCAGGACAATATTGCATTACGCTGAAATACAAATGAAACAAAACAAAATAAGTAACTTTGATCGCTTGGTTTGGAAAAAAACTGTCACTTGGTTTACAATTTTTCATGTTTGGTAATTTAAAAATGTTGGCCACGACTTCCATTATAACTTTTTGAAAATACGTTACTTGAAAATCAATTTTTTAGCCTCAAAAATTTGTGTTTGGCCCCATCGTGCATTGGGCGAATTTGGATAATTTTGCATAAAACGAAATCAGGAAACCTTTACTTTATGTTTGGACATAACTGGGAGAGACATATATTTTTAAGCGACTATACATATTAAACATTACTCAAATTTATGTCCGATTTTTATACCCTACACCACTTCGGTATTATAAGTTAGTTTCGCGCCAAATGTTTGTAATACCAAGAAATAATTGAGCTCGACCCACAATTAAGTATACGGATCGGCTTAAAATCACCAGCAGAAACGATTTAACGAATTGTGCCCCCATTCTACTCTATTACATCTAATGTTGCATATCATGCCATATTTCAACTATGAATACCTACTTTGAAAGTGATCTATATGGAACCACTTTTTTATGTAGATTCCTTACAAATGCTCATTTTAATTTTTACCCCTCAAGAACGCAAATTTATTATTATATTATATTTATATTTATTATTATATTATTATTCGACCGGGCCGAATCTTATATACCCTCCACCACGGAGTGCATTCCACATGCATATATATAATGGAAATAATACTTCAATTCATAAAGTAAATATAAGGGAGCAATCATAAATACACTAAATATTGGGGGATAGAGAGTGTATTTTCAGCTACAGTCGTTTGGTTGGTTGTATTTCCTTTTATTTTAATTTCAAAAGTATAAATTTTGAAAATACCTTATCTCTCACGTACGCAGTATAAGACAACTTCATGATTCTACCATTTTTGTCGTAAACGCAACAAAATAAAGTACGAATTTGTAAAAACTTATTTTACGTGGCTATGCAGTCAGAGGAATGTATACACCGAATTCCATGATTCTATCAGCGGCCATTTTGTTGGTACCATTTTTATCCCCTTTTTCCAATTATGCCCCCTCAAGAGTACGACTATCTAAACTCTGTTTATTTTATGTATCTACATAATTAGAGGGATGTACATACCGAATTTCATCATTCTAGCTGTATTCGTTTAGTTGGTACTATTTTTATCCCCTGTAGTCATTGTCTCCCTTGAAAGTACGAATTTGGAAAAAAGTTTTATTTTTCGTGTCTACACAGTCAGAGGAATGTATACTCCGAATTTTATGATTTTAGCTGCGGTCATTTGGTAGGTACTATTTTTATACCCTTTTTCCCATTTGAACCCCAAAAAGTACGAATTTTGGAAAGTTCTTTTATTTTACGTGTCTACGCAATCAGAGGAATGTATACATCGCATTTCATTATTCTAGGTGCAGTCGTTAGGTTGGTACTATTTTTATCCCGCTATCCCCATTTAACCCCTTAAATTTACGAATTTAGAAAAAATACTTTTATATTATGTATCTACACCATTAGAGGAATGTACACGCTAATTTCGTGTTTCTATCTGTTGTCGTTTGATAGGTACCATTTTTATCCCCTTTTGTCCCATTTCGCTCCCTACCAATAAAAAACACTCTATGGTGCCCTTTATGCTATAAAGGGAATGCGCATTGCAAATATCAACTGAAATACTCTAAATATTAGGGGTATTTTCAGTCCTTGTGGCGGAAAAATTTTTCCCTCTCGGCCGATTTCGCCCTCTTTCAATCCCAACCAATCTACAACCATAACACACATTTAGGAAAAATTTGAACCTCCTAGCTCATTTCGTTCGGCCGCTATCGTGCTTTCAACAGACAGACAAACAGACAGACGGACATGGCTATATCGTCTTAGAATTTTACCACGACCCAGAATATATATACTTTATGGGGTCTCCGATGATTATTTCAAGGTGTTACAAACGGAATGACAAAGTGAATATACCCCCATCCTGGAGGTGGAGGTATAAAAATGAAAACATGAAATAGTTCTCAAAAGTTTCATGATACTTCTGCCATAAAGAATTGAGGTTTTACTTCATGATTGCTGTGAAGGAAATATAGGCGCCTTCGCAGTGATTGTTTAGAATAATACTTGAAGTATTTAAGAAATAAGTCTCTGCGAACGAACGAGAATTGCTTCTTAGCTTACTATTAGAAAATTCTCGTCTGTCTGTACATCTATTCTTATAGTCAAAGTACAGGTCGCAATTGTAGCCAGAACCAAATAAAACTTTTTTTCGGGATAAGGACAAATGCTATTTAATTTGAAGAAAATCGGTTCAGATTCAGATATAGCCCCCATACGAATTTCACTCCCGATTTGACTCGTTTCACCCTAGATACCACATATTTTAGCAGATCTTCTTCAAATTTGGCTAAATAGATTCCACTAGAATCACCCACGGTGAAAATAGGTCAGATCGGTTCAGATTTATATATAGCTCCCACACAAATTTCACTCCCGATTTGACTTTTTCCTCCCCAGAAACCACGTATTTTCACCGAAGTTTTTCAAATTAAACATAACACGTTATACTTGAACTGGAAGAACCTATTGCCCCGATACAAATATTCTTCTCGATTTGACAAATTGAGTCAGGTCATATTAGTCTATGAGTAGGAAACATACAAAAAACATTCCCGTTTTCACTTGTTTACCGAATTGAATTGTATTCGGATAGAAAGTGGAGTGTATCATATAGTCGGTCCCGCCCGACTTTAGCCTTTCCTTACTTGTTCTTACTTAAAACCTTGGAAATATTTTCCACACAATTCACTCAATTGTAAGCATTTTCATTAGATCCAATGAAATGTTTTGAAATAAATTTACTACCCTATTTTTAGTAAATGAACTTTTTACTATGGCTTTGAAATAAGGAAACTTTATTCATACTTAGTTAAATTTCCTACTTTTATATTCTTACTTAACTGGAGTAAAATTGTTGAACTACTAAATTGGAGTATGGATTTTAGTCAAATTTAAGAAAGCTGTTTTTCTGAGTGCACTGTAAAAATTGATCTTTCAGAATTGTATGCTCGCTACTTCTATCTGTTCTTTATAGTCTATTCTTTGCCATAAGTGTTGCTGTTTATAGTCCCGTCATAGATACAATAGGCCTGTTCGATTTGGCTTACTAGCTTACAGTTAAGAGTCTTGATAAGGTGGCAAAATTCTTATCCATAGGTTGTATTTAAATAAATGAGGGATAAATATCTGACACCACCTTACTGGGTAACTAAGAGAGTAAGTAGTAAACTACTTTCTTGTTAAACGAGTAAATTCAATTAAGCTAATAAGTCCAATCGAACAGGCCTATTATTACAGACGTACTATTTTCAAAAAATATGCTCTGGCCGTTACAGATAAATTGCAACGGACAAACCACACAACGAATTTCAATAAAAACAATACGTTGTGTACAGTACACATTTGTATGTATCTTGAAGATGTTTTAACTGTACAAACCAAATCCATCTCAATCATGGTTGTATTCGACGACAGATACTACAACAACAGTAGTACGCCAACGCCAACCACAACGGAGAGAGAAAACAAACATGAATAAATGTCGTCACCGCAGCAAAATAAACAATAGCCACCTGTCATCGCTGTCACTTGAAATGTCACGCAAAAGGGAAACGACGAAAAACAGAGAGCAACCAGAAGCGAAGAGCGAGAGAGGAGAGAGATTTCCCCCACAATGAGACAATGAACACACAGCGGAACAGAGCTCCACAACCGAGCAAAGACAGACAATGAAAACAGTCTTCTTGGAGCTGAATTGGCGATTGGGGGATGGTTTTGCGATAGCTTGGCGAGTTTACGCATCAACAAAACGACGACGGCGAAGGCGACAGCGACAACAGCCGGAGATACTACATGTGCCAAACAACGGTAAACTCGCATGACACAACGGTGTTAACACGGTCGGGCGGTCGGTCGGTCGGTGGCTGCTGCTATAAGTAACTGTAAATAAACAACAAGAAGAACAACAACACTGTCTCACTCTACCCACATCCCACCACAGATACAATGACGTTTCGCTCTGTTTTGTTTTTGTTTTACTTTTGATACGGGGTTTGGGGCGTGCGGAAAGGAAAAACCCAGGGTGGGGATTGGTTGGGGACAGCTGAGGAGCGCCCAACGAAGATAAATAACAATACACAGAGAAAACTCAGCAGCGCAGACAGAGTTTGAAAGAGGGGAAGCAAAATCGAATCGAAAATAACTGCTGCTGCTGCAAGTTACAATTATCAACGGCAGAGGAAAATTTTCTCCACACACCGAAGTAGAGAAAATATAACGCATGAATGTGCATGTAACGAACGACTGAACTAACGAACGAACCACAACGGATGGATGAACGGAAAATAAAAGTACTCAATGAAAATTTGTTATGAAATTTTCAATAAATAAAAAAAGCAAAAAAAGCTAAAAAGTTTATATTTATCGCGTTTTTCTTTTGGCCAATAAAACGTTGAAGTGTAAAGTGAAAAGAAAATTTGTTAAAACGAAAGAAACGAAAGTCTGCTGAAAATTGTTTGTAAGCGTGTGAAAGAAAATCTAAATAATCGTTTTCATCTTCTTCGTATAAAATTAACAAAAAAATGTGGTGATATTTAAAAATATAAAGAAAAAAGAAATACAGAAAATAAATTGAAAATTTATTTTAAAAAACAAATTGTATCATCAACACTGTGACCAATCATGTCAACCGAAAGCAATAACACCCCAGTGGACCCACGAGTTCAAGTAAGTGGAGCCACCTTTTTAGGTTTTGACTTTTCCGAAATATTTTCACTTTCACATATATTCGCAAACGACCGAGAGACAACAGGAAAATCTGTGCCAAGCCCACACATTTATCACAAATTTTTTGAGGAAAATCATCAATACTTGGAATATGTACATTAGAGCGTACCAGGTTACAAGTAAAAAAAAAAAAGTTCGCCGTACACCTTCGAATATGAAGTATTATTGAAAGGTAGTTTCAAAAAAATTTTTTTTATTTTTTTATGCCGAACGTAGGGGTCGCGCTTTTACATTTTTCTATATAACTTCTGCATTTATAAACGGATTTTAAAGTGTGATACATCGATGTTTTTGTCCGATTTTTTTGTCTTTGAAGTCATTGAGCTCAAACATGATTCATGATTTTATGCGAGCTTTAATTTTCGATTATTAGAGTGGTACATTAGGGTAGTAGCAACTGAGAAATGATGGGTAAGTACCAGAAGGGGGTGCTTGAGCTCAATGACTTCAAAGACAAAAAATCGGCCTCGTCGAGACAAAAACATCGATGTATCACACTTTAAAATCCGTTTATAAATACAAGTTATATAGAAAAATGTAAAAGCGCGACCCCTACGTTCGGCATAAAAAAATAAAAATTTTTTTTTTGAAACTACCTTTCAATAATACTTCATATTCGAAGGTGTACGGCGAACTTTTTTTTTGAGGTACGCCCTAATGTACATACATATATTTGGTATACACATAGATACACATGTACATATGTATGTACGAGTATGTATAGATAAAGGCCATTATTCATCCGGCTTCTATTGTTTGTTTTATTTTGGCCAACAATGACCCTCGTGTCGTATCTACTACATCTGGATGACATGAGTGTCACAGAAAGTGCTTTCTGAGATATCTTCAACATTCATAATGATCTCTTCGATCATCGAGACAGAGAAAGCGATAGCGATAACTAAACTAAATGCCAAGACTTCTGTAATCTTGGCACGGCATGTCTCATGGATGATGTCTCGTTTCAAGGATGATGTCCCCATCGAATATCTAATATAAGAATCGTTTTGACTTCACCTTGGCCTTTTATCTGCAGACAGCATTAAGATCAATATTCTACATACAAAAAACACAACAAATAAAATATTTAAAATTCATGTGTTCATAGTTGAAAACAAAGGGATGAAAACACGTTCTAAGGTGTGAACGGACAAAGATTTTAAGGTGAGGAAAAACGGAAATTTAATATTGACCTAAATTAATTAAAACTGTAGTGATAGAAAACTCATAGTTTTTTATTCTTATTATTATTATTATTCAAAACTACCGACTTTATAAAAAAAGGTTGTCAGGGTTTACTTTTTTTCGTAAAATCTGGACATTCGAAATCGACGAAATTGTGATCGAAATACACTTGTAAAATAGGTATAAATTTCTACAAGAATTATTCAAAATCTAAAAAGATTAGTTCCAATACACGTTATTCACAAAACATACAGCTGTGGTCAAAAAAATAGCAGCGACGAGATAAAAAAATGTCGATAAAGAAAAATATTAGTTTTACTTCGAAAATCCTAAAACTTTTTACGGTGATTGAAATGTAATATTGTGCCATTCTTAATCTGGCTTTAAATAAAAACAAGTAAAAACGGCGTTAAGTTCGTCTGGGCCGAACTTTATATACCCTCCACCATGGATTGCATTCCACAGAGGTTGTCGGTTTTCGTAGAAGTGCAGTAATATTACAGGAAAATATAAATTTTTTAATATAGCCAAACCAAAACAAATACAAATATTGAAAAAATAATTATATAAATAAATATAATATTTTAATTATAACAAACCATTATCTATTTCAAAACAAAAAATAAATATTCTTATATTTATATTTTCAAAAAGCTTAAATACGATAAATATTGGAAGATAGTGGGGTGCTACAGTTGGTTGTACTTCCATTCTATTTTAATTCCAAAAGTACAAATTTTGAAAATCCATTATCAGACGTACATGTGTAAAGTGCAAAATAACCTAACTTCATGATTCAACCAATTTTTGTCGTAAAAGAAAAAGTAGGAATTTGGCAAAAATACTTTTTATTTTGAGTGTCTATGCAGTCAGAGGAATGTATACACCGAATTCCATGATTCCAGCTGCGCCCATTTGGTTGGTACCATTTTTACCCCTTGACATTTCTACGTAATTAGAATTTCATCATTCTAGCTGTAGTCGTTTAGTTGGTACTATTTTTATCCCCCTGTACCATTGTATCCCTTGCAAGTACGAATTTCGAAAAATCCGTTTATTTTTCGTGTCTATGCAGTCAGAGGAATGTATACTCCGAATTGTATGACTCTAGCTGCAGTCATTTGGTTGGTACTATTTGTATCCCCTTTTTCCATTTTAACCCCAAAAAGTACGAATGTCGAAAAATTCGTCTATTTTCCGTGTCTACGCAGTCAGAGGAATGTATACTCCGAATTTCCTGACTCTAGCTGCAGTCATTTGGTTGGTAATATTTTTATCCCCTTTTTTCTTTTTAACCCCAAAAAGTACGAATTTCGAAAAATCTGTTTATTTTAAGCGTAATATCGTGTCAAAGCTCGATATTGTTTTTCAGTATTGCTAGTGAGACCTCATTTTAGTCATCACACTTAAAATTTTAGATTATATTTAGGTGCGGTGTCTGCCGAACCATTCCATAACATCGATATTATAGACTTCAAACCACCTTTTTCCGAAAACATCAGCCGTTTCGGGATAATTGACCTGGTAGAAGACCCATTTAAGGTGCATTCCGTATTCCGTAAGCTTAAGCATAATATTATGCAGTATTTTGATGTACTAGCCAGAGTCCACGGTAGTTCTGGGTCAATGTATTGACCTAACTACATAATATGAAAAAAAAACGCCCAAGACATTACGTTTGATCCTCCCTATATGACTGTTTTGGTACTATACCTGGAGATGTACTCCGTGTTCTGTGGACGTCTTACAAACTATTGAGGGACTGTCCCACCATTCAAAACAATTTTTGATTCAACTGACCATAAAACGTACACCCACTTCTGGATTGGCTACATCAGGTGTGTTTTTGCTAATTGCAATTTTTTGTGCCATGTCTTTTATTTTTAAGTGGTACTTTTTTCAGACTTCTGGCCTACAGATTATGTTTTCTTAGTATTCTACGAACATTTTAAACTCTCAAATATGGACAGACATTGTTTTATATTTCGGTGGCTGGCGCTGGTGGGTTTTTTGTACTAGACATTATTATTCGGCGAATGGTTGTAGGTGATATAAACGGATTTTTTTACAAGTTTTTGATTTTTCTTCTTATAATATCGAATTTCTGATCATTTTAATAGAACACTGGAATAAAAGTCGAACTTCACTATTCATGATTTTCCCTCAGAATTCAACCTTTTTATGTGAACTCGATTTTCTTCTCCACAATGCTCTCCTCGCCCTACTTACGAAGAAAAATAATACAATAATATTTCAGAAGTAGTGTAAATTTCATAGAATCTTACTTATAACATCAAATCGTGAGATTTTTTGAACACTGTTATTATTTTGACCGGTCCAAAATGTCGAATAATCCAAAAAATGTGAAATTTCTTATCACCAAATAAACAATTATTTTTTGTTTGTAACCTCACAACGCAGCACTTAATGCAGAAGGAGCAATAAATAAATTATCACACAAATAAATATATGAATATGTATATTAAGCTGTGTTGCGCTGCTATTATTTTGACCGCAACTGTATGTATATGTTTTTGTTGGAAATTTATACTTCTATCACAAGAAATAAAAATTGATTTCGATCGTATCTTCCCGATAACGAATCCAGCGATTAGCCCCCTGAGTTCTTCAAACGATAACAATAAAAAATGGCGAATTTGCAAAAATGCAGTTGCGATAACCGAGTCAGCTGTTATTTTTTGTTTCAGACCAATACTTCACATACATCACATGATTTTTTTTTAATCGTATAGCAAAAACGTGCCAAAAAATAAATGTTAGAAAAGTTAGCTTTTTCCAAAAGAAATCGAATTTTCTGAATAAAATTGTTTAGTAAGGTAGTCCTTTTGCACTTTAAATTTTTTCTGCACTCTATTTTCATACCCTCCACCTAAGGATGGGGGTATATTCACTTTGTCATTCCGTTTGTAACATCTTGAAATATTCAACGGAGACCCCATAAAATATATATATTCTGGGTCGTGGTAAAATTCTAAGACGATTTAGCCATGTCCATCTGTCCGTCCGTCTGTTGAAAGCACGCTAGCTTCCGAATGAAATGAGCTAGGAGGTTCAAATTTCTCCTAAATGTGTCTTATGGTTGCAGATCGGTGGGGATTGAATGTGGGCGAAATCGGCCCAAAGGAAAACATTTTTCCCTCACAAGGACTAAAAATACCCATAATAACCCCTAATATTTTTATAATTTCTTGTTTCTAGATGTTGTTGTGTAATATGTACTATTTTTATCCCTTTTTTGCCCCATTTTGCACGTTTTTGTTATAGGGGAATGCGCATACCCAATAATATTTTAAATAATAATTTTTAAATATGTCTGTTTGTACTTACTAGATATTGGGTATGCGCATTCCCCCTATAACAAAAACGTGCAAAATGGGGCAAAAAAGAGATAAAAATAGTACATATTAAACGACAACATCTAGAAACAATAATTTTGGTGTGCACATTCCTCTAATTGAGTAGATACATAATATAAAAGTATTCTTTCCAAATTCGTACTTTTAAGGGGTAAAATGGGAATAGAGGGATAAAAATGGTACCAACCAAACAGCTGCATCTAGAATAATGAAATTCGGTGTATATATTCCTCTGATGGCCTACACACGTAAAATAAACGGATTTTCCGAAATTCGTACTATTTGGGGTTAAAATGGAAAAAGGGGATGAAAATAGTACCAATCACATGACCGCAGCTAGAGTCATGCAATTCGGAGTATACATTCCGCTGACTGCGTATACACAATAAATAAATGTTTCTTTCAAAATCGTTCTTTCAAGGGATGCAATGAGTACAGATGGATAAAAATGGTACCAACTAAACGACTGCAGCTGGAATGATAAAATTCGGTGTGTGCGTAGACACGTAAAATAAATAGATTTTAGAAAGTTTGGGTTGATCGGATGAGACACTGCCGAGCTAGTCGTGATAGTCATATGAATGATATTGTGTTTCATTATTATATGACAAAATTCAACTTTTCCAATAAAACCAGAATTTTTAAAAAATAATTAGTACTTTTTATAGCCGATTCTAATTGAAAGTTGTAAATGGCCCACCCTATACAAATTGGTTCAACCGACTGAAACCTACTTAATTGTTTTTAATTCTAGGTCGGAAAATGTTTGAATAAATATTTCAATGAAAAATTATGAACGCTGGTGTCGAAATGGTGCAATTTCGCCTCGACACTGCAGCCCTGTTAGTTCCATTTATCACAACCAATATCGACATCACGTTATGCTTCACCTGGGAACATGTGCAAAGAAATCGAACCACATCGGTCCATGTTTATACCCTACTACACAGGGTATAATGTCATTGTGCATTTTTTGTAACACCCAAAAGGAGGCGTTTATTATACCGATCGACTTAGAATCACTTTTTGAATCAATTTAGCCGTGTCCGTCTGTCTGTCTGTCCATCTATTCTTGTAATCACGATACAGATCGCAATTATAGTCCGATTCCAACGAAACTTGACACAAAGGAATGTTGCATGCCGAGGACGGACGCTATTTAATTTGAAGCAAATTGGCTCAGATTTAGATATAGTCCCCATACAAATATTGTTCCAGATTTGACTTTCTCTCCTCTAGAAGCCACATAAGTTAAGAGATTTTGATAAAATTTTGCACAACACCTTATATCTAAGTTAGAAACATCTGTGGTGAAAATGGGTCAAATCGGTTCAGATTTAGATATAGCTACCATAAAAGTTTCGCTCCCTGTTTGACTTTTTTCGGTCTGGAAACCGTAAATTTTAACAGATTTTCTTCAAATTTGACTCAACACCTTATATTTCAACAAACAACATTTATGGTATAAATGCGTCAAATCGGCTCAGATTTATATATAGCTCCCATACAAATGTCGCTCCCGATTTGACTTTTTCTGTTCTAGAAACCACATAATTTAACCGATTTTGATCACACTTGGCTCATCACTTCTTATTTTAACTAGAAACATCTGTGGCAAAAATGTGTCAAATCGGTTCAGATTTAGATGTAGCTCCCATACAAATTTCGCTCCCGATTTGAGGTTAACCGCTGTAGAAACCACATACCTTAACCGATTTTCTTCAAATTCAGCAGGACATCTTATATTTACCCTAGAAACTTCAATGGTAAAAGTTTATGAGATCGGTTCAGATCCCATACAAATGTCGTTCACATTTTCACCGAATTGAAATGAAGTGGAGTAGAAAGTGTAGGGTATCATATAGTCGGCCCCGCCCGACTTTAGCCTTTCCTCACTTGTTTTATTTAGATCCCATACAAATGTATGTGGTGTAGGGTATCATAAAGTCGACTCCGCCCGACTATATATGTTAACTGCTTGATTTTAATTCAATTACTTTTCATTTTCAATTATACATTTCTTCTTTTATATCCAATATTCACACATGTTGTGTCCCTCTGTGTGTGTGTGGTTCTATCTTCATCTTATTCTCATAAATGTTTATGGTCATCGCCGAAAGAAGAAAAAACAACAACATCATTGAATATTTCTCAAGCCATACCTACCGAACGAACGGCTAACATTAACAACAGCCATAATAATAATAATATCTCGCCTTTGCCATGACATAAGCACTATTTATACAAAATTATTTAGTATAAGTTGGCCAAAACAAAATCAAAAACAACAAAGATTCGTGTCGTTCTTTGGTAGCTGTCGCTGTTGTTGTTGTCATTTTTATCTTGCCTGTCTTCGATTACAGATGTTGTTCTCTTGCGTATGCGAATGGACGATGCCTGTTTTGTCTCTTAGCCAAAATAAAACAATCTGCAAGTGTGTACTTCCGCTTTCTTGGTCATATTGTTGTAACCCATATACATTTGGTTGCCAAGAAAAACCCCGAGAACGGACGAAACCCCGATAACACTCAACTCTGTATATCGAACTTTCATTTTCTGTTTAGTTCTCATTTTCTTTTATGGCGATTGTTATGATTCCCCTCTTTTTTTTTGGTCATTACAGTGAACTTTAATGAATACATTAGCCAAAGAAGAGGAAGCAAAACCAACAAAAGGGATGCCAAATAACAATCGGTCTAAGGCCAATGTATCGATTCAGTAACAGTGACTCAATCATCGGATGTCAATGGAATCATTTCCTATTTGCGAACAGTTTCAATGATTTTTGTACACGAAACCTGACCCCTATTGATTTCAATAATATTTTGGAAATTTTTGACTAAACATTGTAGGTCGAGATTACCGATTACCCGCTAAAATTTCTTCCATACTTAAATAATTATATTTTCGTAACGACTTTTAAGTTGCATCTCCTAAATATGTTCTTTCGGAGAACATTTTCTGATGTATTTGGGCTCTCTAAACGTCGAAAACGACATTAACATTTTTTTTATTTAAAAATTTTTAATAAAATTTCAATTTTGGCCGATGGTTCTTTTAATATTTGTACTCTGATTTTGGAAATATAAGTCCGACAACAGCCACGTATATGTTCAACTAAAGGTACTTATGATGGCTGCGAATTTCACTTTCACTTAGAAGAGGTGATTTAGGAACAGTCTCCATAAAAATGAGAAACAAATATTTTTTTTTTTTTCGAAAAAAATATTTTTTTTCGAAAAAAATTGTCCTTTTCTGCACGAAAAAAATTATAAAAAAAGAAAAAAAGTGTTTCTCTATTTTTAAATAGCTAACATGCCACCGCAGAAAATATTGTCAATAAGTAAAATATCTATGAATAAACTTACCACACTCTTTGTAGACACAAAATATTAAAAAAATCATTGCTTTTTTAATTTTTGGATAAATATGGCTAAAACCTCTTTACAAATATTTTTAAATAGCTGGGATCCTAAGGAAGAAAATAAGGCATATGTTTGAATAATGTAAATTGTAGAAGTATGGGAACTAGTAAATCAAAAAAAATTCTTTTTTCAAATCCATGCTTTATGCAAGCAGAATTCTATTGGTTCTAGAAATTCTTTTTTAGTTATCTTTTGTAGAAGGAAAAATTACTGTTACGTTTTTAAATATTTTTTTATTAATTATTATTATTATTATTTATTATTATTATTATTATTTAAGCAACTTTCCGCCCATCTTTGCACAACTATTTACACTGGATCAACTCACACAAAATTTCAGCACTCTAGGTCTATGACACCTACTGACCATATTCGATTATATGTTTTAACTTCGTATGTGAGGTACCACGCCCACTTTCCCAATACCGCCCATTTCTGGCACAACTACGCAGGTTTATGCTAGATGCACTTACACAAAATTACAGTAAGTGTAATTTTGGTTTTAACTTCATATGGGAGGTGCCACGCCCACTTTTGCATTACCGCCCATTTTAGGCGCAACTACGCACATTGATGCTAGATGCACTTACACAAAATTTGAGCACTATACGTGTCATAGAACTGACACTATTCGATAATATGTTTTAACTTCGTATGGGAGGTGGTACGCCCACTATTCCAATACCGCCCATTTTTGGCAGAACTACGCACATTGATGGTAAATGCACTTACACAAAATTTCAGCACTCTAGGTGTCATAGAACTGACAATATTCAATAATAGGTTTTAACTTCGTATGGGAGGTGCCACGCCCACTTTTCCAATACCGCCCATTTTTGGCACAACTATGCACATTGATGCTAGATGCACTTACACAAAATTACAGCACTCTAGGTGTCATAGAACTGACAATATTCAATAATAGGTTTTAACTTCGTATGGGAGGTGCCACGCCCACTTTTCCAATACCGCCCATTTTTGGCACAACTATGCACATTGATGCTAGATGCACTTACACAAAATTACAGCACTCTAGGTGTCATAGAACTGACTATATTCAATAATAGGTTTTAACTTCGTATGGGAGGTGCCACGCCCACTTTTCCAATACCGCCCATTTTTGGCACAACTATGCGAATTGATGCTAGATGCACTTACACAAAATTTCAGCACTCTAGGTGTCATAGAACTGACAATATTCAATAATAGGTTTTAACTTCGTATGGGAGATGCCACGCCCACTTTTCCAATACCGCCCATTTTTGGCACAACTATGCGAATTGATGCTAGATGCACTTACACAAAATTTCAGCACTCTAGGTGTCATAGAACTGACAATATTCAATAATAGGTTTTAACTTCGTATGGGAGGTGCCACGCCCACTTTTCCAATACCGCCCCTTTTTGGCACAACTATGCGAATTGATGCTAGATGCACTTACACAAAATTTCAGCACTCTAGGTGTCATAGAACTGACAATATTCAATAATAGGTTTTAACTTCGTATGGGAGATGCCACGCCCACTTTTCCAATACCGCCCATTTTTGGCACAACTATGTGAATTGATGCTAGATGCACTTACACAAAATTTCAGCACTCTAGGTGTCATAGAACTGACTATATTCAATAATAGGTTTTAACTTCGTATGGGAGGTGCCACGCCCACTTTTCCAATACCGCCCATTTTTGGCACAACTATGCACATTGATGCTAGATGCACTTACACAAAATTACAGCACTCTAGGTGTCATAGAACTGACTATATTCAATAATAGGTTTTAACTTCGTATGGGAGGTGCCACGCCCACTTTTCCAATACCGCCCATTTTTGGCACAACTATGCGAATTGATGCTAGATGCACTTACACAAAATTTCAGCACTCTAGGTGTCATAGAACTGACAATATTCAATAATAGGTTTTAACTTCGTATGGGAGGTGCCACGCCCACTTTTCCAATACCGCCCCTTTTTGGCACAACTATGCGAATTGATGCTAGATGCACTTACACAAAATTTCAGCATTCTAGGTGTCATAGAACTGACAATATTCAATAATAGGTTTTAACTTCGTATGGGAGGTGCCACGCCCCTTTGTCCAATTGGTCAAATTTTTCCATTTCCTTGTATTGTCATCGAAAATGATTAAGTGTGCAAAATTTGAGCAAAATTGATTGAGGAAAAAAGCTTTCAAAAATTGATTTCAAATTTTGTGGCACACAAACATATATAGAAAGTAACCTTATATAAAGCATGGAATAAAAAAAAAAACGTATTTTTTACGAAGTTTTTGCGTAAATTGATTTAGTCCTACTTGAAGACGACATGTACTTTTGCAAGTAGGACCATAACTTCTACATTTAGCCATAGATTTTGATCCAATTGGCATTATTTTCTTCGCTAAGATGCATTAATTACTAATTATATTTTCTGATTTGTGAAGTGTTTTTCGTGCTATTGAAATAAAAAAATAAAAATTGACGACTTTAAAAAATCTTTTGTATCTACATAGAGGTCATTACTTCTAACTTTATCTTTAGATCTTTTGCATATAGACGTTGTTTTCTTCGTTGAAATGTTAGTAATTCAAAAATAAAAAAATATATATTTTTCTATTTTTATGGGGGTTTTCGTTCCAACAAAAAAAAATCAAAAAATATAGAAATCAATTTTTCGCAATTTTAGGGGACTGTTCATAAAACACCGTTTTTATGTGAAATTCGCAACATTTGTATCCATCATAATTACCTTAATTTGAACGTGTGTACACCCAAAAAAATATGAAAAATAACCAAAACAAGTAAGGAAAGGCTATAGTCAGGCGGGCCGACTCTATGATATACTCCACTTTCTATCCGAATACAATTTAATTTGGTGACAAAAAATGTTAAATCGGGAAGGACATATTGGAACGAAATAGGTGAAATATAATATGTATAGTTAGGCCAAAATCGGTTAAACTTTTGTATTTGGGCTATATCTAAATCTGAACCGATCTTACCGAATTTCTGCGCAGGTGTTTCTAGTTGGATTATAAGATGTTGTGCCAAATTTAAAGAAAATCGGGTACAATATGTCGTTTCTAGAGCGGAAAATGTCAAATCGGGAGCGACATTTGTATGGGGGCTATATCCAAATCTGAACCGATCTTACCTAATTTTTGCATAGGTGTTTTTAGATGGATTATAAGATGTTGTGTCAAATTTAAAGAAAATCGGGTACAATATGTCGTTTCTAGAACGGAAAATATCAAATCGGGAGTGACATTTGTATGAGGGCTATATCTAAATCTGAACCGATCTTACCTAATTTCTGCATATGTGTTTCTAGTTGGATAATAAGATGTTGTGCCAAATTTAAGGAAAATCGGGTACAATCTGTGGTTTCTAGAGCGGAAAAAGTTAAATATGGGGGCTATATCTAAATCTGAACCGATCTTACCGAATTTCTGCACAGGTGTTTCTAGTTGGATTATAAGATGTTGTGTCAAATTTAAAGAAAATCGGGTACAATATGTCGTTTTTAGAACGGAAAATATCAAATCGGGAGCGATATTTGTATGGGGGCTATATCTAAATCAGAACCGATCTTACCCAATTTCTGCATAGGTGTTTCTAGTTGGATTATAAGATGTTGTGGCAAATTTAAAGAAAATCGGGTACAATAAGTGGTTTCTACAGCGGAAAATGTCAAATCGGGAGCGACATTTGTATGGGGGCTATATCTAAATCTGAACCGATCTGACCTAAATTCTGCATAGGTGTTTCTAGTTGGATTATAAGATGTTGTGCCAAATTTAAAGAAAATCGGGTACAATATGTGGTTACTAGAGTGGAAAATGTCAAATCGGGAGCGACATTTGTATGGGGGCTATATCTAAATCTGAACCGATTTGCCTCAAATTAAATTGCGTTTGTCCTTGATCCACAAAACTTATTTCTGCCAATTTTTGTTACGATCGGACTATAATTGCGACCTGTAATTTGATTACAACAATACATGGACAGACAGACGGACATTGCTAAATCGACTCAGAAAGTGATTCTAAGTCGATCGGTGTACATAACAATGAGTCTATCTCGCTTCCTTTTGGGTGGTACAAACAAATGTACAAAGACATAATACTCTCGTCGAGTGTATAAAAATCCCACACAAAAATGGGCGAATTTTCATGCGTAAAATCGCCCAAAAAATTGGGTCTTTATTCATAATTTTTGGCCAATATTTCATAAACTTGAAATATTGAAAACCTCTACTCTGCGTAGCCGGCTTTGGACATACCCCAAAGGAGGAAATCTGTAAGCCCAGCCGAAGGCCATCAACGCAGTAATGGCGACAATACGAAAATATTTATTTGAATTTAAGGAAAAACTAAATAAAAACCCGGCAAAAAATAACGTGACGAAGAAGCGTTTAAACATGGGTTCAACTGGTGAAAAGATGACATGGAAGTAATCCTTTTATGGGCGAATCATATATGATCTTAAAATAGGATTGTCATTGACAGGAATGGGTTCATTTACAGATCCTCGTCACTTCGTTCGAATGAATGCTTAGAAGCACTGCATGTTCGATGCTTAAATGACATTTTTTCATAGGTGAGTGTTATTCATTTTGGGATACATTGTGAGAGTTCTTATGTATCACTTCTTTGAATTAATGAAAATGGAGTGAAACAAATTCCTTTAAGAATCCTTACGAATAGATTTTACGTTATTTCGGTTTAATTTTACTTTTAATAAAACTCTAGTTGGACAGTCGTATTTGGTAATATTAAATTTTTGATCACACTTCAAAAACAACACTAATATTTTTAAAAAGATATTTCGTTTTAAGTTTTGTATTTTCTTGGAAAGAAGTGCTCTCGGGAACATTCTGATTTGTGGTAGTTTTTCTGTGTTTCTTTTGTCGAATTCTTCTCTCTCCGATTTAAAAAACTTTTCAGTATGTCGTTCTCAGTGTTTTGTCCAGAACTTTTAAAATGAAAACGATTTAACATTAAATATAGGATAATTTATAAAATACTTACCAAATAAAATTGCAAGAATTTAGAATAATTTTCAGGCGATTGTTTTATGAATATGTGTCCAGGTGCAATGGTCCATAGTCATTCTGCTGCAAGTGGCCGCCAAAATTCGATGGGACATCCATATTTCTGATATGAAAGAATACTTTTCAGGCTATTGTTTTATGAATATGTGTCATTCATTCATTCATTCAAGTGGCCGCCAACATTAGATGGGACATCCATATTTCGGATTTCAAAGATTTTATGAGGGTGCTGGGGTGCAGTCCACAAACCACTTTCGTAATTTCTTGTGATTCCTGGGTAAAAGTAAGGCGTTCATTCAATTTATCCAAATCTAAGGATGATGGTATCTCTGTTGGACAGAAGGATAAGGCTGAGTTGATGAAATATCTTGAAAACTCGGCATAGGTTGCGTATATGGAGTATCCTCGGCAGAGGAAGTAGCTTGGTCAGATACTGCAGTTTGTTGTAACATTCTAGACTTTCTTTCTTTTCTAAAATTTTAAATATTTTTTCTTTAACTTTAATTAACTTTTATTATATTATTTATGTACATACCAATGTTGATCCAATACCAATTATGATCATTTTAAAATTAATAAATCTTTGGAAGTGTTATTACTAGAGATTACTCGATAATCACTATATAAGCAGTCACTCCCTAAATTAAAAACGCTAGCGTCAGCGATGGTATGTAAATTCGATGAATGCAAGTTTGCATTTGAGAAACTGTTTAGAATGAATTAGCTCGGATGCATTTTGAACTACTTCCAAGTTTTTTGCTGGGAGCTTAAAGAAACAAGTAAGTAAGCTTCAGTCGGCTAAATCGACTTATATATACCCTCACTCACTCAGAGATCATATACACGGAAGTTATAAGGAATTTAGTTTTACTTAGGGGCAAACTAATGTGTGTGGGAGATGTTTTAATTTTAAAAACATGATCAAATATCAAGTCACAAAGGATTCCATGCACCAAGTTATGAAGGATTTAAAATTACATAGCGTCAATTGTGTGGGAGGTACAAGAAGGGGAGGGCTATAACGTAAATATTTTTTATGTTTAAAGTGATTATAAAAACATTTGCAAATATCAAATTTCAAATGATTTTTACTACCCGTATGGATGTTATATCGGTTTTATTGTATACAAGGATTATGCCACTTTGTGTGGGAGGTACCAAAAGGGGTGTGGCAATATCGCCCATATTCCATGTGAATGTTGCTTCTATTTAAGTATTCCCAAATATGAAATTTCACAGTATTCCGATCATTGGTATATAAGTTATACCAGCTTTAATTTTACATAGTTTAGGGTGATTTGTGTGGGAGGTACAGGAAGGAGCGTGGCAAAGCCCGCCATATTTAGTACACTTAAAGTGATTATAAAAACATTATGAAATACCAAAATAAAGCTGATTCCGAATGGGCGAAATAATGTGGATGTTACATTAGTTTTAATTTAACATAGGAGTATGGGTCATTTGTATGGGAGGTACAAGAAGGGGCGTGGAAATTTCGTCCATCTTCGAACTTAAACTAAGTTTAGGAAAAATATTACATGTTCAAAACGTTTAAATTGATTCCTTAGCTCCTTTCGAGAGTTTTCGTGTCCACCAGCCAGCCAAACGGACGGACGGACATGGCTCACGCATCTTAAAAAGTCGTGAAACGGATTTGGTCCAAACATACTTAGGGTCTTAAGTCACTCCTTTAATGCGTTACACTTTTTTCTGCCCCAAATGATATATACCCTCTTACTCTGTAGAGGGTATAGAAACATCAACAATTTGATGCCGTATGAGTTATATTTATTCAGAATATTACTCATACGCTCAGTGATCGGACTAACCACGAAAAATGAAAGGCTGTAATTTGGTCTGTTAACATAGTAATGTGAAGGATCTGCGAAGATGGGCCTCAAAAACGTATCAAACAGGGTAGCCTATAGGTAAATCTACACTGGACGCCAAAAACAACCGCATTTATTTTTGACAACATTTCTTTTTCATATTTACTAAAAATTAAGAGTAAATATTATTTACTATTGTTGTGGCATTGTTTCCCATTTGGTGTTTACGTGCTTCTGTTTTGTCGAAAGAAATGGAATGGTCACGAATACTGCTTTCTGTTGAATCCAATCTGATGGATCCGAGGATATTGCAAATAAATTGAAAAAGAGATTATTTAAGTTCGCAGTGGTAACAGCAATTTTTAACTAGGTATATTCTTCCCATATGTTGCTTCAAAATGAAATGTAAACGAGAAAACCTTTTTCTGTACCCTCTACCTTTGAATGGGGGCATATTCATTTTGTCAATCCATTTGTAACACCTTGAAATATTCATCGGAGACTCCATTATATAGGCATGTCCGACTGTCTTCACATTTTTCGTAAATGTGTCTTATGGTTGCTGATCGGTTGGGATTGAAATAATAATTTAAGATTATTTAAGCAAATTTATTGATGATTACTGCTTTATATGTACTTGACATTTGTTGGGTACATTCCGTTGCCTTCAGCTGACTGTGTAGACGTGAAACATTTTGTACTTTTAGGGGGAAAATGGGATGAAATGGTACCAACCAAACGCCTGCAGTTAGATATAGTGAAATTCGGTGTATACATTGCTCTGTCTACGCAGGTAGACACGAAAAAAGTTAGTTTTTGACATTTGGGCATCTCTCAAAAAAGGTCTACCAAAAAAATTAAATCAGACCACACTAATAGCTTTCAACTTTATTACACCCTCCACCTCCAGGATGGGGGTATACTAACTTTGTCATTCCGTTTGTAACACCTTGAAATATCGTCCTGTGACCCTATAAAGTTTATATATTCTTGATCGTCATAAAATTCTAAGACGATCTAGCCATGTCCGTCCGTCCGTCTGTTGAATGCACGCTAGCATCTAAACGAAAGGAGCTAGAATGTTCAAATTTTCCATAAATGCGTCTTATAATCGTAGATCGGTTGGGATTGAAACGGGGCGAAATCGGCCCAAAGGAAAAAATTGTTCCCTCACAAGGACTAAAAATACCCATAATAATCCCTAATATTTTAGCATATTTAAGCATGTTTATTCTTACTTGATATTTGGTATGAGCATTCCCCTTATAACTGAAACGTGCACCATGAAGTGATTCTTATTTGTAGGGGGTGAAATTGGGCAAAAAAGGAATAAAAATGGTACATATTAAACGACAACAGCTAAAAACACGAAATTCGGTGTGTACATTCCTCTAATTGAGTAGGTACATAATATAAAAGTATTTTTTCCAAATTCGTACTTTTAAGGGGTAAAATGGGAATAGAGGGATAAAAATGGTACCAACCAAACGGCTGTACCTAAAATAATGAAATTCTGTGTATACATTCCTCTGATTGCATAGACAAGTAAAATACACGGATATTTCAAATTTCGTACTTTTTGGGGTAAAAATGAGAAAAAGGGATAAAAATAGTACCAATCAAATGACCGCAGCTAGAGTCATGAAATTCGGAGTATACATTCCTCTGACTGTGTAGACAGGGAAAATAAACGGATTTTTCGAAATTCGTACTTTTTGGGGTCAACATGGAAAAAGGGGATAAAAATAGTACCATCCAAATGACGGCAGCTAGAGTCATGAAATTCGGAGTATACATTCCTTTGACTACGTAGACATGAAATATAAAATAAATGACCGCAGCTAGAGTCATGACTACGTAGACATGAAAAATAAAAGGTTTTTTCCAAATTCGTTCTTTCAAGGGATACAATGGGTACGGAGGGATAAAAGTGGTACTAACCAAACGGCTACACCTGGAATAATGAAATTCGGTGTACACATTCCTCTGATTGCGTAGACACTTAAAATAAACAGATTTTTCGAAATTCGTACTTTTTAGGGATAAAATGAAAAATGGGGATAAAAATAGTACCATTAAAATGACCGCAGCTAGAGTCATACAATTCGGAGTATACATTCCTCTGACTGCGTAGACACGGAAAATAAACGGATTTTTCGAAACTCGTACTTTCAAGGGATACAATGGTACAGAGGGATAAAGAAAGTACCAACTAAACGACTACAGCTAGAATGATGAAATTCTAATTGCGTAGAAAAGTCAAGGGGGTAAAAATGGTACCAACCAAATGGGCGCAGTTGGAATCATGGAATTCGGTGTATACATTCCTCTGATTGCGTAGACACGCAAAATATAAAGTTTTTTCCAAATTCGTAATTTTTCTTTTACGGCAAAAATTGGTTGAATCATGAAGTTAGGTTATTTTGCACTATGTACGTCTGATAATGGATTTTCAAAATTTGTACTTTTGGAATTAAAATAGAATGGAAATAGAACCAACTGTAGCACCCAGATTTTCGAAAATATAAGAATATTTATTTTTTGATTTTAAATAAATAAAGGTTTGAAATAATTAAAATATTTATTAATAAAATTATTATTTCAATATTTGTTTTGGTTTGGCTATATTAAAAAAATTATATTTTCCTGTAATATTACTGCACTTCTACGAAAACCGACAACCTCTGTGGAATGCAATCCACGCCGTTTTTACTAGTTTTTTCCTTATTTCGATTAATATTACTATTGTGAAACTTGTTAACTAGTTAAGTTAACTAGTTCTCTTTTATTTTCATTAAAAGTTGAAGTCTTTTAACGAAAATTGTTACTTTTACTACGCGTGGAAATATTTGTAGCGTCCGTATTTCTGCTGTACTTAATTAAAAAAATCTAAGAGATAAATCTTATATTTCAAAAATCTACGAATAATATATATTATGTGACCTTTATTTACATGTATATTAGAGTGGCTTCTTTTGTGAGGAAGGAAAAAATGTTGTTGATGTTCCCGACTAAAATGAAAGATTGGTTTGTTTTATGTATTCTCCCAAAATATTTCGCTTTTATCATTGTCCGTTCGTGAGCTGGACGCGTTCAAAATAAGCTCTATAAATCAGGTTTTTCTTGAATAAAATTCACGATGAGAATGGTATTGAGGAAAAACCCGCTAGATATTAAAATTCGAAAAGGGCTGCAAATTTTGTTCTTACTGTTAATACTCAGTGGGTTAAATGTGAAGTAAAAACTGATTGAATTTTTTCCAAAAATTCGCTTTATATAAGACTAGAATGTGTTTACGATGCAAATAACCCCATATTTCAGTTTTTACATCACATTTAACCCACTGAGAACCAAAAGTAAGAAAAAACTTGTCGGCCCTATATGGGTTAGGAAGTTATAAAAATTGGAATTTATCATCAATAACTCTTCAACGATCCAACAAAAAAACAAATCTAACTAAAAATATGGAAGTTATTGCGGTTTTTATAAAAAATGCATCAAAAATTGCACTAAAGTAGTATGAATCTGCCCTTTATACTGGGTAATATTGCAAGTTTTTAATATGGTTTGATAAGCCTCGGGTTGGATTTTAATTTCTAGCAGTTTTTTTCCAAATACCATTCTCACCGTGAATTTTATTCAAGAAAAACCTGATTTATAGAGGTTATTTTGAACGCGTCCAGCCCACGAACGGACAGTGATAAAAGCGAAATATTTTGGGAGAACACATAAAACAAACCAATCTTTCAGTTTAGTCGGGAACATCCACAACTTTTATTTTGAAGCCACTCTAATGTATATATGGAACAACAACTGACTGTGTAGACGCGCAATATAAAAGTATTTTCCGAAGTTTATAATTTTATGGGGAAAACGACGCGAAAAAAATGGTACCAAACAAGCCGCTGCAGCTTGAATCATGAAATTCGATTTATTCGTTCCTCTGACTGTATTTATCATTCTTATCAATTCGATCACAAAATACAACCGCAGAGCCTTTTTCTATCCTCGATCTCATGTTTCTAGATACATTTTGAAAAATCACTATAGGTAACACGTGTTCTCGCCTCTCCCCTAAAAACATGACTTTATTTGGTACTACGTTTATCCCTTTTCGTCCCGCATCATTAATTTTCCACGGTTACGTAATTAAAGGGCTATACACAACTTTTATCCCTCTTTGCCCCGCGCACCCCTTAAAAGCACAAATTTCGATAAATCCAATTTTACTGCACTTCTACCGAATTTCACGATTCTAGCTTTAGTTGGTACCATTTTTATCCCTTTTGCGCCGTTCACCCCTCAAAAGTACAAAAATGAATTTATATTGCGCTTCTATGTGGTGAGAGGGATATACTTCACTCCTTAAAAGTAAAAATTCCAAAAATTAATTTATGTTGCCCGTCTATGCCCGTCGGAGAAATGTACACGACTAATTTCACGATTACCATTAGTTTACCATTTTTATCTCTTTTTGTACCGCTCACCCCTTATAAGAACAAATTGCTCTTCTACGTTGTCAAGTGAATTTACACAGTAAATTTCACGATTATAGCAGCAATATTTAAATTGGTGCCATTTGTATACATTTTTGACCCGCGCACCCCTTAAAAGTAAAAATTTCGCAAAATCTAATTTTACTGCGCTTCGACATGGTCAGAAGAATTTACATATTCAATTTCACAATTCTAGATGCAATAATTTAGTTGGTACCATTTTTATACCCTCCACCTCCAGCAACACCTCCACGTAACACCTTGAAATATCGACTGAGTCCCTATAAAGTATATATCTAACCATGTCCGTCTGTTGAAAGCACGCTAGCATCTAAACGAAAGGAGCTAGAACATCCAAATTTTCCATAAATGCGTCTTATAGTCGTATATTGGTTGGAATTGAAACTGGGCGAAATCGGCCCATAGGGAAAACATTTTCCCTCACAACGGCTAAAAATACCCATAATAACCCCTAATATTTTAGAGTATTTAAGCATAATAATATACAAGTATTTTTTCAAAATTCGTACTTTTAAGGGGTAAAATGGGAATAGAGATAAACCAAACGGCGGCACCTAGAATAATGAAATTCGGTGTATACATTCCTCTGATTGCATAGACAAGTAAAATACACGTATTTTTTAAAATTCGTACTTTTTGGGGTTAAACTGAAAAAGGGGATAAAAATAGTACCAATCAAATGACCGTAGCTAGAGTCATGAAATTCGGAGTATACATTCTTCTGACTGTGTAGACACGGAAAATAAACAGATTTTTCGAAATTCGTACTTTTTGGGGTCAAAATAGAAAAATGGGATAAAAATAGTACCAACCAAATGACCGCAGCTAGAGTCATGAAATTCGGAGTATACATTCCTTTGACTACGTAGACATGAAAAATAAAAGGCTTTTTTCCAAATTCGTACTTTCAATGGATACAATGGGTACGGAGGGATAAAAATGGTACCAACCAAACGGCTACACCTGGAATAATGAAATTCGGTGTATACATTCCTCTAATTGCGTAGACACTTAAAATAAACCGATTTTTCGAAATTCGTACTTTTTGGGGTTAAATAAAAAAGGGGTTAAAATAGTACCAATCAAATGACCGCAGCTAGTTTCAGGAAATTCGGAGTATACATTCCTTTGACTGCGTAGACACGGAAAATAGACGAATTTTTCGAAATTCGTACTTTATGGGGTTTAAATGGAAAAAGGGGATACAAATAGTACCAACCAAAAATGGTACCAACCAAACGGCGCCACCTAGAATAATGAAATTCCTCTGATTGCCTACACACGTAAAATAAACGGATTTTTCGAAATTCGTACTATTTGGGGTTAAAATGGAAAAAGGGGATGAAAATAGTACCAACCGAATAACCACAGCTAGAGTCATGAAATTCGGAGTATACATTCCTCTAATTGCATAGACACAAAATATAAAAGGTTTTTTTTTTTCAAATCCGTACTTTCAAGAGAGGCAATGGGTACAGAGGGATAAAAATAGTACTAACTGAACGACTGCAGCTGCAATGATGAAATTCGATGTTTACATCCATCTAATTGCGTAGACACGTAAAATAAAGAAATTTTAGAAAGTCGTAATCTTAAGAGGATAAAATAGGAAAGAGGGGATAAAAGAGGTACCAACCAAATGGCTGCAGCTAGAATCATGGAATTCGGGATATACATTCCGATTTTCCAAATTGGTACTTTTACTTTTCAATTAATTTAATTTAATGGTCCTCCCTTAAAAGTATAAATTTCCAAAAATCACATTTTTGTAGGAAGGAATATTTTATTACAGCCATGTAAACGTTTCAATATGGGATCTATGTGTTTTTTAAAATAGATGTAAAGTCGAAGAAAAATAAATCCCTTTGCTTTGACCATGCTGCAGACAAATTGTGGAAACAAATTTAAAATATTAAAAAAAAATAGCATTTATTCTATTGTCGTAGTTGCATAAACTCCGTGAACATTATGACAGTTTTGAAACTGTCTTAATGTCCCTGGACATTATGGCACTTTTGAAAGTCTCTTAATGTTCCTGGACTTTATGGCATTCCACCATTTTGTCTATTGATTCTTCGAGATTGGCGACAACTTCATCTCTGTACATACATATACATACACTTCTCATCCTCCATCCATTTAACTTATTTCAATATCTATACCCACCACCCTGAATATACTGAATTCATTAATCGAAAATGCATTTTTCTAATCAACGTCATCTTTGTTATTCTGTTTCTATTGATATTGATTTAGATTGAACTAGAAAAACTCAATACGGCAACGGACAATATCAACAAGTATGAAGTGGAACTAGATGTGAGTACTTCCTTTTCAATATCCTGCAACACATAGACACACATACATACAGAGTCGTGCAGCAGAGACTGTTTTCCTGTGTTTGTATTTTTATGTTGGCTGTTGGGAAACTAAATTATCAACCCACAAACATAGCTTTGCAATTTAATTTAGTGGGAAAAGGAAAAACTAAAAATGTGACAAATAATTTCATTTCCTTCCATGACATGCTCGCCACAAACAAAAAACAAAAAAACAGGAAGCAAAATGTGAATTTAAACGAATTTTAGCCGAAAGTGTGGTAAGGATAAAACAGTCGGCACACAAGCTGGGAAATTCCATAGAAGCAGCAAAGCCCTACTACGAGTCCCGCATCTATGCAGCACAGGTGAGTGACGGCGGAAGACAGTGGAAGGATGGATGGATGGATGGAAGGATGTGGGCGCGGCGCAATATGTGTAACCTCACACCCAACCACCGCCACCGCCACCACCACCAACAGCTGTGCTAATTTTAAACTGCGGCATGTCACATAAAAAATTCATAAACTCCATTCTGTCTCTCTCTCTCTCCATCTCTTCCCAGCTCGCCAAAGAAACGCAAACAGCAGCCGTAAATTATGAAAAGGCCAAGTCCATACATGCCGCTGCCAAAGAAATGGTGTATCTGGCGGAACAGGGTCTGGGTGAGAAGTCGACACTGGATACAGCCTGTCAGGAGATGTTAAGTCATGCCGCCAGTGAGTATATTCATTAAACGTTTCAGAATATTGATGATGTTAAACCATCATCATCATCATGTCCTCGCGACGTGCCTGAATGTCCTGCATTATGTGTCTATGGATCGCATTCTCTTGCTTTTCTATTTATTTATAGGCAAAGTGAATCAATCACAACTGGAGGTTACCGATGCTCGCAATTCATTGAAAATGTGTCAATTGAAACTGGAAGTGGCCAATAATCGTGTGGGTAAATTACAGGGACAATTACGGCAGGCCATAAAGGCCTCAAGGTGAGTGTGAATGGGCGACAGCTAAAACCAATTAGCTTAATTACTTTTAGAGCCCTCCATGATGGGGGGATGTAAGGGTATTGGCTGAGTACTCTTTATGAACTACTCAATACTTTTCTTGTTATTGTAGTTTGTGGGGGGCAGAAATATTTTAAAATTAAATTTATAAATCTGCTGATAGATTTTGAGATCTGCTGGACAAAGTGAAGTGAGCACGTATATGATGGATTGATAGCTTTCCTCGCCCTCCAAGGAACCATTTTTCTGAATTCTTTTCAAATGAGAAACAGTGGGCTATGTTGCATCAACAGAACATGTAAAATTTTTTAATTTTCTTCTTTTATCATAATTTTCTGACATCGCACAGTGGGATAGCTTCAGACATTTGAGTGCCAAAAAAATATAAGGAGTGCTCGTAGAGTAATGAAACTCGGAACAGAGCATTTTCTGAACGCAATTAGGGAAAATATGAAGTTTCAATAAAATCGGCCACGCCCATCACATACCGCCCATGTAAATTAAAATGAATTTTTCATACAACATTTTATATTTTGGTCCGATTGGCTTGGAATTTTGCACAGGGTTTAAGTTTAACAAAATGAAAACGTTCTGAATATTTCATTAAAATGGGCCACGCCCATTATATACCGCCCATATAACTCAAGATGAATTTTTAATACAAAATTGCTTATTTCGCACCGAATGTCTTGAAATTTTGCAGAGTGTTTACAATTAACAAAATGAAAATGTTCTGAAAATGTCATCGAAATCGGCCACGCCCATCATATACCGCCCATATAACTCAAAGCGTATTTTTTATACAAAATTGCTTATTTCGCACCGAATTTTCATTAAAATCGGTATGTTGAGAGAAAATTTGGGGTTTGAAAAAATATTGGGGGGCCGGTCATACATTAGACTTAATTAGCGCCCTCCTTGGGTCGGTAAGATCGTTTGGAGCAAATTTTATATTTGGGAGCCCCCTAAAAAGTGGGGATAGAATGTGTGGAAGGAGAAATTAATGGGGGTCCGTTTTACATTTAATCCCTTTGGGAGCGATTCCGGGGAAGTTTTAGGACTTTCTATCATAGAAAAAATTCAAAAAATTATAATTATAAATAAACAGGTAAGAAAGTTTGAAAAAAAATCGGTTAAGGTAGGTGGTTTCTACAGTTAAATCTAGTTCAAATAAGAAGTGATGAGCAAAGTTTGATCAAAATCGGTTAAATTATGTGGTTTGTAGAGCAAAAAAGTCAAATCGGGAGCGACATTTGTATGGGAGCTATATATAAATCGGAGCCGATGTTGAAATATAAGGTGTTAAACCAAATTTGAAAAAAATCTGTTTAAATTTACGTTTTCTAGAACGTAATATGTCCAATAGGGAGCGAAATTTGTATGGTGGTTATATCTAAATCTGAAGCGATTTGACCCATTTTCACCACAGATGCTTCTAACTTAGATATAATTCAATTATGTGGCTTCTAGAGCACAAAAAGTCAAATCGGGAGCAACAATGGGGGCTATATCTAAATCTGAACCGATTTGCTTCAAATTAAATAGCGTCCGTCTTCGGCATGCAAAAATCGTTTGTGTCAAGTTTCGTTAGAATCGGACAATAATTGCGACCTGTACGGACATGGCTATATCGATTCAGAAGGTGATTCTATGGGTCTATCTGGCTTCCTTTTGCGTGTTACAAAGGTCTTACGTTAAACCTCTGTGGGAGCGATTCCGGGAAAGTTTTAGTTCATAAAAAAATTACAAAAAACAAGCAAGGAAAGTGTGGACACACATATTTGACTTTGTATTCTTAGTTGAAAAATAATATAATCTGCAAAATTTGAAGAAAACAAATCCGATGTAAAATTTGTGTTCTTGAGGGGTAAAAATTAATATGGGGTCATTTATAAGGGCTCTAAAAAAAGTGGTTCCATATAGATCACTTTCAAAGTAGGTATTCTTAGTTGAAATATGACATAATATGCAAAATTATATTGAGATATAATGCACGATGTGGGTTCTAGAGATGAAATAGAGTAGAAAGGGGGCCCAATTTGTATGGGGGTTATACCAAAATATGGACCCATATTTTTGACTTTCATAATATGTCTTCTTAGTTGAAATATAATACAAAATGCAAAATTTGATAAACTTCCGATGTAAATTGTGGGTCCTAGAGGGGTAATAATAAAAATGGCGCCCATTTATAAGGGCGCTACATTAAAAAGTGGGCCCATATAGATCACTTTCCAAGTAGGCATTCTTAGTATGAAATATGAATATAATATAATCTGCAAAATTTTAAAAACTTCCGATGTAAAATGTGTGTCCTAGAGAGATAATAATTCAAACGGGGCCCACTTGTAAGAGCACTACATTAAAAAGTGGGTCTTTATAGATCGCTTTCAAAGTAGGTATTCTTAATTGAAATATATCATGATCTGTAAAATTTTATTAAGATCCAATGTAAGGTGTGGGTTAGGGCGTACCTCAAAAAAAAGTTCGCCGTACACCTTCGAATATGAAGTATTATTGAAAGGTAGTTTCAAAAAATTTTTTTTTATTTTTTTATGCCGAACGTAGGGGTCGCGCTTTTACATTTTTCTATATAACTTCTGCATTTATAAACGGATTTTAAAGTGTGATACATCGATGTTTTTGTCTCGACGAGGCCGACTTTTTTCTCTTTGAAGTCATTGAGCTCAAGCACCCCCTTCTGGTACTTACCCATCATATCTCAGTTGCTACTACCCTAATGTACCACTCTAATATCAGAAAATTAAAGCTCGCATAAAATCATGAATCATGCTTGAGCTCAATGACTTCAAAGACAACAAAAACAACGTCGGAACAAAAACATCGATGTATCACACTTTAAAATCCGTTTATAAATGCAGAAGTTATATAGAAAAATGTAAAAGCGCGACCCCTACGTTCGGCATAAAAAAATAAAAAAAAATTTTTTGAAACTACCTTTCAATAATACTTCATATTCGAAGGTGTCCGGCGAACTTTTTTTTACTTGTAACCTGGTACGCTCTAGTGTGGGTCCTAGAGCGATAATAGTGTTAACTGGGGGCCCATTTGTATGGGGGCTATACCAAAACATTGACTTATATAGCCGGCTTTCAAAATACGTGTTTCTAGTATAAATGTAACATTGTGTGGGTAATTGTGTGTAAATTATATGGATACTTGCATGGAGGCTATATCTAAATCTGAACCGATTTTCTCCAAATTCAATACCAATTGTCCTCGGCCAAATTTCATGACAATCTGTCAACAATTGCGACATGTAGAGTGTTAACGAGCTTAGATGGACAGACAGACATCGTTAAATCGATTCAGCTGGCGACTCTAAGCCGATCCGTATACTTAAAGGTGGGTCTAGCTCAATCATTTCTTGGTGTTACAAACATTTGGCGCGAAACTAACTTATAATACCCTAGTCCACGAAGTGGTGTAGGGTGTATAAAAAAATCGTAAGGGTTGATGAAATATTGGGGGTCGATCATACATTCGACTCCATTATCTCGTTGGGCCAGTAAGAGCGGTGGGAGCAAATTTTATAAAAATTTAGTTTTTGTATGGGAGCCCAATTAAGAAGTGGGGATAGAGGGTAAGTGTGCTCGAAAAATGTGTTGGGAGGGAGGGCGATCCCGGGAATGTTTTAGGGCTTTCTTTCATAAAAAATCTGAAGTAAAATATCAATATATTTTATATTTTCAATATATTCTCACTGGGTATTTTTCAATATTTCAAATCAACATATAATTATCATTTTGTTTAGTTTTTCTTATAATTGCAATTTTGTTTTTATTTTATTTTGTTTTCTTTTCTATTCTTTTCTTCGTTTTATTTTAGTTTTAATATTAGACGAAATTTACTTTTAATTAATTTATTGGCCTATCAACATGATTTCAATGATTTGTAAGTAAATGTTACCAACTGTGTGATCAACTCTTCCAATTTTCAGACGACTCTAATGAAATGTAACGAAACTAACCTTCTTCCAATCACTTCTTCCGCAGACCCTACTACGAAACGCGAGCCAACTACAATGGCATCCTGAAGGCACAAAAAGAGAAAATCAACAGTTTGGAGACTAAAGTGGCCGAGGCGAAAATGACCTACAACGAGGCTTTGAAGAATCTCGAGCAGATATCCGAGGAGATCCATCGACAGCGGCAACAGCAGCAACAGAATCTGCTGAACTATGAGTCCATGCTGAAGCAGGTCGAAGACACCGCCTCAAATTACACTTCGTCCTCGGGTGAAATGGGCAATTTCCAGCATTTCTCGTGTGACCTCGATGCCAGCGATGAATATCTGGAGATGCCCGACAAACTGAGCAGCAACTCCAGTCCAATACGCCAGCGACATCCGGACGAACACGAATGTCCACATCTGCTGCACGATTTCGAGTCAGTCTTAACGTTTCCGCAGAAAATTGCCGGGGGCATGCACAAGTCGGCCAGCACCAGCAATACCAGCGATAACCTATTTGCCCAAGCTCAAATTCACGGTCCCTACGAAGTGAAATCCTCCTCCATTGGCAGTGGTCAGAATCTCAATAATGACAACAGCTCAAGCACGGGAAAAAGTGGTGGCGGTGGCGGCGGCGGCGGCGGCGGCTGCAGTAGTAGTGGCTACGGTGGCGCCACTATGGCCGGCGACACCGATGATAACGACATTGAACAGTGGACGGAAATACGTCTGTCGCACTCGGAGAGCACCAGCTCCAGTTACTCCAACCAGAGTTTACTGCACGATCATGTGGCCGAGGACGCTCAATCCCACCACTCGTCGTCGTCCTCGTCGGATGAGCCCAAGCGGAAAGTTACCTGTACGACGATATTCCAGGAGGAACAGCTGAATCGAAAGCAGTCCCTCACCCAGTGGCTGTCACGTTCGAACAGCCTTAAGGTGGGCGGCCGACGTCAGTCGCTCGATCTCCTCATCGATGCCAGTGACAAGGTCAAGGATGTGTTCTCGTTCGGCTTTCAGAAGGTCGGTCGCACGCTCGAGCGTCGCAACAGTGAGTCGGAAATGAACAGCGAATGTGGCAACGGTGCGAATAGTGCGGCCGGTGGAGGTGTGGTCATCGGCGGCGGCGGCGGGGGCGGCACCAACACGTCCACGTCCTCGACCACCTCGGCCGGCGAATTCTTTCTGTTCTCCAGGTCAGTAGGCCCGTCAGCAACCAACAGGCATGATTTAACTCGTAACTGCACTCTCACTAGCAACACTAGCAATAGTCATAATAATCATAATAACAATAATTGCAATAACAATAACAAAAACCAAAATAGTAACAATAGAGCTTTGCACAAAAAGACTGGACTATTTGGCGCTTTACAAAATCACTTCACAAAACTCAAATAATCATTCAAAATTTCTGAAACGATCTGCAACCACAACCTTTTTTGCTATGCTAATATCTACTACTACTACAACTACTACTTCTACAACAATAACAACAACAACAACAACTACTACTCGTACATGAATGACATATGCCATGATTATCTTGTCAAAACATATATATATATATTGAATATACAACAACAACATCATACAACAATTCCAACACTCTCAAAATTACTCGAACCATCCCACCTCAAGAAATCTTTACATTTTCAAAATCAATATCTACATCTAGATCTAGTTAGATCTAGAATCAAAAAAAAAACAGACCAAATAATTTTTTCCGCTCTAATTGTACTTCTTTTTTCAGAGGCAAGTACTAATGATTGGCTTTTTGTAGTTGTAGCCTTTTCTTTCAGTTTCCCTTTTCTTGT
This sequence comes from Polietes domitor, assembly GCA_947397865.1. Lineage (NCBI taxonomy): Eukaryota > Metazoa > Arthropoda > Insecta > Diptera > Muscidae > Polietes > Polietes domitor. Next base: position 128,349,810 of record OX377620.1, read on the forward strand.
TCCGATTTCTTTGTTAACATTTTTTCCATCTCAACATTTATTTTTGAACCTAAATTTTTCCTTCTTCTTCTTATTATTCTTCCTTATTATTCGAACTTATAAATTAGTTTCAGTCGAACTTTTTGTAAATATCTATTGTGTATACTCAGCATGTTTTTTTTTTATGTACGAAAGCTACTCTCTTTTTAGATGATAATTTTTAAGCTATCTACAGATTGTATATTTTTATCAATATTTAGACAAATTTTTGATATGATTTTGATATGAAAAAGTTGAAGTTATCCGCAACTGAAAGCAAACATAGATGTGTGTTATGAATAACCTCGTATTAGTAACTCTAACACTAACTGATTTGAACTGCCATATCGACTCTATAACTTTTGCCTTTTCCGAGCGAGAGCGATTTTGAAAATCGAGTTTTGGTACCAACAAAAAATAATAATTTTTTCTCAATACTTTGGAGACTGTCCCTCAACCACTGGTTTTATGTGAAAATCAAATTCGCAACGTTTGCTATCATCATAAGTAATTGAACAATATGTCAGGATGTGATCGTACCTATATTTCCAAAATATTTCAAATTTCCAAATTTTATGTTTTTGTTGCACAGTGTTTTTGTTAAAGTAAACTCCCTAGAACCTCACGTTATAAGCAACATTACGAATTAGTCCTAATCTTTAAAATCAAATATCTTTCAGAGAATAGTTTTTTATTTTTGTACATACAAATTATTCAAAAGAGAAACAACAAATTCGATAACTTGGATCTGCGTAGGAAGGCGAATATCAAAGTCCAAATTTGTATAGGAGCTATATATGGGGCATTCCACGACAAATCGGACAGATCAGAAAAAAAAATATTTTTGAATTCCCCCATTTTTTTAAATTTTTTAGTACCCACTAAAAAACACCCCCTGGCATACTTTGAGTTTTTTCTGATTACTGGTTAAAAAGATATAGCTTTTTTAAAAATCGTTAAATAGTAGATCTTTTTTCAGTCTTTTGCTCATAACTTCGTCAATAATGGTCCGAATTGGATATTCTTTTTTTTAGTATTTTTGTTTTTTTTTTCAGAAAAACTATTGAAAAAAATGTTCACAATGTTTTTATATACAAATTTTGATTTTTTAAATGAAAACTTAATTTTTTACTTGTTTGTACTCTTCGATTTTCTCGAAATTTTTTTATTTAAACATCTATTTATTCTGTACATTTTGAGGCATGGTTGAAAGTGGGCCTATAAAAATTACTATGTTTTTTACATTTTTGAAAATTTGGAAAACAAAAAATGTTTAAATAAAAATTTATTCTAGAAAATTTAAGAGTACTAACAATTAAAAGAAAATAATTTTTAAATCTATTTTTTGTTTTCCAAAAATTAAAAAACATAGTAATTTTTATGGGCCCACTTTCAACCAAGTTTCAAAATTTACAGAATAAATAGATGTTTAAATAAAAAATTTCGAGAAAATCGAAGAGTACAAACAAGTAAAAAATTAAGTTTTCATTTAAAAAAATAAACATTTGTATATAAAAACATTGTGAATATTTTTTTCAATATTTTTTCTGAAAAGTACTTCAAAAAACAAAAATACTAAAAAAAAAGAATATCCAATTCGGACCATTATTGACGAAGTTATGTGCAAAAGACTGGAAAAAGAACTACTATCTAACGATTTTTAAAGAAGCTATATCATTTTAACCAGTAATCAGAAAAAACTCAAAGTATGCCAGGGGGTGTTTTTTAGTGGGTACTAAAAAATGTAAAAAAATGGAGGAAATCAAAAATATTTTTTTTCTGATCTGTCCGATTTGTCGTGGAATGCCCCATATATTGCCCCCATACAAATTTGGACTTTGATATTCGCCTTCCTACGCAGATCCAAGTTAACGAATTTGTTGTTTCTCTTTTGAATAATTTGTATGTACAAAAATAAAAAACAATTCTCTGAAAGATATTTGATTTTAAAGATTAGGACTAATTCGTAATGTTGCTTATAACGTGAGGTTCTAGGGAGTTTACTTTAACAAAAACACTGTGCAACAAAAACATAAAATTTGGAAATTTGAAATATTTTGGAAATATAGGTACGATCACATCCTGACATATTGTTCAATTACTTTTTTAGTGGGTACTAAAAAATGTAAAAAAATGGAGGAATTCAAAAATATTTTTTTTCTGATCTGTCCGATTTGTCGTGGAATGCCCCATATAAATCTGAACCGCCTTGCTTCAAATTAATTAGGATGCATCCTTGGGTCGCAAAACTCACTTGTACCAATTTTTGTTTGGATTGGGCAATAAAAGTCGACTAAATCGACTCAGAAAGTGATTCTAAGCCGATCTCTATAATAAACGACACCCAGTGGTTCAGAATCAAAATCCATCGACCAAAATTCAATAACTTTGGTTCTAGTAAACGTTTTTGAGTTCTGTAAAAAATCAAAATTAGTCAAGGACCCAAGGTATATTAACATTAAAAATCGGGCACCTGGATATATTTCAGAAATCGGCCCAAAGTTGACTACTTTTAGTATTTTTCGATTTTAAAGAAAATTAAAATTTTTATTTTTTTTTTTTTTTTAACATATTTTTAAGTATTTGTTCATAATGCGAAGAAGAAATTTTATTTTTTTTTGTATTAGAATTTTTTTATTAGAAATTGTGGTTTCTTAGCTTTATTTGCCCAAAAAATAATGCTAAATCTAGTGTTATTTTGGTTTTTTTTGGCATATTTCCGGCAAATGAACTCCGTTTGTTATAAAATTTAGCATGAGGATATCATTTTTATACCGTCCACCTCCAGGATGGGGGAATATCGACCTGAGACCCTATAAAGTATATATGTTCTTGATCGTCATAAAATTCTAAGACGATCTAGCCATGTCCGTCCGTCTGTCCGTCTGTTGAAAGCACGCTAGCATCTAAACGAAAGGAGCTAGAACGTTCAAATTTCCATAAATGCGTCTTATAGTCGTAGATCGGTTGGGATTGAAATGGGGCGAAATCGGCCCAAATTTCCCTCACAAGGACTAAAAATACCCATAATAATCCCTAATATTTTAGCGTATTTAAGCATGTTTTTTGAATATGTCTGTCAAAAAAGGGATAAAAATGGTACATATTAAACGACAACAACTAGAAATACGAAATTCGCTATGTACATTAGGGCGTACCTCAAAAAAAAAGTTCGCCGTACACCTTCGAATATGAAGTATTATTGAAAGGTAGTTTCAAAAAAAAATTTTTTATTTTTTTATGCCGAACGTAGGGGTCGCGCTTTTACATTTTTCTATATAACTTGTATTTATAAACGGATTTTAAAGTGTGATACATCGATGTTTTTGTCTCGACGAGGCCGATTTTTTGTCTTTGAAGTCATTGAGCTCAAGCACCCCCTTCTGGTACTTACCCATCATTTCTCAGTTGCTACTACCCTAATGTACCACTCTAATAATCGAAAATTAAAGCTCGCATAAAATCATGAATCATGTTTGAGCTCAATGACTTCAAAGACAAAAAAATTGGACAAAAACATCGATGTATCACACTTTAAAATCCGTTTATAAATGCAGAAGTTATATAGAAAAATGTAAAAGCGCGACCCCTACGTTCGGCATAAAAAAATAAAAAAAATTTTTTTGAAACTACCTTTCAATAATACTTCATACTCGAAGGTGTACGGCGAACTTTTTTTTTTTTACTTGTAACCTGGTACGCTCTAATGTACATTCCTCTAATTGAGTAGATACATAATATAAAAGTTTTTTTTCCAAATTCGTACTTTTAAGGGGTAAACTAGGAATAGAGGGATAAAAATGGTACCAACCAAACGGCTGTACCTAGAATAATGAAATTCGGTGTATACATTCCTCTGAGTGTGTAGACACAGAAAATAAACTGATTTTTTCGAAATTCTTACTTTTTGGGGTTAAAATGAAAAAGGGGATAAAAATAGTACCAATCTAATGACCGCAGCTAGAGTCATGAAATTCGGAGTATACATTCCTCTGAGTGTGTAGACACGGAAAATAAACTGATTTTTCGAAATTCGTACTTTTTGGGGTTAAAATGAAAAAAGGGGATAAAAATAGTACCAATCAAATGACCGCAGCTAGAGTCATGAAATTCGGAGTATACATTCCTCTGACTGCTTAGACACGGAAAATAGACGAATTTTTCGAAATTAGTACTTTCAAGGGATACAATGGTACAGAGGGATAAAAATAGTACCAACTAAACGGCGCAGCTGGAATCATGGAATTCGGTGTATACATTCCTCTGACTGCATAGACACGCAAAATAAAAAGTTTTTTCCAAATTCGTACTTTTTCTTTCACGACAAAAATTGGTTGAATCATGAAGTTAGGTTATTTTGCACTATGTACGTCTGATAATGGATTTTCAAAATTCGTACTTTTGGAATTCAAATAGAATGGAAATACAACCAACTGTAGCAACCACTATCTACCAATATTTATGGCTTTGAAAACATTTTTGAAAATATAAATATAAGAATATTTATTTTTATAATTGACGTATTGGTAGCATTACCTTATAAGCGTGGTTTGAAATAATTAAAATATTATATTTATTTATAAAATTAACTTTTCAATATTTGTATTTGTTTTGGTTTGGTTATATTAAAAAATTATATTTTCCTATAATATTACTGCACTTCTACGAAACCCGACAACCTCTGTGGAATGCAATCCATGGTGGAGGGTATATAAAGTTCGGCCCGGCTTGTTTTATCTGCGTATCTACTTTTCAGAAGTTAATGAGACCAGAATTACTAAATTGTGTTTTGGAACTAAAAAATCTGACTTTTTGCACTAAATGTATTCTATCTTCCAAGGGTGCAATTTCGTGCGGACAAAAGTTACCCTACAAATACGGAGAACCGTTAAAGGCTTTTGAAGGCAACAGGTTGTGTTGGTCCAAAGTCAGACATTTGTTCAAAAAGGATATTTTTTACAATATTCATTACAACCAAACTATATTTGGCACAAACGTAGTTTTGACGTAATAATAAAGCTAATAAACCATAATTTCTAATAAAACAAATTTGTGTGCAAAATCTCTTAAAATGTGTAAGTATGTTAAAAAAATCGAAAAATACAAAAAGTAGTCAATTTTGGACCGATTTCTAAAATATATCCGATTTTTAATGTTAATATCTCAAAATAATGCCTGGGTCCTTGTCTATTTTTGATTTTTTACAGAACTCAAAAATGTCTACTAGAACAAAAGTTATTGAATTTTGGCCGATGGATTTTGATTCTGAACCACTGTGCGACGGGGCTAACTCGTTTCCTTTTAGGTGTTACAAACAAATGCACAAATAAAAAATATTGTTTGAATTTTTCAGACGTTGCCTAAGATAGGAAACATGCACACCACCAGCATGAGTTTTCAGAACATGGTCACACTTGACGGTACTCCGCCATTTTGTAACTTTTTAAATTTTATTTGTTGTTTCCATTTTAACCCCAAAAAAGTACGAATTTCGAAAAATCCCTTTATTTTACGAGTCTACGCAATCATAGGAATATATACACCAAATTTCATTATTCTAGGTGCAGTCGTTTCAGACAGATCGATTCTAGATCGTCTTAGAATTTAAAGACGATCAAGAATATATACATATACTTTATAGGGTCTCAGGTCGATGGAGGTGGAGGGTATAAAAATAAATTGTTTTAATTTTTCAGACAAGTAAGGAAAGGCTACAGTCGGGCAAAGCCACTCCACTTTCAATCCGAATACAATTCAATTGAGTAAAAAAGTGAAAACGGGAAGGATTTTTGTATGTTTCCTAATCGTAAGCTAATATGACCTGACCCAATTTGTCAAATCGAGAAGAATATTTGTATCGGGGCTATATCCAAACATGGAATGAAGTGATCCACTTTCACAATAGATGCATCCAGTTCAAGTATAACGTGTTATGCTCAATTTGAAGAAATTCGGAGAAAATACTTGGTTTCTGGGGGCGGAAAAAGTCAAGCTGGAAGCGAAATTTGTATGGGAGCTATATATAAATCTGAACCGATCTGACCCATTTTCATCATGGGTGTTTCTAGTTAAAATGAAGAAGATCTGTTAAAATATGCGGATTATAGAGTGGGAAAAGTCAAATCGGGAGTGAAATTTGTGTGGGAGCTATATATAAATCTGAACCGATCTAATACATTTTTACCACGGGTGTTTCTAGTTGAGATATAAGATGTTTTGTCAATTTTGAAGAAAATCTGTTAAAATATGTGATATCTAGAGTGAAAAGAGTCAAAGCGGGAGGGCAATTTGTATGGGGGCTATGTCTTAATCTGAACCGATTTTCTTCAAATTAAATAGCGTTCGCCCCTAACCCGAAAAACTACGTTGTGCAAAGTTTCATTAGGTTCTGGCGAGCTGTATTTTGATTATGAGAATAGATGGTCAGACGGACGGACGATGGGAATAATAAACAATGGCTCTATCTCGCTTCCTTTTGGGTGTTACAAACAAATGCACATAGACATAATACTCTCGTGGAATGTATAAACACGTGTATATGGCCAAAGTGGGCCAGATTGGTTCAGATTTACATACAGCTCCCATACAAATGTCTCCTTCCGCTCTAAAAACCACATATTTTAACAGATTTTCTTCAAATGTGGCAAAACAACTTATATTTCAACTATATATATATATATATAGATATAGATATATATAGCTCCCATATAAATGACTCCCCCGTATGTTTAACATATAGCCACAAATTTGCGAAAGCATCTTATACTTCAGCTAGAATACTAAAAATGGTTCAGATCGGTTCAGATTTATATATAGCTCCCATTCAAAGGTTGTGTTCAAATTTTCTTACAAATACAGATTGCAGTAGGAAATTTGTAGTATATTCTCCTCTTATAGATGCTTCGTATATCAACCGGTTCAAATGTAACGACCTTTTAATACCCTATACTACAGGCTATAATGATTAGGTGTAGGATATCATATATGTAGTTGGTCACGCCCGACTTTGACCTTTCTTACTTGTTCATTTTTGATTTGGATGATTTCTCGTTCATTTTTAGGGGTAATTTAATTTTCCATTGTTGGCCATTTTTATACCCTCACTCTACAGAGTAGGAGGGTATATATCATTTGGGACAGAAGTGTAACGCATTGAAGGAGTGGCTTTAGACCCTAAATATGTTTGGACCAAATCCGTTCCGTCACAACATTTTAAGATGTTTGAGCCATGTCCGTCCATCCGTCTGGCACGATAACTCTCGAAAGGAGTTAAGGAATCAATTCAATCTTTGTACATGGTAATATTTTTCGCAATGTTAGTTTAAGTTCGAAGATGGACGAAATTGCCACGCCCCTTCTGGTACCTACCACACAAAAGACCCATATTCCTATGTCAAATTAGAACTAATGTAACTTCCACACCGATACTCAGAATCAGCTATATTTTGGTATTTGATAATATTTTTATAATCACTTTAAGTGTACTAAATGTGACAAGTTTTGCCACGCCCCTTCTAGTATCTCCCACACAAATCACCCTAACCTACATAAAATTAAATCTGCTATAACGTATATACGGATGATCGGAATACTGTGAAATTTGATATTTGGTCATGCTTTTATAGAAGTTACATTCGCATGGAATATGGGCGGTATTGCCACACCCCTTCTGGTACCTCCCACATAAAATGGCATAAACTTTGGTTGCAATAAAACCGATATAACATCCATACGAGTAGTCAAAATTATTTGCAATGTGATATTTGAAAATGTTTTTATAATCGCTTTAAATCTAAAAAATATTTACGCTTTAGCCACGCCCCTTCTAGTACCTCCCACACAATTGTCAACATCCTAGGTAATATTAAAGACTTCATAACATATATACTAGTGCATGGAATCCAAGAAGTGATGATATTTGATCATGTTTTTAGAATGTACAACTCACCTTCTAGTACCTTCCACACTAATTATCTTAACCTACGTAAAAATTAATTCCTTATAACTTCAGTATATATGTTCTCTGAGAGTGAGGGTTTATATAAGTCAGTTAAGCCGACGGAAGCTTACTTACTTTTTCATTTATTTTTTGGGGCAATTTTACCTTGGGCGATTTTTCATGTCGCCCCACACAAAAATGTACGATATTTCATATGAAAAATCACCCCCAAAAACAGGGTCTTTTTTAAATTATTGGCCATATCATATTTGTTATATGATTTCTCATAATGAAAAATTGACCAAAAACCAAATAAGAAATAACGCAAATAGGGCAATATTTCATAAATTCAAAAATTTGCGATTTTTCACATGATGGGTTCTAATTTTTACGATTTTTAACTCTGTGGAACACAACAAAAAGCAAGGCTTTGACAACAGATTTTGATAGAGGGGATAAAAAAGCAATATACGCGTGTTGGCGTTTTGAAAGTTTACCTATGGTGGTCAATATTTCCCCTTTTACACATTCTTATGATCAATCGGCCTAAGAAACCTTGTGATTCTTACATTTTAGGTATGGGATACGTTCAGCAATATTACTTAAAATAGCACGAAAAATATTATTGTGGAACATTTTAACCCTCTAGCTCTTCCATGTAGGGGTCTTTTTGTTCCCTTTTGTGCCAAGGGGTAAAAAACACCCCTAAAGCAGGGCTTTAGCGGCTCAAAATGTTCTACAAAAATATATGCCATAAAGTTCTATTCGAAGTCTCTCAAAACTGAAGTTAAATGTCCGAAATAAATCAGAACTTAAAATTCATTTTAAGGTTAATTGCGCACCTTTTCCAAATTGGCGATAAACTCTGCCACAAAACTGAATTTTAGAGGGGTGGTGTGATATATTCTATGTCAAATTTCACTAAACAAAAGAAAGCTGTACCTATATAATATATACAAATACAACATGGGCATTTAAACAAGAAATTATTTATTAATTTTGTCTTTAAATTCTTGCCTCCGTTATCAAACAATGTTCAGGGGCAATATCGCCGTTCAAAACAAATATTTATTAAAGACCTAAAAACAACAAGCAAAAACGGCGTTAAATTCGGCCGGGACGAACTTTATATACCCTCCACCATGGGTTGCATTCCACAGAGGTTGTCGGTTTTCGTAGAAGTGCAGTAATATTACAGGAAAATATAATTTTTTTAATATAGCCAAACCAAAATAAATACAAATATTGAAAAAATAATTTTATAAATAAATACAATATTTTAATTATTTCAAACCATTATTTATTTCAAATCAAAAAATAAATATTCTTATATTTATATTTTTAAAAAGCTTAAATACCATAAATATTGGTAGATAGTGGGTGCTATAGTTGGTTGTATTTCCATTCTATTTTAATTTCAAAAGTACAAATTTTGAAAATCCATTATCAGACGTACATAGTGCAAAATAACCTAAATTCATGATTCAACAAATTTTTGTCGTAAAACAAAAATTTCGAAAAAATCGTTTATTTTCCATGTCTACGCAGTCAGAGGAATGTATACTCCGAATTGCATGACTCTAGCTGCGGTCATTTGGTTGGTACTATTTGTATCCCCTTTTTCCATTTTAACCCCAAAAAGTACGAATTTCGAAAAATCAGTTTATTGTCCGTGTCTACACAGTCAGAGGAATGTATACTTCGAATTTCATGACTCTAGCTGCGGTCATTTGACTGGTACTATTTTTATCCCCTTTTTTCATTTTAACCCCAAAAAGTATGAATTTTGAAAAATCCGTATATTTTACTAGTCTATGCAATCAGAGGAATGTATACACCGAATTTCATTATTCTAGGTACAGCCGTATGGTTGGTACCATTTTTATCCCTCCGTACCCATTGTATCCCTTGAAAGTACGAATTTGGAAAAAAAAAAACATTTTATTTTTCATGTCTTCGTAGTCAAAGGAATGTATACTCAGAATTTCATGACTCTAGCTGCGGTCATTTGTTTGGTACTATTTTTATCCCCTTTTTCTATTTTGACCCCAAAAAGTACGAATTTCGAAAAATCAGTTTATTTTCCGTGTCTACACAGTCAGAGGAATGTATACTCCGAATTTCATGACTCTAGCTGCGGTCATTTAATTGGTACTATTTGTAATCCCCTTTTTTCATTTTAACCCCAAAAAGTACGAATTTTGAAAAATCCGTGTGTTTTACTTGTCTATGCAATCAGATGAATGTATACACCGAATTTCATTATTCTAGGTTCAGCCGTTTGGTTGGTACCATTTTTACCCCTCTATTCCCATTTTACCCCTTAAAAGTACGAATTTGGAAAAAAAACCTTTTATATTATGTATCTACTCAATTAGAGGAATGTACACAGCGAATTTCGTGTTTCTAGCTGTTGTCGTTTAATATGTACCATTTTTATCCCTTTTTTGCCCCATTTCACCCCCTACAAATAAGAATCACTTTATGGTGCACGTTTTCAATATGCGCATACCAAATATCAAGCAAATATAAACAGACATATTGAAAAAACATGCTTAAATACGCTAAAATATTAGGGATTATTATGGGTATTTTTAGTCCTTGTGAGGGAAAATTTTTCCCTTTGGGCCGATTTCGCCCCATTTCAAACCCAACCGATCTACGACTATAAGACACATTTATGGAAAATTTGAACGTTCTAGCTCCTTTCGTTTAGATGCTAGCGTGCTTTCAGCAGACGGACAGACGGACGGACGGACATGGCTAGATCGTCTTAGAATTTTATGACGTCTTATTCAAGGTGTTACAAACGTTAGTTAGTATACCCCCATCCTGGAGGTGGAGGGTATAAAAAGATACAAATAATTTTTGCATTTACTTTGATTGCTTATTTTATTTCGACATACGGTACAAACAATCGCAAAAGGCAAAAGTGTAAAAGCATATAATAAAAAATTAGAAGAAATTCAGTTTAATTTTTAAAAAAATATAGTATGTTCTTATAATGGTCCTTTATTTTATAAAACTTTCCTAAATTTTTATTAATTTTGCTCAAATCAATATTTTCTATATTCTACTAGCACTTTTAGACTGTTCTAAGTATCTAGCTCTCCACAAACATTTCCAGATCCTGGTCAAGATAACAACAAGTACAATATTTGTCTAAAAAACCCTACACTAATGTCTGAGTATACATAAGCATATGGAAAAGTTGGACACGACTAATTTACTATATATCTCGAATAATTTCCGCCTCCAAACATAAACTCTAAACTCTTCTCTTCCGCAGATCTGAACCCAAAGAACTACTTTCCGATGAGCAAGTGGAAAATCTGCTACTCAGCCATTCGGTGGACGAGAATGGAACGATAATCGTGGAAGAACTTAAGTCGCCGCTACAGCAGCCAGTGGGCACCAAATACGGCTTACCCTCGCTTTTGGTTTAAAAACAAAAACCTTTTTACATTTAATTTAAAACTTTTGTTGTGATTTTGAGTTTATTCTTATTATTTCTTTGTTTTGTTGTTTTGCAATAAAAAAAAAAGTATTTAAGAAAACATATCAAATTATCGCTAAACTAACGCTGAAGATATCATCAAAACATTATTTTGTATACGATATTTCAGAAACTCATATACTCATATGGATGTATTTGGAAATTTCTCGATTTTTTGAGGGATTATCATTTTTTATTTGGTTTGTGAAAGGCACACAGTTCTGTTTCCGGCGACCGGAAATCGGCGATGAGCAATGACAAAAAAAGAGAAGACAAGACGTTCACAAAGTTTCCACGAAACGAAACGAAACTTCAGTTCATGAAACCTGATTTTTTGTGATATTCTACAAGTTCAAATTAATTTGTTATGTTTAATTTGTCTTAAACCTACTTTAAGTTTTTTTTTACACAATTCAGCAGCAATTTTTTTGCTTTTTTTTTGTAGAAAAAGAAACAAAGGCTAAAATTAAATAGTTTTATAAAAGACAAAGACAAGAAGAAAAACACTTAATAAATTTAATTGTGACTTAGAATTTTATTGAAAGAAAAACACATTTAACAATTGAACTATGACGACAACTATTGATATTACGATACATTTAAATGAAAAACAAAAACAAAAACCAAAAGAGTTTGTTAGTGAAATTATATAAATAATATATTGTGAAAACTGAATTGAGAAAAAGAAAACCAGAAACATTTCTTAAAATATTACTATAATATTATATATGCATAAATAGTAGCAAACCAAAAAAAACTGATCTAAATTATATTATTCGATTATGTATTATTAAAATGAAAATATTTGAACAATTATACACAACTAAATAAAACAAAAACATGTTTGTGATGTTTTTCATGTTCTCAAATGATGATGACTTTTTATACATTTCCAGGGCGTAGCGAAATCAAAGTGGCAATAGTTATTGGATTCATCAATCAAAATCCATCGGCCAAAATTCAATAACTTTGGTTCTAGTAGACATTTTTGAGTTCAGTAAAAAAACCCAAAAATAGACAAGAACCCAAGGATTATTTTGATATATCTATCTACGTACCTGCCTACTTCTCAGAAGACAATGAGCAGAAAATGTGGAAATTGTGTTTTGGAACTAAAAAATAGGACTTTTTGCACTAAATGTATACTATTTTCCAAGGGGGCAATTTTGGGCGGGCAAAAGTTACCCTGAAAAAAGCGGGAAACTCTTCTACCTTTCCAAATATGTATATATTTCGTTAAAGGCCTTTGAAGGAAAAAAGTAGTGTTGATTCAAAGTCAGACATTTATTAAAAAGAATATTTTTTAAATATTTATTACAAACAAACTATATTTGGAAAGAAACAACAATTTCTAATAAAAAATTGAATGCAAAATCTATTAAAATATGTGAGAAACAATTCGATGAAGTAAAAAAAAAAGAAATTACGTTTCTTCAATTTTCAAAATCTTAAAAACGTGAAAATATGCAATACAAAAAAAAAATATTTTTTTTCTTCGCATTGTGTAATGTAAAATGTGTAAAAATATGTTAAAAAACATAAAAACAGAAAAATAAAAATTTTAATTTTCTTTCAAATCGAAAAATACAAAAAGTAGCCAACTTTGTGCCGATTTCTAATAAATATCTGATTTCACGATTTATAATGTTAACATCTCAAAATAATCCTTGTGTCCTTGTCTATTTTTGTTTTTTTTTTTTTAAGAACTCAAAAATGTCTACTTGAACAAAAGTTATTGAATTTTGGCCGATGGATTTTGATTCTGAACCACTGTGCGTCGTCTGAACTAAATGGGCGCATGGCTAGAAAGAAAACTAATATTAATGGTTAAATAGATATTATTTTGGTTCACATTTTTGTGATTTGTAAATAACAGCTATTTCCTTTTTATACCCTCCACCTCCACAGGATGGAGGAAAAAAATCGTATTTGGTGTTAGTATTTTATAAAAAATAAATAGCGGCGGTCAATACCTTTCGAATGATGAACATCGGAATTAAATTGACGTCGCAGCGCTCATTTTTGTAAAAAGAGTTTGAGATATTTGGCTCTGAAAATCCATCTCCTGTATTAAATTATTTTACAAACACGGAGTCAGAGGCGTCATTTTTCGTCCAATATTCATCATTTAGGTATCATTCGAAAGTTATTAATTCCTTCTATTTATTTTTTATAACATTCTTTAAAAATATAAGTTTTTAGTTGTCACTTTGAAAAACAAAACAAAAATCAATATAAACGTCCAAAAATACAACCAATGAATTATTCTAAGACAACAATAACAAGTAAGGAAAGGCTAAAGTCGGGCGGGGCCTACTATATGGTACACTCCACTTTCTATCGGAATATAATTCAATTCGGTGAAAAAGTGAAAACGGGAAGGTTTTTTGTTTCCTGTAAATGTATGTGTTTGACAAAAAATGTTAAACCGATCTTACCCACTATCACCATAGCTTTGTTTAGTTGGACTATAAGATATTGTGTCAATTTTAAAGAAAATCAGGTACAATATGTGGTTTCTATAGCGCAAAAGTCAAATCGGGAGCGACATTTATATGGAGGCTATATCTAAATCGGAACCGATCTTACCCAATTTGTATGGGGGCTATATCAAGATCTGAACCGATCTTATCCAATTTCAGCATAGGTATTTCTAGTTGGATTGTAAAATGTTGTGCCAAATTTAAAGAAAATCGAGTACAATATGTGGTTTCTAGAGCGGAAAAAGTCAAAACGGGAGCGAAATTCGTATGGGGGCTATATCTAAATCTGAACCGATTTAATCCATTTTCAACACAGATGTTGCTAGTAGAATTTTAAGGTAATGCAAGGTATTTTGAAGCAAATCAAGTGAGTGAAATTTGTATGGGAGCTATAAATAAATCTGAACCGATCTAACACATTTTTACCACAGGTGTTTCTACTTGAAATATAAGATATTTTGCCAATTTTAAAGAAAATCTGTTGTAATATGTGGTATCTAGGGTGAAAAGAGTCAAATCGTGAGTGAAGTTCGTATAGGGGCTATATCTAAATCTGAACCGATTTTCTTCAAATTAAATATCGTTCGTCCTTGTCCCGAAAAACTTCATTGTGCAAAGTTTCATTTAGTTATGTCTACAATTGCGACCTGTATCGTGATTACAAGAATAGACAGACAGACAGACGGACGGACATAGCTAAATCGACTCAAAAAGTGATTCTAAGTCGATCGGTATAATAAACAATGGGTCTATCTCGTTTCCTTTTGGGTGTTACAAACAAATGCACAAAGACATAATACTCTCGTGGAGTGTATAAAAATTTGCATTTCAAGTGCTCCCAAGGGTCTATTAATTAAGAAAAAATTTTGGATAAAAATGCATCATAAAAAAGTTACACGGGTAAATCATGATTTTAGAGGTGTTTTCAGAAGCGTTTAGCTCACAGACGGCATGACCCAGTGACGAAATATTTTGCTGCAATATTTTTTCATGACCCATCCTAATATACATACATCCCGTTAGAAATTAATTTAAAAAAAAAATATTTTCGATATGTATACAAATGTTTGGACCAAATTTGGATTTTGTTGCGCTTTATTTTAGGAATAATCATAAAACATATCCAACTTCATTATCAGATGCGACCAAATGTCTCTAAAAGCATTACCAAATATAGAATTTACGAGGTTTCCGATCATCCGTATAGAAGTTATAACAAGTAAAAATGTTTCGGCCGGGGTTTATACCCTCCATAATGGCTTAGTAGTAGTAATGGAACGTAATGTATAATAGGAACAAGGGAGACATAAGAATAAGGCCTGCACGTTCAAAGGACTGTCGTTGTTCGGTTCACCCAATGCCGACCACTTGTCTTTCAAAATATCTAGGAAATTTGTGCCATATAAATCCGTTTAGGAAGCCGTTTGGAAAGGCCCAGATACCCTTCTCGGTGGTCATCATAAGACTCATTCACTTTTTTTGAAAGCTTTTACTAACAGCATGATTATTGGCACTGAATAATCATTATGCTTAATACCCTGAGAGCCCGCTGTGTTCAGGACTTATGTTTTGTGCTATTTTTGTTTCTCACTATTTTTAGTGAGCAAAAATTTATATATAATAATAGGCCTGTTCGATTGGACTTACTAGCTTAATATTTGTATGGAATTTACTCGCTTAACATGAATGTAGCTTAGTGATGTTGCCAGATTTTTCTTGATGATCCATTTAAGATAAACCAATGGGTAACAATTATGCTACCTTATCAAGTCTCTTAATAGTAAGCTAGTAGTTCCAATCGAAGAGACCTAATGACTTCTGTATGAATTAATATTTTTTGAACCCCCACCCGCTTCGCAGACAGAAAAACAGACGATAAAATTAAAATCAGGTTTCATATTGTTTTTCTTGTGATCGGTTATAGATGTACCACTTATAATAGGTACTTCCCAGAGATTCTAAAGAAATGGATATGTTCCATGGAGAACTTTAGTTTACGGCGAATAAAGGAAAAAATAGCAAAAATCAAATTGATTTTTGTTTGAGTGTGATTCTCCTCCAAAACATATAGAAAACCAATTAAATTGTTCAATAATCGAACGACACGAAACCTAAAAAAAGTAATATAATTTCCGTTTTCTTGTCTTAGTCGGCTTTTGACGAATTAGTACTTCTTTTTCGTAACCTTTCTTTACTATTGTGCTAAGAAAATCCAAAGAAAACGTGTAATTTTACAAAATTCAAATCAAAGATTCCCCATCTTTCAAATCCCGCCCATTTGTATATTGTCTAAGCAGATTACAAATAAACTAACTCACACAACAATATAGGAAGCTAGGTGTCGAATATAATCTAAAACAGTTATTAATTTCGTATGGGAAGGGCCACGGCCACTTTCCGCCCATCTTTGCACAGTTTTTACAAGGGATCTACGCACACAAAATTTCAGCACTCTAGGTGTTATAGAACTGACAATTTTCGATAATAGGTTTTAACTTCGTATGAGAGTTACCACGCCCACTTTCCCAATACCGCCCATTTTTGGCACAACTACGCACATTGATGCTAGATGCACTCATACAAAATTTCAGTATTGTATCATAGAACGGAATACATTCGAAAATGGGTTTTATCTTCGTATGGGAGGTGCCACGCCCACTTTTTCAATACCACCCATTTTTGGCACAACTGTGCAGACTAACAATTAGTGAACTTTCACAAAAATTCAAGACTCTAGATGCAGCTGTACTCCGAATATGCTAATTTATAAAAAGCGAATAAATCTCCAATTTGTGTGAGAGGTGCCACGCCCACTGAAAATATCAAAAATGTATATAGCCTATTGTCATCACCGGTTCAGCATGAATATACTGTGAAAATTTCAAGAAGATCGGGCCAGTAGTTTATATTAGTTTAGGCCCCATATACGTACGTACATATAACTGCATATTACTTATAAAGAGTCGAAAATCGATTTCGGTCGATTTATTAAAACACAAAATCGACTACAAAAAATTTCGACACAAATCGAAATCGATTTACCAAAAAATAAACCCTCAACCAGACAAAAATAGTGACAAAGACCAAGAGTCTACTACTATCTTTCACATACAAAGCTATCAGTCTAATGTGATTGTCAGACGAAAGAAGAAGAAACCCTCAACCACATCCAACTTCAGCTTTGTTTACATTTAAATAATAGTGTATCTGATAAGAAAAAAATAAAATTCCCTCATCCTTCTTTGAACTTGTGGTTAAAATTGTGATTATTTACAAGATTTACAACAATTAAGTACAACAACATCATGGACACTAATATTGAAAATGCTTTAATACAAAAGAAAACCATATATCCGGGAAAAGAGTTTGTGCCTTTAAAACCGGGAACACGAGTAAGAGCGAATCCCGAAATTATTGAAAGGAAACCTATTTTACTTTTGCTTCTCTTTAGGTTAAATTCCACTTCCAAACCAAGAAATTAGATGGTGCAATACTGGACGATAGCCGTGAAATAGGGAAACCCATGGAGCTGGTGTTGGGCAAAAAATTCAAATTAGAAGTCTGGGAAGTGATAGTGCAGAAAATGGCTCTGCATGAAGTAGCTCAGTTTACGGTAAACAAAAAGGTCAGTCAGAGGGCAAGCCAAGAAGTGGAGTTAACAACAACTTTATGAGCTGAGAAACAAGATTTGTTCACATTTGCACCCATATTTCATTTTAGTTGGTAGCCCAATACCCTTTCATTTCAAAGACATTGCGCGATGTTGGAAAAAAGGTTGAGGAACGTCGTCACTGCTGTGGCATGACACTGCAAAATGAGGGTTTAGGCTATAAGGACTTGGATGATTTACTTTCCAAACCCTGTGATTTGGTGTTCACCATTGATTTGCTTTCCATCGAATTGCCCGAAGACTATAAAAAAGACACCTGGCAAATGTCAGATGATGAAAGACTAAAAGCCTCAATGAAACTCAGGGATGAGGGAAATGAACTTTACAAACAAAAAGATTTTGTAAAGGCAGAGGAGAGCTATCGTCTAGCTGTAGGACTGCTAGAACAGCTGATGCTTAAGTAGGAATGCATTCTTGTGGAAAAATATATTTTAACTTTATGTGTTTCCTTTCTTGTTCCTTGCAGGGAAAAACCTCATGACGTAGAATGGTTGGATTTAGCCAAACTTAAAGTTCCACTATTATTGAATTATGCCCAATGCCGCCTTCTGGCCAATGATTATTATGCTGTGATAGAACATTGCACCGAAGTCCTGCAATTAGATCCGGACAATGTAAAGGCGCTGTTTCGCAGAGCGAAAGCCCATTTTGGAGCATGGAATCCGCAAGAGGCACGAGAAGATTTCCACAGCGCGTTAGAGTTGGATCCTACATTACAGGCGGCTGTCAACAAGGAATTGAAAGCCATCGATAAAACCCAGCATGATCGGGATCTGGAGGACAAGAAGCGTCTACAGGCTCTATTTTAGCGGAATATAATATTCTCTATTCTAGTCTAATTTATTTAGTTTATTCATATATCGTACGAGAATATATCGATGAAAATAAATCTAGTTATGTAGATTTTGTAATAATAAAGAGTGTACTTAACATATGTCCTATATAGTCCAAAATAATTACTTCGTTTTCCTGCATCTTTTCATTTTTCAGAGTATTACTTTTTAATTATTTCAAATATTTATTTATATATTGTTGTACAATCAATGGCCGGATTTCGTGAAGACAAACGAATAGTTTGAAGTTGTTTTAAACAGAGCTTTGTAATTCGTGGCAGTTAATTATTGCAACATATGATAGAAAAGTATGAGTATATCCAAAAGATGTTAATCCCTTGACTTTTCGAAACCAATTTTCTTCAATTTTAACAATTCGTTCGTCTCACTCGAATTCGTCTTCTGGACACCGACAGTAAGATTGTCATTGTGTTTACAACAATATCGATCTGAGAATTTACATTCTGGGTCGCCATAAAATTCTTATTCTATAGATAGGCTGATTGCAAATCACAGCGAAAACTACTTCCCAAACAAAGTCAAAGGAATTTGTGGACAATATTTATTAATATATTTTCGAATAAAATGCCCTGTTTTTCGTTAAATAACAATTTATTTAAATTTATTTTAAATGTTTTATGTTAACTAAAATTATACAATAATTTACAAACAAAATGACTAAATTTCAGAACTGCAGCTATCCCCTAAATGCCCCTACACATTCATTATCGTTGTTCAAAAAACTATAGTCTTCTCTGGCGCATTGAAGAATAACGTCCGGCTGCAGCCGCTGCAGCTCCTTCGGCTTCACCTCTCAGCTTATTGTCATCGGTACGCCACACAAATGGATCCAGACGATCTTCAACATCGAGGAAATTGTTAATGGTCTCCAGGCTTTCCAAATTTGCATTGAGTACTGAATTGCAACGACTCAATTGTTCCGAGATCAGGCGTACCTTGGCAAATTGTTCAGCGTAGGCCGCATAAGTCTTTTGCATATCTACAAACGAAGCGAACAGAGTTGTTATGGAATTACTAACAACTTTGGTGCGCTCCACCAAGTGTGATTGCTCTTGCGCCACCAGGGTGGCACACATATTTAAATGGGTTTGCATGCGACTGCAAATGTTAAGTAGATGCGGTTGTATCTCAAGTCTTTCCAAGAGTTCCGAATCTTTGGTAAATGTCGAGGAATTGATGGTATCCCTAAGAACGGGTAGAAATTGTGGTATGTTCTGTAACTGCTGCATTTCCGTCTCGATCTCTTCATGAGCATCTCTAATGCCCGGTTTTACAATTACTATACTATGGCTGCCCACCGTGGATTGGGGTCTCTTGGGTTTGGCTCCCGTGTTGGGGCGTCTTAAAACTAATGAGTTGCGGTTGGCGGCATTGCTACCCAAGCTGCTGGCGGACTTTCCACGAATCTTGGGTGAGTCACCGATTGGTCTATCCGTGGTGTAGGAGACGTAAGGCAAATCAGAACACACACTTAGGGGTGGGGATGAGGGACGACTCATCTCTGATGTTGTGGGTGAGGGCATGGGGTCATTAGATTGCTTTAATTTGTTGGCAGTTGTAGAACTGCTACTTGCTGCACTTCCCTGTCGCAGCATAGTCCGTTTCTTGATAGCTCCGCTAGAAGTTCCCTGAATGGGTCGTCCGGCCGTTATATGTTGATTGACTTGATTCTTTGTGTCTCCATCGAACAACTCTCGGCCATCGGCTTCAGGTCGTTGTTGGGAATGTTCGGCACCCATTTTTATGGACTTTTGGAAAAAATTTATATAAATTTTCTTTCGTTGATACGGTGTTATCTTTATTGCGTCCCTAAAACGATCTGGTTTACGCTCAAATCACAATATATACATAGATTTACTTTTCTGAATTAACGAAACATTTTTTCTTGTTTTTTATAATTTTTCTGTATTATTTTCTGATTTCACAAATTTTCTTCCTGTTCTGTGTTGTATGTTTGTGTGTTGCATCCTTTTTCCCTTTTTTCAGGAGTTCAAGAGCAAAACCACGAAAAATAATCAAAACAAAACGGAGAACGTTGACTAATTGCAAAAAAATGTTGCCAAGTCATTGGAATAAAATATGTATATATAAAGCCGTCATGGAAAAGGGTAACCTTTTAACACTGCATGCGAAATCAATCGATTTCAGCTTGCGATGACATAAAGGCAGTTTTTTTTAAGGAAGTCCCAGTTTATTATTATTTCAATATTACACAAGGCGTATTTATATAGGTGATAGCAGCAGAGCAAAAACAAATTCGGCAACAACAAAATACAAGTAATTTTTTGAATGGTGAGTCATACTGTCAAAGCAAAATATATGGGATTTGACAGTTTAGGTTACTTTTTAATGAAAAAAAAAATCAGTCAGTTGGGCTCCTGCTTCCACCTGATATAAATACGCCTTGATATTACACTATCAAGTGTATCTATTATTTTGAGCATATGTGTATAATAGTTTTTTGGACATATTTCCATACAAACAAAAACAATTTCAAACGTTAAAATGGGAAGACAGAAAATTATAATCACGTTTGAAAACAAAATTTGGAATTATTAGTCCTGTTCGATTGGGCTTACTAGCTTAATACTTGTATGGTATTTACTCACTTAACAAGAAAGTAGTTTACTACTCTCTAAGTTACTAAGTAAGGTGTTGCCATATTTGTATCTCCGATTTATTTAAATAAGCCCTATGGATAAAAATGTTACCACCTTAATTCTATAATTTTTAGCTAGTATGCTCAATCGAACAGATCTACTATTAATTTTAAGCTCACACTTTTGTTGAACTATTAGGTCTGTTCGATTGGGCTTACTAGCTTACAATTAAGAGACTTCATAAGACGGCAACTTTGTCTCGTATGTTACGTTAGTGTCGGGAGCAAACACGGATACTAAACCTCTTGAAATATTTGTATATGTTTTAGCGATTTAAGAAAAATCAAGATGCTGATATTTGTTTACTGTAATTAAATCAATACATTATAGTTTTAAGAAAATGAATTATATATTGCCCATATAAACAAATGTTTACAAAAAAGCATCAATAAATTTAAATTATAAATTAATCAAAGTTATAAAAACCAACAAAATTAAATAATTCTACTTATTTCGTTTTCTTAACAATATCATTCCAAATATTTAATACCAATAAATTTAAATATATTATTTATCAATATCTTTCAAAATATTTTATACTAGGCCTGTTCGATTGGGCTTACTAGATTACGATTAAGAGTCTTGATAAGGTGGCATCATTGTTGCCCATTGGCTTATATTAAATTGATCAACAAGAAAAATTTCCAAAAAATTCCATACAAAAATTATGCTAGTAAGCCCAATCGAACAGGCCTACTAATAGAGTGAAATATTATTTAAAAAACGTGCTATTCCAATCAGTATCTTTAAAAATGAAAAATGCTAACAAAAGTTTCAGAGTACCCAACATGGAGCTACAGACCACAGTAAAAATATTTTTTATTTTATTACTTTATCCAAGTCGGACGAAATTTATAAATTAATAGTTTCGGTGTCCTTAATTTTTTAAATATGGGCAGTAGTATAAAATATATTTAGTTTTTTTTTAATGGCATACGCTCCAGCGTTACGGTAGAACATTTTATTTATTTTTTTTTTAAATTACAATTTTGTTGCTCCAAAAATAAACCCGCAAAATGACTAAATTGGCAACACTCAACTGAAATTAGTCACACGGAGCGCATTTTGATTAGGTCGCACCTGAATACAACCGAAATTTCCCGCCTATTTGCAAAATCAAACAAAGAAAGATTGAATCATATACCAGAAACATGTCGAATGTAGCAGAAAATTTGCCAAAGGATGGGAACTTAAAAAAAGATAATGGGCACGTAGACGCCACAAGCAGTTCCACTGCGAATGGCGATTCAAACTTACAGGAACAGGAAAATAAAGATGAGCAGCAATATTTGGATTTAATTGCAAAAATCATTGAGACAGGTTTGTAACAAACGGAGCTCTTGCATATGTTTATTTAAAATAACAATTTTTCAAGGTGTTCAAAAGGGTGACCGTACTGGAGTAGGCACAGTCTCGATTTTTGGCGCCCAAATGCGTTTTGACATGCGCAACTCCTTTCCCCTGTTGACCACAAAACGGGTATTTTGGAGAGCTGTTGCAGAGGAGCTGCTCTGGTTTGTCCATGGCTGTACCAATGCGAAAATTTTGCAGGACAAGAATATTCACATATGGGATGGTAATAGCACACGTGAATTTTTGGATAAACTCGGATTCAACGATCGCGAGGAAGGTGATTTGGGCCCAGTATATGGCTTCCAATGGCGTCATTTCGGAGCAAAATATAGAACCTGCCACGATGACTATAACAACGAAGGCATAGATCAACTGAAACAGGTCATCCATACGATTCGCACGAATCCCAATGACAGACGTATTATCATGTCCGCTTGGAATCCCGTCGATATACCACAAATGGCTTTACCTCCCTGTCATTGTCTCGCTCAATTCTATGTGGCTAATGGAGAACTGTCGTGTCAGCTATATCAACGTAGTGCTGACATGGGTCTGGGTGTACCATTCAACATTGCCTCCTATGCCCTGTTGACGTATATGATCGCGCACATAACCGGTCTTAAGCCGGGCGATTTCATACATACCACGGGCGATACGCATGTCTACATGAATCACGTTGAACCTCTGAAGGAACAATTGAAACGCAAACCGCGCAATTTTCCCAAATTGGTGATAAAACGTCAAGTGGAAGATATAGAGGATTTCAAATTTGAAGATTTCGAAATTGTTGATTACAGTCCATATCCAAAAATTCATATGGAAATGGCCGTCTAAACCAACTGAATGAATTTTTTGTTATATGTATGTTTTTACCATGTATCAGCAAAATATGTTGAATTATAATAAGTATTATATTTAATCTACAACATTTGTATAAAAAAATATAATTATTTTCACAAATTTTACAAATAAACAGAAATATTTAAACTATTTGAGATTTGCAATTTTCTGGGGGAACGAGTGCAAATTAAGTAATTCGATATGAAAAGAGAATTATTTTACATGTTCGGAAATTAAAAAAGATTCGTTTATCGAGGGTTTTGACACAAAATATTTGCGCAAAATCTAAGACAATACGTTCTTATACTTACCTTGAATTAATTTTTTATTTATTCGTTTAACTTTAACTATGAAATTATTAATACCTATATTATTATTTTTATTTATAAATTAAAATAAATTGACTAAACTCATATCCTCTTAAAACATTAATCTTTATGAGCGTTTCTTTTCAAAATGTGTCTCAGAGCGAATACTTTTTGGAGCCACTGTAGATACTACTTGATAATAATTCGATAATTTTTGAAAATAACTTCAAAAATTAAGTTCAGTTTTCAATATAAAAAATATTCTCATACATATTTCTTCTATTTTAAACATTTTCCTGGAGGGAAATGAAACATTGTATAATAACAAAAACCACACAAAATTTACTAGAATACGACGAAATAAACATATAATAACCAATATATTTTCTAAACTGAATTCTTAAAATATCCATCAAAACAATGGCATTTTACACGTCGCGTGTTAATGAAAACGATAATGAGATAGAAAGATGTGCCTCAGCACGGAGTATGGTGTCATTGCCTTCCGAAAATAGGACACATTTTAACCTCAGTAGCCGTAGTTGTGATCCAAAATCCAGGTGAGTTTTGTAAAATGTTGCCTTAGAAGAATATATTACATTCACGTTGCTTTGTTGTAGAATATCTACAAGTAGATATGCTAACAAAACTGCATATATTGGGAAATCATTGCCATCGAATGATATGATTAATGGTGATGAGGAAAACAACAAGCGAGAAACTCAGATTGACATTGTACCTCCGCTTGATTTGCAATCAGAAGAGAATTATCCAACCACACGCGATTATACCTTCTCTTACCGGAAACACTGCGAGATTGCCAAAATTGAATTAAAGCCGGACTTAGCATATGAAACGTGGCTTTCTGCCAAAAGGTTTTACGTTCAAAGGGGTTTCTATAGTGGCAGTCATTTTTATGTGTCATTTTTTTAATTCAAGGAAAATCAAGTCAGACGAAGCAGCTCGTCGACGGGAAATGGAACAGCAAAAACGTCTGGAATTGGAACAACGTAAACGTATTTCCAAAGAAAAATATGAAACATGGCTTGAAAATAAGGAACGACAAAGGCAACAACAACAATCCCACGTAACGCCTAATGAAAACTCCTCGAATCAAACATTTAACACTAAAATATGCATTTCGGAGATTTCTGAAAAGCCAATACGTGCTCAAATCAGCGAACAAGAGGCTCAAATTCGTCTAGATGAATGGGAAAGCACAAAACGTTTGCAAGATGAACGCCGTCGTACAAAACGGCGACAGGAAGAACAGAGACGTCGCGAATTGGAAGAGCAACGTCGTCAAGCGGCAGCAGAGGCCTGGGATAAATGGTTAGCCGATGCTGCTGGGAAACCAAAGCCAGTGCCACTAAATCGTGGCATTTTCACTTTACGCGGCACAATTTCAGATATTTTTGTGAATCCAAACGAATGGCAAACGATATTGCCAAATAGCGTCGACGCCAAAGGGGATCATTAGATTTTTTGAGTGAAGTCTTGTTAATATATATTGTTGGGGTTTAAAATGAATCTCGATTTATTTTTTTCACGAATTTTTGCAGTCACAAAGGTTTTCCATGATGAGAGAGCATTTCGTTACCAAAATATAAAAAAGACTCAACTAAAATGTTTTGCATTCCTGTGAGCGTGCTCAGAGATCTTTTGTCTAAAGTTAATAGTTCAGTGGTCCTTTTCTGGCTGATGTTTGGCCTCAAGGTCCTTGTTATTCTGCAGTTGTGTAGACTCCCACCTAGACCTTGTTGCGTTTTCGGCTATGTCATCTACATAGTTAAGTAGTTCGACAAATGGGATGTGTACGTTACGGGTTTCTGGTGTGTTCACTTCCTCCGAGCCTTTTCTGGCACACTCGTCCACTCATAGTATATTGTTATGACTTGGTTTTCGTCGGGTTAACCTCTAACCCATTTGGTGTTGCCCATCGTGATAGGCTTTTTAGTGATCGTTCCATGATCTTGCTAATCGTTGGTAGAAATTTGCCTCAAACCTGCAGTTCTACGTCGTCGGCATATGCAATCACTTTGGTGCCTCCTCTCTTGAGTTCGATCAGGATTTCATTTATCACTAGATTCCATAGTATTCACACCTACCTCTCCAACTTACAAATTCACCCTCATCATGTAAGTCGTAGTCGTGTCGAATTTTCGACTCGTGTCACAAATTTACATTTTTGGTATCGCGTATGTCGTATTTGACTGTGAAATTCGACAAAAACTGTCACTGAATATTTTGCAAGTGACTAGAGTAAAAAAAAAATTAAAAATGGAAAAAATTAATCAAATCAAAAGTTAATGGATTTAGTTCTATTAAACTAATATAAAAAGCAAAAACATATAATTTTATTTCTTGAATTACATACGTAATTTAAGAATGGAAATTATGACTCCCAAGGAATTTGGTATTTTTATTGGTTAAATGATTTGAAAAATGAAAATTTTGACAAAAATCTACAATAAAAAAGTGGAAAGATCAAATATAAAGAAAAAAAAAATTAACAAACATTTTTAACAAAATCGACTACGACGAAAATGTTCTAGTCACGTCGAATTTGTTACATGATACCGACGAAATGCAAATTCGACTACGACTACGACAGCTGTCGAAATTCGACTACGACTTACGTGATAAGGGTGATTGTTTTTGCGTTTGTAATTGCAAATAGCAAACTTCATAACAAATTTAATTTGTGAATTGGATGATAGTCCAAATGAATCTGATGCACTGCAGTTATGAGTTACCGAAAACGCTCGGGTTTTCTTGTAAATTCAGATAGAACACGATGTCATATCAACCAAAATGCGTTACGAAAAAAACATATTTCATAGTACATTATACCTACACTATTTTTATTTCCTTCCACATTAGCCAACTTCCAACGTACAGGGCAAAATTATATCCAAACTTGTAACTTATCATGTTTTATATGTTTACTTATTTATTCCTACATTTCTTAACTTATCTTTGAAAGGGATGCACTTGCATGGCCGATTTAATGTTGGTCTTTATAGCTGACGGCGCTTTGCCCAATTGATTTACACCACCTGGGCTAACAGAACTCATGGGTGCTGGTGGACGGATAGGAGGTACCATCATACTGCCTGGACCACCACCCGGCATGGGAATTCCCAATTTCAAACCTTTACCCATACCGATGGCAGCCACCAATGCGTGCGTATCCGCCATACTGCTCGTCTGCTGTATGCCGGCTCTGGAGGATGACTCAATGTCCCATTCTTCACGCTTCTTACTCACCATATCTAAAATGTGAGAGACCACCTTATTGTGCTGAGCCACTTGTTTCACTGCTGCTTCTGCTGAGAGATTAGCTGCCTTTTGTTCATTCTGTAGCATTTTCTGTTCAGCCAAAGGTTCAGGCTTGGTACGCAAGTAATCAGGAACTATGTCATGTGAAAACACTGGCACTCTGCCCTGTGTTAAATTGAGAAGCATATCATCACGTTCGGGAGATAGCATTAGCGGGAGGACTGTACGATTACGCAGAGGTGGACACATTTCTTTGGATAGAATTTTGGAAAGACCTGTTAGCTATTGAAAGTATCATGTCCTTTTGGTATTAGAATTTCAGTTTTTTAATAATCTATTTAATGCTTACATGACTTGATATTAAGGCAAAATTGTCCAGAAATGTTGGCCAGTTGATGAATTCATATTCCGTTTCCAACTTGTGTACCATAGCGCTTATAGAGATTTTCAAATCATTAAGTCGATTTTGTACTGCATCTAGAGTCATTTCCAATTGTTTTTCTTCGCGAGACATTTTGTGGATTTGATAAACTTTCCTAGAGAATAATAAACAAAAATACAAACTTTCAGCAAAACAACTTTGTTAGATGTCAAAAATTAGAGATTACAAAGTCAGCTACAATCAACGCCGTTGACCGCCAAGTGCAATTGTAATTCGAACACATGTCACAAAGGGTGTTCACACTGCAGTGTTGTGTTACATTTACACTGACATTTGTAACCATTCGGCTTATAGTCTTGCCACACTGCATGAGAAATATAGCTGAAATAACATAAGGTCGATTTACAAATGGCAGATCTCATACAAAGTTGAGAGTGAAGGGTTTGTTGTTGTAGCAGCTTTAGAGGGAGCTGAGGTGATAATCCTTAAGTCTGAATTGTACTAGACTTCGTTCCGGCATGTATCCGATTATCGCGGGAACCTTTGTTCATCATCGTTCTCATGTTGTCCGGCTGATATTTTGCATCTTCCGCAAGGTTCATGTTAATGTTAAGGGAATGGGATGTTGATCGAGCTATACAACTATCCTCCACTAGGGGTGCTGCATTCTTTTATGTTAACAGCCATGTTATGTATCGCTAATAACATGTCTGGACCTGGACCTTGGAGCAATCGAAATGACTATTTTTATGTGAAAGTGTGTTCGGATGAGAAAATTGGAAATTTGTTGATGTTGAATTTTACCAGTGCGCCGGCCGGGAATCGAACCCAACACCTTCAGATTGCAAGACGCGCACACTTCCACTAAGCTATGAAGGCCACAGAGTGGACGGTTTCATATAGCCGACCGACTTTAGCCTTTCCGTACTTGTTTAAATTAATAGTATTTTATATATGTATGGTGGATTGAAAAGCCAGTTTGTCCAATTATCCTTCGTTGATTATCGAACACCATCAAATGAACCCAACGAATTACTAAAAAAATCAATTTACTATATCGATTATTTGGTATGTTATGCTTCATTATGCTTCCCATACATAATTTGACATTTGAAAATCGACCTTATGTTATTTCTGCTTGATTTCGCATGCTGTGTGACAAGGCTATTATATTAAATCAATAATCCATTATTTGCGACCATTTATTCGAATGTGAAATCTTGCGTGAATTTGGGAACGCCAACATCAACATTAATAAAAAAATGTTGGGGACGTTGACCTGTCCTTAAAATTATCGACCCTTAAGCATGCACTTTTGGTTTACATTTTCGAATACTCCTGGATGTAGAAAAACCCTGCGGCAAGGGGCACTCCTTGACGTTCGCACTCGAAATATTCATGAGTATAGAATATTTTTCATGGTGATGCAATAAGTTGGAACTAGCTGGACCTTCTGCAAATTGCTTCGGTGTCATGAGGAGAAATCGTATTTTCTGCACTGCTTTACGGAGCCAACTAGAATCTGAATCACTGTCTTCAGATGCAGTTGATAGGCAACCCCTTGCAGTCGCGTAAAGCTCCAAAGCATTGAAAAGTTCAAGCTCTGAGGCGATATTTAGTGCATCCTTGTTCAGAATTTCCATTAACGTCGACACTTGAATAACGCCAGGATCTGCCAGAACTTCCTTTGTATTATTCATAATTATCTGAAACACGTAAATTAAAGCGGAAGTCATATACACTATTTTATGCAGGCCTGTTCTATTGGGCTTACTAGCTTACAATTAAGAGACTTGATAAAGTGACAACATCAGAGAGAAAAATCTGGCACCACCTTATAGCCTTGTCACACTGCATGCGAAATCTAGCTGAAATGACATAAGGTCGATTTACAAATGTCAGATGCCATACAAATTTGACATTTGAAAATCGACCTTATGTCATTTAAACTAGATTTCGCATGCACTTTGACAAGGCTATTACTCGTTAACTAAGAGAATACCAAACTACTTTCTTGATAACAGAGTAAATTCCATACAAATATTAAGCTAGTAAGCCCAATCGAACAGGCCTTATGTATGTACTTACTTCCATGCTGGACTGCATTAAATTGGGTTTATCGAACATCTTGGCAAACTCAAAGGCACGACAAGCATTTTTGGCCTTTAAATTGGACGTTACATAATTGATGCAATGTTCAACAACATGTGGCAACATATACTTTTGAGCTACGTAACACAATGCAGTAG
The DNA here is from genome assembly GCA_947397865.1 of Polietes domitor. NCBI lineage: Eukaryota > Metazoa > Arthropoda > Insecta > Diptera > Muscidae > Polietes > Polietes domitor. Next base: position 128,379,344 of record OX377620.1, read on the forward strand.
CCTTTTCGAAACTCTCAACCTTAATGCAATCCGTGTAGATATATACCAAGAGTGTTTCGAATGCCTCGATTTCTACATCCGGTATTGCAATCGGATATTGCTTTTCAGCTAAAGAGCCATAAAACATGATTTCGAACACTGACGATGCCATGGACAACATGACTTTGTGGGCTTTAAACACTTTGCGATTGTTTTGTGGACCAACTAGAAAGGAACAATCTGACAATTTCATTGTTTGAAATAGGCCTACACTACGATCTTTGACGGTTTTAAAAGAACTCTGCCAATCTGGCGTCATTGTCACGGAGGCGTAAGACTATTAGCCGTTGTCCACACAGTGCGATATATTATCAGACTGCCAGAATACAGTCTAAATTGCACAAAACTACCTCGTACCATAAACAAGTAATTGCTGATAATCAATAAATAAACAATGCAAAACAATAGGGCTGTTTTTCTTTAAGACTGCATAACTAATCGGCGATTACAAAAACGTAAACAAAAAGTTAAGTTTTTACTCAAAACAAATATATAAATATAAGATGTGTTCTTTTCGTACCGTATATACGGGAACGCATCGGCGCTTAGCAAAATCTGATTGGCAACACTCATAAAATATAAAATTATGCACCCTTCTTAATTCAAAGAGTTATGTTTATTTATCATTCCGTTTGTAGCTCCTATATGTTTTCAACATAACAGTAAAATCCAATGACGTGTTTTGTTGAAAGCATGTTAGCATTCCAGAAAAACAAATTTTTCAAATGTTGACATATGTCTGTCTGTATATATAAAGTATTGTTAAAGGGCCTGTCGAAATTTATCTTATACGTTAAAGTTATTAATGAAATGAAATTAGTTATGAAATAGCTTTATTTTAATAATAGCCTTGTCATATTGCATGAAAGAACATAAGTTCGATTTTCAAATGTTAAATTTGTATGGGGTCTGACATTTGTAAATCAACCTTATGTCATTTCAACTAGATTTCGCACGCTGTCTGACAAGGCTATGGGGAAATTAAATGTCGCGATGAAATTTTTGAAAAATATTCTATAATTTTATTTTTTCCGTTATCATCAGATTTTCTATGGAAGATGAATGTATCATGTGTATATGGTTATTTTTTTTTTTTTGTAATTGCATATACATACATATACATTAGGTTGGGTCGCCGTCCATACAAATGGAAAAACAAGTTACAGTCGAAAATAAATTTGGATTGTTTAATGATGATTTGTAAAATATTTCATTCCTAGATCAAGCCATCTGTGACCTAAACGCCCCTGAAAATAACCCTAAAAATCATGTTTCACCAGTGTATTTTTTTGTGTTACATTTTTTCTCAATTTTTTTTTTTGAAATAATAGACCCTTGAAAGCACTTTAAACATAAATTTTGATTCATGCCTTAGAGTAAGTTATTGGTCGATTTATTGGACGTTTAAGTAATTTTTTGTGACTACACATTGACTACTGAAAACTTTTTCGTATTTGGTGGTATTATTTTATAAAAAATAATTAGCTGCAGTCAATACATTTCGAATGATGAACATCGGAATGAAATTGACGCCGCAGGGCTCATTTTTGTAAAAAGTGTTTGAACATTTTGGCTGTGAAAACCATCGCCTGCATTAAATTATTTCACAAAAATGTAGTCAGTGACGTCATTTTTCGGCCGATATTCATCATTTAGGCATCATTCGAACGGTATTGTTTCCTCCTTGGATAAATACACGGATATCTTTCTGTTTTGCTTGAATTCAAAAATTTAATTTTTGTTTACATTGATTTCACAAACCGTCAAAAATGTTGCCAACTTATAATTGTTTTCCATATAAAGTTTTGTGAAATAGGCAACCCGTTTATCCTCGTTTTACTTAACAGTATATATTGGACGTTTTCGTTTACATGGCTAAGCGTATATAGGGGACGAAAAGAACACAGCTATAAATATTTGTATCAAAACAAATTTCCAAAAAAATATTTTGCGTTGACTTTTTAAATTTGATTGAAAGAAAAAAATACTTTTTGTTTACGTTTCTGTTATTGCTGCTTAGACATCCAGTCTTAAAGAAAAACATTCCTACTAAATTATTCATCGGTCAATTGCGATAAGAGCGTTGCTGTGAAATATTTTCCCTTGTTCTCTTTGTCACCCACAAAAATCACATGACTTCGATTTTTCAGAAAATCTCAGGAAATATTCTTCTTTAAGAAAGATTTTACAAGTGACTTGGGAAAAATCTTAAACATATACTTATACAGATATGGAAGATCCTGCTGGTAAGTATAGATTGCAATTCTTATATTTCACAATTGGTTTAACCGATTTAATACTTAACCCTATAAAGTAATTTATGACCATAAACTTTGGTCTAGATTTAAAAAAATATTTGCAACAATAGGCCTTTTCGATTGGGCTTAAAAAATATGATAAATTCATTCTTGATGTGTTTTCTATGTTCTCGGAACATTTATGATACACTCAAAATAATTTGTTAGTTAAAGAAGCAGAACGTTTGCTGGAAAAGCAGATCATGGCGGAAAAATCACTATCTTCAACTTGTTTGCATAACTTGGTATATAAATATAAATACACTAAGAGGGAATCTTATTTTTGTTATTATATATATTTTTATACCCTCCATCCCCAGAATGGGGGTATACTAACTTTGTCATTCCGTTTGTAACACCTTGAAATATCGACCTGAGACCCTATAAATTATAGATATTCTTGATCGTCATAAAATTCTAAGACGATCTAGCCATGTCCGTCCATATTTGCATATTTCCATAAATGCGTCTTATAGTTGTAGATCTGGACGAAATCGACCCAAAGGGAAAAAAATTTCCCTCACAAGGACTAAAAAAACCCATAATAATCCCTAATATTTTAGAGTATTTAAGCATATTTTTTAAATATGTCTGCTTGTACTTATTTGATATTGGGTATGCGCACTCCCCCTATAGCAAAAACGAGCACCATAAAGTGATTTTTATTCGTAGTCACCCCCTACAATACATGCAAAAACGAATACATATCAAACGACAACAGCTAGAAACACGAAATTCGATGTGTACATTCCTCTAATTGAGTAGATATCTATGTAGTTATAAACGTATTTTTTCAAATTCGTACTTTTAAGGAGTAAAATGGGAATAGAGGGATAAAAATGGTACCAACCAAACGGCTGCACCTAAAACAATGAAATTCGGTGTATACATTCCTCTGATTGCGTAGACTCGTAAAATAAAGGGAATTTTCGAAATTCGTACTTTTTGGGGTTAAATGGAAAAAGGGGATAAAAATGGTACCAACCAAATGACCGCAGCTTGAGTCATGAAAATTGGAGTATGCATTCCCCTGACTGCGTAGGTACGAAATATAAAAGATTTTTTCCAAATTAGTACTTTCAAGTGATAAAGTGGGAACAGAGGAATTAAAATGGTACCAACTAAACGGCTACAGCTAGAATAATGAAATTCGTTGTGTACATCCCTCTAATTGCGTAGACACGTAAAATAAAGAGATTTTAGAAAGTCGTGCTCTTAAGGGGGTAAAAAACAGATAAAAATGGTACCAACCAAATGGCCCCAGCTAGAATCATGGAATTCGGTCTATACATGCCTTTGACTGCATAGACAAGCAAAACAAAAACAATTTTCGTATTTTTTACTTTTACGGGAAAAATTAATTGATTCATGAAGTTAGGTTATTTTGCCCTATGTACGTGAGATAATGGATTTTCAAAATTTGTACTTTTGGAATTAAAATGGAATGGAAATACAAACAACTGTAGCACCACTATCTACACATATTTATAAATATAAGAATATTTATTTTTCAATTGACTTGAAGTATTATTTAAATATGTAAACGTATTGATAGCCTTGCCTTGTAAGCGTGGTTTGAAAATATATAAAGGGTGATTTTTTAAGAGCTTGATAACTTTTTTTTAAAAAAAAACGCATAAAATTTGCAAAATCTCATCGGTTATTTATTTGAAACGTTAGATTGGTCCATGACATTTACTTTTTGAAGATAATTTCATTTAAATGTTGACCGCGGCTGCGTCTTAGGTGGTCCATCCGCTTAGTCCAATTTTGGCATTTCCACGTTTTTGAGTAACAGAGACCCAATTGGTGCGAACGGCGACGAATCGAAAATTGGTGGTCATCATTAACACTGGCCGATACAGCTGCGATATTTTCTTCAGTTCGCACTCTACGTAAGCGTGTTGGTGGTTTAATGTCCAACAATGTAAATTTGGTGCGAAATTTAGTCACAATAGCCCGAATAGCCGCTTCAGTGGGTCGATTAAACTGACCATAAAATGGAAGCGCGCAATGAACTTTCTTAACAGAGCACGCATTTTGATAATAAAATTCAATAATTTGCAAGCGTTGTTCGTTTGTAAGACGATTCATGATGAAATGTCAAAGCATACTGAGCATCTTTCTCTTTGACACCATGTCTGAAATCCCACGTGATCTGTCAAATACTAATGCATGAAAATCCTAACCTCAAAAAAATCACTCTTTATTTATTTATAAAATATAAAAATATTATATTTAATTTGAACTGGGATATTGTCCTGGCTCAAGACCATTTTGCTTCTATATTCAATAGAATGCAAATTTATTTACAAATGGCATGGTGACATTTATTACTTGGCTGCAGACTACCACGATCATGATTTCGACCATGTCAAAAGTCTTTTCAAGTGGCTTCGCACACATACTTACATATGCAACTCAATGAGATGCTTGTAAGATGGCATGTGTGCTTTATTACTTGGTGCGATTTTTTAAACGCAAATTCGGCAAGTGAGTTGTGATTCTCGTTCGTTTGTGAGAATCATCTCCTTATAGAGGCCGGGTTTGATGTTGAAAAGTCGCTGCGAAGCCACTTGAAAAGACTTTTGACATGGTCGAAATCATGATCGTGGTAGTCTGCAGCCAAGTAAATGTCACCATGCCATTTGTAAATAAATTTGCATTCTATTAAATATAGAAGCAAAATGGTCTTGAGCCAGGACAATATCCCAGTTCAAATGAAATATTGATTACAGAACAAAAAATGCAAACGAAAAAACTAAAAAAAAATATTATATTTATTTATAAAAATATTTTTTTTCAATATTTTTTTGTTTTGGTTTGTCTATATTAAAAAAATATTATTACATTTTCCTGTAATGTTACTGCACTTCTAAGAAAATCGACAGCCTCTGTGGAATACAATCCATGGTGGAGTGTATATAAAGTTCGGCCCGGTCGAACTTAACTTCGTTTTTACTTGTTTTACATTTTTAGTACCCACGAAAAAACACCCCCTGCTAAGCTTTGAGTTTTTCCGCTGTAGAAACCACATATTGTACTCGATTTTCTTTAAATTTGGCACAACATCTTATAATCCAACTAGAAATACCTACGCTGAAATTGGGTAAGATCGGCTCAGATTTATATATAGCCCCCATATAAATGTCGCTCCCGATTTGACTTTTTCCGCTTTAAAAGCCACATATTGTGCTCGATTTTCTTTAAATTTGGCACAACATCTTATAATCTAACAAGAAACACCTATGCAGAAATTGGGTAAGATCGGTGCAGATTCAGATATAGCACCCATACAAATGTCGCTCCCGATTTGACTTTTGCCGCTTTAAAAGCCACATATTGTACCCGATTTTCTTTAAAATTGGCACAACATCTTATAGTCCAACTAAACAAAACTATGGTGAAAGTGGGTAAGATCGGTTCAGATTTAAATATAGCCCAAATACAAATGTTGCTCCCAAAAGTTTAACCGATTTTGGCCAAACTATACTTTTTATTTTTCTCATATTTCGTTCCAGGTTTCAATATATCCTCATACAAATGTCCTTTCCGATTTAACATTTTTTGTCAAACACATACATTTACAGGATATAAAAAAACCTTCCCGTTTTCACTTTTTCACCGACTTGAATTGTATTCGGATAGAAAGTGGAGTGTATCATAGCGTCGGCCCCGCCCGACTTTAGCCTTTCCTTACTTGTTTTGTTTTGGTTTGGTTATATTAAAAAAATATTATTACATTTTTCGAAAGTCATAGAAGACACGGTAAGACTGAATAGAATCATTAAATACAGATTTTTCGAAATTTGTGCTTTTTAGGTGGAAGCATGACGAAAACGGATAAACATTTTACCAATCGACAATGTACACTTCCATTTGACTTCATAAACATTCGGCACAAAAGGTTTTGTTTTTTTTTTCAAAATTTGTACTTTAAAGGGGGAATACAATACAAAAGGGGGATACAAATTTTAAAAATTTAAGTTTCCCCTCTTGCGGGCTGAAGTGAAACTTCGTACCAACCTCCATCTAGAATCATGAAATTGAATGTCTACATTTCTCCTACCGCGTTTATATATACTAGCAGTCCCGCTCCTTCAAACGCGGAAAAAGCCAGTTTTTTCTGTTTTATCATCTCTGTTTTTGGATAGTATTTATTGAATTTTGTTTTGGTGGATAAATCTAAAATAGTAATTACGAAACCTCTTATTAGATAGCACTCATACACAGTCAAAGGAATGTGCTTGTCGAATGTACACGCCAAATTTCACTATTCTAGATACATTACTTTAGTTGGTACCATTTTTATCTTTTTTCTCTCTCTCACCTCTTATGAGTACAAATTTCGAAAAAATCTTTTAGATTGCGCTTTTACGTTGTCAGAGGAATCTACGCTCCACATTTCACAACTATAGCTGCAATGTTTAAACAGGTACCATTTTTATTCCTTTTGGTCCCGCTCGCCTTTTAAAAGTACAAATTTCGAAACATCCAATTTTACTGCGCTTCTAAAAAATTCATTTAGATTGCGCTTTTACGTTGCCAGAGGAATCTACGCACCACATTTCACAACTATAGCTGCAATGATTAAATTGGTACCATTTTTATCCCTTTTGGTCCCGATTTCAATTTTACTGCGCTTCTAAAATTATTATATTGCAAATCTACGTTGTCAGAGAAATGTAAATATCGATTTTGACGAATATAGCTGCATTACTTTAATGGTAAAATGGTATAGTAAGTGCAAGGCACACACCGAATTTCATGTTTCTAGCTTTGGTGTGGGTCTTTGGTCTCTTTCCTCCCTTAAAAGTACAAATTTCGAAAAATCCCATTTCGTAGCTCGTCTGTATGGTAAGTTCAAGGCACACACCGAATTTCATGTTTCTAGCTTTGGTCTGGGCACTGATCAATGATAAGTCAGGCAGTCAGTAACGCAACTCTTCTATATATAAAGATGTACATATAATATAATTTAACTATTTGGGTGGATTTTTTTATTACTTACATAAATACAAAACCAATACTGTTTATGCTTGTTCCATCGGAAATGTATGTACTGACTTGAATTATTTAAATTGGAACTTTGTTAATTTTTACTTTGAATTTCAAAATATGTATACAGTTGCGGTCAAAAAATTAGCAGCGCACCACAGCTTAGCATATATTTATTTGTGATAATTTTTTTGCATTAAAATGCATTAAATGCTGTGTAATGAGGTTACAAACACAAAATAATTGTTTATTTGGTGATATGATTTTAATTGTTTTAGAAATTTCACATTTTTTGGACTACATATTTGACATTTTGTACCGGTCAAAATAATAGCAGCATTCAAAAAATCTCAAGAATAAGGAATTTTATCTAATTTTTTCAATTCGATTTGATGTTTTAAATAAGATATTATGAAATGTACACTATTTCTGAAATGTTATTGTTTTATTTTTCTTCATAAGTAGGGCGAGGAGAGCATAGTGGAGAAGAAAATAGAGTTCATAAAAAAAAGTTTGAAATCTGAGGGTAAATCATATAGTGATTTTCGATTTTTTCCCAGTGTTCCATTAAAATGATCAGAAATTCGATATTGAAAGAAGAAAAAACAAAAACACGTCAAAAAAATTAGTTTATATCACCTGCAACCATTCGCCGAATAGTAACGTTTATTACAAAAAACCCACTTACGTCCGCCACCGAAATAAAAAACAATGTCTGTCCATATTTTAGAGTTTAAAATGATCGTAAAATACTACGAAAACATAATCTGTAGGCCAGAAGTCCGAGAAAAGTCCCACTTAAAAATAAGAGACATGTCACAAAAAATTGCAATTCGCAAAAACACACCTGCAGTAGCCAACCAAAAAGTGGGTGCACGTTTTATGGTCAATTGAATCAAAAATTGTTTTATATGGTGGGACAGTCCCTCGACAGTTTGTAAGACGTCCACAGAACACGGAATACATCTCCAGGTATAGTACCAAAAGTGTCAAATAGGGAGGATCAAACATAATGGCTTGGGCTTGTTTTTCATATTATGGAGTTAGGTCAATACATTGGCGCAGTACTACTATGTACTCTGTCCAGTACATCAAAATACTGCCTAATATTATGTTTACGTATGCAGAATATGGAATGCCAGTTAAATGAGTCTTCTAGCAGGTCAATTATCACGAAAACACCAGCCGACTTGCACAAAGGTGGTTTGAAGTCAATAATATCGATGTTATGGAATGGTTCGGGCAGATACCACATCTCAATATAATCAAAAATTTTAAGTGTGATGACTAAAATGTGATCTCATTAGCAATACTGAAGGACAATATTTGACTCGAAATTATAGAGGCATGGTCAGAAATACCGCATGAAAGGTGAACAATACTAGTCGACTTCAATGAACGACGTTATGCAGCAGTCACAATAAAGTCAGTGCAACTAAGTGTTAAATTCAAGTAAATATGGTTATTTAAGTAATTATTCAAAAATGTTTTCAATTAAAGTGAATTGAAACAAAATATTTTTAGTTTTTATTAGCGCTGCTATTTTTTTTGACTGGTCTCATTATACCCTCCACCTCCAGGATGGGGTTATACTAACTTTGTCATTCCGTTTGTAACACCTTGAAATATCGACCTGAGACCCTATAAAGTATATATATTCTTGATCGTCATAAAATTCTAAGACGATCTAGCCATGCCCGTCCGTCTGTTGAAAGCACGCTAGCATCTAAGCGAAAGGAGCTAGAACGTTCTAATTTTCCATAAATGCGTCTTATAGTCGTAGATTGGTTGGGCTTGAAATGGTGCGAAATCGGCCCAAAGGGAAAAAAGGACTAAAAATAACCATAATAATCCCTAATATTTTAGCGTATTTGCATGATTTTTGAATATGTCTGTTTATATTTGCTTGATATTTGGTATGCGCATTCCCCTACAGCAAAAAAGTGCACCATAAAGTGATTCTTATTTGTAGGGGGTGAAATGGGGCAAAAAAGGGATAAAAATGGTACATTAAATGGTACTAATTGTGTTGATACATAATATAAAAGTATTTTGTCCAAATTCGTACTTTTAAGGGGTAAAATGGGAATAGAGGGATAAAAATGGTACCAACCAAACGGCTGCACCTAAAATAATGAAATTCGGTGTATACATTCCTCTGATTGCATAGATAAGTAAAACACGCGGATTTTTCAAAATTCGTACTTTTTGGGGTTAAAATGAAAAAAAAGGGGATAAAAATAGTACCAATGAAATCACCGCAGCTAGAGTCATGAAATTCGGAGTATACATTCCTCTGAGTGTGTAGACACGGAAAATAAACTGATTTTTCGAATTCGATTCCTTTGAATACGTAGACATGAAAAATAAAAGGTTTTTTTCCAAATTCGTACTTTCAAGGGATACAATGGGTACGGAGGGATAAAAATGGTACCAACCAAACGGCTGTACCTAGAATAATGAAATTCGGTGTATACATTCCTCTGATTGCATAGACGAATAAAACACACGGATTTTTCAAAATTCGTACTTTTTGGGGTTAAAATGAAAAAGGGGATAAAAATGAAATTTGGAGTATACATTCCTCTGACTGTGTAGACACGGAAAATAAACAGATTTTTCGAAATTCGTACTTTTTGGGGTTAAAATGGAAAAAGGGGATACAAATAGTACCAACCAAATGGCCGCAGCTAGATTCATGCAATTCGGAGTATACATTCCTCTGACTGCGTAGACACGGAAAATAAACGAATTTTTCGAAATTCGTACTTTCAAGGGATACAATGGCACAAAGGGATAAAAATAGTGCCAACTAAACGACTACAGCTAGAATGATGAAATTCGAATTGCGTAGAAACGTCAAGGGGGTAAAAATGGTATCAACCAAATGGGCGCAGCTGAAATCATGGAATTCGCTGTATACATTCCTCTGACAAATTCTTGGTTGAATCATGAAGTTAGGTTATTTTGCACTTTACACATGTACGTCTGATAATGGATTTTCAAAATTTGTACTTTTGAAATTAAAATAGAATGGAAATACAACCAACTGTAGCACCCACTATCTACCAATATAAGCTTAAGCTTTTTGAAAATATAAATATAAGAATATTTTTTTTTTTTGATTTGAAATAAATAATGGTTTGAAATAATTAAAATATTACATTTATTTATAAAATTATTTTTTTGAATATTTGTATTTATTTTGGTTTGGCTATATTAAACAAATTATATTTTCCTGTAATATTACTGAACTTATACGAAAACCGACAACCTCTGTGGAATGCAATCCATGGTGGAGGGTATATAAAGTTCGGCCCGGCCGAACTTAACGCCGTTTTTACTTGTTTTTAACATAAATGGTTCTAAAGGCTTAATCTCAAAATTACAAAAACTTAATTTTTTATTTAAAGCCATATTAAGAATGGCACAATACCACCTTTCAATTGCCGTAAAAACTTTTATGATTTTCGAAGTAAAACTGATATTTTTCTTTGTCGACATTTTTTATCTCGTCGCTGCTATTTTTTTGACCGCAGCTCTATGTATTTGCTCAAATAACATTTAATTGTTTTTCAATATGTAATACATGTTATTCGGAAAAATATTTTTCAGTCTGTTTGAAAATTGCTACACTCATTGTTCAAATTCGTTTCTACAATATTTTTAAATAAATTATTTGAGTTTGTACAGTCGCCATCAAAGCAGAAGGAGACAATCCCGTCAAACAAGTTCGAGGTTCAGATTCCATTTTTCCATTTTTTTGTAATAAACATATAAATTAAATTAAGTGTGACTGATTGTTTTATTATTCGATACAGCTAAGCAAATTATCCAAAATATAAATTTATAGTAAGCTTTTTCCGAGTCTCATTAAATGTTTTTGGAATTTTGCGATTACCATAACTTTTTTGCGACAGAGAAAGCTTTTCGATACTCATAAAGGTTTTTTTGAGTTTGGGGTAAACAGAAAACACGTGATATAAAAAAAGTTTTCGTCGTCTCCTATAATTTTTTTATATTTCCACTTCCCATAAAAGTGTTCGCTCATTTATAACAACAGAACGACTAGGTTTTGTGCCAAGCAAACTTCCTTGCTCGCAAATGAAGTCCATAAACTAAGTTCGCCTGGCTAAAATTTCGTTTGTGTATAAGTATAACGATTGTTTTCTGTTTTCTCTGCCAGAAGGGAAACTAAGAATGCAGCATTTCCCCAAAGCTTTGTTGAACAACAAGGAACTTTAGCAAGTAACGCATATTATATTTCAATTTATGTCTCCTCTGTATAAAAGTGTTGTCTGTACCTATTTCCCAGCAGTTATTCATCGCCGATCGCCGTGTTCATATCTTGTCTTGCAACTGATAAAAGAAAATTTAGAAAAAAATTGGAAATTAAATTCCAAGTGCAGTGGTTTACATACAAATTGCCAAATTAAAAAGCCGTATCATGAGTGCAGCGTTGTCATTATTACATCCATGCTATGGACTATTATTGTTATTAGCATTTGTCGTTTACAAACAACGCAAAAGTTGGTACTTTATATGGCAATTGAATGGTTGTCGCGGCATAATACAACAGCCGATCTTATGGATATTATTGATTTTTTACGTGGATCCAAAGAGTTAAGTTTTGTTGTGATAATTAACCTTACTTAATGTGTTAATATTGAACAGAGCCGTTTAGGATGTTCCAATGTTGTTAAGTTTATCTTTTCAAGATAATAAAAATTGGCAAACGGCTGTAGTGAAATTGAACATCCTGGAGTCAGAAAGTTGGAGTGAAGTTTTAGCTATTAACAAATAGAACAAACAGCAAAAAAAAAGAAATCTCTATTTCAAAAAACTGTTTTTTAATCTCATTTTTTTGAGACTGTTCCTATGTGAAAGTGAGATCTGCAAGCTTCGACGAAAATTGGTATTTTTTGTAAAAATTAAAAAAAAAAATGAATCAAAAACAAATAAAAAAATAAAAAATAAAAAAACAATAAAAAGCCCACAGGGCTGGCGATTTTTGTAACATTACAGATATAAGATATAAAATGATATTTTTTTAATAAAGCCAAACCAAAAAAAAAATAAACATTGAAAAAATAATTTTATAAATAAATTTAAAATTTTGTATTATTTCAAAGCACGCTTATAAGACAAGGCTACCAATATATTATAAAGGGTGGTTAAATTTTAAGGGCCAATGTTGATTTTGAATAAAACACAAATTATTTAGGAAATTATTGTCATTTCTTTTTATTATGATAATATTGGTATGGTTCAATTATGTATGGAACAAAAATCGTCCAATTGGCCGCCGCAACATCGGCGGCTTACCACCATCCGATGGTCCAAATTTTCGATGACGCTGAGGCATAATTGAGGTTCTATGCCGGTAATGTGCCGAATTATCGCATCCTTTAGCTCTTGAATTGTTGCTGGCTTATCGACATATACCTTTTCTTTCAAATAACCCCAAAAAAAGAGCTGCAACGGTGTCAAATCACATGATATTGGCGGCCAATTGACAACGAAACCATGTGCGTTTCGTTATATGTGTGGCACTGTCCTGTTGAAACCACATATAGTCCACACCCATGTCTTCCAATTCGGGCCATAAAAAGTTCGTTATCATCTCACGACCGGCCTCATTTTGGAAAAAATACGGCCCGATGATACCGCCAGCCCATAAACCGCACCAAACAGTCGCTCTTTGTGGGTGCATTGGGTTTTCGACAATAACTCTTGGATTATCATTCGCCCAAATGCGGCAATTCTGCTTATTGACGAATCCACTGAGGTGAAAATGTGCCTCATTATTGAAGATGATTTTCTTCAAAAATTGATCATCCACTGTTGCCATTTCTTGCAATTAACCACCTTTCTTACAATTTAACCACCCTTTACTATATACATATATCGAAATAATACTTCAAGTCAATTCAAAAAAGTAAATATCAATCTACAAAAAAGCTTAAATGCCATAAATATTGGTAGATAGCGCGTGCTACAGTTGGTTGTATTTCCATCCTATTTTAATTCCAAAAGTAAACAAGTAAGGAAAGGCTAAAGTCGGGCGGGGCCGACTATATGATACACTCCACTTTCTATCCGAACACAATTCAATTCGGTAAAAAAGTGAAAACGGGAAGGCTTTTTGTATGTTTCCTAATCATAGTCTAATATGACCTGATCCAATTTGTCAAATCGAGAGGAATATATGTATCGGGGCTATATCCAAACATGGAATGAAGTGACTAACTTTCACAATAAGTTTTCTCAGTTCAAGTAAAGGTGTTATGCTCATTTTGAAGAAATTCGGTGAAAATATGTGAAAAGAGTCAAATCGGGAGTGAAATTCGTATGGGGGCTATATCTAAATCTGAACCGATTTTCTTCAAATTAAATAGCGTTCGTCCTTGTCCCGAAAAACTTCATTGTGCACAGTTTCATTTAGTTATGTCTACAATTGCGACCTGTATCGTGATTACAAGAATAGATGGACAGACGGACGGACATTGCTAAATCGGACAATTCAAAAAGTGATTCTAAGTCGATCGGTATATTTAACAATGGGTCTATCTCGTTTCCTTTTGGGTGTTACAAACAAATGCACAAAGACATAATACTCTCGTGGAGTGTATAAAAATATAATTTGGATTCAATAAAAAAATTCACGAATTCAAATGATAAAGAAATTCAAAGAATCAATAAAGAAATTTGTAAGCAGTTTATTGAAAATATTTTGCATATTTACTCGGTAAAGAAATTCACATATTGACTAAAAAAGTTGTAAGTCGTTAATTGAAAATATTTGCATATTCACTCAATAAAGAATTTCACATATACTAGATTAAAAAAGTTGTAAGACGTTTATTGAAGACAAAAAATAAAAATTTGGCTGAAGCGAGTATCGATCCAAGGATGTTAGATTTGTAGTCGTGCATTCTCACCATCGCACCACGCTCGGCATACGGAAAATTAAGTTAAGGTTGAATATAAGTCGATGACGCGCATGTCATTGCGATTTTGTAAATTCCATGAAGTACCATTTTTATCCCCTTTTTCCAATTTTACCCCCTTAAGAGAACGACTTTCTAAAATCTCTTTATTTTACGTGTTTACGTAATTAGAGGGATGTACACACCGCCTTTCATCATTCTAGCTGTAGCCGTTTAGTTGGTACTATTTTTATCCTTCTGTTCCCATTGTATCCCTTGAAAGTACGAATTTGGAAAAAAACATTTTATTTTTCGTGTCTACGCAGTCAGAGGAATGTATATTCCGAATTTCATGACTCTAGCTGCGGTCATTTGGTTGGTACCATTGTTATCCCTTTTTTCCACTTTAACCACAAAAAGAACGAATTTCGAAAAATCCGTTTATTTTACTTGTCTACGCAATCAGAATTCAGAATTCCCATTTTACACCTTAAAAGTACGAATTTGGAAAAAATACTTTCATATTATGTATCTACTCAATTAGAGGAATGTACACATCGAATTTCGTGTTTCTAGCTGTTGTTGTTTGACAGGTACCATTTTTATCCCTTTTTGCCCCATTTCACCCCCTACGAATAAGAATCTCTTTGTGGTGCACGTTTTTGTTAATATCAAGTAAGTATATGCAGACATATTAAAAAACATGCTTAAATACTCTAAAATATTAGGGGTTTTTCAGTCCTTGTGGGTGAAATATTTTTTCCTTTAAACCGATTTTACCCAGTCCCAACCGATCTACGACTATAAAAAACATTTATGGAAAATTTGGACCTTCTAGCTCCTTTCGTTTAGATGCTTTCAATAGACGGACGGACGGACATGGCTAGATCGTCTTAGAATTTTATGACGATCAAAAATAGATGTACTTTAAAGGGACTCGGCTGTTACAAACGGAATGACAAAGTTAGTATACCACCATCCTGGAGGTGGAGGGTATAAAAACATTAATATCGTTAACGATTTTAGAAATCCAAAATACATCTGAAAATGTTATACAAGATTAATTTCATGTGAAGCGATTATCAAGTTTTCCAAATATTTACTTTTGAATTTCTCGATTCACAAAACATAAGAATTTGTAGACACTAGGATAGATCGAAAATAAAGTATTTTTGTCAAAAGACAAATTTAAAAATTTGTATTTTTTGTTTGTGGTAGGAGATAGAAATATATATTTTTTCTAAATTAAAAAAAATCCTTCTAGTTTTTGCTGAAATTGTCAAATCTTAACCCTTTCCGATTATTTGTCAAATATATTTGACAATTCATATAGTTACCACTTTTCCTATTAGTAATATTCTCGGAAATTTTTTGGATCAGTGCTAGTTGTTATACTTTTTCAAGTTTTAGCGTGGCGAACATGTCATATCAAACTATCAAACTCGATATAGATTTACAACTCGATATATATAAATGAGATAACTACACCTTTTCAAGATTATAATCAGAACCTACAAATTTATATTGAGAAATGTAAATTCATATTAGAAAAATATAAATTCATAATGGGTAATGTTAATTCTTAATGAGAAATTTAAATTCATAATGAGAATTGTAAATTTATATTGAGAACTATAAATTCATAATCGGAATATACCAATTCATAATGAGAAATACATGTTTGTAATCAGAAAATCCAAATTCATATATTTTAATATTCAGAAAATATAAATTCATAATGAGTAAGTATAAAATCATTTTGAGAAAATATAAATCTATAATGAGAATATTGCTAAAATATATATTTCAATGAAAACGTCGAATATAGAAGAACGTACATACATAGCTTCGATAATAAATTTTACAGTTTCTGATTATGAATTTGTATTATCTCATTATGAATATATATTTCCTGAATATGAATTTATATTTTCTCATTATCAATTTGGATTTTCTCATTTTGAATTTATATTTTTCATTATGAATTCGTAGCTTCCTGTTATGAATTCATATTTATCAATATGAATTTACATTTCTCATTCAATATTTACAGTGCTGATTATGAATATATATTTCCTGAATATGAATTTATATTTTCTCATTATCAATTTGGATTTTCTCATTTTGAATTTATATTTTTCATTATGAATTTGTATCTTCTTGTTATGAATTCATATTTATCAATATGAAT
Source organism: Polietes domitor (assembly GCA_947397865.1). NCBI lineage: Eukaryota > Metazoa > Arthropoda > Insecta > Diptera > Muscidae > Polietes > Polietes domitor. The sequence continues at coordinate 128,395,798 of OX377620.1, forward strand.
TTACATTTCTCATTCTATATTTACAGTGCTGATTATGATTTAACATCTTCCTATTATGAATTTACATTTTCTCATTATAAACTTGAAAAGGTGTAGAACTTTTTAAAATATTAACTTTATTTTTAAATGTCTTAGGATACTCTATGTGAAAAATATATAAAGTGATTCAAAATTCTTACGTTTGGTAGCTCATTTGTTTTTGTTCAATATATTAGTCATTGGATTTAAAAAGCTATATATTCTGAACGATAAGCTTGCCACAAAAAAAATGTTTTCCCATCTTCAGAGGACCGACATTGCCTATGTAAGGTAAACTTTCAGGTATTTCGCTTACCATAAAATGTATTCCTCCTGAAAAGGTTTAAACAAATATATTTTTAAATTTTTTATCTTATTTATTTTCTTAAACAAAAATTATACCTTCGATTTTTATAAAATAATTTTTATAAATAACTATTAGTGTGAGAAAGACGATCCATAAGTGCTGGTGCTCCTGATACTTACACTAAAAGAATTAAAAGTGTGATTGATATTTTGAAAATGCCAAAATACGTTGGGACAACGCATTAAACTAACCAACGATTCATTTTAGTTGCGAACATCAACAACTTTTTTTGAACCCAGCTTAAAATGAATTATTTTAATTATTTACATTAAATACTTTTTATTTCGACAAAAAACACGTTTATAGTTATAGTTATAGTAACAGGAAGACCATCATGAAACACCATGGGTCGTCTGACACTATTAATAATTTTTTTTATAAAAATATATTATTTTTATACCCTCCACCTCCAGGATGGGGGTATACTAACTTTGTCATTCCGTTTGTAACACCTTGAAATATCGACCTGAGACCCTATAGACCCTTGGTCGTCATAAAATTCTAAAACGATCTAGCCATGTCCGTCCGTCCGACTGTTGAAAGCAAGCTACCATCTAAACGAAAGGCGATAAGACTTCCAATTTTTCATAAATGTGTCTTATAGTCGTAAATAGGTTGGGATTGTAACTGGGAGAAATCGGTCCAAAGGGAAAACTTTTTCCCTCACAAGGACTGAAAATACCCATAATAACCCCTAATATTTCAGAGTATTTAAGCATGTTTTTTCAATAAATCTGCTTGTAGTTAATTGATATTGGGTGTGCACATTCGTAGGGATGAAATGGGGAAAAAGGGATAAAAATGGTACCTACCAAACGACAACAGCTAGAAACACAAAATTTGGTGTGTACATTCCTCTAATTGAGTAGATACATAATATAAAATTATTTTTCCAAATTCATATTTTTAAGGAGTAAATGGGGATAGGTATGGTACCAACCAAACGGCTGCACCTAAAATAATGAAATTCGGTGTATACTTTCATCTGATTGTGTAGACACGTAAAATAAAGGGATTGTTCGTACCTTTTGGGGTTTAAATTGAAAAAGGGGATAAAAATGGTACCAACCAAATGAAAACAGCTTAGAGTAATGAAATTCCGAGTATGGATTCCTCCGACTGCGTAGACACGCAAAATATAGAGGTTTTTCCAAATTCGTACTTTCAAGGTATATAATGGGGACAGAAGGATAAAAATGGTACCAATGAAAAGACTACAGCTAGAATGATGAAATTTTGTGTGTACGACCCTCTAATTGCGTCGACACGTAAAATAAAGAGATATTAGAAATCCGCCTTTTAAGGGAGTAAATTGGAAAAAAGGGGATACAAAGGTACCAATTAAATGACCGTAGCTATGAATCATGGAATTCGGGGTATACATTCATCTGACTGAATAGGCACGCAAAATAAAAAGATTTTTCCAAATTCGGACTTTTGGAATTGAAATATGATGAAAATACAACCAACTGTAGCCACCCAATATTTACCAATATTTAAGCTTTTTTGAAGATTGCTGACTTATATTTACTTTTTTAATTAACTTGAAGTATTATTTCGCTATATATATAGAATACACGTATTGTTATCCTTGCGTAGTTTGAAATAATAAACATTTTATATTTATTTATCAAATTATTTTTTTTTCGATATTTTTATTTGTTTTGGTTTGGCTATATTAAAATATTGACATTTTCCTGTAGTGTTACTGGTTGGTTGAGGGTATATAAAGTTCGGCCCGTCTTAAGTTCGGACGGGCCGAACTTTAATTGTTTTTAATTGTTTTTTTTTTTCTGAATTGATAGACTCTTGGAAGCTCTTTAAATGAAAATTGTTATTCTTGTCTTAGAATGACTCATTGGCAGAATTATTGGGCGTTTATATTGATTTTTTGTGAGTTTTCAATGTGACCGCTAAAAACTCAAATTTCTTGGAAACATCTTGTAGTATGTGTAGCGAAAAATAAATAGGAGGAATCAATACCTTTCCATTGATATCTAAATGATGAATATCGGACGATAAATAATGTCACTGACTCCATTTTTGTGAAATAATTTGATGCAGGCGATGGTTTTCACAGCCAACAATTTTCAAACTCTTTTTACAAATTTGAGCGCTGCGGCGTCTATTGGATGCCGATGTTCATCATTTAGGCATCATTCGAAAGGTACTGACTGCAGCTATTTATTTTTTATAAAATACTAAAACCAAATACGAAAAAATTTCAATTGCCCCTATGAAAAGTCACAAAAACTTACAATAAAGGTCCAATAATTCGACCAATAAGTTACTCTAGGGCTAGAATCAAAATTTATATTTAACGTGCTTTCAAGGGTCTATTTCAGAATAAATTTTTTAGAAAAAATGTAACACAAAAAAATTGCACCGGAAAAGCACGATTTTTAGGGTTATTTTCAGGAGCGTTTAGCTCACAGATGACTTGATCTAGGAACGAAATATTTTGCAAATCATCATTAAACAATCCAAACTTTATTTTTGTGGGGTGACTGGAATTTGTTTTTCCATTTGTATAGACCGCGAGCCAGCCTATTAAACAGAACAATATGGGCAGATTAATATACATATTACCACTGAAAGATATTGTGATTGTCTTTCTAATGAAAAGCGTTTATATTATGAACGCTTTTTTATATATTTTATTATTTTAATTAACAGCAGTCATTTTTAGCAGACTGCAAACTCTTTAGCAGCGTGAATGCTAATGCAAAATTGCAGAAAAACTGCTGTTATGACAGAAAAATGAAGTAATAGCAGAAAAGTGCTTGATGATAGACAGCAGGCAATCGCTGCTGTTAATAACAGTTTTTTTCATCTAAGACAAAAATACTTTATTTTCGATCCACCCTTTGTCTACAATTTTTTATTTTTAAACATCGGGGAAAGCAGTTTTATTCGTTTTATAGAAAAGTACATAACTGGAAAATTGGTGAAATCGGAGAGAGAGAGAGCCAAAGTGTGAGTGTGATCGTTTCACGTGAAATTACTCACGTAGCTCTTCGGCAAATTTTTTGTTGCGAGAAACATATTTTTCACAATATTTCCTTATCAATATGAAAAGTTTGTACTCATTATGATATCCGCAATTACTTACGAATATTCTCGCTTACGCACAGGACAATGGAAAATGTTTAATTTATTTCTAATAATTCCGTTATGTCTTAAATTGTGTCTTCTGTCAAAATATTGAAGTGGCTTCGAGCTCAAAATTCTCGGATATGACTAATGGTCTCATATTAGTCATATCTAAGAATTTTGAGCAACGTATCTTTTGTCTTACAGGTATTATGACAAGCATAAATCGCTTTGGTAAATATTTTAAATTTCCTTTGGCCGTAATTGTGTTCAACCGAACTCTGTTGTACGTCGACGATCCCTTAACCATGGAAGGCGTTCTAACAGCCCCTGAATGTTTAAATAAAACGTTTATGCAGAATGGTTTCTTTGCCAACAAGGGTCTGCTGCATGCTAAAGGTTAGTATACACATTATTTTATTATAAAAAATTAAAAACAAAATATATAACAAATTTTATGTTAACATATCGAGGACTTACATATATTCAATAATGTCTATCTTCGAAAAAAATGTTTTTTTTTTTTTTTCAAGAGAGCGAAAAAACTGTTTTATTCACGAAGATGAACTCATCTTCTACTATATTAATATGGGGTGGGCCATGTAACATTTTAAATTTGAACTACCGATTACTTTGACCTTGATGGGAAGAATAACATTCATTTGTATATCCTCCATCCAAGGATGGGGGTTGAAAGCACGCTAGCGCCGAACGAAAACTTCCCAAATTGGGCGAAATCGCCCCAGAGGGTCAAATTAAAATGGAACATTTTGTATAATTTTTATATTTTTTTTGAGAATATTGAACACAAGAACTTTAAACCATAAAAATTCAAATACTTATTTTCTAATTTCATTTTCATAATTTAAATGAAAATTCACTTAAATCGCCGTTCTTGTTTATTTAAATTACCAAATTATTGTGAAATTTGTTTTGATCTTTCTTTTGTACACCGCAAAAAATACGTTGCTATCACAAGTACACAAATATGCATCAGCGATGCTGTCAGAGTTCAAATGAGACACAAATAGATAATATAAATGACATTTGCAAATTCATATATTCGAAGACTAATTTTTTTATGGAAATATACAGGATATTATTATTAAATTAAATATATTATTAAATACAAATTTCGCGCTCAATTAGATTTTCGATATTAGGGCTGTTTTTCTTCAAGCCGGGATAACAAGCTGCGATAACAAAAACGTTAATAAAAATATAAGTTTTTGCTCAAAAAAAAATAATTTTTTCACATTGACTTACACATTTGGCTAAGTCCAAAATTTTTAACACAAAATAAAAAAAATATTGCTTTTGGCGACAATTTCAAAAAAATAATTTTTTATATTGAGTGAAATTTTAATTTTTTATTTAGGTTTTTGTTATCGCAGCTTAATTATGCAGTCTTAAAGAAAAACAGCCCTATTATTAGACGTGAATGATGGATCGAATAAGACAAGATTCCTTTAGGTATACACTAAATACAATAGCAGTCAATGGCTTCGATGTTACATATCAAGCTCCAAACGAAGCTATTTGATATCCAATTTGTTTTTTTCAACGCCACAAATTAATATTTTTGGAAAATCTTAATATTAAGAGGTCAGTTCAGTTTATATTCGCAGCTTGTAGACAAATCATTACTCTCACATTTTCTCAATTTTATAAATTTATAAATAAATATAATATTTTAATTATTCCAAACCATTATTTATTTAAAATCAAAAAATAAATATTGTTATATTTATATTTTCAAAAGGCTTAAATACCATAAATATTGGCAGATAGTGGGTGCTACAGTTGGTTGTATTTCCATTCTATTTTAATTCCAAAAGTACAAATTTTGAAGACCCATTATCAGACGTACATAGCGCAAAATAACCTAACTTCATGATTCAACCAATTTTTGCCGTAAAAGAAAAATTACGAATTTGGAAAAAAACTTTTTATTTTGAGTGTCTATGCAGTCAGAGGAATGTATACACCGAAATCCAAGATTCCAGCTGCGCCCATTTGGTTGGTACCATTTTTACACCCTTGACGTTTCTACGCAATTAAAGGGTGATTTTTTAAGAGCTTGATAACTTTTTTTAAAACAAAAACGCATAAAATTTGCAAAATCTCATCGGTTCTTTATTTAAAACGTTAGATTGGTCCATGACATTTACTTTTTGAAGATAATTTCATTTAAATGTTGACCGCGGCTGCGTCTTAGGTGGTCCATCCGCTTAGTCCAATTTTGGCATTTCCACGTTTTTGAGTAACAGAGACCCAATTGGTGCGAACGGCGACGAATCGAAAATTGGTGGTCATCATTAACACTGGCCGATACAGCTGCGATATTTTCTTCAGTTCGCACTCTACGTAAGCGTGTTGGTGGTTTAATGTCCAACAATGTAAATTTGGTGCGAAATTTAGTCACAATAGCCCGAATAGCCGCTTCAGTGGGTCGATTAAACTGACCATAAAATGGAAGCGCGCAATGAACTTTCTTAACAGAGCACGCATTTTGATAATAAAATTCAATAATTTGCAAGCGTTGTTCGTTTGTAAGACGATTCATGATGAAATGTCAAAGCATACTGAGCATCTTTCTCTTTGACACCATGTCTGAAATCCCACGTGATCTGTCAAATACTAATGCATGAAAATCCTAACCTCAAAAAAATCACTCTTTAGAATTTCATCATTCTAGCTGTAGTCGTTTAGTTGGTACATTGTATCCCTTGAAAGTAAGTATTTCGAAAAATCCGCTTATTCTCCGTGTCTACGCAGTCAAAGGAATGTATAGTCCGAAATTCATGACTCTAGCTGCAGTCATTTGATTGGTACTATTTTTATCCCCTTTTTCTATTTTGACCCCAAAACGACGAATTTCCAAAAATCTGTTTATTGTCCGTGTCTACACAGTCAGAGGAATGTATACTCCGAATTTCATGACTCTAGCTGCGGTCATTTTTCATTTTATCCCCAAAAAGTACGAATTTTGAAAATTCCGTGTATTTTACTTGTCAATGCAATCAGAGGAATGTATACACCGAATTTCATTATTCTAGGTACAGCCGTTTGGTTGGTACCATTTTTATCCCTCTATTCCCACTTTACCCCTTAAAAGAACGAATATGGAAAAAATACTTTTATATTATGTATCTACTGAATTAGAGGAATGTACACACCGAATTTCGTGTTTCTAGCTGTTGTCGTTTAATATGTACCATTTTTATCCCTTTTTTGCCCCATTTCACCCCCTACAAATAAGAATCACTTTACGGTGCATGCTTAAACACGCTAAAATATTAGGGATTATTATGGGAATTTTTAGTCCTTGTGAGGGAAAATGTTTTCCCTTTGGGCCGATTTCGCCCCGTTTCAATCCTAACCGATCTACGACTATAAGACGCATTTATGGAAAGTTTGGACGTCCTACCTCCTTTCGTTTAGATGCTAGCGTGCTTTCAACAGACGGACGGACGGACATGGCTAGATCGTCTTAGAATTTTATGACGATCAAGAATATATATACTTTATAGGGTCTCAGATCGATATTTCAAGGTGTTACAAACGGAATGACAAAGTTAGTATACCCCCATCCTGGAGGTGGAGGGTATAAAAACGGTGGACGCTGTTGGAGTTAACACCGGATAACCGGTTTTCGGTTTTGACATCCCAACTCCCGATATAACTTTCTTCGATCTAGAAACCACATATTTTACTACATTTTCCTCAAATTTGGCACAATTATAATCCAGTTAGCAATATCTTTGGTGAAATTTTGCTCCCAAATGTTTATTTGATTATAATTTTTACCTCGAAACATACATTATGACAGTGGGTCACAATGGACCATGATTAGGGCCCATACAAAAAATCTTCCCAATTTCACCGTTGTCCGAATTGAATTGCGATGGGGTAGCAAGTGGAGGGTATCATATAGTCGGACTTTAGTCTTTCCTTACTTGTTCATAATATCGTTTTTATACCCTCCACCTCCAGGATGGGGGTATACTAATATTGTCATGCCGTTTGTAACACCTTGAAATATCGACCTGAGACCCTATAGAGTATATGTATTCTTGATCGTCAGAAAATTCTAAGACGATCTAGCCATGTCCGTCCGTCCGTCTGTTGAAAGCACGCTAGCATCTAAACGAAAGGAGGTAGGACGTCCAAACTTTCCATAAATACGTCTTATAGTTGGGATTGAAACTGGGCGAAATCGGCCTAAAGGGAAAATTCACAAGGACTAAAAATACCCATAAAAACTCTTAAAGTATTTTTTCAATATGTTTGCTTGTACTTACTTGATATTGGGTATGCCCATTCCCCCTGTAACAAATACGTGCACCATAAAGTGATTTTTATTCGTAGGGTCACCCCCTACGAATGGGGCAAAAAGGGATAAAATGGTACAGCTAGTAACACGAAATTCGGTTAGTATATTCCTCTAATTGAGTAGATACATTATATAAAAGTATTTTTTCCAAATTCGTAATTTTGAGGGGTAAAAAGGGAATAGTGGAATAAAAATTGTACCATTCAAACGGCTGCACCTAAAATAATGAAATTCGGAGTATACATTCTTCTGATTGCACAGACACGTAAAACAAAGGGATTATTCGAAATTCGTACTTTTTGGGCTTAAAATGGAAAAAGGTAATACAAATTTTACCAACCAAATGACTGAAGCTAAAGTCATGAAATTCGGAGCATACATTCCTCTATCTCCGCAGACACGAAAAATAAATTGTTTTTCAAAATTCGTACTTTCAAGGGATACAATGGGAACAAAGGGATAAAAATGGTACCAACTAAACGGCTACACCTAGAATGGTGACATTCGGTGTGTACATCGCTCTAATTGTGTAGACACGTAAAATAAAGAGATTTTAGAAAGTCGTAATCTTAAGGGGGTGAGTGAAATGGGGAAAAGGGGATAAAAATGGTACCAACTAAACGGCTACTGCTAGAATGATGAAATTCGGTGTGTACATCGCTCTAATTGTGTAGACACGTAAAATAAAGAGATTTTAGAAAGTCGTAATCTTAAGGGGATAAAATAGGAAAAAGGGGACAACATAGTATCCATCAAATGGCTGCAGCTAGAATCATGGAATTCGGTGTATACATTCCTCTGGCTGCATAGACACGCAAAATAAAAAGATTTTTCCAAATTCGTACTTTTTTACTTCTACGGCTAAAATTGGTTGAGTCATGAAGTTAGGTAATCTTGCCTTGTGTACTTCAGATAATGGATTCTCAAAATTTTTACTTTAGGATTTAGAATATTTATTCTTTGATACACATGGGCAGGGCATCTCCTGCTAAAATATCTAAGAGATAATTCTCATATTTCATAGTATATCTTCGAATAAAATATATCCTCTGACCTTCATTTACATGTATATAGGGAAAAACAAAGTTCTCAAAAAATCGCTGAACTTTGTATATCTATAAGAGCTTCAAAAGTACTTCTGTTTTTTGTAGCGTCCTTTTCAATGTAAAATTGTTTATAATTTTGTACTAATTTGTACTAAATCCTTACGATATATTGTTAAAATGTAGTACTCTTTAAGTGCTTTAGAACACTAAAAAGGCTGATCGACTTTTTCAGTTTCTTTCTAGTTTTTGCCGTAGTTTAAGGCGTGCGAATGTCGCCGTACCACTGGGAGATTCCCATATATAGGGTAAACGTAGACTTGCCTTATAAGCGTGGTCTAATAAAAATATTATATTTATTTATAAAATTATTTTTTCTATATTTGTATTTGTTTTGGTTGGCTATATTAAAAAAATATTTTACTGTAATATTACTGCACTTCTACGAAAATCGACAGCCTCTGTAGAATGCAATCCATGGTGGACAGTATATAAAGTTCGTCCCGGCCGAACTTAACACCGTTTTTACTTGTTTTTCTTAAAATCTGTTAAAAAATGTTTCCAAGGATTATGAGTTTTTAGCTGTCACAAAAAATATTGTATTGTATCTCTTTTATTTATAGACGATCTAATAAATAAATAATACCACAATATATTTTATAAAGTTAAGTTTTTTTTTATAAATTTAAGACGAACAATGGAAAATACGCCGCAAACAGCTAAATCCAGCATTTAACCACAACACACTTATCAGTTTCTTGGGCGATTTCAATCGGGTAGCTAATGAATTGGCTCAACAATTAAAACCGCACCTACAGGATAATATAATATCATTTCATCAACTGGATGATTTAGTCAGTCGAGCTGTCTTGGAAGTATCTTGTTGTATGTATTGAACTGCATTTTATGATAATGGTTAAAATCCTGATACGTCCTTCCATCCACAGTAACCACAATGGGCGTGTCAACGCATTTTACCCAAAACGACGAGAAAGGAATCGCCTGGGCCTATCGATAGTAAGTGGAAAAAAATCATATTTTTTCGAAACTCATCAACCACATTTGTTTTATTTCCTCGCGAAGTTTAATGGAACTTACAGCACTGAAGATATTGAAGCCATGGTATCAGATCGACTCTGTGTTCCGACTGTTGGATCGGGAAAATTATGAGATATGGCTAAAAGCCAAGAAGTTGGCACATGAATTTGTTACAAATGTAAGAATTGGATAGTTTTTTTTCTGGATTTATGCTTTCTATCCCTTTTTGTTTAACACCTTTCTGTATTCGATATTGAAGCTGAAATCCACTCATATTTGCTTTTCAATAGAAAATTGTATACCGTGTATTTCTTTTCAATCTGATTCTAAAAATTCAATAGATTGTCCAACAAAAACACGCTGAATGGAAACAGAAACAACAACATAGCATCGTTAACACGGTCGGGAATGGCGAAAATCATACGACTCCAACAACTGAAAATATCACCGAACATCGTATTTTCATAGATCAAATATTTCATTTGGCCCAGATGGGTAAATTGAGTTTGCAGGATGTAATGGACGAATCCCAATCCATGGTGGTGGTGGTAAGTTTGACAGCAAGAAAATCAACCTTGTATATATTTCTATTCAATTTTTAAATTATAAATTCATTTATTGTAAAATATCTCTACTTAGCCTTGTTCGGACTGTCGATTGAAATCCTAAATCATCATTTTCCGGACTTCAACTAATAGTGTAATATTTTTTTATGAAAATGGAACTGTGGTTGTCCACAAATTCCGGGAAAAACTAGATTTCAATTTGCAATCCTTACTAGGTATTCGATTACTAAACTATTCTCGTATTAAATCATCGTCATTGCACTATTCACACATTTAATTATTCAACTAAGTGTATAGTGGTTCCAAATCGATTTTTAAGGAATTAATTTTGCAACTTCCATATGATTTGCCTTTTTCTTCCATATGATTTGCATTTTTTTGTCATTTTTATTCCGATTTAAGCCAAATTTCATATTATGGCTAATACTGAGACAACAAATTTAATTTTGTATGCATATCACCTATAAGCAAAATTTACGCACAAAATATGCTTCAAACAAGTAAGTAAGCTTCAGTCGGCTAAACCGACTTATATATACCCTCACTCGCAGAGTTAAAAGGAATTAAATTTTACGTAGGGCAGGATAATTAGGGTGGAAGCTGCTCCCAGCATTGAACTAATTGAACTAACACCAAGGGGATATCCCATATAAATGCAGTACATAGCTGGCGGAGGGACTGCTTGCTTAAATTATAGGTGCAGTGTAGCGCTCTGTTTTACATTTCACATTTATTAAACAAACAAAAATCCAAAACCTAGGCATTTTTAATTAAAAAACAAGTAAGAAGGCGTTAAGTTCGGCCGGGCCGAATCTTATATACCCTCCACCACGGAGTGCAGATTAAAGGATGTCGACTTTACATAGAATTACAGTACCATATTACGAAAATTGTAATATTTTTATGTACATTACTATATTTGTTTACTATTTCAAACTTATGCGCACTGTTTAAAATCGACTACTATATATTTATAAATAAAATGCTGTAATCGCTAAAATATTAGGCGATTGTCAGTCGCCATTAGGAGGAAGCATTTTCAGATACAGACAAAGTGATAAGAAAAGTATAAATTTTAAAGATATCCCCATTCGCCCCATCCTCCGCCCAAATGTACAGATTTCGAAAAAAACCCTTTTTCGAGTCTTCATAGTCAGAATGTATACACCGAATTTCATGATCTCAAATTCAGCGGTTTGGTAGGTCCCATTTGTATCCCTCTTTTTCAATTATATCACTTAAAAGTACGAATTTCGAAAAATCCCTCTATTTTACGTGTCTATGCAAGATGTACACACCGAATTTCATGATTCTAGCTGTTGTCGTATAATTGGTACCATATGTTATCCCTTTTTGTACCATTTGGCCCGCTAAAACTTTTATTTTCTTTGTGGCGCTTCCAAGCTACAAGAGGAATGTCCGCAACAAATTTTAACTGTATGAAAATCAGAAATTTAATTAATAAGCCAAGGCTACCTATATTTGTATACTATGTATATATATAATGGAAATAACACTTCAATTAATAAAGTACATATAAAGCAGCAATCATAAATACCCTAAATATTGGGGGACAGAGAGTGTGTTTTCAGCTACAGTTGTATTTCCAACCTATTTTAATTTCAAAAGTATACATTTTGAAAATACGAATTTGGAAAAAAATATTTTACGTGGATATGCAGTCAGAGGAATTTATACTCCGAATTCCATGATTCTATCAGCGGCCATTTTGTTGGTACCATGTTGGTACCATTTTTATCCCATTTTTTGCATTTTACCCCTTAAAAAAAATCGAAAATCTATGTATTTAACGTGCCTATGCAATTAGAGGGATGTACGCACCGAATTTCATCATTCTAGCTGTAGCCTTTTAGTTGGTGCCATTTTTATCCCTCTGCTCCCATTGAATTTGGAAAAACCTTTTTATTCTTCGTCTCTACTCAGTCAGAGTCAGTTTGTTGGTACCATTTTTATCCCCTTTTTGCATTTTACACACTAAAAGTACGAATTTCGAAAAAATCTTTTATTTTATGTGTCTACGCAATCAGAGGAATATATACACCGAATTTCATTATTCTAGGTGCAGCCGTTTGGTTGGTACTATTTTTATTCCTTTATCCCCATTTAACCCCTTTAAAGTACGAATTAAAAAAAAAAAAATACTTTTATATAATGTATCTACTCTATGAGAGGAATGTACACGCCAAATTTCGTATTTCTATCTGTTGTCGTTTGATAGGTACCATTTTTATCCCTTTTTTCCATTTCGGCCCCTACAAATAAAAATCACTCTATGGTGCCCTTTTATGCTATAAAGGGAATGCGCATTGCAAATATCAACTAAATACAAGCTAATATGGCTGAAATACTCTAAATATTAGGGATATTTTCAGTCCTTGTGAGGGAAAATTTTTTCCCTTTGGGCCGATTTCGCCCACTTTCAATCCCAACCGATCTACAACCATAAGACACATTTAGGAAATTTAGAATTTGAACCTCCTAGCTCATTTCGTTCGGCCGCTATCGTGCTTTCAACAGACAGACAGACGGACATGGCTATATCGTCTTAGAATTTTACCACGACCCAGAATATATATACTTTATGGGGTCTCCGATGAATATTTCAAGGTGTTACAAACGGAATGACAAAGTGAATATGGGGGTGGGGGGTATAATAACAATTTTAAAAATATGATTCTCTCTTCGCTTCTTTATATTTATATGTCATGCTTTTCTATACATACTACATATGCTTAAAGTTTCAAGATAATGATTTTTTCTTTCATTTCTTTTCAAGATATGAGAAGAATTTCGTTAAACAACTTTTTGCTATTTTAGCAGGGACAAGAATGCTATCTCTTCTTCAGCAGTATTTTTGCTTTCTTTGAGTGTAGCGTTCGTCCTTGCCCCGCAAAACTTAATTGTGTCAATTTCTTTAACGATTTGACGTTAAAGAATAATTGATAATTGTGACTAATAATTGTGAATAATTGTACTTTGATTACAAGAATAGGTGGACGGACATGGCTAAATCGATTCATAAGTGATTGTATGTCAAGTGGTATACTACACATAGAGAAGAAAGTCTGTCATTAACAGCAGCGATTGTATGCTGCCTATCACTAGACACTTTTCTGCAATGACAGCAGTTTTTCAACAATAACAGCAATTTTTCTGCAATCTAGCATCAGCATTCACACTGCTAACGAGTTTGCAGTCTGCTAAAAATGACTGTAGTCAATTAAAATATAAAAATAGATAAAAAAGTGTTCACAATTAAAAAGCCTTTCATGTTGACGGCGAAAACGAGTTTAGCTAGAATTTCCTTTTATATTAGCTTGGGACAATATGCGTCTCATTAAAAAGACAATCGTAATATCTTTCAGTGGTAATAAATTACCTTATAATAGCCTTTATTCTAAAAAGCCTTGTTAATATGTATATTCAACTGGCAATACTGTTCTGTACAGTATGCTTAAATTTCAAGATATCTTTTTTCTTTATTGCTAAAAACAGCAAACAGCTGTTTGCTATTTCAGCAGATACATTTGTATCTGCTGTCTCTTTTTCAGCTTCTGCTCTTTCAGCAGACTTCCCGCTTTCTTTTACTGACAAATTCCTTTGAGTGTAAGCAACGGGTCTATCTCGCTTCCTTTTGGATGTTAGAAACAAATGCACCTAGTGGAGGGTATAAATATTCCTCAATTTTTCCCGATAATGTATCGTCTCAATAACACCGCCTACAATTGAAACTATTAAATCTATATATTAAAAATCATCTTTTTCCTAAAAATGTGGGTTACATTTCAGTTGTCCAAATAAATAGTAGGACAAGTCTTTCAAATTGTCAATAATCATTCACACAAAAATCCATGCATCACCACACGTTTCGTAATATCAACGTAAATTCTGTTGTATTTATGTAAATATTTTCTTTCACATTATTTTTTCACCTATCTACTCATTAACAATGGCATGAATAACTCCTTTTTTACTTCTTTATTTCTAACGATGCTGTTCATTTCCTGCGTTTCTCCCACAAAGTCCTTTGAAACAGTATCGACGTGTATTATAAACGCATTACTGTGTTTGGCATTAAACCACGACTGCCAAGTGAAACTACGTCAAGAAATACGGCGCATAATGGCTAAGGACCCAACTAGCACATTAAGCAAGAAATGCGCGGGCGACACTGGCGGCCCGAATGACGCGGCAGCGTCTCAGAATTATGACCATGACGATGACAACCACCATGTAACCATGGCACATTTGCAAGATATGCCATATCTAGACATGGTATTGAATGAGTCGTTACGTCTGCTGCCAACAGTACCCATGAATTTGCGCAATGTTAGCAAAGATTTTCAATTGAACATTTTAGAACGACAACGGAACAAAGGGACCATATCCAGTGGCAGCAACAATCCCGATAATGGCTGCCGAACCAAATTAGTGACGGTACCTAAGGATACAATGATAGCAGTGGATACGTTTAATATGCAACGCAGCACGGAATTTTGGGGTCCTGCAGCGTTGAACTTCATTCCCGAACGTTTTTCGAAAGAACCTCAAACGGAGGACAGCGAACCAATCCGACGTCACTCGTATGCCTTTGTACCATTTTCCAAAGGTTTGCGTACTTGCATAGGTAGGTATAACAAGTAAAAAGGCGTTGAGTTCGGCCGGGCTAAATCTTATATATCCATAATCTTATATATCCACCACGGAGGCTCTCAACTTTACATATTAGGAAAATTGTGATGCTTCATTATTATAATATAAATAGTCCTCTACTAATTATAAATAACAACTTCAAGTGGAATCAAAAAGGCAGCAATCTTTAAAAATACGTCTTAAATATTTTTAGGTAGAAACAATTTCCCCCAAGCGCGATTTTTCCCATTTGCAATTTCTTGATTCCAGCTACAGCCTAAATGTCTATAACATTTTGATAGAAAAAGTTGTAATATTGAAGATCCAATATGTTACAGAGTGGAATATACTCACCCAATTTCATGATTTTAACTACAGCCGTTTGATTGGTACCAGTTTCACTCCTTTTTCCATTTTGATCCTGAAAGTATGAATTTAGAAAAATTCGTACTTCTTATTTTCAGCGTCTACGTAGACAGACGAATATCACGATACTAGCTACAGCTGTTTGATTGTTGCCAAATTTAATTCAATTTAGATCCTGATGGTTCGAATACCGAAAGATCTCTTTATTTTTCGCGTCACCGCTGTCAGAGAAATGTACACACCGAATTTCATTATTACAGCTGCAGCTGTTCGGTTGGTACAAATTCTATCCCACTTCGGCCTATTTACTTTAAGGCGGTAAAAATAAAAAAGTCATTTTATTTCGCATCTTCGCAGTCTGATGAATGTACACACCGAATTTCATGATTTCAACTTCAGCGGTTTGGTACCATTTTTATCCCACTTTTCCAATTGCATCCACTAAAAGTACGAATTTTAAAAAATCCCTCTATTTTACGTATCTTCGCAATTACACATTCCAAATTTCATATTTCTAGCTATTGTCGTATCATTGGTAATAAATAATCATTGGTAATAAAATAAAATAATTTTTTGAAAATTTGTTTTGATACAAATATTTATATTGTAATTGGCGACAATGTGAAAAAAATATTTTTTTTATTTTCCGCAAAAAATTAAATTTTTATTACCGTTTTTGTTAATGCAGTTTGTTATCCCGGCTTAAAGAAAAACGGTCCTATCGTGAACAAAATAATTTGATATTTTCGCAGCAAAAATCTCTGTAAATGCGAAGACACATGAAATGGATTTTTCGAAATTCAGAGAAAATGTCCATAATAACCCGTTCTAAAAATGTGCACGGTCTTTGAAATTATTTAATTTTTTCAAATATATTTTACTAATGAAACATTACAACTTAATCAATTTAAATTTAATTTAATTCTAAAATAATTGCCACGCTCCCATAAGTGGGTGTGGTAGTTTGTAATTATAACAAATATCGAAATTTTCATAAAACATCAACAATTTTCTAATATGGTCTGAACTGTCGGTCTACTCTGCCGTTAATACTGGGGAATGCACTCCATGGTGAAGGCTATACATATTAGATTTGGCACGGCAGATCTTAACGCATTTTTATTTATTTTATTTTGAAATTTGTATAGGTAGTCATATAATTCCAAATTTGCTATAATTTTCTACTTTTTTATATACACAAAATAATTTCAAATTTCTTCCATCCATTCTCTTCCAAGGTTATCGTTATAGCATTTACTTGTCGAAAATTATCCTGATTAAATTAATTTCAACATTTGACTTTACTACAAATGTCCAGTTTGAGGATTTGGAATATTATGAGAGTGTATCCCTAAAATATCGCAATTCAAAGGACATTAAATTCGAAATTCATCAAGTTGCCGAGGAAGGAGAAGTTTGAATTATAACATTCCTGCTGGTCCCATAAATCAAACATCAGCGCTATTTAATATCTATTTAATTTCGAGTTATGTAATTAATTATGTTTAAATTGAAATATAAACTTAATGTGATTAGAGTGATCAAACCCGATTACTTGATATATTATTAAAAAAACGTCAAATGAATTTTTGGCAATGAACCAAAATTATCCTAATTCTACCAGGAATGTTCGGGGTCATTTTCGACGGATTTCAGTGAATCTGATTATAATCAGATGCATAATTATGCATCATAATTGTCTTATCCCCAAGTATAATTTCCCCATTTTTATTGTTTCAAGAAAAACCCGGTCCGAGCGGTTTTTTTTAAGAAAACCGACCATCCGGGTTTTTTTTAATCACGGATTTCGAAAAAACCGGGCTTTTGATCACTTTAAATTTGATTCGTTTCACACTAATTTGTCTTCTGGAAACCAATTATTAACATAGAAAGGGCGGGCTGGCCGTAAAATCTAGAAATGTGGTACGGACATTCCTGTTACAGCGTGAAGGCGCCCAAGAAAATATTTTGTACCTTTGGAGCAAAAAGGGACAAAAATGGCACCACAACACTGCACAATTATGAAATTCAGTGTGAGTTCACGAAAATCGTACTTGTAAGGGATTAAAAGGGATACAAATAGTACCACCTGGTCAAACGGATTGGTCTAGAACCTTGAAATATGGTACGGAAATGAACGCACCCAAAAAATATTCTTTGCAAAATTCGTACTTCTTGGGGACGAAATTGGATAAAATTGGTACCAATCAAACGGATGGAACTGGAATCATGAAATTCGGTGTGTACATTTGTCTTACAGCGTAGATGAGTGATAAGAAGGAATTTTACGAAAATTTTACTTTTAAGGGATTTACTTTAAGGGATTTTTTGATAAATTCGTACTTTTTGGGAACGAAATAAGGTAAAATGGGATACAAATGGTACCAAACAAACGGATAGAACTGGAACCATGAAATTCGATTTGAAACACAAAATAAAGGAATTTTTAAAAATTCGTATTTTTAAAGGATAAGCGGAAAAAAGGGCTGACGCTTCAATAATGAAATTCGGTGTATATATTCATTCGTCCTTCAACGTAAATGAGTCATAAAACGAATTTTTACGAAAATTGTACTTTTAAGATATTAGAAGGGATAACAATGGTACTACCGACCTGACTAAACGGCTGGGTTTAGAATATTGGAATTTGGAACGTATGTACATTAGGATGGGTCACGAAAATAAATTGCAGTGGTAACCCCCCCCCCCAAGAAATGAAGATTGGACTGTTTAATGATGATCTGCAAAATATTTCGTCACTGGGTCAAGCCATCTGTGAGCTAAACGCTCCTGAAAACATCTCTAAGAATCATGTTTTTCCTCTGTAATTTTTTATATGTTACATTTTTGCCCAATTTTTTTATGAATTAATACAGCCTTGGAAGCACTTTAAATAAAAAATTTGATTCTTGTATTATAGTAACTTATTGGTGGAATTATTGGATATTTATATTGATTTTTTGCGGGTTTTCAAGGGACAGCTAAAAACTCATATTTCTTGGAAATATTTTGTAAGAGGTGTAATGAAAAATAAATAAGTGGAATCAATACCTTTCGAATGATACATAAATGATAAATATCGAACGATAAATGGCGACACTGACCCCATTTTTGTGAAATAATTTAATGCAGGCCAAATGCACAGCCAAAATGTTCAAACACTTTTTACAAAAATGAGCGCTGCGGCGTCAATTTCATTTCGATGTTCATCATTTAGACATCATTCGAAAGGTATTGACTGCAGCTATTTATTTTTAGTAAAATACTGCCACCAAATACGAAAAAGCTTTCAGTAGTCGCTGTGAAAATCCACAAAAAAATACTATAAACGTCCAATAAATCGACCAATAAGTTACTCTAAGACAAGAATCAAAATTATTATTTAAAGTGCTTTCAGGGGTCTATTATTTTAGAAATTTAAAAAAAAAATGTAACACAAGAAAATTACACCGGTAAAACATGATTTTTATATTTTCAGGGGCGTTTAGCCCACAGATGGCTTGATCTAGGAACGAAATATTTTGCAAATCATCATTAAACAATCCAAACTTTATTTTCGTGGGGTGACTGGAACTTGGTTTTCCATTTGTATGGACGGCGACCCAGCCTAATGTACATTACTGCTATAGCACGAATGGTACCAAGAAAATATTTTTGCTAAATTCGTACTTTTCGTGGTTGAAAATGTACATCCTCCAAAATTAAGGCATTTTCCGATATACGCAATTTTAAAGAATAATGGGGAAAAGAGGGATACAAATGGTACCAACAACACGGCTGAAGCTAGAACCGTGAAATTCACTATGTATATTCCTCTGACGCGTGTAGACGTGAAACATTTATGGATTTTACAAAATGTATACTCTTAAGTAGAAATTGGAACAAAAAGCGATTAAAATGCTATCCACACAATATGGAATTAGGTACATACATAATTACTCTGACGTGCAATACAAATGGATGGTATCGAAATGTGTACTTTACAGAGGGAAGCGGACCAAAAGTTATAAAAAAATGGTACAAACCAAATTGGGAGAATTGAGATAAAAACCAAAGTTTTTCGCTAGAATCTGAGTGCGTAGACGAGCAACATTAATTGATTTTTCGAAAAGTGTGCATTTAAGCGGCACAAAAATGGGTATAAATGGTACCCATTTACTAACATAAATGGATTTTTCGAAATTTGAGACAAAAAGGGATAAAAATAGTACCGACATAATATTGCACTTGAATCGTGAAGTTTTGTGAGAACATTATAGTCAGCGAAATAAAAAAAATTAAAAATATATAAAAAATGTATCTATCTATATAAGAATAATATTTTTCAACGTAATTTTTTTAGTTTTTTCGTTTGTATTTTTTTTTTGGTCTGTAATCAATATTTGATTTGAACTGGGTTATTGTCCTGGCTCAAGACCATTTTGCATCTATATTTAATAAAGGGTGATTTTTTAAGAGCTTGATAACTTTTAAAAAAAAAAACGCATAACATTTGCAAAATCTCATCGGTTCTTTATTTGAAACGTTAGATTGGTCCATGACATTTACTTTTTGAAGATAATTTCATTTAAATGTTGACCGCGGCTGCGTCTTAGGTGGTCCATCCGCTTAGTCCAATTTTGGCATTTCCACGTTTTTGAGTAACAGAGACCCAATTGGTGCGAACGGCGACGAATCGAAAATTGGTGGTCATCATTAACACTGGCCGATACAGCTGCGATATTTTCTTCAGTTCGCACTCTACGTAAGCGTGTTGGTGGTTTAATGTCCAACAATGTAAATTTGGTGCGAAATTTAGTCACAATAGCCCGAATAGCCGCTTCAGTGGGTCGATTAAACTGACCATAAAATGGAAGCGCGCAATGAACTTTCTTAACAGAGCACGCATTTTGATAATAAAATTCAATAATTTGCAAGCGTTGTTCGTTTGTAAGACGATTCATGATGAAATGTCAAAGCATACTGAGCATCTTTCTCTTTGACACCATGTCTGAAATCCCACGTGATCTGTCAAATACTAATGCATGAAAATCCTAACCTCAAAAAAATCACTCTTTAGAATGCAAATTTATTTACAAATGGCATGGTGACTTTTATTTTTTTCCAAACATTCGCCGAATTCATCACACTCAGTCATGTAATTTTATTTTTATTTTTTTTTGTTTTGCGGATTTTATATGAGTTAGGCCTTTTTTGTTTGGGTTTAAAAAAATATTGAGTTGAGGCTTTTTAAAACAAATAAATAAAGAAATTCAAGTAAATTTAAGACGAAAAACTATTCAATTCGGTAAAAGAGTGTCTTAACCATAGACCGATGTGAGCTGACCCACTTTGTCAAATAGAGAAGAATATTTGTATCGGGGCTATTACCCAACATGGAACGAAGTGACCCACTTTCACCATAGTGGTTCTAGGACGGAAAAAGTCAAGTTGGGGTCAAAATTTGTATGGGATTTATATATAAATGTGAACCGATCTGACCCTCCTTCACAACAGATGATTCTATTTGAAATTTAAGGCGTTGTGCCCAATTTGAAGAAAATCAGCGAAAATAATTGGTTTCCAGGACGGAAAAAGTCAAGTCGGGAGAGAAAATTGTGTGGGAGCTATATATAAAACTGAAGCGATCTAACCCATTTTCATAATTGGTCTGAAAATCTGTTCAAATATGCACATAGGCATAATATCCTAGTGGAGGGCAATGAGTTGAGTCTTTTTTCTTTCAATAAATTTAGGAAATGAGTTAGGTCGTTTTTTATTTTGCCTATAACTTGTCAATTTTCTATCCAGAGGATGGATCCTGGATATACTAGGTCATGATAGGGGGTGGTGCCTCCCACACAAAAAATATTTTAAAACTATCAAAAATTACTCATTTTATCTTCCAAAGCATAATAAGTAGGGGAATAGAGAAAAATGAACCCGTGCAACGCCGGGTACAAAATACTAGTAAGTTTATAAATAAGAATAAAATAGTATAACGAAAAACAATATAAAGCGAAATTGAATATATAAACTATTCTCCAATTCTATAGATCTTTGGTAGAAAGTCGTGGAATGTTGAACTGCTCTGGCGCTTGTACTTTCTAAGTAGACGAAGCGTTGTTCGGGATACATTTGGTATGTTGTTTTTTTTTGTGGGTTATTGTTGTTATTTCTCAATATCATTTAGTATATTCTCAACTTCAATTTGATTTTTCTTATTTTCAATTTTTCAATATCAAATTGTATATTCTCAATTCTAATTTTCTTCTCTGAAATAAAATTTACATTTCTGAATTTTTATGTTCTCAGTTTCAATTTGTATTTTATCAATTTCAATTTACATTTCTGAGTTTAAATTTGTATTTTCTCAATTTCGATTTACATTTCTGTATTACAATTTTTTTTCTCAATTACAATTTTCATTTCCGAATAACAATTTGTGTTTTTTTCAATTTACATTTCTGAATTACAATTTGTTTTTTCTCAATTACAATTTACATTTCCGAATTACAATTTGTGTTTTTTTTAATTTACATTTCTCAATTTCAATTTGCATTTTCTTAATATGACATTGTTCAATTGAAAATGGACCATCACCAAATTACCACAAATTTTCAATTGTTAATTTTTTCACGTTTCTTTTACTTTTTTACTTCGATTTGATCGTTTTGTTTCTGTTACAACGCCTTCAAGGAAATAGAAAATTCCACGTGAATAAATTCCTCTTTTAATCTGGGTATATTACATGCGTGATATAAAAAAGTGCAGTGAATCCAAGTATTACAAAGTAGTATTACAAACTCATTACCGTATTTATCTTCAATTTATAATACTCAGATAAGACATTTTGTGTTTATCTCCAATATATTTCTTCTGATTAAAGGATTAATGTTGATATGCCAATTAATCCTTTAATCAGACGAAATATATTGGAGATAAACACAAAATGTCTTGTCTGAGAATTATAAATTGAAGATTCCGACTTTGGTAATTTCTCGCATCTATTATATCACCATATTTTTGTCAGGCCTAGTTCTCAGTCCATAGAATGAGCATATATTTTTCTGATATTCGTCCTTTTCAGCTTGATTACCTGCAGAGAGTGTATCCAGATGACCACGTGAGTCAGAAGATGACTTGTATTTGGACTTAGCAATAACACTGGATATCGATTGGCTCAATATTTTCCCATCAGACTTTTCTTTAGCGCGTGTTCCTGTTTTATGTTCATACATGGAGGAAAGAAAACTAAATGTCTTTGGGCAATCCTTGCATTTCTGAATATCGCCACCATTGTGATCGGTCACATGTTCACGAAACTCAGATAGTATCTTAAACGCTTCATAACACTTGTTGCATTTGTATTTACTTTTGTCATTATCTGTGGAATGTGCACTTTTGTTATGATAAAGCAGAGTGGAAGGATATTTAAATGTCATTGAACAATGTGGGCACCTGTGAGTCGCCTTGACAATGTGACTCTCCTCAGGTTTCCTGCTATTAAAATAGTATCTACTCTGGCATTTCAGATTTATGTCGTCTATATCTTTTTTGTTGTTTGTTAATTTTGGCTGACTCAATATTTTCTCTGCGCGCTCTTTCCAGTGTTGCCTTTTAAAATGATAATTCAGAGTAGATTTATATTTAAATGCCTTCGGGCAAAGTGAACACTTGCTGACATCTTCAATTTCCACCGTGCGAGTAAAACCGGCAGAAGACGTTCTCGCTGCATCACATTTTGCGCCCGCAATTGGTAAATTCTTAGCTGCTTCTTTGGAGTGAGCGGTTTTTATATGACGATACAGGTTGGCATGATATGTAAATGTCTTTGGACAGTACGAACATTTGTGAATACGAGTAGACATATCCTTAGACAAGTCATCGTGCTTTTTGGATAGCATACTATCGTTTGTTGTATTATCAAACCATTCACCATCAAATTCCATATCAACGTTTTCGTTCATTTCCTCCCACCATGTTTCTTCATACTCGTCGCTGGAGTCTACCTCATCGAAAACACCTAATCGATCTTGGCATTCCTCCAGTGATGCTGACTTAACACTGCCACAAAGCGATCCCGATGTATTTTCGTCAAAGGTTTCCGTTTTATTTTCGCATATCAAATCATTCTCTATTTGAAAATGATTATCACGTTGAGTATCCTTCGACTCAAATTCAGGGAGAAACTCGTTTTCAACCTTTACTTCCCTAGTTTGGAAAGTATGGCATTCTTTAGGAAGATTTTCTTCTTCAGATTTTAAACTAACTAATGGTTTATCGTTAAATATCTCAATAGCTTGATTAATATTGTTTTCATCAGATATTCCAATGTCTTGTGTACTTTTGCTAACGGTTTCAGTTCTTTTTGCATCTTTGTCGTCCTTGCATTTGAATTGACTATTACGTTGGGTATCAAACAATTCTGAATCAGGCAGGGCCTCCTCTTCCTCCTCCTTAACATGCGGAAGATTTCCAATATCCGATTTTATACCAACTAATAGTTGCTCGTTATATATCTCACTAGTTTGATCAACATTGGATTCTACTTCATATTTTAATAGTTTGGTTTGCGCCACAATTACAGAATTTTGGAACGTATGGAAGTCATCAATGTGATGCCAGCATTGCAAACATATATGTTTAAAATGTTTACTCCGTCTTATATCGAAAAACTAGAAGAATGTTTAAATAAAACCATTTAGATTATTTTTTATGCATAACTCAGTGCTGGTCGCGACGCAACTTACCAGTGGATTGAAATATTTGATTGTGATTTCATAGATCTCATTGCAATGGTCATTTTCATCGTAAAGGCTTTTAAAGTCATTACAAATATTTGCACACAAACTGCATGAAATTGATTGAGACATATGTAATTGTGGACAACCGTGTAACAACTAATCGTCCAGAATTTTTGAAGGCTGAAAAATAATATAGATGACTCAGTGATGAAATATTTTGTAGATCATAATTAAACAATTCAATCTTCATTTCTGAGGGGTGAGATTATCGACATTAGTCCAAATTAGCAATATATGCATATAATACATTAGAGCGACTCACGGAAAAAAATTTAAATCTCAAAATGAAACTTGATATGTTTTCCGATTATTCCTAAAATATTTCGGCTCTATCAACATAACAATTTTCATTTAAAGTGCTTCCAAGGGTTTATCAATTCAGAAAAAATTGGACAAAAATGCAACATAAAAAAATTACACGGGAAAAACATGATTTTTAGAGGTGTTTTCAGGAGCGTTTAGCTCACAGATGACTTGACCCAGTGACGAAATATTTTGTAGATCATCATTAAACAATCCAATCTTCATTTATGAGGGGTGACCGAGTCATGTCATGAGTAAATACTCTGCTTCTCGATTAGACCAGTTCAGTAGCTACATTTTTCAGACAATTTTCAATACATTTGGCTGAAGACATACATACATACCTAAAAATTGAAATTGGAATAATACATTATCGTGGGTGTTTGGAAGAATTTAGATCAGTATCAGTACCAATAGCTGTATAGATTTTGAATTGCTTAAACCTTACCTATATGAACTTAATAGGAAAAGTTAAAAGGCTATTATTTACAGTTTTGTTTTTGTTATTATTAAATAACCTATTAATTATGTTTGCTTGCTTTTATACAGCGAAGAAGAATATAAAGCAAAGCGTCAGCATTATTAAAATGGAAAGCACGACGTCAGACCGTTGTGAAAATAATGTGAACGCGCGTATCGAAGTTCGTCGTAGTATTTGAAAACGCATTTCATGAGCGCACGTCATCATCGTCCCAAACGACAACAATTATTTTCTCCGCGTGTATTACCTTCTGTTGTTGTATTTTTTGAAAAGCTATCATTTCACTGAAATTAAAAGAACCAAAAATGTTTATAAACTTTTTTGAGCATAAATTCTTTTATGGTCAGTACACAAACTCTTAACATTCGCCGACGTAAATATATGAGATAAAAACAACGTTGATTGATTGTTTAGTGCACTATTCGTCTTCGTGTACTATTAAAGTTGGATGGATTCGAAATCACTGATCTTGGGATAATAGTTTAGGAAAAAGAATGGATTTTGGAAAATCAACTCGATTTTTGGTACGTATTGGATATAAAGGGTGATTTTTTAAGAGCTTGATAACTTTTTTTAAAAAAAAAACGCATAAAATTTGCAAAATCTCATCGGTTCTTTATTTGAAACGTTAGATTGGTCCATGACATTTACTTTTTGAAGATAATTTCATTTAAATGTTGACCGCGGCTGCGTCTTAGGTGGTCCATCCGCTTAGTCCAATTTTGGCATTTCCACGTTTTTGAGTAACAGAGACCCAATTGGTGCGAACGGCGACGAATCGAAAATTGGTGGTCATCATTAACACTGGCCGATACAGCTGCGATATTTTCTTCAGTTCGCACTCTACGTAAGCGTGTTGGTGGTTTAATGTCCAACAATGTAAATTTGGTGCGAAATTTAGTCACAATAGCCCGAATAGCCGCTTCAGTGGGTCGATTAAACTGACCATAAAATGGAAGCGCGCAATGAACTTTCTTAACAGAGCACGCATTTTGATAATAAAATTCAATAATTTGCAAGCGTTGTTCGTTTGTAAGACGATTCATGATGAAATGTCAAAGCATACTGAGCATCTTTCTCTTTGACACCATGTCTGAAATCCCACGTGATCTGTCAAATACTAATGCATGAAAATCCTAACCTCAAAAAAATCACTCTTTATCATAGTCTATCACAAAGGTAATGTGATTTGTTTCGTGCGAACGTAACACACATCACATGGTGTGGTGTTCTGTAATTAACTTTCACTTCCATCTGTGAAAGTGTATTTGAATAGGTGTCAATCAGATCTGAATGATTACATTCCTTTCGGAATCATCATCCTTTATTTGCTAATACAAGCGGAACTTACACATTAGTGAATCCATGAATTTATATATATTTTTATAATAAAAAGAAAACATAGAAAATAAACAAGTAAGAAAACGTCAGATGGCTAAACTGACTGAATATATACCCTCACTCTCAGAGAACATGTCTATGGAAATTATAATAACTTAAATTGTACGTAGGGCCGGACGATTTGTGTGCAAGGTACTAGAAGGTTCATGGCATTTGGTCCTTGCTTCCACAGTTATAAATTGCAAAAACATGATCAAATATCAAGTCATAGTGGATTCCATGCACCAGTATAGAATTTATGAAGGATTTAATTTTACCTAGGATGTAGACAATTGTGTGGCAGGAACAAGAAGGTCGTGGCTAAACCGCAAATATATTTTTTGGTTGAAAGTGATTATAAAAAATATCAAATTTCAAATGATACCCGTATGGAAGTTATATTGGTTTTATTTTAACCAAGGCTTACACCACTCTGTGTGGGAGGTACCAGAAGGGGTGTGTCAATATCGCCCATATTCCATATGAATATAACCTCTATAATAGCATTGCCAAATATAAAATTTCACAGTCTTCCGATTATCTGTATAGGAGTTATAATAGCTTTAATTTTACGTAGTTTAGGGTGATTTGTGTGGGAGGTAATAGAATGGGCGTGGCAAAACCCCCCATATTTAGTACACTTAAAGTGATTACAGAAACATTATCAAATACCAAAATGTAGCTGATTCTGCATTTCCTTGTGGAAATTACATTACTTTTAATTTAACATGGGAATATGGGTCATTTGTGGGGGAGGTACATGAAGGGTGAACTTAAACTAAGTTTGGGAAAAATATTACCATGTGCAAAGTTTGAATTGATTCCTTAACTCCTTTCGAGAGTTATCCTGTACACCAGCCAGACGGACGAACGGACATGACTCAAACATCTTAAAAAGTCGTGAAATGGATTTGGTCCAAACATACTTGGGGTCTTACGTCACTCCTTCAATGCGTTACACTTTTTTTCTGTCCCAAATGATATATACACTCTACTCTGTAGAGTGAGGGTATAATAAAAGCACTTTCAGGAAATAAAAAAATCCTATTAGAATCTTCATTATTTTCAGAATATAGAATTATTGAAGTCAGTAAATAGTTACTAGTGTTTGAAGAAATAACTTAAAAATAACCTGAATAACACAACGTTAATATCTAATATCCTTTTATAGGAACATAACATGTCGCAAACAAATCTCTGTCGTTTGTGCGTTACTATTTGCCACGGAGGGCACAAAAGTCTTTACAATGAAAATGGTGACTGTAACAACGTATATGAACTGGCAATCAAATATTTGGGTGCCAAGGTATGTTCAAAATGAATCATATCACATACCACTAAACTAAATAAATAAATATTGTTTTTTTTCTGTTCTGAAGTATTTGAATTTGGAAGAAAGTAAACATCTTACAAGTATATGTCTGGAATGTTGGGGCAGCCTTTCTGACTTTGACATCTTCAATGAGACCATATTTCAGGCACAGTCTAAGCTAATCAAAGTTAACACTCAATCGAGAAGTATTGTAGTAGAATCTGTTCATATGGAACAGTCAAAGCTTATGGATGTGGAAGAACAAGAGGACGTCATCGTTGTTATAGAAGACGAAATAAATCCGGAGGGCAACAATATCAATCCAGAATCATATTTTATTAACAACGAAATCAGTTCAGAATACATGGATGTTATAGAAGTTTCACCGGATAACACCTCAAACGACAGTGCTTCTCCATACGATAATTCTGAACATCGGGAAGTTTATCCAGAGAATGAACAAATAATTGAAAACAAAGCCACATCGAATGAGAACTCTGCTAAGCAAATCCCGGACGGCAACAGCCAGGGCAGAAAGGCACATAAGAAGATAAATGCAAACGCCTTTTTAATCGAATGGAGAGAAAAATTAAGGTGCGTGGTTTGCAATGAGCCATCGTCAAGTCTTACGGTATTACGAAAACATTTCCTACAAAATCATCCCCACGAAGAGTGTTACGTTGTCTGTTGCCATCGTAAGTTCAACCATTTCGACCTAATTGAAGACCACATACGGCTCCACATCGACCCGAACTCCTTTAAGTGTGAAGTGTGCGGCAAATGTTTTTCAAATTGTCGCATTTTATGCCAACATATGGCCAAAAAGCATTCCGAAGATAGCATTCGATTATATAATTGTCCGAAATGCAAAAAGTGTTTTCATACGAAAGGTAGACGTAAATATCATTTGGAAAACTACTGCACAAATATGTGCCGAGAATGTGGCAAACTATTTCGATCCGAGGTTCGTCGGAAGTTACATGAACGTGTGATTCATAACTTGGAAGAACCCGTTTGTAAACAGTGCGACAAAACATTTCAGGACAAGCAAACTTTAAGAGAACATTTGCAGGAACATGTTGGTGATAACGATAGCAGCGGAACATATATGTGCACTGATTGTGGCAAAGTCGTCTCATCGGAATGGGCTTTACGTAGTCACAAAAGGGTGCACGAAGTAAGAAACATACACAAGTGCAGCGTTTGTAAAGAAATTTTTAGAGGAGCTGTACCCTTGCGAGAACACATGGCTTGTGACACCGGCGTACCTACATACACTTGTCCGTTTTGTCCGCGCACGTTTCAATATCGTTCTCGTCTCCATTATCATCGGAAAACTGAACATGCCAATGAGAGTACAGAGCCAACCACGCAGTCGAAGAATCAAAGACAAACAGATGCAACAGCATGATATGGAATAAAACTCATCAATTCAAATTCGTTTTGTAGTTAATTTTAGGTAGGTATATATGTATTTATATGGACAAATGATAAGGAAGAAATAAACAATCTGGTATTGAAATTAAAAAATTAAAATTATTAGCTATTTGTAATTCCTATCAAGAACATTGGATATGTGTGCATCATGATGTTGTGTCAAAAAACGTTTGTTGTTGGTATTGCTTCTAAATTTCTTGCACAATATTGAATAAGTCTGGATAACAAGCTGCGATAATAAAATCCCCTATCGCGAATAAAATGGGAACGTATCCACGTGGAATTTTCTATTCATGTGGAGGCGTAATATGGAGGTATGGACATGTAATAGGTATATAATAGAAACAAGACATAAAATCGAACTAACAAATCAGCAGAAACTCGAAAAATAGATAGAAATCACTTGGAAATTTAAGGGAAAAATTTATTCCTAGGGAAATTTTATTCGCGGTGTGAAAGAGTTAATTTTTTACTGAAAATAAATTGCTGCTTTTGTTTTTGTTTAATGATGATCTACAAATTATTTCGCCGCTGGCCATCTATGAAACGCCAAACGCTCTTGAAAACAATTTTTTCCTCTGAATTAATAGACCCTTGGAAGCACTATAAATAGGGTAAATGTTCCAATAGTCGGTACTTTAGCTTTTTTTGTTTTGTGACTGATGTCCTTACGAATTTCAATATGCTATTGGGGTAACAACTATATATTTTACTTCAATAGAGGGTATTGTTCTAGATTTAATAAATAGTTTAAACAAAAATAAATAATTAATTTGATTAATAATATATTTTGTAAAATTCATGGTATTTGCCAGTAGTCGGCATACTACTACTACTACACATATCACCCCATTGAATCATTAGATAAAGGGAGCTGACTATATTTGCAACACAAACTTCATTTTATATACATAAATATTTAACAATCGCTATTCTTATTTATTTACGTTGGAATTCTAAAATGCCGACTACTGGTACATGCAGAACTTAGGGACACTTACCCTATAAATTTTTATTATTCTTGTTTTAGAATAACTCATTGGTCGTATTTGAACGTTTAGATTGATTTTTTGTGGCATTTCATATTTCTTGGGAACATTTTGTAAAAGGTGTCATGAAAAATAAATAGAAGAAATCACTTGCCTTTCCATTTGTATGGAACGCGACCCAGCCTAACGAACACTAGCATAACTCCATATCGACCATAAATAAAAAATCGACTCAAAAATAACTATTTCGATCCAGCCCTCAATGGATTACTGATTTTAAAAGGCAATTCCATCATATTAATGTAGATTGAATACACTTTCCAATGAAATATATCTCGATCGGATCGGAACCAACATTTTTGCAGTTATTTGAGATTTTCTCAGAATACTGTGAGTTTCGTGCATAATTGGTTGAAAGAGAGAAAATCTCCCAATTATCGAGGACTTCCGGTTTCCTAGGTTTGACTGTAAGTCTTTTCAAACTGCCGGGAGTACGGTCGTACAATTGATCAACTTTTTCATTTACGACCGTATAGTACGGACGCATTTAAGGTTAGATTACGTCTAAAGAAAATTATACGGTCGTGTGGTACGGGCGAATTTTTGCTTCGGACACACCAGCGCTTTCTATTTGTGCACGACATTCATAAATTCAAAATGTTGGATTTTTCCTTTCCAATATAAATTCGTAGCGTCAGTCGCTGCGGATAATGTTGTATACATCCGTCTCTTTCTACGCAGTCTTCGCCCGCGCTGTCAAAGTTGAATTCAACATTAGCCGCTGGGGATTTTAGTAATACATGTAATAAAAAGTGTACGTGCGGATACAGGTTGAACCCTATTACTGTCTTGGAATATACACCCAAAATCTACCTTTTCCGGATTTTGGAAAATGGTCAATGTGTATTTTGGGCGTATAACCGAATGTAGATATACGCCCGTCACACTGTTTTGGCTCGTGCACACTAGTTTGTTATGCCTACAATAACATTAATTTCTCTAAGTGGATCAGTTTCTTTTATTTACTTGACATCCCGACATAGTCCCAAGGTAAAGATGTAAGATGTTACAATTTTTTTATCTAAAACTTAATTACAACAAATTTTGATTAAATTTGGCTGGATTCGCTTAAAATAAACAAAAGTAACCGGCCATGTTCTGACAAACGCACGATATTCAGATCACATTTTTTGGCGATTTCGAGTTTCTAAATTTTCAATTTATTTTTAAAATGACTGTTCAACCAAACACATTTTATTTGCTCAACAGAAATGAAGGACAATTGAAACAAGTAAGGAAAGGTTAAAGTCGGCCGGGGCCGACTACATGATACTCTCCACTTTCAAACCGGATACAATTCAATTCGGTAAAGAAGTGAAATCGGGGAGGATTTTTGTATGTACCGTAATCATACACCGATGTGACCTGAACCACTTTGTCAAATCGAGAAGATTATTTGCATCGGGGCTATATCCAAAAATGGAACGAAGTGACCCACTTTCTAGTTCAAGTATAACGTGTTATGCAAATTTTGAAGCAAATCAGTGAAAATACGTGGTTTCTATGGCGGAAAAAGTCAAACAGGAGCGAATTTTGTATCTATAAATCTGACCCATTTTCACCACAGGTGTTTCTAGTTGAAATATAAGATATTTTGGCAAAATATGTGGTTTCTAGAGTGAAAGGAGTCAAAACGGGAAAGCAATTTGTGCGGGAGATTTATATAAATCTGAGCCATAGGCGTTTCTAGTTCAATTATAATGTTTTGCCAACTTTGAAGAAAATATGTGGTAACCTAGAGTGAAAAGAGTAAAATCGGGAGTGAAATTCGTATGGGGGCTATATGTAAATCTAAACCGATTTTCTTCAAATTAAATAGCGTTCGTCCTTATCCCGAAAAACTTCACTGTGTACTTGATTACAGGAATAGAAGGACAGACAGCCGGACGGACGGACATGGCTAAATCGATTCAAAAAGTGAAACCTTCCATTTGGATGTTACAAACAAATGCACAAAGACATAATACCCTAGTGGAGGATATAAAAAGATGTTTTAAAGACAAATGCGAAATTTAGATGCTCGAAATCGAAAAAAACTACATTACTTTTGATTCAGTATCCATCCATTTGAGATAGTTTGTCTCTACTAACATTTTTGGGTGAATGGAAGTGATAGTTTTTGAATTATGACCAAATATTAATTTTAATTCGACCCCTAATTCCTTAGGCCCCCCATTCACGTACAGTTTTAACTGTCAGCTAAAACTGTCAGTTATAACTGTACGTGAGTTGCCGGTCTTAAACTGTGAACTGAGATGTACACACACGTCCAGTTCAGTACTTTAGTTTTTAACATGGATTCGAACGAGCAGGACGGTTTGGCCGCTCTCGGTACCAAAGTAACGGCTTGTAAATGCTGTCTGCAGATGCTCCAGACTTCTTTGATGACTCAAGTTTCTTTTTTTCTTTGCGAAAAGCGGATCTTAAGCTGTTTATTTTTGCCAAAACAGATTTCTTTTCCGCGTCAGGCTCTAGTTCTTGTAACTTCTTCGCCAGCTTGTTGTAGGCAGCATCTTTTTTGGCGCGATCATGATACTCGCTAGACTTAACTTGCCATAGGCAAGGTTCAGATCTATATATTCCAATAAAATCAACTATTACTTGGTTCTGTTTACGCGACATGATGATACGCACTCTCGCTCGACACAAATTGAACTGAGAACAGTACAGCGAACCCCCACACACGTTCACTTCAGTTAAAACTGTCAGTTAAAAATATAAAATTTTTATATTTCTCAGTTAAACTGAACAGTTGAGTACAACTGTCAGTTATATACCACACACATACAGTTTCAACTGACAGTTGTAGCTGAACAGTTCAAACTGACAGTTAAAACTGTACGTGAATGGGGGGCCTTATGGACTCCAGTGCCAATTTCAATTTTTAAAAGTTTTCAAAGGTTATATTTAAATTTTATTTTATATTATACTTGGTATTTAGTAAATTCTCTCATTCCTATGCGAATTAAAAAAGTTTTCTTTGTTTTCTTTTTAAACAAGAAATTATAATTTGCTTAAATTTGATATCCGAATAGACAATTTGATTTCAATCTTTACTTATTTCAGAATCCTTTTTCTCGATCATTTCAAATTATTTATGTAAAAACCTAAGAAAATGTCCAAACAAAACAAAATACGAGTATGTCGGTTATGTGTTACCACTTGCAACTCCTACAAAGCTCTTTACGATTCAAGTGGTCGTGGTAATGAGATATACGAACTGGCTGTGAAATATATCGATTCGACGGTAAGTCCAAATTAACGAACATTTGTTTTCTATTAAGAATGATTCAATATTAACTGCCAATTTCTGTATTTCATTGCATTGTCAAGTTCGATTTAAAAAAAAAAAGGCAAAACTATACTGTTGGAATTGCCTCCTCCACAACTTCGCATACAAATCTGATTTAATCAAATTATTTTTAATATTTCAAGATATTGAACACAGAGATTGCTAAAGATCTTACTGACATATGCTTGGAGTGCTGGGGTACACTTTGTGACTTTGACATCTTCAAACAATCCATATGTGTGGCACAGTCTAAACTCTTTAGATCTGTAAAACCAGACAGTGCAGAGCCGAAGGATGATAATATAAAATCAGTTTCACATACAAATAATGGGGAATTCGATGCTGATTACATGGACATTATAGAAGTCTCAACAGAAACTAAACAAAAAACAGAGAAGTTGAAGGATTTTGCAGGTGGGAACATTAGAGATACGCAGGAAAATATGTATATTACCATACCAAAAATGGAAAAACCCAATGTATATAATTCGGACGATAAAAACAATCTGTCGGAATGCCAAAAGGACATGGAAGCTAATACTAAAAGATCGAATATGTCTCGAAAAGCGACATATCACTGCGAAACAAATGAAGACAAAAATCATAAAATTATAACATATAAGAGCCGACTTGCCAAGGAATATGATGAATACATAGCTCGATGGAGGCCACATTTGCGTTGTGAGATGTGCCATGAGTCGTATTCAAGGTTTACCTTATTACGTGAACATTTCCGCGAAAAGCATCCCAATGTAGAGTGTCATGTTAAGTGTTGTGAAGAGGTTTTGAACAGAAACCACCTAATTGTCGATCACATACGCCTACACAAAGATCCGAATGCATTTCAGTGCAAAATATGTGGACGACGTTTGTTGTATAAAACCAGTTTATCTACACACATGTCCCGGAAACATATGACTCACATGACTACGCTCGACCACCACTCTAATAGAAATCATCCACTCAAATGTCCGCACTGCGGTAAACTTTTTGTACTCGAATCCACGAAAATACTTCACGTGAGAATCCACTGCAAAAAGAGATTCCAGACAGCAGCAAATGATCATTTATCATAGTGCGATTCATTATCCACTCCATTTTCTTTTGTTGAATACAAATGTAAAAAAAAATAACACCACGAGCGTTTTTCATTTTCGAAATATTTTAAAATCATACAGCGGCGCTCTTGAAAAGGAATAATGAAAAGTAGAATAATGGCATGCTACCTGAAAAACGTTGCCATAAAATCAAGGCGTATTTATACAGGTGATAGCACTAGAACAACAACAAATTCGGCAACAACAAAATACAAGTAATTTTTTGTATGGTGAGCCATACTGTCAAAGCAAAATATATGGGATTTGACAGTTTCGGTTACTTTTGAATGAAAAAATTTCTGTCAGCTGGGCTCCTGCTATCACCTTTATAAATACGCCTTGCATAAAATTATAATTCTCGAAAATATAATTTATCTCGAGGAAACAAAAAATTAAGTTTTTATAGATTCCGCTCAGAATTTGTTTGATTCTGTAGTAAAATTCCGAACGTTTTTGTTTTAGCTTCTACTGATTCCGCTCGGATTTGTAAACATTTTTTGGTGTAGTAATAGATAATTAGTTGTTAATTAAGTATAAAATAGATTTATTTTGACTTTAATATTTAAAAAGTAGTATTTTCTATACATTTTATTTAATTTCAAAATAATTGTTCGTGGTTCATCGACATACAATTCCACTTTGGAAATTGAAAATGGTTTCATTCCGGAATAAAAATTTGTTTTGCATTTTCGGTAGAAGCAAAATTCGAAATTCATTCCACTTCCGAATGAAATTTAACTCTGTGACGAGGCCCATAGTTAAAGCTTTTAAATTTTGGAGAAATATTGGGATTTTAATTAATTAACTAAGTTAACTAATTTTAATGTAATTTTCTGCTTTTGAAAATAATATACATTTCGCAATCGTAAGATCGATTTTTTGACTTTTAAATATAAAAATTAAAATGTCCGCACTGATATCTTACATATTTTCTGATTCTTATACAACCTCTTTCAAACCCATTTGAAATTGTATTTCTAGTAGAATGTCGGTGTGCTGCAAAAACATCTCCACTTTTTGTGAAATGGACTTAATGATGCAAGTGTTCCAAAAGTCATATTCTATATTCCCTGTAAAAAATCCCATGTCTATTTAGTTTTGTAGTTATTGTTTCAAAACAATTCGTCCACTCACCCAACTGTATGGATCAAGGAACTTTAAATCTTCCATAACTAAGAAATACAATTATGTGGCTTGAGATGTTTTTGCAGCACATCGACGATATGGTGTATATTCAATCTTTCAGAAGTCCACTTTATACATAACGTCTTTTCTATTGTAGTAATTTTCAATGTTTCTTAAATAAAATTTATTAACCAATCAACCAACGCCCTTAAAGGACGACATATTCACAGAATAGAAAAGTTTATAATTACTTAGATTACATACATATGTATATATAATAATAATAATAAAAGATATTTCTATCTTTCTATTTTCGCTGGAAGACCAAACAGAAGATTACAGAGTAAAAGGAAACCGAGAATTCTGCCACAGTACTCCTTTACGCAAGGATAAATCGAACAAAGTTTCGATTTTTCCTTTGATTCCACTAATCCCTTGGTGGAATCGATAGGCTCGGATCTAGGATCGATGGAACTTCATTTACACTAAGATACGGATATCTTGTATCGATTATGCAATCCAATCCACTTTCGCTCGAAAGTGGTATTAAGTTCGTTTTCGGGTTTTCATATCCAACAAAATAGCTCAATTTCTGCAATAGAATTAGGATTTCCAAAAAGATTACCGTTTGAATTTAGATGGAATGTGAATTGCATGCCAGCGCTGAATATCCCAATGTCTTTTGTGAGTGATGGGGGTCCGTTTCACTTGAGTGTTTCTTTTTCTCGTGATTTTTTAAACTGGAACGATATTGAAAAGTCTTCGGACATTGCAAGCACACATACATTTCCACCTTAGCGTGAGTAGCAACATGCACTCGCAAATCCGAAGCCGTCTTCGTTGTTTGACCACATATAGTGCATAAATGCAAGGTGCCACCAGCATCATGCTCCAGCAGTAAGTGCTGTGTGAAATCATGATTGTCACGAAATGTTTTTCCACATTCTTTACAAAGCCGATGTATGCCGTGAGCCATACGTTCATGTAGCATCCGACGGTTTCCCGTTGAAAACATTTTTCCACATTGGCTGCAATCATGTTCGCTGTTGTCATGTTCGGCCAGGTGCAGTTGGTACTTTCCCTTCGAGGAGAAGCGTACTGGGCATTTGGAACATTTAAAGGAACGTTTTATTTTGAGGCCAGAATGTTGTATTAGCAAATGGTCAGTCAGTTTGCGACTTGTCGCGTATATCTTTCCACATATTTGACACTTGAAATCATTTTGATTGAGGTGGGTGCCGATGTGTTCTTCAAATGCATTACGATGGCTGAAATTGCGTTGACAACATGTAACGTAAAACTCTTCGTTAGGATGTTTGCGGCGGAAATGCTCACGTAGTAACGAATAACGCGAATAGGACTCACTGCATAGTGAACAGTTTAAGCTTGTTTTCCATTGAGCTGTAATGTCATCGCAATCTGTGTTGTCTGTTTTAATTTCTCCATTATCTTGTGAAATCGTTCCAGTTATTATTTCAGTTTTGCTGTCTGCCACTTCGCCTTCGTCTGAACTGAATTCTTCACTATTATTTACATCAATCAATTCCAATTCTGGCAAAGAGATATGACAATATTCTCCCATAGAAGTATCTACTAGATTTCTCATCTCATCCGTTGTGGTGTGATTAACTACTTCATCATAGGACGAAACTTGTCCGTCTTCTGTTATAAACTCTATGGAGAATTCCTTATGATGATTTATATCTACCGACTCCTGTAGACAATTAAACTCTTCTTCCTTCTTAAGCTCAATTTTATAGTCCCCGTAATCGTCTTCGACTTTGTGTTGTTTGTGAGCTTGGCCAAAATTTAATTTAGACTGTGCTACAGCCACGCGTTTCTCGAATGTTTTGAAGTCTCGCATGTGATGGCAACATTTTAAACAAACGACAGAAAGATGCGTCTCCAATTCCATGTTTAAAATCTAGAAGTAAGGTTTTATGATAGTTTTACTTCAGTTCTGAGCAAAAAAATACAAGACATACCGTTGAATCAAAATATTTGATGGCAAGTGTATATACATCAGTGCCAAGACCATCTTTATCGTAAATACTTTGGTAACGTCTGCAAATGTTTAAACATAGTCGACAGATGTTGGCTTGAGACATTGAATCTGAGAAATACGTCTTCTGAAATGATAAAGAACGGCACTTGCATAAATAAATGCGGGACTTGCAACAGTTAAAACTGAGACGATATATTTTCTGCCATTTTGCAATGTAAAAGCCATCCTGTATCAAAAATATACTCCTGCACGTATTAAATTAAATTGTAGTATGCCATACCCACGATATGCTAAATGGAATGATTTAAAATACTACGTAGAAATGTTACCCTCGAATATACAGGTAATTACGATTTTGCAGCCTCTTTAAAGTGAGATTTATTCTGCATAAAAACTAAAAACTTGAAAAAGAAACACTTGTTTTGTTTGAGATGTAGATGTTGTGGAATGGAATAAACAGCTGATCATAGCAACGATAAATAGCTGTTTATAATAAATCGATAACGATTTGAGCAAACAATCGAATATAGACAAAAACTAATTTTTGCAATCGATTTTCAACTTTTTACTGCAGCAAAGTAATAAATATCACCATGCCATTTGTAAATAAAATTGCATTCTATTAAATATAGATGCAAACTGGTCTTGAGCCAAAATGGTCACTTTTAATTTTATTCAACATAAATGATTAATTGAATGCCCTCTTTAGACCTTTCTTATTTTTCTGATATTAAATTATGATGGAGGAGAAATTTATTGAAAATAATGTTGTATTTTGTTTAAAATGTCAATACTCAAATAGTATCAGCAACACGCTATGGTTAACTATAATTTCTCTAGTATTTTTTGTTGATCCGCACATTTCAAATAATTAAATTATTTAAATTACAATACAAAAATTCATAAATAATGTTCCGCTATCGTCTTAAGCAAACACGCTGGCGGCGGATGTTTTTACAAGTATTTAGTAGGCCTGTTCGATTGGGCTTACTAGCTTACGATTAAGATACTTGATAAGGTGGCATCATTATTGCCCATTGGTTTATCTTAAATGGATCAACAAGAAAAACCGGGCAGCAACGCTAAGAGAGTAGTAAGCTACTTTCTTGTCAAGCGAGTAAATTCCATACAAAAATTAAGCTAGTAAGCCCAATCGAACAGGCCTAGTATTTCATATGGGCAGGTGAAAAACCGCCGACGCTAACCACTGCGGCTAACGATTCGCTGGAAGAATAGGTTTTATTCTATTTTCATAGCGGCGCTCTCTCATTTTCTCTCAATTCTGAAAGTTGTGTTATTACTGAACGGTTTTACAAATATTAGGCCTGTTCGATTGAGCTTACTAGCTTAAAATTAAACAACTTGATAAAGTGGCAACATTTTTATCCATTGGTTTTATTTAAATAATCCAGAGATAAAAATATGGCACCACCTTACTCGGTAACTAAGAGAGTAGTAAGCTACTTGAGCTAGTAAGCCCAATCGAACAGGCCTATTAAAATTGTATGGGATCTGACATTCGACCTTATAGCCTTGTCACACTGTATGCGAAATCTAGCATAAATGACGTAAGGTCGATTTACAAATGTGAGATCCCATACAAATTTGACATTGGAAAATCGAACTTATGTCATTTCATTTAGATTTCGCATACAGTGTGACAAGGCTATAAGTCATTTCAGCTAGATTTCGCAAGCAGTCTGAAAACGCTATTAGATCAAATTCAGCTCGTAGTCCGAAAAGCTTATTAGATCTGATAAATGAAGAAATCAGTCTCACAGAATCATAATGCCAGTTCTATTGGGGTTAGTAGCTTATAATTAAAAGACTTGATAAGGTGGCAATATTTTTATTCGTTGGTTTTATTTAAATTGTTGTAGATCTTGCAAAGCTTGCAGATCTAGTAAAGTTTGCTACGATTTGTTATACCAAAACAACAAATACAAAGAAAATCCATAGCATATCTACCCTTGTAGCTCTTGCAATTTCTGCAAGTATAGAACAACTGTTTGTTCTGTGTGGCTAATTTGGCTTTTAAGCAAAAAACTATTTTTATTCCATTTTGGTGTGTTTTTTCTCTAGAGTTAACAACTTTGCCCGACATTGCGTCTTCTTCTTCAAATTACACTTTGCAATCAACTGCGAGAAAAAGACGTTCACTCTTCGTAGCATAATCGTTGTAAATTCTGCAAGGGATGCAGAATATGCTACCAAAAGTGTATACCCTAAGAGATTGTATACCCTAAGAGATTGTATACCCTAAAAGAGTGTATGCCATATTACTTTCTTTCCTATTATGGACCTCCAAGTTGTACGACAAATCTACAAGTGTAACCGCCCCAATCCCAACATTGCATAGAATTTGTCCAATAGTGTGTTTAGTTGGCAACGCAATTGTTTTGACACTTGATTACATTCTTATGAACGCCAAAGAATAACAAAAACAATAATATTTTAATTTAAAAAATAATAATTTCGAGTTTCCCAGGATATTTCCTGGTATTTGAAATAAACTACTGTCCTTGGTCAAATCTAACTCTTTCTATGGTGTGTTGTGATCTGGTGGTGGTGTTAAAATTGGAATTATTAGATTTTTAATTATCCACTGAAGCTCACTGAATCTAATTTCCTGATGTGCCCTTTAATCAATTATTTGCCTAACAAAAGACTGTCCACGTCTATTTATGCCAACGTCTTGTTAAATAAACATTTAGCAAACTCTCGATCAATTACAATATACAAATACGTATAAACCTAACCATACCAACTAAAATAATTGTATTTTTGTAATAATTATTTTATGTCAAGACTATAACTATGGATCGGAGTATAACTCTATCTCTGCTATAAAGTTAATCTAGAGGTAAGTTTTTATGGAAAGCTATTACATCATCTTCCCTATTAGAATCTTTATGTTATTATGTGTTTGAGCTTTGTGAAGCTATTTGTGCTTCTATTGTTTAGATCGTAGTCAGACTCACAGGGGGAAATCATAGAACTTGCTGTTCTAACTAGACCATTTTACATTCTATAGCGATTTCGTAAATAACTAATTCCATTTTACAGATTTACTGTCCATTGTCCAACGCAAGCCCAAGCAATGTCTCAACCTAACCTCTGTCGCTTATGTGTGAATATTTGCAATGCCTACAAAAGCCTTTACGATGATAATGATCAACGCAATAAGGTATATGAAATTACCACCAAATATTTCCATCCAATGGTAAGTTATCCAGATCTTTTTTAATTTGAATCGCGCAGCCATTTGAATTTGTATTTATGGATTATTTCTAGTTTTTGAACGTGGAGCAAGGGTCCCATCTTACAGTTATATGTCTCGAATGTTGGAAGCACATATCTGATTTTTACAACTTCCAAAAGTCAGTATTTTTGGCACAAACTAAACTTCTCGAAGATGATAAACAAGAAGAATTCATTGGTAATCCGCCAACCGAGTGCCCTTCAATTAGTGAAATGTGCAAATCCACGCGGGCCAATGTTGGTGATATCTGTGCAGAAATTACCAATGCCAATAGAGAAAATGTTACTTCCGTCGAGACGAACGAAATCGCCGATCAAGTTAATGCTGTCAAGGTTGAAGATGATTCCAACTCCATGCCAGATTTAGAATGGTTGGACGATATGTTTGGAGATGTAGACACCAAACCTGATATCGGAATTCTAGTAAAAACTGAAACCACGCAGGAAACATCGATGTCAGATGTTATTTCAGTCATTTCATCATTAGATGACACGGACTCCGAGGAGTTCGAAGAACCTGTAGGCATTTTCGTTGGTGGCGATTTTGACTGTAACGATAGCAAACCAAATACTTCTTTGGGACAACAGCAATCGATGTCTGTACAGAATTGTTCTGTTGACAACGATGCATCATCAGAATGTTTAGCCAAAACAAATGTGCCAGGAACTGGTGCAAAAACGGAATCCGTTAACACAATCGTTGAAAAATCCAACAATGAATCAAGTACAAATGATATCGCTACAACAAATGTTGCAACACAAGATAGTACTACTCCCTTGCACCATGACAATAATCAGCCAATGACATTATCTCAAAATGGACAGAAGAAAAGAAAATCTTTGCAGGACATTATAGCGCAATGGAGGCCAACTTTAATGTGTAAGCTTTGTTCAGACTCATGCTCAAGTTTTGAGCTGTTGCAAGAACATTTTCGTAGAGAACACTGCCATGAAACGTGCTATATAGAATGCTGCGAATGCAAGTTATACAACCGTCTGCAAATTGAAGAGCACATACGCCTCTGTCTCCGCCACAATGACACTGAGACCGCACAAGACAATTCAAAGAGAAGAAAAACAAACGAGCTCGACTATACTGTAGCGCAACATCCCAACTCCGCAGGTGACATTTCTGAAGTTGAGGAAGACGCGTCGCCGACTAATGGTGATGACAAATTGAAGAAGATGTGTAAAAACAAGCGCAAGAGAAGAACATTACAGGAACTCGAAGACATTATATCTCAGTGGAGACCAAATTTATTATGTGTGGTATGTAACAAGTCTTGCCCAACTTTTGCGCTGTTGCAGGCACATTTTCATCAGCAGCATCCCTATGAGGAGTGTCATATTTTATGTTGTCAGCGCAGGCTAAAACAACGCAACCAAATTGAAGAGCACATACGCTACCACAAGAATGCCGACATTTTTAAATGCAAGTTATGCGGTAAGCAACATATGAGCGGTGGACAGTTGAATAGCCATTTGTATTACCAACATCCAGCCGCTAAGAAAGAAGTTCCCCAAAGCGATGGAAATGTTTCGTCGAATAATGACACTGATTCCGGGCAGTTAACTAAAATATCTAAAGGCCAACGAAGGAGATCAATATCGAATCCTGAAAACAATCCAGCGCAATGGGAATCAAATTTAGAATGCGTTGTCTGCCATAAGATGCACTCCGATTTTATGCTGTTGCAGGAACATTTTCGCCAAGAACATCCGAGTGAAGAGTGCCAAATCTTAAGCTGTCGTTTTAAGTTAACACGACAGCAGAAAACTGATGGTCATCAGCAGTCTGATAGTTTGCAGAATACAACCACCACGTCAACCTCAGTAAGGAGTAGAAAATCATGCCGGGAACTCGACACATTTATAGCTCACTATGAACCTAATCTAAAATGTGTGTTGTGTAGTGAATCGTGCTCAAGTTTTACATTACTGAAGCTCCACTTTCAACAGACTCATCCACTTGAGGAGTGTCACGTTTTATGTTGCCAGCGAAAGTTTACACTACGATCTGCCATTGCAGAGCACATAAGCCTTCACATTGATTCCAATATCTTCAAGTGTGATTTTTGTGGAAAATGCCACGTAAGCAAGAATCAATTAGTGTCTCATATTCAACAACAACATAGTTCTCATGATGATGAACAAAAATCACAAATGACTGAAAAGAAAACTGTTGTTAGAACAACATTCCAGGAGATCGATGACTTTATAGCACAATGTAGGCCATATTTAGTATGTGCGCTATGCAAAGCGCAGCGCTCGAGTTTTACTCTCTTAAACGACCATTTCATTGAGGAACATCACAATCAGGATTGCCATATCGTATGCTGTGACCTTAAATTGCAAACTCGTCACGAAATCGAAGAGCATCTCCTCTTCCATAACGACCCGAATGCTTTCAAGTGTGCTCTATGTGATGAGAGTTGTTCGAGTAGAGTCAGTTT
Source organism: Polietes domitor (assembly GCA_947397865.1). Lineage (NCBI taxonomy): Eukaryota > Metazoa > Arthropoda > Insecta > Diptera > Muscidae > Polietes > Polietes domitor. The sequence goes on from OX377620.1 coordinate 128,439,259, forward strand.
ATATAATCACAAGCGTTCCCAACATTCCATCGCAACAAATAGTGGTGGTGGCAATGCTTCATGCAACAATGACCCGATTTATGGTAGAGCACGGAAAACTGCAAAAAAGAAAATGATGAGAAAAACACGGTTAATTAATAAGAGACTTGACAAGTCAATTGCCCAGTGGAAACCACATTTGGAATGTGCCGTGTGCCACGATGTATGTTCCACATATACATTGCTTGAAAATCATTTCCGACAGAGTCATCCCCATGAAGAGATCTACGTTTTGTGTTGTCAGCAGCAGTGGAAACAGCGTAATCCTATTGTAGAGCACATACGCCAATGTCATGGCCATAAGATGCCGAAAAACAATAGAAAGACCAGAAGAAAGAGAAAAGAGCTGGACGGATTTATATCGCAATACGAACGGGACTTAGAATGTGTTGAATGCGGTAAGACATGTGCGAATTTTACGGAGCTGAAAATTCATTTTCGACTGGAGCATCCCAATAAGGAATGCCATATTTTATGCTGCGAACGCAAGCTGGTGGGAAGGTTCCAAATTGTTGAACACATTCGTTTGCACGTGGACCCGAACGCTTTTAAGTGTGAACTCTGTGATCATAGCTGTACAGGCGTGGCAAGTTTACGCAGTCATATGGCCCAACGCCATGGCAAATCGCAAGGAAAAAATACTCAAGATGCTGACAGCAAGACAAGAAAATCACCACCAGAGGTAACCGATGAGCTTGATGTTTTCATAGCTCAATGGAGGCCAAATTTAGAGTGTGTTATGTGCAGTGAGTCATGTTCAAGTTTTCGCCTCTTGCACCAACACTTCCGCTTGCAGCATCCCTACGAAGAGTGTCACATTGTATGCTGTCGACGTAAATTGAAAACTAGACAGCAAATCGAAGAACATATACGCTTCCATAAGGATCCGAATGCATTTAAATGCGCCAAATGTAATAAACAGCATCTGAATAAAGCAAATTTAAAAAGTCATATGCGTTATAGACACGCCCCACTTGCAGAAGATGACCCTTACTATGATCGAGCAAGAAGAAAATCCCTGAGCAAGCCAAATGGAAGAAAAACATTTAAGGAATTCGATGACATTATAGCTCGCTGGAAACCGAAACTGGAATGCGTGGTATGCAATGAGTCCTTCACGAGCTTCACACTGCTGCGAAAACATTTCACTCAAAAGCATCCCGATCACCAGTGTCATATTCTATGTTGTGGACGCAAGTTCAATCGTCGTTATCAAATCGAAGAGCACATCCGTGTCCACATCGATCCAAGCGCTTTTAAATGCGATTTGTGTGACAAGTGTTGTACAAGTAGAGCACTTTTGTATAATCATATGGTCACAAAGCATCCCGAGAAGGATATAAGTTTTTCAAATGTCGGATATTTGGCAAGTGATTCTCAATTGGCAGCTAGAGAAATCATTAAAAATGAAACCTAATGTAAATAATACATAATTTTTTCGTTGTCGTCATTAATGCATTATTTAATAAGGATTATTTAAGATCAATTATAAGTTTTTTAAATAATATTTATTTGTCGTGGGGTACCCGTAACAAATTATGAAAATATTTTATTTTATTAATTAACTTACTTTATTCATCGACATCGATCCAACCGCTTTTAAATGTAATTTGTGCGGCAAATGTTATATAAGTCGAACACTTTTGTATAATCACATGGTCACAAAGCATCCAGAGAAGGATATAAGTTTTTCAAATATCGGATATTTGGCAAGAACTTATCAATGGACAGCTAGAGAAATTATTAACTAGACTTAATGTAAATAATGCTTCCCGAAGCATTGCATAATTTTTTTCGTTGTCCTCATTAATGGGCTATTTAGAAAGGATTATTTAAGAGCAAAAAAATAATTATATTTTTTTTTAATATAATTTATTTGTCCAGGGGTATTCTATCAATTATGAAATACTCGTATCAAATTATTAATATATTTTATTATAAATGTTATTTTTTATCGATCCAACCGCTTTTAAATTTGATTTGTGTGACAAATGTTGTACAAGTAGAGCACTTTTGTATAATCATATGGTCACAAAGCATCCCGAGAAGGATATAAGTTTTTCAAATGTCAGATATTTGGCAAGTGATTCTCAATTGGCAGCTATAGAAATCATTAAAAATGAAACCTAAAGTAAATAATACATAATTTTTTCGTTGTCGTCATTAATGCATTATTTAATAAGGATTATTTAAGATCAATTATAAGTTTTTTAACTAATATTTATTTGTCGTGGGGTACCCGTAACAAATTATGAAAATATTTTATTTTATTAATTAACTTACTTTATTCATCGACATCGATCCAACCGCTTTTAAATGTAATTTGTGTGGCAAATGTTATATAAGTCGAACACTTTTGTATAATCACATGGTCACAAAGCATCCCGAGAAGGATATAAGTTTTTCAAATGTCAGATATTTGGCAAGTGATTATCAATTGACAGCTAGATAAATTATTAACTAGACTTAATGTAAATAATGTTTCCCGAAGCATTGCATAATTTTTTCGTTGTCATCATTAATGGACTATTTAGAAAGGATTATTTAAGAGCAAAAAAATAATCTTATTTTTTTAATATAATTTATTTGTCCAGGGGTATTCTATCAATTATGAAATACCCGTATCAGATTATTAACAAATTTTATTTGATTAATTAATTAATTTTATTTTTTATCGATCCAACCGTTTTTAAATGTGATTTGTGTGACAAATGTCATAAGTTATGAACAAATTTTATTTTATTAATTACATATTCTAATTGTGGGCCCTGGGATACAGCTGGCGTCACCTCTAGTGGGCATCAAATTCAACTCCAACGCTGTTAGCGTACATTCTGCCCATTCGACTGCTGGGGCACTCAATTTTTTTATTATCATCGCCAATTAAAATGGATATCATTCCATTCGATTTATAGTATAAGTTTTAATTATTGCCAAAAATTAATCTATTTCTCCAAATAAATGTCAACTTTGTTGAAAATTTTTGTCTCGAAATGCATTTTTTTAATTTTTTAAAACAAGTAAGTTTCAGTCGATTAAACCGACTTATATACCCTCACTCTCAGAGGGCATCCGTATGGAATTTATAAGACCTTTAAGAGGAAGTGGAAACTGTTTTTTATACTTATTCATTTAAAAATTTGTGACGGGAATAAAATAATAAATCAATTGATTCATATAGTCAAAATAAATATGCGAAAGCGGAACGATTTAAAACGGGACGAGTTTATGCGAGAGATACCAGTGAGAATATCGCCCTTATTCCAGATGTATGTTGTCTACAAAAACATTGTCATACAACAAATTTCAGAGTATTCTGATCTTCCGTATAAAAGCTTTAATTTTAGAGTGATTTGTGTGGAAGGTACTACAAATTGATTATAAACTTTAACAAATATCTAAAAAATATAGCTGATTCCGAATATCCGTTTGGAAGATACAATGGATTTAATTTAACATAGGAATATGGTTCATTTGTGTGGCATGTGAGCGAGTTTTTATCCATTTTTTTGGAACCTTAGAACTTAGGTATTTCTATTTTCGCATTACATTTTATGCTATAAAAGTTAACATTTGCAATGCAACTCAAACTGTAACAATGGTTCATGGCTGTGCTAGGTAGCTGTGTGAAATAATCTGTTGTAGTAAAAATAATATAGGGTGAGCCATGTAACATTTTAAATTTGAACTACCGATTTCTTTGGCTTTTTATTTTTATACCCTACACCACTTCGTGGTCTAGGGTATTATAAGTTAGTTTCGCGCCAAATGTTTGTAACACCAAGAAATAATCGAGCTAGACCCACCTTTAAGTATACCGATCGGCTTAGAATCACCAGCTGAGTCGATTTAACGATGTCTGTCCGTCTGCTGTCCATCTAAGTTCGCACTCTACAGGTCGCAATTGTTGTCCGATTGTCATGAAACTTGGCAGAAGTTATTTTTTCTGGCCAATGACCATCGGTATTGAATTTGGAGGACCATAAGTCAATATTGTTCTTGACCATTTGTACGCCAAAGTATTGTTTAAGTGAGGTACGTACCTGCTAATTTCAATGAGTAGTTTTTTTTTTCAAACTATTAGATCAAACTACTGTCAGTCAAAACATATAAGGGATGGACGCCATACAATTTCTGCAACCATGTCTTTTTAACCTTTTTTACCTCTAGAAGCCAAACGGGCACGTACGGGCAGCTAAAATTTTTGAATTATGTAAAGAAATAATCAATGAACAGGTTTTGCAAATATGGCAAATATAGAAAAATATAGTTTTTTTTATTTTCCGTCAAAGTTGAAAAATAGTGAAAAAACGGATAGTTTTTAAATAGTGATTTACCAGGAGAAACGTGATATTACACCTGAAATCGCAACAAATTCACTAAAAATTGTGTTTTTTTGAAAACCGAAAGTCGGTCAACTTTGAACGGCTATATCCTCTAAACTAAAAATGTGATATTATTAAGAGTGGCAGATTTGAAATCGTTGAAAAGTTTCCTATAACATGGGTTTATTCAAAACTTCGTCGGCGCTCATGAAAATTTTGATTTTTGCAACCTCGTTTGCTCTACGGGCGCTACTGTGCGTCGGCAGTGGTCGATTCTTTAGACCCAATTTTCGATCACACATTTCGGCCGCTTTTTCGTGTTCAATGTTGACTCTGAGATCTTCCAAAGTTGTCGTTGTTCGCATACACCAATGATTTGACGTAGCCCCAAAGAAAAAGTCTAGAGGCGTTAAATCGCATGAACGAGGCGGCCAATTGACTGGTCCATATCTTGAGATAACACGCTCACCAACCTTACTCTTCAATACATCGATTGTAACGTGTACTGTGTGGCTTGCGACACCATCCTGAAACCACTTGTCGACCAAGTCCATGATTGGCAATTCGGGCCAATTGGCGCGATAACGATCACCATTCACAGTAACGTGACGATCGTTATTGTCGACGAAAGAATAAAGCCCAGTGACGCCGCCGGCATGCAAACCGCACCAAACAAATATTTTTTGTGGATGAAGTGGTGATTCATGAAGTACATGCGGATTTTCACCAAACCAATAACGCATATTTTGCTTATTAACGAACTCATTGAGCCAAAAGTGAGCTACGTCACTGAAGATGATTTTGCGTTGAAATTCATCATCTTGGCGCATCTTCTCCATAGCCCAATCAGAGAACGTACTTCGCGTCAAATGGTCCATCGGCTTCAATTCTTGAGTCAGCTTGATCTTGTGTGGCTGTAAACGAAGATCCTTACGCTAAATTCTCCATAAAATGGCTTTGGCGATGCCCAGTTCTTGAGAACGCCGCGGAATCGACTGATTTAGATTTGGCGGATGTGATAAAAAATGCATTAAAATAGTAATAAAATCTAAATCTAATCGATAGTGCCAAATAACGTCAAAAATTGGCAGCAACGAGAAGCAAAAACGTTTCAAATGTGTCGAAAAATTAATAAATTAATTTGCATTATATACAACAATATCCCAGTTCAATAATTCAAATTTTATATATATAAAATTATTATACCCTACACCACAGGGTATAATGTCTTTGTGCATTTGTTTGTAACTCCCAAAAAGACCCATCGTTTATTATACCGATCGACTTTGAATCACTTTTTAGCGATGTCCGTCTGTCCATCTATTCTTGTAATCAAAGTCCAGGTCTAGAAACACCTATGCAAAAATTGGGTAAGATCGGTTCAGATTTAGATATAGCCCCCATACAAATGTCGCTCCCGATTTGACATTTTCCGCTCTAGAAACGACATATTGTACCCCATTTTCTCTAAATTTTGCAGAACATCTTATAATCCAACTAGAAATACGTGTGCAAAAATTGGGTAAGATCGGTTCAGATTTAGATATAGCCCCCATACCAATGTCGCTCCCGATTTGACATTTTCCGCTCTAGAAAAGACATATTGTAGCCGATTTTTTTTTAAATTTTGCAGAACATCTTATAATCCAACTAGAAACACGTATGCAAAAATTGGGTAAGATCGGTTCAGATTTAGATATAGCCCCCATACAAATGTCGCTCCCGATTTGACATTTTCCGCTCTAGAAAAGACATATTGTACCCGATTTTCTTTAAATTTTGCAGAACATCTTATAATCCGACTAGAAACACGTATGCAAAAATTGGGTAAGATCGGTTCAGATTTAGATATACCCCCATACAAATGTCCTTTCCGATTTAACATTTTTTGTCAAACACATACATTTACAGGATGCAAAAATCCTTCCCGATTTCACTTTTTTACCGAATTGAATTGCAATGAGAATTGTTTGGGTGATGTCCATATGTCCATACTTTGAAATGGCTTTGGTATACTATTGTATAATTTGTATTTGTCTGTCGGACAATTAGATCAATTACCATATTATTTACCATACTCGTTAAATTTGACTGAAGATGAATTGATAGCATATAAATTATATGAATATAATTTATATAATTTGTATGAACTACATAAAATTGCTCCCATGAATTACCTGGGTTTAGTAATCAAAGCGAGGTACATACGCAGGGAGTGGTGTAGGGTATTATATAGTCGGCCCCGCCCGACTTTAGCCTTTCCTTACTTGTTATTTTCAGGTTTATGTTTGGCATTTGCGAACAAAATAGGAAAATATTAAAAACTAACTTCCAAGGTAGTGAGTTTTTAACGCAAACTGTAAGAAATTTCGTGTGGTTTTTGGGCTGGAGGCATAATTGGGCCATGTACTGAAAAATTGGGTTGATCGGATGAGGTACTGCCGAGCCACACGTGGTAGTCATATGAATAATAATGTGCTCCATTATTAAATGACACAGTTCAACCTTTCCAATAAAACCAGAAATTTGAAAAAATAATTAGTACTTTTTTTATAGCCGATTCTAATTTAAAATTTAAATGGCCTATCCTACATTTGAATCGAAACTGTTCGGTCATATATTGTTCGCAAAGATGAAAGTAAACGCGTGAAATGCGCATGAACGGCATTCCAAGCTGTGGGAATATCACTTGAGGCAGAAAAACATTGTAACGCATTGACTTAAGACAATAGGAATGTTTGGACCAAATCCGTTTCGAGGGTTATTAGCTTACAATTGAGAGATTTGACAAGGTGGCAACGTTGTTACATATTGGCTTTTCTTAAATGGATGAACAGGAAAAATCTGGCAACACAACTAAGAGAGTAGCCACAAAGATAATGGAAATACATAGATAAAATAGTTGTAGTAGCAGCGATGACCACTAGGTGGCGAATGTGTAAAAAGTACATTATATTTCACTCAAAGTACATTCTAATTCACTCAATTGTGTTTTCTCTTTCGCTTATAATACTAAAAATTTAAAGAAAACAAATGAAGTAAAAGTTACTTCCAATGATTTTTATGACTCTACGTCAAATACCACACTTTAGTTTATTTAATTCGCTTTTATTTTCCATTTATTGCAGTTTTTAGAAAAAAGGGAAATTTTCTCTCCAAAATGATATTCAGTGCCATCTAAATAATTGTCTTCGTACTACGCATTTCTCTGAGAGTTTTGTTTAATCTATAAATTTCCATTCTCTTTGGTAGCCAGTTACTTTCTTGTTAAGCGATTAAATTCCATACAAAAATTAAGCTAGTGAGTCCAATCGAACAAGCTTATTATCGCATATTGTTAGGCTAAAGATACACCGTACGACAATATAAAACAAAAAGTCGTTACACTTGAATGATATACCTATAGGCGAAATGGAATTACTTGACGTTTTTAGTTTTTCATTTCCTCATCCTTTTGCCCCTTCAAAGGACTACAAAGTTCCAAAGGATACAAGAGGAGAATAACTATTAAAATTACTTCAAATGCAATGCTTTCATCTGTATTAGTTCAGAATTAACATATATTTCAACCCCTTGTTTTTTCTAATTTATTAATTTCTTGCGTTTTGTCTTTTAAAACTTTGAATGGTTAATACTAAACTAATACAGCTAGCAATTTAAAGTATTTGTAGCACATTTTCTCTTCTTTGATTTGGCAGTTATACCGGTATCATAGGTTTCGAGTAAGTAGAGAAAAAAGTCTTGCAAATATGTTTGGAATCGATACATAATTGTAGTTTTGGAAATCATCAAATACGAAAAGTAATCAACTTTGGACTAACGCCTTCTTACAGGACTCAAAAATGCTTAGTAGATCAAGAGTTATTGAATTTGGGCTGATGGAATTTGATTCTAGACCACGACGATTTGGTTAAAACGATGATATTCGCAGGTCCCCATTTTTCGTTAGTCAACAAAGTAAGTAATATGATTTAGTAAGGATGTTGATGTAACTCTACTAGAAGATACACACAACTTTGTGTAATATGCTGCACTCGAGTTACAATAATCAAATATAAAACTGTTTGATGTTTTTCCATTGTTCGTTATCAATTTACATACATACACACATACATATGTATATAGTATTCTATAAGTGAAAATTCAACTACACAAAACTCTCAACATTATTCAAAGGAAGCGGAAATTGTTATCCTTTTATGTCTCGTATATGCCAAAATAGTTATAATGACCACGGCAAATGTGATCCATAGAGCTTCAAATACGTACATGTTGACTGACGTATTAGTATGCATACGGCACACGTACGAATTCGCAAAAATGTACAGGAAAATTAAAATTGAAAATTGCTACACTTAAATCCCAGTCCCAAATTCAATTTGTTTTATCGTTCATTTGCAAAGGCCAGGGACGAATATGATTATAAAAAAACTGAAATAAAAATAACAATCACTGGATAATACAAGTTGAGCACAAACTTGAAAATTATATGTTATTAAGTTGTAATCAATTCATATCTGCAGAACAAGACAAACATTTTGTTTTCTTAATAAGTCATACACTTTGTACAATGAACATTAAAGTGGCCATAATATAGATTTAGAGCCAATATATGCTGTTTTTTTTGAAAAATAAAATTACGAATGAGCATTTGCTGCGTTGCGGACGCTACTGATTGTTTCTTATTATACCCTCCGTCATAGGATGGGGGTATACCTAGTTTGTCATTCCGTTGAAATATCGACCTGAGACCCTATAAAGTCTTGATCGTCATAAAATTCAAGACGATCTTACAATGTCTGTCTGTTAAAAGCGAAATGAGCTAGGACGTCCAAATTTGACATAAATGAGTGTTATAGTTATAGGTCAGTTGGTATTGAAAGTGGGCAAAATCGGTCCAAAGGGAAAAATTATGTTTTTATACCCTACACCACTTCGTGGACTAGGGTATTATAAGTTAGTTTCGCGCCAAATGTTTGTAGCACCAAGAAATAATTGAGATAGACCCATCTTTAAGTATACGGATCGGCTTAGAATCACCAGCTGAATCGATTTAACGATGTCTGCCTGTCCGTCCGTCCGTCTGCTGTCCATCTAAGCTTGTGCGCACTCTACAGGTCGCAATTGTGGTCCGATTGTCATGAAATTTGGCAGAAGTTATTTCTTTGGCCAAGGACGATTGATATTGAATTTGGAGGAAATCGGTTCAGATTTAGATATATCCTCCATATAAATATTCCTATAATTTACACTATTACTGCTCTAGAAAACACATTTTACATGGGATCAGGATCGTGTTATATTTGAACTAGAAACAGTTCACGGGAAAGTGGACCAAATGGGTCGAAGTTTTGATATAGCCCCCATACAAACGTACATCCGATTTCCAATATTACTGCTCTAAAATGCAAATTTTACATCAGATCTCGATCAAATTTTCCACACAATGTTACATTTATACTAGAAAAACATATTTTGAACACGTATTTGAATGGGCCCCCATTCAACTATATTATAGCTCTAGAACCCACATCTTGCATTGGATCTTCATAAAATTTTGCAGATCATGTTATATTTCAATAAAGAATAAAATCAAATGAGGGTCCTCTTTTTAATGTATCGCCTTTACAAATGGGCCCGCACTTGAATTATTACCTCTCTAGGACCCACATTTTACATCGGAAGTTTTTCAAATTTTGCATTTTGTATTATATTTCATCTAAGAAGACATATTATGACAGTCAAATATATGTGTCCATATTTTGGTATAACCCCCATACAAATTGGGCCCCCATTCTACTCTATTACATCTCTAGAACCCACATCCACCACTTTTAATGTAGAGCGCTTACAAATGGCCCCATTTTAATGTTTACCCCTCAAGAACGCAAATTTTACATCGGATTTTTTTTTTCAAATTTTGCTGATTGTAAGATCAGCCTTCTTCAAATATCCGTCCGATTCATCCTATTACCGCTGTATAATCTGTGTTTATCATTGGATCTTGATCAATTTTTCCAGATCATGTTATATTTACTTTACTCGGAATATCTGCTGGAAAATTGGATCAATTACTTTATTATTTACCATATTCATTAAACTGAATTGACTGAAGATGAATTTATAGTAACTGTATAATTTTGCTCCCATGAAATACCTGGGTTTAGTAATCAGTATTAGTCTATTATTATATAGTCGGGCCCGCCCGACTTTAGCCTTTCCTTACTTGTTTTTACTACGAGTGGAAATATTTGTCCCGTCCGTTTTGTCGCATCCGTATTTCTGCTGCACCTGATTAAAAACAAGTAAGAAGGCGTTAAGTTCGGACGGGCCGAATCTTATATACCCTCCACCACGGAGTGCATTCCACAGTATTACCAGCAGATTAAAGGATGTCGGCTTTACATAGAAGCACAGTACCATTTTACGAAAATTGTGATATTTGTATGCACATTATTATATTTGTTTACTATTTCAATGTATACTTATGCGCACTGTTTAAAATCGACTACTATATATAAATAAAATGCTGAAATTGTGAAAGTGAACATGCCGAAAATATTAGGTGATTGTCAGTCGCCATTAGAAAGAAGCATTTTCAGATACAGACAAAGTGATAAGAAAAGTATAAATTTTAAAGATATCCCCATTCTCCGTCCAAATGTACAAATTTCGAAAAAAACCCTTTTTCGAGTCAGAATGTATACACCGAATTTCATGATTTCAACTTTATCGGTTTGGTAGGTCCCATTTTTATCCCCCTTTAAAAGTAAGAATTTCGAAAAATCCCTCTATTTTACATGTCTATGCAATTGGAGGGATGTACACACCGAATTTCATGATTCTAGCTGTTGTCGTACCATATTTTATCTTTTTTTGTCCCATTTCACCCGCTAAAACTTTTATTTTCTTTGTGGTGCTTCCAAGCTACAAGAGAAATGTCCGCAACAAATTTTAACTGTATGAAAATCAAAAATTTGTAATATTTGTGTACTATCTATATATAGAATGGATATAATACTCCAATTCATAAAGTAAATATAAGGGATCAATCATAAATACCCTAAATATTGGGGGATAGAGAGTGTATTTTCAGCTACAGTCGATTGGTTGGTTGTATTTCCACCCTATTTTAATTTCAAAAGTATAAATTTTGAAAATACTATCTCTCACGTACGCAGTATAAGACAACTTCACGATTCTACCATTTTTTGTCGTAAAAGCAACAAAATAAAGTACGAATTTGGAAAAAAAATATTTTACGTGGCTATGCAGTCAGAGGAATGTATACACCGAATTCCATGATTCTATCAGCGGCCAATTTGTTGGTACCATTTTTATCCCCTTTTTCCAATTTTGCCCCTTCAAGAGTACGACTATCTCTTATTTTACGTATCTACACAATTAGAGGGATGTACAAACTGAATTTCATCATTCTAGCTGTATTCGTTTAGTTGGTACTATTTTTATCCCATGTAGCCATTGTATCCCTTGAAAGTACGAATTTGGAAAAAACGTGTTATTTTTCGTGTCTACGCAGTCAGAGCAATGTATACTCCGAATTTCATGATTCTAGCTGCTGTCATTTGGTAGGTACTATTTTTATCCCCTTTTTCCATTTGAACCCCAAAAAGTACGAATTTTGGAAAGTTCTTTTATTTTACGTGTCTACGCAATCTGAGGAATATATACATATATCGAATTTCATTATTCTAGTTGCAGCCGTTAGGTTGGTACTATTTTTATCCCTCTATCCCCATTTAACCCCTTAAAAGTACGAATTTAGAAAAAATACTTTTATATAATTTATGTACTCTATTAAAGGAATGTATACGCCAAATTTCGTGTTTCTATCTGTTGTCGTTTGATAGGTACCATTTTTATCCCTTACAAATAAAAATCACTCTATGGTGCCCTTGTATGCTATAAAGGGAATACGCATTCCAAAAATCAAGTAAATACAAGCTAATATGTTCAAAAAAATGCTGAAATACTCTAAATATTAGGGGTATTTTCAGTCCTTGTGAGGGAAAATTTTTTCCCTCTGGGCCGATTTCGTCCACTTTCAATCCCAACCGATCTACAACCATAAGACACATTTAGGAAAAATTTGAACCTCCTAGCTCATTTCGTTCGGCCGCTATCGTGCTTTCAACAGACAGACAGACGGACATGGCTATATCATCTTAGATTTTTACCACGACCCAGAATATATACACTTTATGGGGCTCCGATGAATATTTCAAGGTGTTACAAACGGAATGACAAAGTGAGGTGGAGGGTATAAAAATTAAGAGCAAAAAAATTTAAGAACAAAATATATCCTCTGACCTTCATTTACATGTATATATGGAGAAACAAAGTACTCAAAAATCGCTGAACTTTGTATATTTATAAAAGACCTTCAAAAGTACTTCTGTTTGTCGCGTCCGTTTCCGTGTAAAATTGTTTATAATTTTGTACTGATTTGTACTAAATCCTGACGATATATTTTTAAAATGTAGTACTCTTTAAGCGCTTTAACTGATCGACTTTTTCAGTTTCTTTCTTGTTCTTGGCGTAGTTTAAGGCGTACGAATGTCGCGTCCGGGCCATTGGGAGATTCCCATATGTATACGGTCTTGTTCAAGTCCAATAAAAAATGTAAAATTATTTCAGATATAAAACCCGATTAGCTGTTCTTTCAGTTTCGGGGGTTACACGAATATTCCATATTTTCACTATAAATATTAAATATAGGATTTTTTGACAATTTTTTTTTGACAACTGAAAATTAAATAGAAATAAGTATCAAATTAATTGTATATAAAAATAAAATTAAATAAGAAAACAAATCACTCAGCAATGCTAATGGCAATACATGTAAACGATTGATATAAAAATAAAAATGTCATCCGCGTACCAAAACCAAAAAACGAAGCAGGATTGTGATATAAATCACAATTCACCAAATGCTAAGTTTTTGTAGTCGGCACGGATTCTAAAAGAGAATTATTTTTATTACCATAAACATAACATTCGAATGTCTTTTTTTTTTGGTAAAACATTTGATATAGAGGTGCGCGAAATGTGAACAAATTGGGCACAGCAGCTTATAGTCCACCTAGAAACATCTATGGTGAAAGTGAGTCAAATCGGTTCAGATTTATATATAGCTCCCATACAAACATCGCTCTCGATTTGATTTTTTCCGCTGTAGAGACCTCTTATATAGTACCCATACACAAATCGTTCCCTATCAGCCTATGTGGTGACTTCCATGGTGGTTTCAAACCACTGTTTGTTGTGGATTAGTGTTTTTAAATTTTGAGTTTTGCTTCAAAACGTTTGTTCTTCAATTGAATTATTCTTAGATCATGCAAATAAAGAGATTAGTTGAAACAAGTAAAAAAGGCAATCCTCCACCATGGATTGCATTCCACAGAGGTTGTCGGTTTTCGTAGAAGTGCAGTAATATTACAGGAAGATATATTTTTTTTAATATAGCCAAACCAAAACAAATACAAATATTGAAAAAATTAATTTTATAAATAAATATAATATTTTAATTATTTCAAACCACGCTTATAAGGTAATGCTACCAATACGTCAATTCAAAAAATAAATATTCTTATATTTATATTTTCAAAAATATTTTCAAAGTTTGGTTGTATTTCCATTCTATTTGAATTCCAAAGGTACACATTTTGAAAATCCTTTATCAGACGTGCATAGTGCAAAATAACCTAACTTCATATTCAACCGATTTTTGCCGTAAAAGAAAAAGTACGAATTTGGAAAAAAAAACTTTTGATTTTGCGTGTCTATGCAGTCAGAGGAATGTATACACCGAATTCCATGATTCCAGCTGCGCCCATTTGGTTGGTACCATTTTTACCCCCTTGACGTTTCTACGCAATTAGAATTTTATCATTCTAGCTGCGGTTATTTAGTTGGTACTATTTTTATCCCTCTGTACCATTGTATCCCTTGAAAGTACTAATTTCGAAAAATTCGTATATTTTCCGTGTCTACGCAGTCAGAGGAATACCATGACTGCGGTACTATTGTATCCCCTTTTTTTTCATTTTAACCCCAAAAAGTACGAATTTTGAAAAATTCGTGTTTTTTACTTATCTCTGCAATCAGATGAATGTATACACCGGTTGGTACCATTTTCATCCCTCTATTCCTATTTTACCCCTTAAAAGTACGAATTTGGAAAAAATACTTTTATATTATGTATCTACTCAATTAGAGGAATGTACACACCGAATTTCGTGTTTCTAGTTGTTGTCGTTTAATATGTATCATTTTTATCCCTTTTTGCCCCATTTCACCCCCTACAAATAATAATCACTTTATAGTGCACGTTTTTGCTATAAGAGGAATGCGCATACCAAATATCAAGCAAATATAAACAGACATATTCAAAAAACATGCTTAAATACGCTAAAATATTAGGGATTATTATGGGTATATTTAGTCCTTTTGAGGGAAAATGTTTTCCCTTTGGGCCGATTTCGCCCTATTTCAATCCCAAACGATCTACGACTATAAGACGCATTTATGGAAAATTTGAACGTTCTTGCTCCTTTCTTTTAGATGCTAGCGTGCTTTCAACAGACGGACGGACATGGCTAGATCGTCTTAGAATTTTATGACGATCAAGAATATACTTTATAGGGTCTCAGGTCGATATTTCAAGGTGTTACAAACGGAATGACAAAGTTAGTATACCCCCATCCTGGAGGTGGGTATAAAAATACAGACTTTTTGAAGCCAAATTTGAATTTAAAAACATGAAATCATGTAAAAAGCGGTGATTTGAAACCAATGTGGAAGCTATCACAGAGCTGTATATCACATTTTTCCCCGAATTCAATAGTAATGGGGTACAACGATGAGGGTATCATATAGTCGGCTCCGCCGATTTTATCCTTTCCTCACTTGTTTTAAAATTGGTTCTAGTTTATTTAGTTGTGGTTCTAGGTTCTATTGTATTTTTTTGATTTAATGTCAATTTCAGTTAATAAAATCAGATAAATGAAGAGCAGTCGAATAGAGTCAGTTTCAGTATTTGTTCATCGTGGTTTCGTCCCAAAATCCTTTCACTTTCGTCGTAGTCGCTCGCATCTAGGGTTTGGGGTTACCGGTCTTTTTTCATTTCCCGGGAAAACGGGCATGAAAATTTTCATTCCCGGGAATCCCGAGATTTCCCGAGAAAAAATAATTTATTTTAGGTATGTCCAGTATGGTTTAAAATATCAACATTTAGAAACAGATGTGATTTTTAACCCACTAACCGTACACGTCCGTGTACACTATTGAAAGGTTTTCGTATTTTTTGTTAATTTTCAATATTAATGCAATTCTTGATTAATAAATTGTATGGTGCAAGTGATCGAGAAGAACAAAACAAAATAATAATAATCTAAAACTAAATTTATTTTATTATTATAGTTGTTATTACGAAAATAGTTTAAAAGATATGAATGAATGAGTGTTAATGGTTTAAAATACTGATAGATTAAAAACGAATGTTTTTGGTAAAATATTTTAGAAATTATATTTCATTTTACAAATATTTTGCTCCAGACAAATAGTCAGAATTGAAGGAGTCATAATATTGGACATTGAAATCACAAGCACAAGTGATCTGAAACGTACGATAGATTCAAAATTAAAAAATGTTTATAGAAACAAAGAACCCGTATGGCTGAGTATGTTATGGAAAATATTTTACAGAAATAATGCAATAGAAACATTTAAAAAATGTT
Source organism: Polietes domitor (assembly GCA_947397865.1). NCBI lineage: Eukaryota > Metazoa > Arthropoda > Insecta > Diptera > Muscidae > Polietes > Polietes domitor. Next base: position 128,455,382 of record OX377620.1, read on the forward strand.
AATTTCAATTATATAAATTCATAAAAAATAAAAACATCATTAGTTCTTACAAAGGGTAATTTAAATATACCGTAGGGTATATTTCTATTTATATTAGACTAGCAGTCAGTACCCGCTGCTTCGCACGCGAAAAAGCCAGTTATTTGTTAATTTTATCCGTCTCTGTTTTTGGATAGTAATTATTTAATTTTCTTTTGGTGGATATAGATAAATCTAAAATAGTAATTTGGAAACCTCCTATTAGCTAGCACTCACACACAGTCAAAGGAATGTGCTTGACTATTTTAGCTGAACTACCTTTTATGTATAAATTTTATAATTTTCTACCAAGTTTTAAACAAAATATTACAACCATTTATATCCTCGATCTCATGTTTCTAGATTCAGCCAGCCAGTTTATAACTTTTTGCACCTCTTTCCCAAAAATTACACATTTTGAACAAGTAAGGAAAGGCTAAAGTCGGGCGGGGCCGACTATATAATACCCTACACCACTCCCTGCGTATGTACCTCGCTTTGATTACTAAACCCAGGTATTTCATGGGAGCAATTTTATGTAGTTCATACAAATTATATAAATTATATGAATTTAATTAATATGCTATAAATGCATCTTTAGTCAAATTTGACGAATATGGTAATTGATCCAATTGTCCGACAGACAAATACAAATTATGCAGTAGTATACCAAAGTCATACCAAAGTATGGACATATGGGCATCACCCAAACAATTCTCATTGCAATTCAATTCGGTTAAAAATTGAAATCGGGAAGGATTTTTGCATCCTGTAAATGTATGTGTGTGACAAAAAATGTTAAATCGGAAAGGACATTTGTATGGGGGTATATTGGAACCAGGAACGATGTGACGCGCTTTCACCATGTCTGTTTATTGGTGAAATATAATATGTAAAATTTGGCCAAAATCGGTTAAACATTCGGGAGCAACATTTGTATGAGGGCTATATCTAAATCTGAACCGATCTTAATTACTTTCACCATAGGTTGGATTATAAGATGTTGTGCCAATTTTAAAGAAAAACGGGTACAATATGTGGATTTTAGAGCGGAAAAAGTCATATCGGGAGCGACATTTGTATGGGGGCTATAACTAAATCTGAACCGATCATAACCACTTTCAGCATAGGTGTTTCTAGTTCGATTATAAAATGTTGTGCCAATTTTAAAGAAAATCGGGTACAATATGTGGTTTCTAAAGCGGAAAAAGTGAATTCGGGAGCGACATTTGTATGGGGGCTATATCTAAATCTGAACCGATCTTACCCAATTTTTGCATACGTGTTTCTAGTTGGATTATAAGATGTTCTTCAAAATTTAAAGAAAATCGGGTACAATATGTCGTTTCTAGAACGTAAAATGTCAAATCGGGAGCGATATTTGTATGGGGGCTATATCTAAATCTGAACCGATCTTACCCAATTTTTGCATACGTGTTTCTAGTTGCATTATAAGATGTTATGCCAAATTTAAAGAAAATCGGGTACAATATGTCGTTCCTGGGGCAGAAAATATCAAATCGGGAGCGACATTTGTATGGGGGCTATATCTAAATCTGAACCGATCTTACCCAATTTTTGCATAGGTGTTTCTAGTTGGATTATAAGATGTTGTGCCAATTTTAAAGAAAATCGGGTACAATATGTGGTTTCTAGAGCAGAAAATATCAAATCGGGAGCGTCATTTGTATGGGGGCTATATCTAAATCTGAACCGATCTTACCCAATTTTTGCACAGGTGTTTCTAGTTGGATTATAAGATGTTGTGCCAATTTTAAAGAAAATAGGGTACAATATGTGGTTTCTAAAGCGGAAAAAGTGAAATAGGGAGCGACATTTGTATGGGGTCTATATCTAAATCTGAACCGATCTTACCCAATTTCGGCATAGGTGTTTCTAGTTGGATTATAAGATGTTGTACCAAATTTAAAGAAAATCGGGTACAATATGTGGTTTCTAGAGCGGAAAATGTCAAATCGGGACCGACATTTGTATGGGGGCTATACCTAAATCTGAACCGATCTTACCCACTTTCCACATAGGTATTTCTAGTTGGATTATAAGATGTTGTGCCAAATTTAAAGAAAATCTGGTACAATATGTGGTTTCTAGAACGGAAAAAGTCAAATCGGGAGCGACTTTTGTATGTGGGCTATATCTAAATCTGAACCGATCTTACACACTTTTAGCATAGGTGTTTCTAGTTCGATTATAAAATGTTGTGCCAATTTTAAAGAAAATCGGATACAATATGTGGTTTCTAGAGCGGAAAAAGTCAAATCGGGAACGACATTTGTATGGGGGCTATATCTAAATCTGAACCGATTTTCTCCAAATTCAATACCAATCGTCCTTGGCCAAAAAAAGTAACTTCTGCCAAATTTCATGACAATCGGACCACAATTGCGACCTGTAGAGTGCCAACAAGCTTAGATGGACAGCAGACGGACAGACGGACGGACAGACAGACATCGGTAAATCGATTCAGCTGGTGATTCTAAGCCGATCCGTATACTTTAAGGTGGGTCTAGCTCGATTATATCTGGGCGTTACAAACATTTGGCGCGAAACTAACTTATAATACCCTATTCCACGAAGTGGTGTAGGGTATAAAAACCACTATAGGCAACATGTGTTTTTGCTTCCCCTAAAAATAGGTACTTTATTTGGTAACACATTCATTTCCCTTTAAAGGATTGTACAGCATTTTTATCCCTTTTCGTCCCGCGCGCCCCTTAGAAGTACAAATTTCGAAAAATCAAACTACTGCGCTGCTATATGGTCAGAGGAATTTACACTCTAAATTTCACGATTCTAGCTGTAATACTAAAGTTGGTACCAGTTTTACCCCTTTTTGTCCCGCTCGCCACTTAAAATTACAAATTTGGAGAAATCCATTTATGTTGCAAGTATACGTTGTCAGAGAAATTTAAACACAAAATTTCACGACTATAGCTGAAATATTTTAGTTGGTACTATTTTTATCCCGCTCATTGTTTATAAGTACAAAATTGGAAAAATTCGTTTAGATTTGCGCTTTTACGTTGTCAGAGGAACTTACACACCACATTTCACGACTATAGCTCCAATACTTTAGTGGGTACTACTTTTATCCCTTGTTGCTCAGCCCCTATAAGAAAATTTCGAAAAAATCAATTTAGATTGCGCTTTACACACAATTTACACTCCAAACTTCCCGACTATAGCTGCAATGTTTAAATTGGAACCCTTTTTGTCCCGCCTACCCCCTAAAAAGTACAAATTTCGAACAATCCAATTATACTGCGCTTCTACATAGTGAGAGGAATTTACATACCGAATTTCACGATTCTCGCTGTATTCATTTTGTTGGTACAATTTTTATCCCTTTTTGTCCCGCTCGCCTCTTAAAAGTATAGATTTCGAAAAATACAATTTTAGTTCGTTTATATATGGTCAGAAATACAATTTTACTTCGTTTATATTGGTCAGAGGAATTTACGTACCAAATTTCACGATTTTTTGTCCCACTCGCCCCTCAAAAATACAAAATTTCGAAAAATCCAATTTTACTTCGTTTCTATATGGTCAGAGGAATTTACATACCAAATTTCACGTTTCTAGCTGCAACACTTTAGTTGGTACCATTTTTCCCCTTTTTGTCCCGTTCGTCCCTTAAAAGTACAAATTTCGAAAAATCCAATTTTACTTCGTTTCTATATGGTCAGAGAAATTTACATTCCAAATTTCACGATTCTAGCTGTAATGATTTAGTTGGTACCATTTTTATCCCTTTTTGTCCCGCTCGCCCCTTAAAAGTACAAATTTCGAAAAATCCAATTTTACTTCGTTTCTATATGGTCACAGGAATTTACATTCCAAATTTCACGTTTCTAGCTGCAACACTTTAGTTGGTACCATTTTTATCCCTTTTTGTCCCCCTCGCTCCCTAAAAATACAAATTTCGAAAAATCCAATTTTACTTCGTTTCTATATGGTCAGAGGAATTTACATATCAAATTTCACGATTCTAGCTGTAATGATTTAGTTGGTACCATTTTTATCCCTTTTTGTCCCGCTCGCCCCTTAAAAGTACAAATTTCGAAAAATCCAATTTTACTTCGTTTCTATATGGTCAGAGAAATTTACATTCCAAATTTCACGATTCTAGCTGTAATGATTTAGTTGGTACCATTTTTATCCCTTTTTGTCCCGCTCGCCCCTTAAAAGTACAAATTTCGAAAAATCCAATTTTACTTCGTTTCTATATGGTCAGAGGAATTTACATATCAAATTTCACGATTCTAGCTGTAATAACTACCCTGAAAATTTCATGACCCTAGCTTCAGCCAGTCAGTCAGTCAGTAACGCAACTCTTTTATATATATAGATTTCTTTTGAAAGTTTCCAGATGTAAATTTTAATATTATTCCTATTTTTAGACCATTCCTTAATGGTTTCATATGTAAAGTAAATTCTTCTTTGAGAAGATTTTCACATTTTACTTCGTCGATCTTTCTGGGAAAACAAGAAAGTTAAACCAGATAGCACGAGGGGTTACGTATTGGCACTATGTCAGCCATAGTATCAAATGGTCATTATTATTGTCAGTAATGTAAATATATGAATTTGAAATATTTCCATTTCCCCATTCATATAGCAAAAATAAATTAGTACTCAAAGTAAACAGAAAAATATTTTTAAAATTTCCCGTAAAACATTTTTAAATTTCCCGGGAATTTCCGAACAAATTTGGACGATTCGGGAATTCCCGGACCCCAAACCCTACTCGTATCACACATGTTTTCAGGAAAAAACTCGAGATGGGATTGAAGAAAATGTATTTTTAGACTCGATCGAGCTCCAATCTTGTATTAATTTTCACAACAAATAGTCGATTATTTGCTTGAAACTCTGAGATTTGCGGTTATCGGGAATGATGTGATGTACAAGAAATCGAATTCAGCGCCTCAAATAAGTTAAGATTTGTTCTCATAGGCTCTGATCCAAAAGTTGACCAGAATTTGTTAACTTGTGTAATTAAACATCACAAGTTATTCAGTTGCGTGAACACATCGCCACCCATTATTTCCCTTATGGATTTTAACAAAACAGTTTTTTTCTGAGTGTAGTCATTACGAATGTCTATATAAAATAGTACTCCTATGTCGGCATTATTGAGTTGTTGTTGCATATACAGATAAATAGATGTCTTTCTTGTCGTAGTATTGCCCGGTTTCTTCCTGCTTCCTTTGGAAAAGAAAAAAAACTTTGTAATCAAGTTGAAAATTACAAATGATTTGGAATGCCGCAGGAAACGTGATGATGGGATAGGGTTGTCGTCGCAACTAATCTGTAACGCATGTCCGCTCTAATACATAGCATAAATAGCAGGCCTTAACCGACTATGGGAAGACATCGTATCCTTGGCTTGTGCTCATATTCAATGCTAATGCTAATCACTTCAAATCACTGGCATCGCTTCATTTCCTTGAACAAGTACAAGTACCCTTGATTGCCACTTTTGTTGACCGCATCACCATCGTGTTTCGGTTTTCGGAGTAAGCCATGAAATATTACCGGAATCTATTTGCCCGGCGAAACAAGAGGGGACGAAAACTACATCTATATCACGTTTTACAAATTTACATTGAAAAATATTCACACAAGAATTTTACCATCATAGATTCCTTTTTATGATTCGATGGAATTTTTTGTGGTCTGCCAGTAGTTGTGGCATGATAAAATACTTTAAATTAATCTTTGCATGTGCATCAAGTGGCACGGCACGGCACCGCACCGAGTGCAAGAAGTGCAGCGCTAGCAAGTTGCAGTGGCAGTGACAACAAACATGCAACAAACGTGCACAAAACAGCTAACTGAAGACATGACTCTACATTTTTCTTCTTCTCTTCTCTTTTTTTTTGGGTGACTTGCAAAAGAAACAAGGAAACGGATCATATTCTCAACACGTTGCCTGGCAAGAAGTACTGCACAGTGGGTGCACGTTGGAAGGCAAACATGAAATATCGATCGTTGGTTTGTAATAGAAACAAATATACATTCAAAGTCCATCTTGATATTGCTTTTAAAGCCGGATACATAAACCACGAAGGATAATAAAATCACAGAAAAATACAATTTTAATTTAAATAAAAAAAAACAACTAAAAAAGGCGTTAAGTTCGGCCGGGCCGAACTTTATATACCCTCCTCCATGGATTGCATTCAACAGAGGTTGTCGGTTTGCGTAGAAGTGCAGTAATATTACAGGAAAATATAAATTTTTTAATATAGCCAAACCAAACCAAATACAAATATTGAAAAAATAATTTTATAAATAAATATAATATTTTAATTATTTCAAACCATTAGCTATTTCAAATCAAAAAATAAATATTCTTATATTTATATTTTCAATAAGCTTTAATGCCATAAATATTGGTAGATAGTGTGTGCTACAGTTGGTTGCATTTCCATTCTATTTTAATTCCAAACGTACAAATTTTGAACATCCGTACATAGTGCAAAATAACCTAACTTCATGATTCACCCAATTTTTGCCGTAAAAAAAATTACGAATTTGGAAAAAAACTTGTTATTTTGCCTGTCTATGCAGTCAGAGGAATGTATATACCGAATTCCATGATTCCAGCTGTGCCCATTTGGTTGGTACCATTTTTACCCGCTTGACGTTTCTATGCATTAGAATTTCATCATTCTAGCTGTAGTCGTTTAGTTGGTACTATTTTTTATCCCTCTGTACCATTGTATCCCTTGAAAGTACGAATTTCGAAAAGTCCGTTTATTTTCCGTGTCTACGCCTTATGCGGAATGTATACTCCGAATTGCAGACTCTAGCTGCGGTCATTTGGTTGGTACTATTTGTATCCCCTTTTTCCATTTTAACCCCAAAAAGTACGAATTTCGAAAAATTCTGTCAGAGGAATGTACACTACGAATTTCATGACTCTAGCTGCGGTCATTTAATTGTTACTATTTTTATCCCCTTTTTTTCATTTTAACCCCAAACAGTACGAATTTCGAAACATCTGTTTATTTTAAGTGTCTACGCAATCAAAGGAATGTATACACCGAATTATTCTAGGTGTAGCCGTTTGGTTGGTACCATTTTTATCCCTCCGTACCCGTTGTATCCCTTGAAAGTACGAATTTGGAAAAAACCCTTTTCTTTTTCATGTCTACGTAGTCAAAGGAATGTATACTCCGAATATCATGACTCTAGCTGTGATCATTTGGTTGGTACTATTTTTATCCCCTTTTTCTATTTTGACCCCAAAAAGTACGATTTTGGAAAAATCAGTTTATTTTCCGTGTCTACACAGTCAGAGGAATGTATACTCCGAATTTCATGACTCTAGCTGCGGTCATTTGATTGGTACTATTATTATCCCCTTTTTTCATGTTAACCCTAAAAAGTACGAATTTTGACAAATTCGTGTATTTTACTTGTCTATGCAATCAGAGGAATGTATACATCGAATTTCATTATTCTAGGTTCAGCCGTTTGGTTTGTACTATTTTTATCCCTCTATTCCCATTTTGCTCCTTAAAAGTACGAATTTGGAAAAAATACTTCTATATTATGTATTTACTCAATTAGAGGAATGTACACACCGAATTTCGTGTTTCTAGCTATTGTCGTTTAATATGTACCATTTTTATCCCTTTTTGTCCCATTTCACCCCCTACAAATAAGAATCACTTTATGGTGCACGTTTTTGCTATAATTGGAATGCGCATACCAAATATCAAGCAAATATAAACAGACATACTCAAAAAACATTCCCTTTCGGCCGATTTCTCCCCATTTCAATCCCAACCGATCTACGACTATAAGACGCATTTATGGAAAATTTGAACGTTCTAGCTCCTTTCGTTTAGATGCTAGCGTGCTTTCAACAAACGGACGGACGGACCTGGTTAGATCGTCTTAGAATTTTATGACGATCAAGAATATATATACTTTATAGGGTCTCAGGTCGACATTTCAAGGTGTTACAAACGGAATGACAAAGTTAGTATACCCCCATCTTGGAGGTGGAGGGTATAAAGAAAGATTTTTCCCGAGTCACGATTCGAAACCGCAACCTTCTGGGTGCAAAGCGGGCACCTTACCCTTGTGACCCCAAACGAAAAATTCGATCCCACTCACTTGTGAAAATGCTATTCTTACGGGCTAATTAAAGTATTAGAAGTTGTTCAGAAGAACTTCCTCTAATACGGAAAATATGCAAATTGAGATTTTGGGATGCGACTAAAATGTTCTTCTTGAAAGTACTTCCACTCAGGGGAGAAGGTAGCTTCCGACATAGACCAAACTTAATGTTATTGTTACTTGTTTAAAATGAACCCAATCAAACAATTATTTAATCCACTGTACATGCGATAGACAAAGATAAAGACAACGATGGCGTTCGTAACATATGTTTCGATACGTTTTCTTAGAAGCAACAACAACAAAAAAAACAACGACAAAAAATAAGAAGACAAGAACTGATTTTAGCCACTAATTCAGCATTTCTTTGCCAATATAAAAGACAAGTGGCAAACATATCGTATTTCTATTGGCCATATATTCCAATATAGCACAGTTTCACTTAAGTGTCCGCCACAAGTTGGTCCGTCCCGAATGTACAGTATTTTCGTCCTTGTGTATTTCAGTCACGTCTACAAGATATGCGACATTTGAACTATACTTCGTACGGTTCGAAGTTATCTCTTCTGCTCTGGATGTTCCCTTACCCGCCCCTGTTCGACCTAAGGAACCAGGACCTACATACATCTAAACTAAATGATAACTACTAAGGAAAGTTTGTACAGTGCACACACATACACACAGAGACACGAAGGGAGAGAGGAAAATACGACAAATATTAGGACTTTTTGCCAAAGTCATCAAAATATGGTGCAGTTGCCATGACAATGGAGGGAAGGGTGCGAGAGGGGGAGCAGGGGGAACGGATGTGAAAACGAAAGACACATTAGTCAAAAGTCATTAAACTTGCAAGAGGAATTTGAAAAGTTTTGCTAGAATACTAGCAGACATGCATACATACATATGTACATGTATGTATGTATGTATGTATATTTGAAGTATTTATGAGTATGAATAAATATGTGTTGATGTTCTTAATTTAATCTGCTCATCATCATCGTCATCATTTCATTTGTGGAGTGTCAAAATACTATTCAGCAATAAATGACCACTGCTGAAGTGGCTAACAGCCAGCACTGCAGCAGTAGATTGTTGTGAATATATTCATATTTATATTGACTCGTCCACTGTACTCATGTGACGTTAACATCCTCAGAGGAATGATTCCCAACCACAATTTCCCCTCATTCCCCAATCTTAGTCGAACTCTATAGGAAATAAGTGCAACCATTTTAAGTCGGGTAAGCCGGCTGGCATTTATAACCATACAATGGTCTATTAGACCAACGAAGTCCGTGTTATCCGATTAAGCTTTGATGCTGTGCATCGATATTTAGGTCTATCTTTTGGGAGTATTGTTGAGAGCTTCCTCGCAAAATGATTTTGTAATTTTATTGACTTTTTCATATTATATTATCAAATATTAGGGTTGCTTTCAAAGCGGTTCAGATTTTTAAATCAGAACAGGAGACATCCGAAAACAGTCAGAAATCAAGCATCTGACTCACTTAGACCGGAATAGGTTCATTGCGATACCACGGACTTTTATATCCCTCATCGGAACCACTCTGAGCGACTCACGATACATAACGTCTACCCTGGCCAAGTTGCTAAAGATTTTCAAATCAGAAATCAAGCATCTGACTCACTTAGACCAAAAGAGGTTCAATGTGCTACCACGGGCCTTTACAATCCTCATCGAAAGCAATCTGTACGACTCACGATACACCTCATCTTATCAACTTTGACCCTGGCCAAGTTGCTAAAGCTCCCAAAGACAGCTAAACTAAACGTCTATTAACATAAGGTGTACAACGCTCTCAATCTCCTCCTCGTCCCCACAGCTTCTACAAAATTCTTTTTACTCGATGCCCAGCCTCAGGGCAAGGGAGCCTAATACGCAGTGCCTCGTCAATACTGAAATCAACCTAGACGATTGAAATCTTTCATGTGAAGGAAGATAGCTCGATCTCTTCATATCATACTTTGCCCGACCATTTTCGTGATTCTGCACGTGGGTAGGTCCACTCACCTGCTGTTCGCCAGCACCAGTGCCTTCTGACTGAGCTGAAGCTTGGAAGTCGACAGGAGTCTACCTATAGAATCAAGTTCGGGTGGAACTCGTAGGATCGTTACTAATCTGTCTTCCGTCAATACTGAAATCAACGTAGACGATTGAAATCGTTGATGTGAAAGAAGGTAGCTCGATCTCATCATATCATACTTTGCCAGACCATTTTCGTGATTCTGTCTATGTCCAACCACCTGCTGTTCGCCTTGGACTATTCTTGAAATAAAGGTCACCTAGTCCATGGATCCATGGCAAAGTCAAGACTCTTTCTTACCGTGCGGGAGCCTTTCCATCATTTTGGAAGATTGACAATCCATTAATCGCAATATTTTTTTCAAGCTCTAAGGTAAAGGAGATCATGCTTAAACACCATCTTGTGGGTATCTGAAGTCGTGTGGAGTCCACAGCGATTTCCGTATAAATTCTATCTACGGATGATCTTTCGGTCGTTCCTATCCGAACCCTGGACTCGTTCCATTCACAGTTTCGGTGAGATATGTTCAAGGCACTTGATCGATTCTAGCTCCGCACACTCGTATCATAACTAAATGCTCTTGGAGTCGGTAATGTCTCCTCTCGTTATGTTTCAAGCTTCCTCAGGGATCATACTATTCGAGTTGTTATAGATGGTGTCTCATCCAAAGACCGTAGGCAAAGGCTCTCTGTTCATTTATTTCTTCGCTAGGCTTTGGGGTTTCCCGGACTGGGAAAACGAGAATGAAAATTTTTGTTCCCGCGACAGTTCCCTTGGAAGTTCCCATGCCCTGGCATCCAAATAAGGCGAATTTCAAACTGCTTGCCTATGTCTTGGAGAGATGCACGATAATCTTGGACTATTCTTAAATTAGGGGTCATCTAGACCATGGATCCATGGCAAAGTCGATTCAGTTCTGCTTTATGGATCGTCTGGGTGGGAAAGCGCTCGAAAGTGGACATCCAGGAAGGGCATGCTGTCCATCTTCCGTAGAAGCTGTCTGAGAGTGTGCAGTGGATACCATATTCCGTAGAAGCTTTCAGAGAGCGTGTATTTGCATTAATCGTGATCGCAAGTATAATAGCAATCGATATAACACGAAACCGCAAGATGGAGATTAGGTCCAGTCGACAAACTGAAACTGAAGTATGGCCATACGGAATTGGCAAAGGAGGTGAGACAATTCTCCAGACAATCGTTGGACTTACAGACTGATCCCCACTATCGACAGATGGATAAATCGCAATCACGAGTAGGTTAACTATAACATAACACAGTTCTTAATGGGGGAGGATATAGGGTATTTCAACAAGATTTCGACCCATCGTATATTTCGACCATAGGCATAGGAAGGGGGTGGCTGGGGTGGTCTAATACTACCCCAGAACTTTTTTAGCTCCCCAGATATTTCAGCTAATTTGAGAGAGTAAGTTTGTGAATCTGAGTACAACTAGATAGAGAAGCAGATACGAAAATTGTAGATCGATCTTAACAAATTATGTTTGTAAAAAATCTGTACATGGGAAAGCAAGTGTAGGACTCGGAGGATTGGTTTTATTAAATAGAATCATTCGTAGATGCTTTCGATCCGTATCTGTAAATAATAAATATTTATTATTTATTTATTATAAATATGATAATATTACAGCAAATTTGGCTTTTACTAGTTAAGGTAATAAATTTCTGCTGGATTTGAATGGTTTGTTAATAATTATTAGAGATATCTTCCCTTAAGCCTGGATAATAAGTTGTGATAATAAGAATTTTAATAAATAGTTAATTTTTTACTCAAAAAATATTTTTTCGAATTGCCGGCAACTAAAATATAAATGTTTGTTTTAAAACAAGTTTGCAAAAAAATCATTTTATGTTGACATTTTTGGACTTCGTCATAAATATCAAGTAAGGAAAGGCTAACGTCGGGCGGGGCCGACTATATAATACCACTACACTACTCCTTGCGTATATACCTCGATTTGATTACTAAACCCATGTGTTTCATGGGACCAATTTTATGTTCATATAAATTATACAGTTACTATAAATTCATCTTTAGACAAATTTAACGAATATGTGGTATGGCAATATGGTAAAAATATAATAAATATAACATGATCTTGAACATTTGATCAAGATCCAATGACAAATACAGATTATACAGCGGTAATAGGATGCATCGAACGGACATTTGAAGGGGGCCTGTGCCAAAACATGGGCCTATATAGTTCTCTTTCAAGGTAGGTATTGCTAGTTGAAATATATCCGAAATAAAATGAATCCGATGTAAGATGTAGTTTCTAGAGCTGTAATAGAATAGAATGGGGCCCACTTAGGTTATACCAAAGTATGGCCACATATATTTCACTTTCATAGTATGTATTCTGAAATATAATATAATCTGCAAAATTTGAAACACTTCCGATGTAAAATGTGGGTAATAATAAAAATGGGGGCCATTTGTAAGGGCGCTACATTAAAAAGTACATCACTTTCAAAGTAGGTATTCTTATTTGAAATATTACATGATCTGCAAAATTGTATCGAGATCCAATGTACGATGTGGGTTCTGGAGCTGTAATTGAATAGAATTGGGCCAAATTTGTATTGGGGTTATACCATCTATCTATCTATATATATAAATGAATCTGTGTTTGTATGTTTGTTCTTTACAGCAGCCGAAATTACTGAACCGATCTTCTTGAAATTTTCACAGTATGTTCATGCTGAACCGGTGGTGAAAATAGGCATATAAATTTTTGATATTTTCAGTGGGCGTGGCACATCCCACACAATTTGGGGATTTATTCGTTTTTTATAAATTAGCATATTCGGAATACTGTTGCAGCTAGAGTCTTGAATTTGTGTGAAGGTTCACTAATTATTATTTCGCACAGTTGTGTCAAAAAGGGGAGGTATTGGAAAAGTGGGCGTGGCACCTCCCATCCAAAGTTAAAACCCATTATTGAATATTGTCAATTCTATGACACATAGAGTGCTGAAATTTTGTGTAAGTGCATCTAGCATCAATGCGCATAGTTGTGCCAAAAATGGGCGGTATTGGAAAAGTGGGCGTGGCACCTCCCATACGAAGTTAAAACCCATTTTCGAATATATGCCGTTCTATGGCAGATAAAAAACTGAAATTTTGTGTAAGTGCATCTAGCATCAATTGCTTAACTGTGCCCAAAAAATGGGCGATATTGGAAAAAGGGCGCGGTACCTTCCATACGAAGTAAAAACCTATTATCGAATATGGTCAGTAGGTGTCATAGACCTAGAGTGCTGAAATTTTGTGTGAGTTGATCCAGTGTAAATAGTTGTGCAAAGATGGGCGGAAAGTGGGCGTGACCCTTCCCATCTGAAATTAAAACCGGTTTTAGAGTATTTCGACACCGAGATGGGCGGAAAGTGGCCGTGACCCTTCCCATACGAAATTAAAACCAGTTTTTTGAGTATATTCTACATCGATATTGTTGTGTGAGTGTTTTGAAGGTAATGTAATTTCATCTTATGAATGAAGTTTTTTGTTTAGGTAATGGAAAGGAGGAGAATCACTCTTAACAAAAAATCAATTTGATTTTGACATTTTTATACCCTACACCACTTCGTGGTCTAGGGTATTATAAGTTAGTTTCGCGCCAAATGTTTGTAACACCAAGAAATAATCGAGCTAGACCCACCTTTAAGTATACCGATCGGCTTAGAATCACCAGCTGAGTCGATTTAACGATGTCTGTCTGTCCGTCTGTCCGTCCGTCCGTCCGTCTGCTGTCCATCTAAGCTTGTTTGCACTCTACAGGTCGCAATTGTTGTCCAATTGTCATGAAACTTGGCAGATGTTATTTTTTCTGGCCAAGGACCATCGGTATTGAATTTGGAGGAAATCGGTTCAGATTTAGATATCGCTCCCATACAAATGTCGCTCCCGATTTGACATTTTACACTTTAGAAACCACATATTGTACCCGATTTTCTTTACATTTGGTACAACATCTTATAATCCAACTAGAAATACCTATGCAAAAATTTGGTAAGATCGGTTCAGATTTAGATATATCCCCCATACAAATGTCGCTCCCGATTTGACATTTTCCGCTCTAGAAACAACATATTGTACCCGATTTTCTTTAAAATTTGCAGAACATCTTATAACCGAACTAGAAACACGTGTGCAAAAATTGGGTAAGATCGGTTCAGATTTAGATATAGCCCCCATACAAATGTCGCTCCCGATTTGACATTTTCCGCTCTAGAAACGACATATTGTACCCGATTTTCTTTAAATTTTGCAGAAAATCTTATAATCCAACTAGAAATACGTATGCAAAAATTGGGTAAGATCGGTTCAGATTTAGATATATCCCACAGAGGTTGTCGGTTTTCGTAGAAGTGCAGTCAAAGGAATGTATACTACTATTTGTATCCCCTTTTTTCATTTTAACCCCAAAAAGTACGAATTTTGAAAAATCCGTGTATTTTACTTGTCTATGCAATCAGAGGAATGTATACACCGAATTTCATTATTCTAGGTACAGCCGTTGGGTTGGTACCATTTTTATCCCTCTATTCCCATTTTACCCCTTAAAAGTACGAATTTGGAAAAAATACTTTTATGTTATGTATCTACTCAATTAGAGGAATGTACACACCGAATTTCGTGTTTCTAGCTGTTGTCGTTTAATATGTACCATTTTTATCCCTTTTTTTGCCCCATTTCACCCCCTACAAATCAGAATCACTTTATGGAGCACGTTTTTGCTATAAGGGGATTGCACATACCAAATATCAAGCAAATATAAACAGACATATTCAAAAACAAGTAAGGAAAGGCTAAAGTCGGGCGGGGCCAACTATATAATACCCTACACCACCCCCTGCGTATGTACCTCGCTTTGATTACTAAACCCATTTATTTCATGGGAGCAATTTTATGTAGTTCATATAAATTATACTATAAATTAATCTTTAGTCATATTTAACGAATATGGTTAATAATATGGTAATTGATCCAATTATCCGACAGACAAATACAAATTACACAGTAGTAATAGGATGAATCGGACCGACATTTCAAAAGGGGGCCTATAACTACATTTTGGGCCTGGTCCAAAACATGGGCTTATATATTTCTCATTCACGGTAGGTATTCCTGGTTGAAAAATACCATGATCTGCAAAGTTTGATGAAGATCCGATGTAAGATGTAGTTTCTAGAGCTGTAATAGATCAGAATGGGACCCCATTTGTGTTATACCAAAATATGGACATATGAGCATCTCCCAAACAAGTAAGGAAATGCTAAACACGGACGGACTTTCTATCTCAATACAATTCAATTTGGTAAAAAAGTGAAATCGGGAAGATTTTTGCATCCTGTAAATGTATGTGTTTGAAAAAAAATGTTAAATCGGGATGGACTTTTGTATGGGGGTATATTGAAACCTGTAATGATGTGCCCCCTTTCACCATGTATGTTTATTGGTGAAATATAATATGTAAAGTTTGGCCAAATTCGGTTAAACATTCGGGAGCAACATTTGTATGAGGGCGATATCTAAATCTGAACCGATCTTAATCACTTTCACCATAGGTTGGATTATAAGATGTTGTGTCAATTTTAAAGAAAAACGGGTACAATATGTGGATTTTAGAGCGGAAAAAGTCAAATCGGGAGCGACATTTGTATGTGGGCTATATCTAAATCTGTACCGATCATACACACTTTCAGCATAGGTGTTTCTAGTTAGATTATAAGATGTTATGACAAATTTAAATCGGGTGCAAGATGTGGTTTCTGGAGCGGAGGGAGTGACATTTGTATGGGGGCTATATCTAAATCTGAACCGATCTTACCCAATTTTTGCATACGTGTTTCTAGTTCGATTACCAGATGTTCTGCAAAATTTAAAGAAAATCGGGTACAATATGTCGTTTCTAGAGCGGAAAATGTCAAATCGGGAGTGATATTTCTATGGGGGATATATATAAATCTGAACCGATCTTACCCAATTTTTGCATACGTATTTCTAGTTGGATTATAAGATTTTCTGCCAAATTTAAAGAAAATCGGGTACAATATGTCGTTTCTAGAGCGGAAAATGTCAAATCGGGAGCGACATTTGTATGGGGGCTATATCTAAATCTGAACCGATCTTACCCAATTTTTGCATAGGTATTTCTAGATGGATTATAAGATGTTGTGCCAATTTTAAAGAAAATCGGGTACAATATGTGGTTTCTAAAGCGGAAAAACTGAAATAGGGAGCGACATTTGTATTTGTACTTACCCAATTTCAGCATACGTATTTCTAGTTGGATTATAAGATGTTCTGACAAATTTAAAGAAAATCGGGTACAATATGTGGTTTCTAATGTGAAAAATGTCAAATCGGGAGCGACATTTGTATGGGTACTATATCTAAATCTGAACCGATTTCCTCCAAATTCAATAAATAATACCCTTCAATATAATACCCTAGACCACGAAGTGGTGTAGGGTATAAACATGCTTAAATACGCTAAAATATTAGGGATTATTATGGGTATTTTTAGTCCTTGTGAGGGAAAATTTTTTCCCTTTCGCCCCGTTTCAATCCCAACCGACCTACGACTATAAGACGCATTTATGGAAAATTAGAATTTTATGACGATCAAGAATATATATACTTTATAGGGTCTCAGGTCGATATTTCAAGGTGTTACAAACGGAATGACAAAGTTAGTATACCCCCATCCTGGAGGTGCAGGGTATAACAACATCAGCCAAATGGCCACCACGACCACGCTTACAGGACCATATCCTGTTCATGAAATTTTCCATAACCAAATCGCAAAGTGGCTGCCCTATCTCCTCGATAGCCTCACGAATTCTATCTTTGAGGTCTTGAATCGACGCTGGCCTGTTGGCGTAGACCTTATCTTTCACGTGACCCCAAAGGAATACGTCGCAAGGTGTTAAATCACAAGATCTCGGTGGCCAATTTTGATCATTTCTTAGAGAGATAACACGGTCCGGAAACTTTTCCCGTAAAAGAGCTTGTGTGGCACGTAGCACCGTCTTGTTGAAAGTAAACGTTGTCCAGATCAATACCATCCAACTCCCACCATAAAAGATCATTAATCATCTCTCGATAGGGCAATCCATTCATCGTAACTGTTGGTCCAATCTTATTTTCGAAAAAGTAAGGTCCAATGACCCCGCAGGACCATAAACCGCACCAAACAGTCACACGATGAGGATGCGGAGGCTTCTCAACAATAATTCTTGGGTTTTCCGAGCCCCAGATGCGACAATTTTGCTTGTTGACGTAACCATCGCAGTAGAAATGGGCCTCATCAGTGAAGATGATTTTTCGATGGAATTCCGGATCATTTTCATTCACGAATTTTAATAATTGCAATGCGTTGTTGAAGCGTGTATCGTTCCAATCGTTTAGTAATGGCGTAGTTTCTACTTGTCAAATGTCAAAGAATAAAAGCTTCAAAAGTGACAGCTACCGAAATACCGGGTGATTCAAAGTAACACCTCTTGTTGGAAACAATTTTATGTGAACAATTTTTTCATTGGGTGGAAATTGAAGTTTTTTACATTCAAGTCTATATGACAATAAGCCAATCTAAGTCAATATGTTGAGAGAAAAGGTTGATAAAAATATTTATCCAAGTTGCCATACATTTTCCTTCCACAAAACTTGCTTTGAAAGAAGTTTTTCGACGATACGAGGAGTAAAACTTACCTAAGATCTAACATTAACCAAGATCGATTTTCAATGTTGGGCATTTTAGATATGGAAATAGTATTTTATTGCTCTTTTGAATACATAAACGTGGGAGGCCCTCCCCAGCTGAAATCTATTGCTACGCGCACGATTTCGACCCTTTTCGATTTTGATGAAATTTGGTACATACATTCCACTGTGGTTGCGGTTGTGGTTACCATAGCTCAAAGTAGTGCGTGGTTTAAGTTTTACAGTGGTCCAAGTTTGGTTATCTCTGTTTATACACTCCACGAGAGTATTATGTCTTTGTGCATTTGTTTGTAACACCCAAAAGGAAACGAGATAGACCCATTGTTAATTATACCGATCGACTTAGAATCACTTTTTGAGTCGATTTAGCAATGTCCGTCCGTCCGTCCGTCTGTCCATCTATTCTTGTAATCACGATACAGGTCGCAATTGTAGACATAACTAAATGAAACTTTGCACAATGAAGTTTTTCGGGACAAGGACGAACGCTATTTAATTTAAAGGAAATCGGTTCAGATTTAGATATAGCCCCCATACATTTTCACTCTACATTTTCCGCTCTAGAAACCACATATTGTACTCGATTTGCTTTAAATTTGGCACAACATATTATAATCTTACTCGAAACACCTATGCTGAAATTGGGTAAGATCGGTTCAGATTTAGATATAGCCCCCATATAAATGTCGCTCCCGATTTGACTTTTGCCGCTTTAAAAGCCACATATTGTGCTCGATTTTCTTTAAATTTGGCACAACATCTTATAATCTCACTAGAAACACCTGTGGCTAAAGCGGGCTAGATCGGTTCAGATTTAGATATAGCCCCCATACAAATGTCGTTCCCGATTTGACTTTTGCGCTATAGAAACCACATATTGTACCCGATTGTCTTTAAAATTGGCACAACATCTTATAGTCCAACTAAACAAAACTATGGTGAAAGTGGGTAAGATTTCGGATAGAAAGTGGAGTGTATCATGGAGTCGGCCCCGCCCGACTTCAGCATTTCCTTGCTTGTTTTTTTTTCGATATGATAACGGCATGGCGGCATCAGATTTTAATGATATTGATAATGATCAGATTTGGTTCAAGGACTCCAAGAATTAAAAATAATTTGAATCCTTGAATATCCTGAAAAACATATTTAATTTTCTTTAGTTAGTTTTGTATTTTAGCTTATTTTATTCTCTACAAAATATCAAAAATTCAGAGTGGGGTGACCATAAGTTAAGAAATTACGGCTGTTTTTCCAAAGTATTGCGTTATTTCAGCAAGGCCAACATTTTTATTCATATAGGGAGGCTTCAAAGTAAAAGTTGTCGATGTTCCCGACTAAAATGAAAGATTGGTTTCATTGACGTGTTCTCCCAAAATATTGCGATTTTATCATTATCCTTTCGTAAGCTGCACTCGTTCCAAATGATCTCTATAAATCAGGTTTTATTTGAAAAGAATTCATAGTGAGCATGGTGAGAAAAAAACTCACTAGAAATTAACATCTGGCCCGAGTCACAAACTTGCACTGTGACCCCGTATAAATGACAGATTTTTACGATTTCATTGCTATTTGTATGCCTTTTTTATAAAATCCGCAAAACATCCACGTTTTTAGTTCGATTTGGGTTTTTAGGGGCTCGTTGGAGAGGTATTGATCGCTAATTGCAATTTTAAGAACTTCCTAACCCATTGAGGGTTAATTTTTTCGAACTGATCGTCCATAATGGGTTAATTGTGAAATAGCACCTGACATATGGAGTCATTTGCATCGTAAACACATTCTAGTCTTATGCAATGCTAATTTTTGAAAAAAAACTGAAATTTCGGGTTCTTTTCGGAGGGAATTAAGAAGGTCTTAAAATTGCAATTGACGATCAATACCTCTACAACAATATATATATAAATGAAAAATTAAGACCTTGCTGAAATAACGCAAACACTCTTATTTTTTGACTTGAAAATAAATAAGCTAAAATAAGCCGTTTTGTTGGTACCATTTTTATCCCTCTATTCCTAGTTAAACCCTTAAATATACTTGAAAAGAAAAACTTTTATATTATGTATCTACTCACTTAGAGGGATATACACACCGAATTTCGTGTTTCTAGCTGATGTCGTTTGATAGGAACCATTTTTATTCCTTTTTGCTCCATTTCACAACCAACGAATAACAATCACCATAAATACTCTAAAATATTAGGGGTTATTATGGGTATTTTCGGTCCTTGTGAGGAAAACATTTATCCCTTTGGCCGGGCTATCATTCCTTATAAAAAGGCATGTTTCGATGGTGTTCAGCACTTCATGAAGCGCAGATGCAGTCGATTTGCCTCTGTTGTAAGCGAATTGGCTGTTCGATACTAACCTTTTGTCCAGGTGATTTCTAAGAAAGCCATCCCCTAACCTCTCCAATGTTTTCAGAAGAAATGAGGTTAGACTAAGACATCTGAATTCTTTAGGTTTTGTGTGCGAGCTTATTTAGGGGTAACACAGCCAACACTTTTTTGTCGTAAGCATTAATTATTCTTTGGTCCAGCAGAATTGCTCTGTTGCATCCCCCCCAACTCGAAGACTCCGCCAAGGATCTCTTCCCCACATAACAAGCAAATTTAAATTGAATTTTCTAATCAAGTGCATCCTTTCTGCCAGCACCTACACACCTACAACAAACTCCGGGCTGCTACCGTGTCGATGTGCATACCCACAATGTTCGTTCATAGGTTAGCATGATGGCTCTACACTGGGAATATATTTAAATGTCTGCACATGTATGTATGTGCATAACTGCAGTGCTGGTGTGTGTGTGGGTCTGCGTGCAGTAAAATAAACTAAATTATAGTTAAATTTATTGAGTTTTCGTGTTAACCATGCATAATTGAGTTTTACGAATTTTAAACAAGAAGAATGTCAACAATTAAAACGATTTATTGGTAGCCCCCAAAGTCTACTTTCTCTCTGTAAATTGTATTATGTAAGCACGCATACATACCTATAACGGAGGAATATATTCCGAAAAAATGTATTTGAGTATGTTATTGTGAAGTTGCAGACTGCATAGCGTCTGTGAATACCTACGCGGACACATGATGCAGGGAGGGTTCAATTTTAAAAAGATAATTTCGTTACTGCAGTGATATCTTACGCTGAATCAATGAAAATGTCATTAAGTCTTCGTTACCACAATGGAATATTTTCGTTGTATTAAAATGTTGAAAAAATAAAGTAAAAAGTAATGAATTAATAAATTTATTATTTTTATTATTTTTTTTATTTTTTTTATTTTTTTTTGTATAATAAATTTGGTTTTCCCGTTAGCAATAAGTGGCTCATTTATTCAGCCACATTTTAATAGACTACACCATTTTGTTGAACTAGGTATTGTTTCAAAAATTGTTCCAAAATTTTCCAAATGTTTGCAACACCATGAAATAGTCGAGATAATTGACTTATGATCGCCTGCTGTATCGATTCAGTAATATCTGCTGTAAATCTAAAACTTTTATCAAAGTACAGATACAAAATGTTGTCGTGACTTTTTATTTTCATGTCATTAAATATGAAAATATTTGTTCATAATAATCATATTATAGCCCAAATACAAAAATGACTATTATTAACTTTATTACCGCGCACACTGTGTTTCCAAATCGATTCTTTTTATACCCTCCACCTCCAGGATGTGTGTATACAAACTTTGTCATTCCGTTTGTAATACCTTGAAATATCGACCTGAGACCCTATAAAGTATGTATATTCTTGATCGTCATAAAATTCTAAGACGATCTAACCATTTCAGTGAGTCCGTCTATCCGGGCTAGCATCTAAACGAAAGGAGCAGGGACGACCAAATTTTACACCATAAATGTGTCTTATAGTCGTAGGTTGGTAGGGATTGTAACTGGCCGAAATAGGTCCAGAGGGATTTTTTTCCTCGCAAGGACTGAAAATACCTATAATAACCCCTAATACTTTAGAGTATTGTGCATACTTGATATTGGGTATGCGCATTACACCTATTAGAACAAGTAAGGAAAGGCTAAAGTCGGGCGGGGCCGACTATATGATACACTCCACTTTATATCCAAACACAATTCAATTCGGTAAAAAAGTGAAGGCTTTTTGTATGTTTCATAGGCTAATATGACCTGACCCAATTTGTCAAATCGAGAGGAATATTTGTATTGGGGCTATATCCGGTGGTTTCTGGGGCGATAGAAGTCAACCCGGGAGCGAAATTTGTATGGGAGCTATATGTAAATCTGAACTGATCTGACCTATATTCACCATGTGTGTTTCTAATGGAAATATAAGATATTTTGCAAGATTTTAAGAAGATCTGTAAAAATATGTGGTTTATAGAGTCGAAAAAGTGAAAGCGGGAGTGAAATTTGTGAGCGAGATATATATAAATCTGAACTGATCTGACCTATATTCACCATCGGTGTTTCTAGTGGAAATATAAGACATTTTGCCAGATTTGGAGAAGATCTGTAAAAATATGTGGTTTCTAGACCAGAAAAGTCAAATCGAGAGCGAAATTTGAATGGGATCTATATACAAATCTGAACCGATCTGACCTATTTTCACTATATGTGTTCCTAGTTTAAATATAAGATATTTTGCCAAATCTGAAGACAATCTGATACAATATGTGGTTTCTAGGGCGGAAAACGTCAAATCGGGAGCGAAATTTGTATGGGGGCTATATATAAATCTGAACCTATCTAACACATTTTCACCACAGGTGTTTCTAGTTGAAATACAAGATGTTTTGCCAATTTTGAAGAAAATCTGTTGTAATATGTGGTATCTAGAGTGAAAAAAGTCAAATCGGGAATGAAATTCGTATGGGGGCTATATCTAAATCTGAAACGATTTTCTTCAAATTAAATAGCGTTCGTCCTTGTCCCGAAAAAAGTGGTATAATTAACAATGGGTCTATCTCCCTTCCTTTTGGGTGTAACAAACAAATGCACAAGGACATAATACTCTCGTGGAGTGTATAAAAACGTGCACCATAAAGTGATTCTTATTTGTGGGGGGTGAAATTGGGCAAAAAGGGATAAAAATGGTACCTATCAAACGAAAGCAGCTAGAAGCACAATAATCGGTGTTTACGTTCCTCTAATTGAGAGGATACATAATATAAAAGTATTTTTTTTTTCAAATTCGTTCTTTCAAGGGATACAATGAACAGAGGGATAAAAAAGGTACCAAATAAAGGGCTACAGCTAAAATGATGAAATTCGGTGTGTACATCCCTCTATTTACGCAGACACGTAAAATATACAGATTTTAGAAAGTCGTACTCTTAAGGGGGTAAAATAGAAAAAAAGGGATGGTACCAACCAGATGGCAGCAGCTAGAATCATGGAATTCGGTATGTACATCGAGAGATAGAGATTTTAGAAAGTCGTACTCTTAGGCGGGTAAAATAGAAAAAAAGGGATAAAAATGGTGCCAACCAGATGGCCGCAGCTAGAATCATGGAATTCGGTGTGCACATCCCTCTAATTGCGTAGACATGTAAAATATAGAGATTTTAGAAAGTCGTACTCTTATGGGGGTAAAATAGGAAAAAAAGGATGAAAATGGTACCAACTCAAATGGCCGCAGCTAGAATTATGGAATCCGGTGTATACATTCCGCTGATTGCATATGCACGCAAAATAAAAAGATTTTCCGTACTTTTAGTTTTTTCCGTTTGTATTTTTTTGGACTGTAATCAATGTTTGATTTGAACTGGGATATTGTCCTGGCTCAAGACCATTTTGCATCCATATTTAATAGAATGCAATTTTATTTACAAATGGCATGGTGACATTTATTACTTGGCTGCAGACTACCAGTATCATGATTTCCACCCTGTCTATAGGTTTCGTTCAGGTGGTTTCGCGGTGACTTTTCAACATCAAACCCGGCCTCTTTAAGGAATGGATTTTCAAAATTTGTACTATTAGAATTAAAATAGAATGGAAATACAACCAACTGTAGCATCCACTATCTACCAATATTTATGGTATTTACGCTTTTTTGAAAATATAAATATAACAATATTTATTTTTTGAATTATTTCCATATATATAGTGTAAACGTATTAGTAGCCTTGCCTTATAAGCGTGGTTTCCAATAATAAAAATATTATATTTATTTATAAAATTATTTTTTTTATTATTTAAAAATTGAAAATTCAAGCTCGAGGCCAATTTTGGTTTTTTGTTGTGTTCTTTATTTATAACCAATATTTCGTCCTTCTTTGAAGAACATCATCAGGGTTCTACAAATAATATAAAAAGAAAACATAACAATATGTACAAAACATGACATCTTAACATAATTTACGTATTCACTTACTAAAGTAACAAATCAAAAAAACAACACTACACGTATTAAATCTACGTCTCGTTCCGTCGCTTATTGGATTCTTACTGACTTTCTTTTGTTTATTGCACTCTGTTTATTTTCTTGATCAGCATTCTGTAACTCTGCGCCAAATTGTCCGTGTCTGTTTTAAAATTCATTCGTTGTTGTGTTGTTGTTGCGAGTATATGTAACATTTCAAGTGTAAGTCGTTTGTTGTAGTCGTGTTCGCTCTGCACTACACTCACTCTCTCAAGCTCAGGGTGGTGGTTGTTTGTTGCACAGTGGGCGACTAGTGCTGTTTTGGCAGTCAGTTTGTTGTTGCGTAGTTTAATGTCCGATTTATGACCAGACAGTCTAGTTCGTAGTTTGTTTTTTGTTGTTCCAATGTAATATTTTTCGCAATTTGTTGTTTCGTTTCCATTGCATTGTATTTTGTAAATGACGTTCGACATTTCCATAGAACAAGAAATTGCACGCAACAAATTCACATACATGATGGAGAACTACATTAATAAACAACAACTGAGCAACCGAGACAAATACACATTAGGTACAGTGGAGCAAACCAAACAATTTTTGAAGAAGAACAAAGAAATCATAATTGTCGACGCAGACAAAGGAAACGTCACCGTAGCTATGGAGAGGAAGGACTACGAAACAAGAATGAGTACGATAGTGAACGATATTATGACATACAAGAGGCTTAATAAAGATCCTACCAGTAGCTTACAAAAAAGGAACAACGAGTTAGCCGAGGAATTATTTGCACAGAACGCAATTAATGACATGCAAAAAAGGAGAATGAAGACGGAGACAGCAACCGCACCGAGAATTTATGGGTTGCCAAAAATACATAAACCTGATTTTCCTCTAAGACCTATCTGCTCTTCAGTAAATTCACCCGCTAGCCAGCTCTGTAAGTATATCACAAGCATCTTGTCCAAAATTACTGAGAACTCAAAATACAACATCAAAAACTCCGTGCAATTCAAAGATAAAATTAAAAATACTGTGATAGAAAATGACGAAATTATGGTTTCCTTTGACGTAATCTCACTATTCCCAAGTATTCCGGTAGATTTAGCTTTAGATATAATAGAAAATAAGTGGACGACAATATCTAATTATACAAAAATGACCAAAACTTTGTTTATGAAGATCCTAAAATTCTGCATACAAGATAACAGATACTTCAAGTACAAAGATAAAATCTACCAACAAAAGAGAGGACTACCAATGGGTTCATCGGCATCTCCAATAGTAGCCGACATTGTGATGGAAGAGCTGTTGGATAGAGCCATTGAAAACTGTGATATTAAACCTAAGTTACTGACAAAATACGTGGACGACCTTTTTGGGATTATCAAGGAATGTGCAATAGACAACATATTGACGAATCTCAATAGCTTTAATCATCAAATTAAGTTCACATTTGAAAAAGAAACCAATAAAAAACTTTCGTATCTGGACACCATAGTAATTAGAGACAATAATAGGCTGAAGATGAATTGGTATCAAAAACCAACCGCCTCCGGAAGATTAGTTAATTTCCACTCAAAACATCCAAAAAGAATAATCTTCAACACAGCAATCAATTTTATCAACAGAGTTTTGACCATAAGTGACGAGGAATACCATACCGATAACATAAACACAATTAAAAATATTCTTCAACAAAACAGTTTTCCGATGACAACAATTCAGAAGCTAATAAACCAAAGCAAGAATAATATCACAGTACATAAAGAAAAAACACCAACTATATACAAATCCGTCATATACGTACCACAACTGTCAGAGAGATTCCAAAACTCTGATTGTATGGACAACAAAATCTACAAAATGGCACCAAAAACAAATAACACATTACAGAAAGTATTCACCAACCTAAAATCAAAAATAGATACTATGGAAATGTCGAACGTCATTTACAAAATACAATGCAATGGAAACGAAACAACAAATTGCGAAAAATATTACATTGGAACAACAAAAAACAAACTACGAACTAGACTGTCTGGTCATAAATCGGACATTAAACTACGCAACAACAAACTGACTGCCAAAACAGCACTAGTCGCCCACTGTGCAACAAACAACCACCACCCTGAGCTTGAGAGAGTGAGTGTAGTGCAGAGCGAACACGACTACAACAAACGACTTACACTTGAAATGTTACATATACTCGCAACAACAACACAACAACGAATGAATTTTAAAACAGACACGGACAATTTGGCGCAGAGTTACAGAATGCTGATCAAGAAAATAAACAGAGTGCAATAAACAAAAGAAAGTCAGTAAGAATCCAATAAGCGACGGAACGAGACGTAGATTTAATACGTGTAGTGTTGTTTTTTTTGATTTGTTACTTTAGTAAGTGAATACGTAAATTATGTTAAGATGTCATGTTTTGTACATATTGTTATGTTTTCTTTTTATATTATTTGTAGAACCCTGATGATGTTCTTCAAAGAAGGACGAAATATTGGTTATAAATAAAGAACACAACAAAAAACCAAAATTGGCCTCGAGCTTGAATTTTCAATTTTTAAATAATAAATTAAAAATATAGGCCGAATATCAAAAAATCACATTTAAACTTATAAAATTATTTTTTTCAATATTTGGTTTGGCTATATTAAAAAACGACATTTTCCTGTAATGTTACTGCACTTCTACGAAAATCGTCAGCCTCTGTGAAATTCATTCCATGAAATTCGTTTTATACATTCCTCTGATTGCGAAGAAACGTAAAATAAATAGATTTTTTAAGGGATACAATTCGAAAAGAGGGATAAAAATGGTATCAATCAAACCGCTGAAGATAAAATCATGAAATTCGGTATATGCATTTACATGACTGTGAATACGTGAAACAAAAATTTATACTTTTAGACGGAAAATGGGGCGAATAGGGATAAAAATGGTTCCACACAAACGGCTGCAGCTATAATAAGGAAATTCGGTGTGTACACTTCTCTGACTACGTAGACGCGAAAAATAAAGAGATTTTTCTATATTCGATCCAAAGGGATTAAATTTGGGAACAATAAAACTGCTGTAGAACTTTTCCACAGACATTTAGGCTGTAGCTGAAATCAACAAATTGCAAATTGGGAAAATCGGGCTTGTTTCTACCTAATAATATTTAAGACATATTTTTGTAGATTGCTGCCTAATATTCACTTTTTGATTACACTCGATATTATTTATATATAGTAGAGGACTATTAATATTATAATAATGAAGCACCACAATTTTCCTATGCACTTCTATGTAATGTTCTATGAAATCTGCTGATAATACTGTTGAATGTGCTCCGTGGTGTAGGGTTTATAAGATTCGGCCCGGTCGAACTTAACGCATTGCATTTTACTTGTTATTACCCTATTACCGCTTAACCACTTCAAAGTACGAATTTGGAAAAAATACTTTTATATTATGTATCTACTCAATTAGATGTATGTACTCAGCGAATTTCGTGTTGCTAGCTTGGTACCGTTTTTCTCCCTTTTTGTTACATTTCACCGCTACACTTAGAAAAATGTCTGTTATTAAGAGCAACAATTCTCTGATGTCTATCAGCAGACACGTTTCTGCTATTACAACAGTTTTTCTGCAACCTTAAATCAGCATTCACACTGGTGTTTACTAAAATTCGGCAGGGCCGAACTTTATATACCCTCCACCATGGATTGCATTCCACAGAGGCTGACGATTTTCGAAGAAGTGCAGTAATATTACAGGAAAATATAAATGTTTTTAATATAGCCAAACCAAAACAAATACAAATATTGAAAAAATAATTTTATAAATAAATATAATATTTTTATTATTTCAAACCACGCTTATAAGGCAAGGCTACCGATACGTTTACACTATATATATCGAAATAATACTTCAAGTAAATTCAAAACATAAATATATATATTTCCTAAAAAGCGTAATTACCATAAATATTTGTAGATAGTGGGTGCTACAGTTGGCTATATTTCCATTTCATTTTAATTCCAAAAGTACAAATTTTGCAAATCCGTTATCGAACGTACATAGTGCAAAATAATCTAATCTCATTATTCAACTAATTTTTACAGTAAAAGTAAAAGTACGAAAAATCTTTTTATTTTGCGTGTCTATGCAGTCAGAGGAATGTATACACCGAATTCCATGATTCTAGCTGTTGCCATTTGGTTGGTACCATTTTTATCCCCTTTTTCCAATTTACCCCCTTAAGAGTACGATTTTCAAAAATCTCTTTATTGTACGCAATTAGAGAGATGTAGACTCAGAATTTCATCATTCTAGCTGTAACCCTTCAGTGGACACTATTTTTATCCCTCTGTACCCATTGTATCGCTTGAAAGTGCGAATTTGGGAAAAACCTTTTGATTTTTCGTGTCTACGCAGTCAGAGGAATGTATACACCGATTTTCATGACTCTAGCTGCGGTCATTTGGTTGCTACTATTTTGATCCCCTTTTTCCATTTTAACCCTAAAAAGTACGAATTTCGAAAAATTCGTTTATTTTACGTGTCTACGCAATAAGATGAATTTATAGACCGAATTTCATTATTCTAGGTGCAGTCGTTTGGTTGGTAGCATTTTTATCCCTCTATTCCCATTTTACCCCTTAAAAGTACGAATTTGGAAAAAATACTTTTATATTATGTATCTACTCAATTAGAGGAATGTACACACCGAATTTCGCTGATGTCGTTTAATATGTACCATTTTTATCCCTTTTTGCCCCCATTCAATCAATTTAAAATCGCTTTATGTTGCACGTTTTTGTTATAGGGGGAATGCGCATACCCAATATCAAGTAAGTACAAGCGGAGATATTGAAAAAATATGCTTAAATACTCTAAAATATTAGGAGTAGTTATGGGTATTTTTAGTCCTTGTGAGGGAAAAATTTTTCCCTTTGGGCCAGTTTCAATCCCAAGCGATATACCACTATGAGACGCATTTATGGAAAATTTGGACGTCCTAGCTCGTTTCGTTTAGATGCTAGCGTGCTTGGATCAAGAATAATATATAGAAAAGGAATGACCATCCTGTAGGTGGAAGGTATAAAAATAGTTATATGAGTTTCTTAATATATCAACATTTATCTGCCACCCTGTAGCTGCCGATTTAGAATCACATTTTGAATTGATTTGTCCCTTGAACGGTGGGCTAAATAATATTAGCCACTAAAATGGCAAAACGAATAACCTTCCGTACAGAATTGGGAAAGGCTCAAATCGTTAATTAGTAGAAACAATGTACTCCAAATTGTTCATAATTTGACAATTTGTTTTGAGCAAATAACGATGAATACCCAAACGACGAATACCTTTATTGGTGTCTTACAAAAAGTCTTTTGGCCATGTCCCATGTCCCCATTTTAAAGCTTTCGACGTTCAAAACGAGGTTACCTTGACAAATATCCTTCACGGCCATTAAAGACAAAAGCCATTGTTGTCTGCGAAGGACTTTTGTGATTAAATATTCAATGCGAAATTATTTGTTATTCTCCGGTGTATTTTTATGCTGAAATATACCAGAAATCCGTATTCCATGTTCCGTGTTGTACGCCTTAATTAAGGCCATTTCTTGGCATGGCCTCCATGGGAATAGGGTTGTGCATCATTGTTTTATCGGTCGGTCTGCAAGAAAATTGTTCCCATAAATTCACATATAACTAACACAGCAATACAAATGTGTGTGTGTGTGTATGCAACTGACTGTATTTGTTTATCTCTCATATATAGCATTGCTCCTGTCGTGTATGTATCCTTCGGATGTAGCGATGTTCGTGTAGAAAATATATGCCACCAGTTGCTTTTGCTTTTGCATACAATGCATAATATCCTTTGGGTCCTTTCGTTCGTTCCGTAAAGTCCTGAACACTTATAAGCCCATTTTTTCTCGTTTCTCAAGAGTAGGCTGGACGTTTATTTTCTTACCGAAGGCTGTGCATAAAGGACAAATATTGTGAATGTAATGGAACGATGCAAAATATGTGAGCCACGCAGAAATGCTCGACATGGGGCAGATGTAACAAGTTAGGGTGGAGAACTATTTAGTTAGGTCGATTGCGAGCACTGTACTTTTATATTGTTGGGTATGGTCTAGGTTGCTGTGATATGTGTGTATGTATGTTTGTATGTACATACTTGCAGACTTCAAACATGGAAAGGATAAAGATATGAGTGGCCAACCTTATGATACTCTACGCTAGGTCAGCAAAAGACGGGGTTGGATATAAATCTTTTTAAATATTTAGTTATTTAGTTATTTAGTTATTTAGTTATTTAGTTATTTAGTTATTTAGTTATTTAGTTATTTAGTTATTTAGTTATTTAGTTATTTAGTTATTTAGTTATTTAGTTATTTAGTTATTTAGTTATTTAGTTATTTAGTTATTTAGTTATTTAGTTATTTAGTTATTTAGTTATTTAGTTATTTAGTTATTTAGTTATTTAGTTATTTAGTTATTTAGTTATTTAGTTATTTAGTTATTTAGTTATTTAGTTATTTAGTTATTTAGTTATTTAGTTATTTAGTTATTTAGTTATTTAGTTATTTAGTTATTTAGTTATTTAGTTATTTAGTTATTTAGTTATTTAGTTATTTAGTTATTTAGTTATTTAGTTATTTAGTTATTTAGTTATTTAGTTATTTAGTTATTTAGTTATTTAGTTATTTAGTTATTTAGTTATTTAGTTATTTAGTTATTTAGTTATTTAGTTATTTAGTTATTTAGTTATTTAGTTATTTAGTTATTTAGTTATTTAGTTATTTAGTTATTTAGTTATTTAGTTATTTAGTTATTTAGTTATTTAGTTATTTAGTTATTTAGTTATTTAGTTATTTAGTTATTTAGTTATTTAGTTATTTAGTTATTTAGTTATTTAGTTATTTAGTTATTTAGTTATTTAGTTATTTAGTTATTTAGTTATTTAGTTATTTAGTTATTTAGTTATTTAGTTATTTAGTTATTTAGTTATTTAGTTATTTAGTTATTTAGTTATTTAGTTATTTAGTTATTTAGTTATTTAGTTATTTAGTTATTTAGTTATTTAGTTATTTAGTTATTTAGTTATTTAGTTATTTAGTTATTTAGTTATTTAGTTATTTAGTTATTTAGTTATTTAGTTATTTAGTTATTTAGTTATTTAGTTATTTAGTTATTTAGTTATTTAGTTATTTAGTTATTTAGTTATTTAGTTATTTAGTTATTTAGTTATTTAGTTATTTAGTTATTTAGTTATTTAGTTATTTAGTTATTTAGTTATTTAGTTATTTAGTTATTTAGTTATTTAGTTATTTAGTTATTTAGTTATTTAGTTATTTAGTTATTTAGTTATTTAGTTATTTAGTTATTTAGTTATTTAGTTATTTAGTTATTTAGTTATTTAGTTATTTAGTTATTTAGTTATTTAGTTATTTAGTTATTTAGTTATTTAGTTATTTAGTTATTTAGTTATTTAGTTATTTAGTTATTTAGTTATTTAGTTATTTAGTTATTTAGTTATTTAGTTATTTAGTTATTTAGTTATTTAGTTATTTAGTTATTTAGTTATTTAGTTATTTAGTTATTTAGTTATTTAGTTATTTAGTTATTTAGTTATTTAGTTATTTAGTTATTTAGTTATTTAGTTATTTAGTTATTTAGTTATTTAGTTATTTAGTTATTTAGTTATTTAGTTATTTAGTTATTTAGTTATTTAGTTATTTAGTTATTTAGTTATTTAGTTATTTAGTTATTTAGTTATTTAGTTATTTAGTTATTTAGTTATTTAGTTATTTAGTTATTTAGTTATTTAGTTATTTAGTTATTTAGTTATTTAGTTATTTAGTTATTTAGTTATTTAGTTATTTAGTTATTTAGTTATTTAGTTATTTAGTTATTTAGTTATTTAGTTATTTAGTTATTTAGTTATTTAGTTATTTAGTTATTTAGTTATTTAGTTATTTAGTTATTTAGTTATTTAGTTATTTAGTTATTTAGTTATTTAGTTATTTAGTTATTTAGTTATTTAGTTATTTAGTTATTTAGTTATTTAGTTATTTAGTTATTTAGTTATTTAGTTATTTAGTTATTTAGTTATTTAGTTATTTAGTTATTTAGTTATTTAGTTATTTAGTTATTTAGTTATTTAGTTATTTAGTTATTTAGTTATTTAGTTATTTAGTTATTTAGTTATTTAGTTATTTAGTTATTTAGTTATTTAGTTATTTAGTTATTTAGTTATTTAGTTATTTAGTTATTTAGTTATTTAGTTATTTAGTTATTTAGTTATTTAGTTATTTAGTTATTTAGTTATTTAGTTATTTAGTTATTTAGTTATTTAGTTATTTAGTTATTTAGTTATTTAGTTATTTAGTTATTTAGTTATTTAGTTATTTAGTTATTTAGTTATTTAGTTATTTAGTTATTTAGTTATTTAGTTATTTAGTTATTTAGTTATTTAGTTATTTAGTTATTTAGTTATTTAGTTATTTAGTTATTTAGTTATTTAGTTATTTAGTTATTTAGTTATTTAGTTATTTAGTTATTTGTATATTCCTATGTAAAGTGTATAATTCTAGCTGAACCCGACCAATTACTGGCCGTAGAGGCACGCCGAAGCAGTTCAAAGAGTGATGGTCTGTGAATTTTTTTTGCGATTAAGTGCAGCGAATAAATTGTCTGAAGTATTTGTAGTCGACGGAAGAGAATACTTAGCAAAAAATGTGCTAAACTCAATTTAGAAAATTTAAATAAAATTCAAATAAAATGTCAACAAATCATGTTATCTTATGTAGACGTAATAGTTGTGCTACCAATGTATGTATGTATCTATAGTAGAGTGCCACGCGTAAATGTTGTGTCGGTATTTCGTTATGTAGCTTAATTGTTTTTTAATGTTTAGATGTCACGTTTGTCATGTCAAGATACTTTGTCTTGAGAATATGTCTTAACATATTGCTGAAATCATACACAGAATCAAATAACACTAGTTTACAAATATTTTGTGGAAAATATCTTAGTTTTTACATTTTTCTTAAGTATATAGATACTATTGAGATACAAAAATATCACGTTATGGTGTCTGTATATGGTTATATTTCCATACATTGAAACTTTGCCTTGCCTTAACATTGTTTTCATTACGTATACTTAATCAAAATATAATGTAATAATAGTAAGTATACGCCCACGTGTTTATGAGGCAACTCTCATCCAAATCTCAAAATCTTGCCCCAATGTCAATCATATGAAAAAACATACCAACACAACTAACACCGGGGTACGTATACGTTATTATGACATAATATAATTAATATTACGCATTTTTGTAATAGCTAGCAGAGTATCTCAATGTTGACGTAAAGCAAAAACTAATGAAATTAAACAATTTTCGGGAAACTTTTCATTTTTGCGGCTACCGCAATTTGATTTTGAATTTTTGTTCTTTATGACAAGAACTACAACTTTGCCGCAGAGAGTAAATCAAAATTCCAAACGGTTTGCAAGATATGAGCCTGAGCAAATGATAATTTTTTTGTATAAATGACACCGAAATCCCAAATCTTTAGGGGCCTATAAAAAAGTGCATGACTTTGGGCAAAACTGGGAGATCTGACTGATTTTTTTAATTTTGTACTATTAGGAGGAAAAGACGTGAAAGGTAATAAAAATAGTATCAACTAAAGGAAAATAAATTCGGTGTGTACATTGTTCTGACTGCATAATCACGCAAAAAAAGATATTTTTTATACCTTCACTATGCAGAGTAGGAGGGTATATATCATGTGGGACAGAAAAAAGTGTAACACATTGTAGGAGTGACCTAATACCCCAAGTATGTTTGAACCACATCCGTTTCACCATTTCGTTGCAGCAGCGAAACTTTATCGTTGCAGCCGACTTTAGTTAGTTTTCAAAAACAAAATTCGTCCCGGCCTCGAACGTTTTTCTTTCAGTATAGATAATTTAGTTCCATGATAACCACCGGTAGTGGACTTCGAAGTGATTATTCGCAACAGCAGCTCAACTACTTACGGCAGAACTCCAATAACGTGAATGAGAAATACTATCGAATTCATCCCAAAAACACACACTAGAAAAACACATAATTTGTGTGTCACCGATTGTTGCACCAACGAATAAATTGTTGCTGCAACGATATCAGTTTCGTTGCTGCAACGAATCAGTTGTTGAGGCAAAGTGTTCCATCCAAACTCCATTAGTTTTAATATTTTTTGACAAAATAATATGGATTTGTATAAAAACA
Source organism: Polietes domitor (assembly GCA_947397865.1). NCBI lineage: Eukaryota > Metazoa > Arthropoda > Insecta > Diptera > Muscidae > Polietes > Polietes domitor. Next base: position 128,489,983 of record OX377620.1, read on the forward strand.
ATGATTTAACGATGAATTGATTCTCGCTAATGGAAGTTCAAATGCTGTTGTTGGTTCTGTGGGAAACGTGGAGAGTGAAAACTCAGAGTCTCTTCATGCTGCTGCTAATTATGCTGCCTCCGTTACATCGCATGCAGAAAGTGATGTCCCAGCAAACAATTTGAAAGGGAATCGTAACTTTCAAAATAAAAGGCGCAAACGAGTAGTTTTTGGTGCTAAAGATAACAATGAGCTTGACATTGTTGCCAGTAAGAAATGGGTGCATTTATCTTCTTTCAAGCCTGTTGTTACTGCTGATAATGTGCTTAGTTATGTTGAAAAACATACTAAAATTGGAAGAAATCATATGGAATGCTATAGATTGGTTAGGAAGGATGCCGATATAAATTCTTTAAAAAGTGTTACTTTTAAACTAGGAGTATCTGCTGGTTTATATGATGAGCTTTTTAAATCTTCGATATGGCCATCAGATGTTCGTGTTCGCCCATTTGATTTTTTTCAAAAACACCGGATGGGAGTGAACGGCCTCTGAGTACTGCCGCTGTTAAATTTCATAATCTCAAAGTGTATTACCAAAATATGGGCGGAATGAGATCAAAATGAAGTAACGTTTACGTCTGTACAATATGAATATGATGTCATTGTATTGGTGGAAACATGGTTGAATGAGGATTTCACTGTTTACCGTAAAGACAGATATTATGGTCGAGCCAATTGCGTAAAAGGAGGTGGGGTGCTAATTGCTGTTAAGAGAATCCCAATTTCGTCAATTTGTATACTTCCCAATAATGATTCATTAATTGAACAGCTGCGTGTTTCAATATTGGGTCTTCATGGTAATATTATCTTAGCTGTTTCCTATATTCCGCCTAATAGTTCTGAATTCTATATGATGCACATGTGAATAACGTTATTGATTTGGCTGACATTCTTGTTAATAGTAAATTAATTGTTGTTGGTGATTTTAATTTGAGTAAAATTGTTTGGACTTCCGATGAAAGTTCTACGTCTATCGTGCCTTCTAATGTTAATAATTTGTTTGAAATCAATACTATTGATGGTTTCTTCTGTTTGAATTTGATCCAAGTAAATAATTTCTTTAACCGGTTAAAGAAAATTTTGGATATTGTCTTTTTGGATCAGGATTTAAATTTATTATAAATGAATGTCTTCACCCTTTTTGCAAATCAGATATACATCATGTACCTCTTGAAATTTCTTAAGGGAGTTCAATTTTATAAATACATTTTTGTATAGGCAGTATATACTTAATTTTGAAAACAATATTAAGAGGAATCTTAAATCATTTTGGACTTACATTAATTGCAAAAGAAAAAGCTCGGAATATCCATCTCGAATGATTTTTAATGATAAAATATCTAATTCAACTTCGGAGACTGTTAATTTGGTTGCCGAGTTTTTTAGTAGTAATTTTTCGCCTTACATTTCTTCAGGAAATTCTAATTTCTTCTTCTTTGAATTTTGGAATGCTTCAGTTAATTGATGTTGATGTGTTAAGTGGGATCACTAAGCTCAAACCTACTTTTAGATTGGATAGTGATGGTATTTGCTCATTTTTTATAAAAAATTGATCAAAGTCATTAAATATGCCACTATTATTCCTTTTCAATATGTCATTACAACAACTCCCATTTTCAAATCTGGTGCTAAGAATAATATTTTAAATTATAGACCTATTGCCAAATTATGCAACATTTCAAAGATTTTTGAGCATATTGTTTTTGATAAGTTATACTTTGCTGTTAAACATGTTATTTCTCCATCTCAGCATGGATTTGTCAGGGATCGTTCTACTGTCTCAAATTTGGCGATTTTTTCTCAGTCTGCATATCTAGCTTCGAACTTGGGTTCACCCATTCTGTTTTTATAGAACTTTTTATAATAGTACTACGTTACAAATGAACCTCCACGGTCCTTCGAATCTTTAAAATCGATTTTCTCAAAATTCTGACGTGCTACAGCAAAACGCCGAGACACGTATTTCTTTATTTTAAGCCTATTTTCATATTCTGTTAACATTTCTCATGTGTACTCAAAAAAAATTGATTTTGTCGTACTGTGTTATGACTACTTCATTAATAACCTTCAACTTAAATCCGTAGATGAAATAGTTGATTTGGGTGTTGTTTTTGATGCCAAGTTTACGTTTATTAATCATTTAAATGTCATCATTCCTAAACCATATTCGTTGCTCGCTTTTGTGAAGAGAAATAGTCAGTAATTTTCGGATCTTTAGTCCGGTCTAAGCTGGAATATGCTTGTATTGTTTGGAATCCTTTTTGTGCTAACCATATATGTATTCAAAAAAAATTCATGAAGTTTGCTCTACGTTCTATTCATTGTACTGGACCTCAACCTTCCTATGTTGATAAATGTAGGCTTATTGGTTTGAAACCCCTCGAGAATAGGAGAACTCTCCTTGCGCAAGTGTTTCTTTTCAAAATTATTTGTGGCTTAGTTGATTGTTCTGAATTACTGGAACTTGTAAATTTTAAAGTTCCTTCTCGCATTTTAAGAAATAATAATATATTTTGTATTCCGCTTCATAGATCTAACTATTCTGTATTTGAACCAATTGCAAGGGCTTTGAAAGAGTTTAATCGTATATCTAATTTTAATTTAGATTTTTCGAATTCATTAACTACTTTTTGTAACATATTAGATTTAATTTATTTTTCCATGCTTTATATAAGGTTACTTTCTATATATGTTTGTGTGCCACAAAATTTGAAATCAATTTTTGAAAGCTTTTTTCTCAACCAATTTTGCTCAAATTTTGCACACTTAATCATTTTCGATGACAATACAAGGAAATGGAAAAATTTGACCAATTGGACAAAGGGGCGTGGCACCTCCCATACGAAGTTAAAACCTATTATTGAATATTGTCCATCAATGTGCATAGTTGTGCCAAAAAGGGGTGGTATTGGAAAAGTGGGCGTGGCACCTCCCATACGAAGTTAAAACCTATTATCGAATATTGTCAGTTCTATGACACCTAGAGTGCTGTAATTTTGTGTAAGTGCATCTAGCATCAATGTGCATAGTTGTGCCAAAAATGGGCGGTATTGGAAAAGTGGGCGTGGAACCTCCCATACGAAGTTAAAACCTATTATTGAATATTGTCAGTTCTATGACACCTAGAGTGCTGAAATTTTGTGTAAGTGCATCTAGCATCAATTCGCATAGCTGTGCCAAAAATGGGCGGTATTGGAAAAGTGGGCGTGGCATCTCCCATACGAAGTTAAAACCTATTATTGAATATTGTCAGTTCTATGACACCTAGAGTGCTGAAATTTTGTGTAAGTGCATCTAGCATCAATTCGCATAGTTGTGCCAAAAAGGGGCGGTATTGGAAAAGTGGGCGTGGCACCTCCCATACGAAGTTAAAACCTATTATTGAATATTGTCAGTTCTATGACACCTAGAGTGCTGAATTTTTGTGTAAGTGCATCTAGCATCAATTCGCATAGTTGTGCCAAAAATGGGCGGTATTGGAAAAGTGGGCGTGGCACCTCCCATACGAAGTTAAAACCTATTATTGAATATAGTCAGTTCTATGACACCTAGAGTGCTGTAATTTTGTGTAAGTGCATCTAGCATCAATGTGCATAGTTGTGCCAAAAATGGGCGGTATTGGAAAAGTGGGCGTGGCACCTCCCATACGAAGTTAAAACCTATTATTGAATATTGTCAGTTCTATGACACCTAGAGTGCTGAAATTTTGTGTAAGTGCATCTACCATCAATGTGCGTAGTTCTGCCAAAAATGGGCGGTATTGGAATAGTGGGCGTACCACCTCCCATACGAAGTTAAAACATATTATCGAATAGTGTCAGTTCTATGACACGTATAGTGCTCAAATTTTGTGTAAGTGCATCTAGCATCAATGTGCGTAGTTGCGCCTAAAATGGGCGGTAATGCAAAAGTGGGCGTGGCACCTCCCATATGAAGTTAAAACCAAAATTGCACCTACTGCAATTTTGTGTAAGTGCATCTAGCATTAATGTGCGTAGTTGTGACAAAAATGGGCGGTAATGGAAATGTGGGCGTGGCACCTCCCATACGAAGTTAAAACCCATTTTCGAATATATGCCGTTCTATGGCAGATAAAAAACTGAAATTTTGTGTAAGTGCATCTACCATCAATGTGCGTAGTTCTGCCAAAAATGGGCGGTATTGGAATACGAAGTTAAAACATATTATCGAATAGTGTCAGTTCTATGACACGTATAGTGCTCAAATTTTGTGTAAGTGCATCTAGCATCAATGTGCGTAGTTGCGCCTAAAATGGGCGGTAATGCAAAAGTGGGCGTGGCACCTCCCATATGAAGATAAAACCAAAATTACACCTACTGTAATTTTGTGTAAGTGCATCTAGCATAAATCTGCGTAGTTGTGCCAGAAATGGATGGTATTGGGAAAGTGGGCGTGGTACCTCACATACGAAGTTAAAACATATAATCGAATATGGTCAGTAGGTGTCATAGACCTAGAGTGCTGAAATTTTGTGTGAGTTGATCCAGTGTAAATAGTTGTGCAAAGATGGGCGGAAAGTGGACGTGACACTTCCCATCTGAAATTAAAACCGGTTTTAGAGTATTTCGACACCGAGATGGGCGGAAAGTGGCCGTGACCCTTCCCATACGAAATTAAAACCAGTTTTTTAAGTATATTCTACAACGATCTTCCTATATTGTTGTGTGTGTTTATTTAGTTGTAACCTGCTTAGACAATATGCAAATGGGCGGGATTTGAAAGGCGCATTTTTGATTCGAACTTTGTAAAATTACACGTTTTCTGTGGATTTTCTTAGCACAACAGTAAAGAAAGGTTATAACTAGTAAATCAAAAAAAAATTCTTTTTTCAAATCCATGCTTTATGCAAGCAGAATTCTATTGGGCCTAGAAATTCTTTTTTAGTTATCTTTTGTAGAAGGAAAAATTACTGTTACGTTTTTAAATATTTTTTTTATTAATTATTATTATTATTATTATTTATTATTATTATTTATTAACGTAACAGTAATTTTTCCTTCTACAAAAGATAACTAAAAAAGAATTTCTAGGCCCAATAGAATTCTGCTTGCATAAAGCATGGATTTGAAAAAAGAATTTTTTTTTGATTTACTAGTTAGTATTATATTGTAGTCTGTAAGGAATATTGTATTTCCATAGACTGAATAAATGAAATGAAATGAAATAATACAATCAATGGTTATGCAATTGATAAGGGGCAACATTTTGCACACACCAGTTTTGCAGCAAATGAACAAACCAGGGGAATGGTGGTAACTTTGGTTTTTTGAAGTAGAAAAACTAATGACCACCCTCTATTGGGTGGAGTTTTTCTCATTAATTTAAATGTTTGCAAATTGATGCAACTCGAAAGATCTGAGAATCGAAATAGGTAGTTTATAAAACAAACCAAGATCAAATTTAAAGACGTAACAAGAGTGATATTTCTAAAGCTTGTGAGGCGCCCTAAATGTATGGAAGAGATAATATTTGTATGTAAGTCTACGCCTGTGTTTCCATTTTCTGTGTGTCCTTGCTCTGGCAGTCGAAAACATTTATGAAAATCGTATGGATACAGTTTGACATTGTTGCTCACGCTTCATGTTTACCTACTACCAACTACCACCTGCCTGCCAGCCAGCTAATATGTTGCCGCCACGCAGCTAAATATATGTATGTAAATTTGTATAAAATGCATATAAACATATTTTATTATGCATTTTTAAATAAATAATATTTATGCTTAACATGCAGTATTCAACCTAGGTTTTTAGGTTGTGTATTTTAATATATTTTATGGTCTAAAAGATCTAGTATGGGCACACTACAATAAGCAATAATGTTTATTTACGGCTGGGATGACATTATTATTTCATTATTTTGAATTATCCATGATATAATTATCCTCGTAATAGTTATGATTTCCTCATAAGAACGGCGAAAAAATGCATGAAAAAGTGAAATAAGATTCATTTCGTAGAAACTTCATTTAATAAGCGTTTTGTCATATGAAACCTTTCAGAAAACTATTGCTAAATACTACGAAATTATTATGTGAAGTTAGCTAAGATTAAAAACAAATATTTATGAATTTGCTTTATAAATATTGCAAAGGAAAATTCTTTCCAGCTTTCCATACCTAGGAACGTCTGCAGTGACAGTGAATGCTTTGATATGGCGCCCTATAAATGACTTCGCGAGTCGATCTCCTAAAAATCAGAAGCCAGAGAATTGAACTTTTCTTGGACAATGGGATATAGTGGTACTTTTGACTATTTAGTATTCTTTTGACATTTCTACTGGATTCTATTATCTATGAAAGCTTCATAACAATAATGTCGTGTAATAATGTTTATACAAACCTAACAATGCAGGTGAACAATAAAATGCATCTTTTTATGAAAAATTTCACAAAAATAAAGAATTTGTATCAATAGTTTGCTAAAACTTTTCATTCATCACATGAGAAAATTTCATCGAATGAATAACTGTATTTTATAGTTCCTATGAAATTTTTAAGAAATTCTATGAAAGTTGTCCTCTATCTATATATATATATATATATATATATATATATATATATATATATATATATATATATATATATATATATATATATATATATATATAAATGAATCTGTGTTTGTAAGTTTGTTTGTTTGTTCTTTTTAGCAGTCTAAACTACTGAACCGATCTTCTAGAAATTTCCACACTATGTTCACGCTGAACTGGTGGTGAAAATAGGCTATATAATTTTTTGATATTAGCAGTGGGCGTGGCACCTCCCACACCAATTAGGGATTTAATCGTTTTTTATAAATTAGCATATTCGGAATACTGTTGCAGCTAGAGTCTTAAATTTTTGTGAAAGTTCACTAATTATTAGTCTGCACAGTTGTGCCAAAAAGGGGCGGTATTGGAAAAGTGGGCGTGGCACCTCCCATACGACGTTAAAGCCTATTATCGAATATATTCCGTTCTATGACAGATAGAATACTAAAATTTTGTCTGAGTGCTTCCAGCATCAATGTGCGTTGTTGTGCCAAAAATGGGCGGTATTGGGAAAGTGGGTGTGGCACCTCCCATACGAAGTTAAAATCTATTCTTGAATTTTGCCAGTTCTATGACACCTAGAGTGCTCAAATTTTGTGTAAGTGCATCTAGCATCAATGTGTATAGCTGTGCAAAATATGGGCGGTAGTGGAAAAGTAGGCGTGGCACCTCTCATACGAAGTTAAAACCTATTATTGAATATTGTCTGTTCTATGACAGATACAATACCTACATTTTGTGTGAGTGCATCTATCATCAATGTGCGTAGTTGCGCCAAAAATGGGGGTTATTGGAAAAGTGGGCGTGGCACCTCCATACGAAGTTAAAACGTGTTATTGAATATTGTCTGTTCTATGACAGATACAATACAGAAATTTTGTGTGAGTGCATCTAGCATCAATGTGTATAGCTGTGCCAAAAAATGTGCAATATTGGAAAAGTGGGCGTGGTACCTCCCATACGAAGTTAAAACCTATTATGGAATACATTCAGTTCTGTGACAGCTACAATACTTAACTTTTGTGTGAGTGCATCCAGCATTAATGTGTGTAGTTGTGCCAAAAATGGGCGTGAATATGGTCAGTTCTATGACACCTAGAGTGTTGAAATTTTGTGTGAGTTGATCCAGTGTAAATAGTTGTGCAAAGATGGGCGGAAAGTGTGCGTGACCCTTCCCATATGACATTAAAACCGGTTTTAGAGTACATTCGACACCCAGAGTTCTGTGAGTTAATTTAGTTGTAACCTGTAATATACAAATGGGCGGGATTTGAAAGTTGGTACATTTTTGATTTGAATTTTGTAAAATTACACGTTTTCTTTGGATTTTCTTGGCACAATAATAAAGAAAGGTTACAAAAAGAGAAATCATGATCGTGGTAGTCTGCAGCCAAGTAATAAATGTCACCATGCCATTTGTAAATAAATTTGCATTCTATTAAATATAGAAGCAAAATGGTCTTGAGCCAGGACAATATCCCAGTTCAAATCAAATATTGATTACAGACCAAAAAAATGCAAACGAAAAAACTAAAACAAATGAACGTTGGCACGGCAGAAGTATTGCTGGGTAACTATACCTGCATATACACATACTTACATATGCAACTCAATGAGATGCTTGTAAGATGGCATGTGTGCTTTATTACTTGGTGCGATTTTTTAAACGCAAATTCGGCAAGTGAGTTGTGTTTCTCGTTCGTTTGTGAGAATCATCTCCTTATAGAGGCCGGGTTTGATGTTGAAAAGTCGCTGCGAAGCCACTTGAAAAGACTTTTGACAAGGTCGAAATCATGATCGTGGTAGTCTGCAGCCAAGTAATAAATGTCACCATGCCATTTGTAAATAAATTTGCATTCTATTAAATACTAGCAGTACCCGCTGCTTCGCACGCGAAAAAGCCACTTATTTGTTAATTTTATCCGTCTCTGTTTTTGGATAGTATTTATTTAATTTTCGTTTGGTGGATATAGATATATCTAAAATAGTAATTTGGAAACCTCCTATTAGCTACAACTCACACACAGTCAAAGGAATGTGCTATCGATATGCACTATATTAGCTGAACTTCTTCGTATGTATAGTTTTCTACCAAGTTTTGAACAAAAAATTACAACCATTTATATCCCCGATCTCATGTTTCTAGATTCAGCCAGCCAGTTTATAACTTTTTGCACATCTTTCCCAAAAAGTACACATTTTGAAAAACCACTATAGGTAACATGTGTTCCTGCTCCCCTAAAAATATGTACTTTATTTGGTAACACAGGATTGTACAGCATTTTTATACCTTTTCGTCCCGCGCACCCCTTAGAAGTACGAATTTCGAAAAATCTGTTTACTTAAAGTGTCTACACAGTCAGAGGAATGTATACACCGAATTTCATTATTGCAGGTGTAGCCGTTTGGTTGGTACCATTTTTATCCCTCCGTACCCATTGTATCCCATGAAAGTACGAAATTGGAAAAACACCTTTTATTTTTCATTTCTACGTAGTCAAAGGAATGTTTACTCCGAATTTCATGACTCTAGCTGCGGTCATTTGGTTAATACTATTTTTATCCCCTTTTTCTATTTTGACCACAAAAAGTACAAATTTCGAAAAATCAGTTTATTTTCTGTGTCTACACAGTCAGAGGAATGTATACTCCGAATTTCATGACTCTATCTGCGGTCATTTGATTGGTACTATTTTTATCCCCTTTTTTCATTTTAACCCCAAAATGTACGAATCAGAGGAATTTACACACTAAATTTCACGATTCTAGCTGTAATACTAAAATTGGTACCAGTTTTATCCCTTTTTGTCCCGCTCGCCACTTAAAAGTACAAATTTGGAGAAATCCAATTTTACTTCGTTTCTATATGGTCAGAGGAATTTACATACCTAATTTCACGATTCTAGCTGTAATACTTTAGTCGGTACCCTTTTTGTCCCGCTCGCCCCTTAACCCTAGAAAGATAACCTACGTCTGAGAGACGTATGCCTTTTTAATTTTTCGCTCTCCCTCTCTCGAATGTTTGTGCAACACGTTGCTGTTTTTGTTTTTCTCAGTCGTCTACAGTAGCCAATAACGCATTTAAATAATAAAGAAATATATAAAGAATCCATGTAAGTACAAAAAAGGTAAAAAATATTTCCAAAAATGTTGTCACCATAAAGAAAAACTATGATACGTCCCACAGACGTATGGTTATCTTTTCCGTAGCTTCCAATAGGGTTATCTTTCTAGGGTTAAAAGTACAAATTTCGAAAATCAAATTTTACTTCGTTTTTATATGGTCAGACGAATGTACATACCAAATTACACGATCCTAGCTGTAATACTTTAGTTGGTACCATTTTTATCCCTTTTTGTCCCGCTCGCCCCTTTAAAGTACAAATTTCGAAAAATCCAATTTTACTTCGTTCCTATATGGTCAGAGGAATTGACATACCAAATTTCACGATTCTTGCTGTAATACTTTAGTTGGTACCCTTTTTGTCCCACTCGCCCCTTAAAAGTACAAATTTCGAAAAATCCAATTTTACTTCGTTTCTATATGGTCAGAGGAATTTACATACCAAATTTCACGTTTCTAGCTGTAATACTTTAGCTGGTGTCATTTTTATCCCTTTTTGTCCCGCTTGTCCCTTAAAAGTACAAATTTCGAAAAATCCAATTTTACTTCGTTTCTATATGGTCAGAGGAATTTACATACCAACTTTCACGTTTCTAGCTATAATACTTTAGTTGGTACCATTTTTATCCCTTTTTGTCCCGCTCGTCCCTTAAAAGTACAAATTTCGAAAAATCCAATTTTACTTCGTTTCTATATGGTCAGAGGAATTTACATACCAACTTTCACGTTTCTAGCTGTAATACTTTAGTTGGTACCATTTTTATCCCGCTCGCCCCTTTAAAGTAGAAATTTCGAAAAATCCAATTTTACTTCGTTTCTATATGTTAAGAGGAATTTACATACCAACTTTCACGTTTCTAGCTGTAATACTTTAGTTGGTACCATTTTTATCCCGCTCGCCCCTTTAAAGTAGAAATTTCGAAAAATCCAATTTTACTTCGTTTCTATATGGTCAGAGGAATTTACATACCAAATTTCACGTTTCTAGCTGTAATACTTTAGTTGGTACCATTTTTATCCCTTTTTGTCCCGCTCGTCCCTTAAAAGTACAAATTTCGAAAAATCCAATTTTACTTCGTTTCTATATGGTCGGAGGAATTTACATACCAAAATTCACGTTTCTAGCTGTAATACTTTAGTTGGTACCATTTTTATCCCTTTTTGTCCCGCTTGTCACTTAAAAGTACAAATTTCGAAAAATCCAATTTTACTTCGTTTCTATACGGTCAGAGGAATTTACATACCAACTTTCACGTTTCTAGCTGTAATACTTTAGTT